>CM024592.1:4099581-4819581 GCA_014182565.1 Eucalyptus marginata
TAAATTTAACATTTATTTCAATTTATAATTAAGTAACAATGAGAGGACAAAAAGAATGATGTAGATGTGATAACAATTTAGCTTTTGATAGAGATTATTGCAAAACCTATCACGTGATGTAATTGTTTTTCAGCCATACATTCAGTTGTCTAAAGTTTACACAAAATTTTAGTATATTATATACTCAATATAAATATAGTATATAATAAGTCGGACATTTTTAACTCATCATATATTGTAATACATCTTTGAAAAATTTGGTGTAGTCAGAGAAGCTTCCGAGCGACCATCTTTGGTACTTCCATCGTTTTTTTAGTTCTGCTTGTCATTTTCTTTAAAGAAAAATTCTCCTTCCTTTTATTCCCAAACAAACGTACTATTTTTTATAGCTGAACTTTTTTCATTTTTATTTATATTACTTTTTAAATCTATTTAATGATATTTATTTATTTTCAACTTTCAAACACAAAAGTGTGATTTGCAGACCATGCTATTGCTCGGTTTTTTCGAATTTCTCCCATCAGTAAAATTTACGTAATATTTTAAGACTGCGTATAGGTATGCTGAAATATTTTAGTTAGTGTCATGTTAATGAATATCCCAAAGCATTTGTTAAAGATGCTTACTGATAAAATTTCTATCTTCCAGTTCCTTTGTACATATTCTCAATTGTGGAGGCTTGATTCTCCTTCCTTTTATTCCCAAACAAACGTACTATTTTTTATAGCTTAACTTTTTTCATTTTTATTTATATTACTTTTTAAATTTATTATTTATAATTGCAAAAATAGAGTACAGGTGCTCAACAATTAAGCTTCCTAAACAGCACATGAGACACGAGAATTTTTACAAGCATAAAAAGCAATAATTGTGTTGCTAGAAGTATATGCTTGTGTTGCCAGTTCTGGAAGCAAGACAGCGGCAAAAATAGAATACATAAGAAAATTTAGTATATTTCAACATCTTGATGGTCATAGGCCATTGTGATAAGCTCCTGATTCGTTTATCGTTTCTTGCATTTTCATATTAAATTTGGGTCCAGCAGGGATCGTTTCTCTAATCCAGTCATGACTAACTTTCTCTCGAGTACCCTGGCTTCGTTAACTCAGATAAACCTACTCCAATATCTTAACAATTGTAATAACGAATTTATGGAACTATCTAAGCCTAGGCATTGATCTCACGTCTACTTGTCTTAATCTGCTTCATAACAACGATACATCAGCGCATGACAATAGTCCGACACCTCTGATAAAAATGCTCAAATCCTTTAGCAAGTTCTTATATTCATGAATGCTTATATATTAATAAGAGAAAAAACTAAATTACATACAGCCTCTCGAAAACATCTTTTTAAAAGTTAGTTAACAATTGGTTGCATAAAAAACTTCAGGGCCTCTGTTCAGCATAGTTGAATATGAGCACCACTTTTTTTCTCATAGCATGTTAATCAACAATGGTGCTCAATCAGACCCACGGTTTATGCCATCTTGTTGAATCCGTAGCATTCCATGTCAATATCATTCATACATCAGGAGTTGCAACTTACGGCACAGAAAATTAGAACCAAAAAGACCTAACATCAGACTGATCACCGGTAATTCGAAGACCTAAAAACACACACGTGGTGGATGCATGTGGGTGTGCGCAAATAAGCCTGGCATGCAGATGCCGCCCAACCACACAGGCAAATGAGACAAACAACAGAGTTCATAACAACAAAAGGTCGTATGCAGTGTTGTCAATAAGACAAAGAAACTCTGCATCTACACATCTACACCAGCAGCAGCCACAACTTCAGAAGTACCTTTCAAAGACTTCGGTGGTACTTAAGAAACAATGGTATAGCATCCCTCATTCTTCTATAAGTGAAAGGATAAAACACAAGATTTCATTCGAGTAAAATAAAAGTGGTAAATGACATGCTTCCCCCACAATGTGACAGCTAGAACTAAAAGAATGGGAGCTTTAAACTAAATTCCTGCAGAGATTGTCAGTTGAAGTGCAAAATCTCTGCCAGAAAAATATAGAAAGAGAAATGAGTGATTTCTCCCACAATGAAAGTGGGCATAGGTAGACTTGTTATCGAATGAAAGAACTAATATATTCTTAGTTGTTTAGGACACGCAGAAAACAGAGTATCTAAAGAACAATATATGAAAAGCTTCTTATTTGTTAAGAACTAATATATTGAGATGAACTTAACAACACAAAGAGCCATACCTGGATTTCAGCAAGTATGCATCCGTGCAATGCCATGACCATGAATGCACAATGCCTCAGTGCACCGCTTATTTTAACATAGTTCTTCCAGGGATACCTAAATGCGCTGTATGGACCATGAGGTGGCTCCCAGATAGCAAAACCCAACTTCTCGCATAACAGAATGGAAAATGGGAAGAATAAGGAAACAAGATCAACTAATATTTCAAATAAAGCAGATGAGCAGAAAATTACCAGAGCATCTTCTTTGCTTGTGGATTCTACAGCTGCTCTGTAACCATTATAGAGTGGATCATCGGAGGCCTGATAAGTAAGAATTTTCGAGGGAACCCTTTCATATTCAATACAATTGAGGTACCCATTAACACAACCTAATGAGAAGCAAAATTAGATAAAGTGAACAGGAGGGATGAGAAGCAAAATAGAATAGACAAAATAACTAATCAGAGAATTTTGAGTAATCTTTAGAAAACAGAATTATAAGCCTAGGGTGAACCTTCCAAAGATGTTGCAACCCCCATGAAGTTCTTAACCACTAACTTATGCAAGTCCTCGCCAGCCCAGATGGGAAAAATGCAAACATTTACTGCCAAGCCAACATCAGCACCTAGTGCTGAGAGGAAGAAGCGGGCAACAGCTGTGCGTAGTCACCGAGCCCAATCGCTGACCGACTTCGCAGCGTGCAGTGGTAGGATATGTGCTTCTGGCTCCGCTCCCACCCCACCACGGCCTAATCTTTGCTCCCCTCCCTCCGCCTCAGTTAAGAAACGGCCCTCCCTCCTCCTCCAGTGTGGCACCCCAATCCAATAGGGTCGTCACAGTCCGCTTTTCACTCCATACCTTGACTTGAAGGTCTATAAGTCCAGAGAGTTTGATATTTACTTTTAATGGTCCCGGCGCAATGTAAAGAGTAAAGCGAAAGCGACTTCACATCTCCCCAACCCATTCATATCGAAATGATGCACACTTACTAAATATTTTTATAAGATAAACCAAGCACTTTTATTTATATAACTTGATGGGCAACATGAGTTGGTACTACAAAAGGCCAAGGCTTTCTAAAACTCGACTATAACCAAAAGCATCCAACTCCATAACAACCATCAACTGCAGCCCATCAGATAGTGCCGGTAGTCAAAAAGCTTCATTAGCTACCCATTGCCCGAGGTCGATCACACCCAGCTCGGTCCATCGACTGGCGGCGGCAGCAGTATCCCCATCATGATCCTGTCGCGGCGAACGTGCACAGACAGGAACTCTTGCACCACAGGGCCTCCAGGTAGGCCCACATCGTACATAACTAGTACACGAACGCGAATGAACACCGGCCCCCGCACACCAACACAAATGTGCTCTGAACACGAGCACTCGACATCGACCGGTACGCCATAAAAGGTGCCACGAGAGACAGGTAGCAAAGGCATCTTAATCTGAAATGTTAGTCCCCAAACGGGGTGAGTACAACCACTCAGCAGCAAAAGATTCAACAAGTTATATCGAGCATAACAATCAGCATCTAACTTTATACCAGATAAACAAGGTAGGAAATCAATGGGTAATAGGGATCAATGTTATGGAAATTCTTCAATATTAAGACAATTGCAATTCCATAAAAAACATGCACCACATAATCAAATCATATATCATTTATTTAGCCTTTGAAAGATTTCATTCCCTCCTAGAAAGGACCAATGTTACATAAGAATTTGGCGTCCCTCCCATCAAATGGTGCATTCGACAAAGGAGGAGTCCACCGTGTGGCATCACAAAACCGAAAATCTCCTTAGACCCTGGCATTCAGCCACCAAGGCCACCGGGGCATCCGGAGCATAAATGTTATGGAAATTCTTCAATATTAAGACGCCATAAAAACATGCACTCAAATCATAGGCATTCCCTAGAGAACCAATGTTAGCGTCCCTCCGTGCATTCGCATCCACCCCGGCATCACGAAAATCTCCGGCATTCACCCCCACCGGGCATCCGGAGCATATCACGCCTCTAGGCATCACGAGGGAAAACCTCCGAAACCTCCGAAGCTCACCATGAGGATGGTTGCTCGGCCATCCGGGTTTACGTATCGACAAACTTATAAAATATTAATAGGGAAAGCACAACTTGAAAGAGTACATATTACTATTGTTTAATGCAAACAAACATGCCTAATTAAAAGAAAAATACTTTTTCATTTTTTTACCCGTACATCAAAATTTAGAATACTATATAATTTTTTTAAAATTAATAAATTTATATGTGAATTCACGTGGTAGTATTTATATGTCTTGGAAATTTCAGGTATTTAAAATTAAAAAAAGTTCAAAATCATAAAATGTGAAAATGCAAAAGGGAAATGTATCATACAACCAGGCATCCCAAAGCTCTCGGGGCAAACCTCCAGCATTCAGCCTCTTAGGGCCACTAGGCATCCACAAGGCATCGACTCTTTCGATCCTTTGGACCTCCTGACTCCCGGGGCATCATTAACCCGAGAGTTCAATGGATAACAATTTGTATTTGTATTCACAATTGCATCATCAAATGTCAAACAAGATATCTCATGAACCTTTCATCAATTACAATATCCCGCCATCAGCATCATCAAGTCACATAGCAATTCGAAAACCACACTTCTTATAGGACAATTTTTGTGGAAATCTCGAAACAGCAGCTTAATTTCTACAATTGCGCAATTCTGGTAACAATTCCGAATTAATTACTAAACGGGCTCAGAAAATTATGAAATTTTGACACGTTATCAATGAGACCTAGAGGAACAAATATCAAGAAGGCCACTAGGTCATATTCCTTATGTACCGAGGGTAAAATCTCGATTTTCTTCCTAACCATCATTCTGTAAAAATTCCAGAATTGATATTTTCATAAGAAAATTATTTCGATGGTCATACCTTGTTCGTTTTCTCTGAATTTTTGATATGTTATTCATGAGGATGTGCTCTAAAACTTTCATCAAGGACTTGAAGTCAAATTGTGGCCAGATAATTACAGAAAAATTAAAAAGTCACCAAGGGTCACACTATTTTTCACAAAACAGTCCACAATTTCGCAAGAACTCCTCCTATGCCCTAGATTTCGACCTCCAACCATTATATTCAATGTATATACACACATTACACCACACCACAGCATGATTATCTCTGAAATTCTCCATGGTCAGATCTCTAAATCGATTGGTTTCATTTGCTAATTCGAAATCCACCCCTCACACTTCATCCTCACCTAGTTTTCTTGATCTAACACCCTCCTATACCTCCAAATCTCCACATGCAACTTTAATACTTCATCTTCCTCACATATTTCACTTCTTTTCTAGGCAAGACAGCATGCAACAACATAGATGGAAGAACATTTGCTTGCCTTAAACTCCTTTACACAAAGGTTGCCCGAAAATGGAGGTCCGGGGGTCACGGCTTGGCCGCTCGGCGACGGGGTCCGGTGGCGTCGACGGTGGCTGCACGGACACGGTGAGAGGTGGCCCTTCCTTCCTTTCCCTCACTGCCCGCACCCACACACGACCCTCCTTCTCTCTTGGCTTGGTTTGCTCTCAAGTTCTCTCGGTTTCTCCCTCCTCTCCCATGCGAAACCCCCCTCCCCTTTCCTTGTTCTTTGATTAATTAATTTCCTCCATTTTGCATGAAAGAAAATGATTAAGTGGATGTAGGATGGACAAATGTTAAAGGGGAAGAGACAAGTGTAAATGTGGAGGAAGACAAGTGTGGGAGGGCATGCAATTTCCCTCCCCCCCCCCACCTTGCTTCGTGCGACGCCCATGGGGTGTTCTTGGGCCTGCTTGGGCCCGAATCCTTGGGCCCAAGAGTCCATAAAATAAGGCCCTAATTTCCCTATATATATCTTAGCATTTTATCTCTATCACATTTAATTTAATAACAAAAATTCAAATTGCTTTATATACAAGTATACACACACACACACACACACACACATATATTCCAAAATCTTGCGGCCCGTTAAATATCGTTTAAATTTGCGCATAAAATTCTTAGGCGAGATTGAATCCCATCCTTTTGGTTTAAAAGGATAAAATTGAAATACTAATCCAAATGAACAAATACAAATTAGTGCCTGTAAAATAAAAACAAAGTCACAGTTCGGTGATTGTCACCTATCTGAGGGTCCCCTAAAGTTTTGGATGCCACATCCAGTCGGTCGACGAAGCACAATTATTACGGCCTTAATGTGCTTCATTGGCCACGGTGGGGAACGGCTGCTCGACAAACGACGGAGCAGCAACAAGCGTGGAGAGAGAAGCGAGTGAGCACCGAAGTAGGGGTGCATGCTTCGTTGACGACAGCAGGGGAATAGCTGCTCCACGAACGCCAGAGCAGCAACGAGTGCGGTACGAGAAGAGAGTAAGCATCGGAGCATGGGCACCTCCTTCGTTAGCTTAGGTGGGGAACGGCCACTTCACGAATGCCGGAACGAACGTCGGAGTAGCAACGAGCACGAAGAGAGAAGCGAGCGAGCGCCAGCGTAGGGGCGGCCGTAGTGTGGTTTGTCGGCGATGGCGGGGGTTACGGCCGCTTGACGCACGGCGGAGCAGTAACGAGCGCGGAGAGAGAATTTGGGATTCAAAATTTTGAACCCTTCGTGAGAGGGGAGAACGAAATGGGCTTCGCAATTGCTAGAGAGGAACGAAAATCGTCTGCTTCTCTTTCCTTTTTTCATGCCGTAATAAATGCATTGTAGAGGAGGCGTGTAGGCTAAGAAGAGAGAAACCGTGTGCAGGCTAGGAGAGGGGAAAAAAGGCTAGGGATCGGAGTCGAAGGAAAGGAGAAGAGAGGAGAAGAAGGCAGGAGAATCAAGTGGGCCCACGCTTCCATGTGGCATTGCATGAGCGGTCGAGGAGCACACTGTCATGGTGCTTCCGGACCACCCAATATTTTCTCGTTTACTTTAAGCATTGGATGCCGATCCAGGCAAAAGCTCGAATATGCAGATCTTGCACGGGGGCGTGGGTCCATTTGAGGGATTCCTTGAGGTCAGTTTGTGCATTCACACATGATTTCTAATTTTCTACTTTCTAACCCCAGCGACGACGCAGCTCCAACTTTGAGTAGTCAAAAACCAGAGCGAGACAGAGAACTTTTGCGAGAGAAGCCCCTCAAAAACATGGCAGCAACCGGTGGTTCCAGCGCGTCGGCGACCCAGTACGATGTGTTCTTGAGTTTTAGAGGGCCCGACACTCGCAACACCTTCACCGACTGCCTCTACCGGACCATGGTCGACCGGGGGATCATCGCCTACAGAGACAATGAAGAGCTTCGCCCTGGTGAATGGATCGACGATCTCCTGAAAGCAGTCAGCAACTCCAAGATCTGCATACCGGTCCTTTCGAGAGGCTACGCTTCAAGTGCTTGGTGCCTCCACGAGCTCGCTTGTGCGATGGAGCTCAACGAATCGACCGGGAAGCCAGAGATCCTACCCATCTTCTTTGACGTCACAGCCTCCGACGTCAAGCTCAAGACGAACCTGTACGTCGAGGATTTGGAGAAGCATGAGCAGAGGCCTGGCGACGAGAGCAGGGAACGGTGGAAGGCGGCTCTGAGAAAAGTGGGTAAGATCAAGGGGTGGGAAGTCCAAGGGAAACCGTAAGTAAATGCTTATTAATGGAAATTTTTTTTCAAGCTTATTAACCGTAAGAAAATGCTTATTAATCAAAATGCTATTCTCTTATTGTTCTTGTAAGTTGCAGTAAAAGAGAAAATCTTGACTGGTTCAAAACTTGATATAAAATATGTCGATCCATGCGTCATATACAAACCGGTTTTTGGAACATGAGTAGTAAATTTTATTCCTCACCAAAAAGAAAGCCAATTCACCAATTCTGTGATACATAAGCAGGGCCATTTGGGTAGTGATGGTTGTATGAGCGAATTTGATCTAATTCTAGAATGATGTCTGTAATTCGGACAGCAAAGAAACATCTTCTTTCTCAGAAATAGGGTGAAATTGCAAATTTATTGTCATAACACCAATCATATCCTCTGGCGACACCAATCATATCCTCTGGCGTCTATTACGTTAAAATTCGTTTGGCTTTATAGAATTTACTTGACACTTGAAATAGTGATAAAATTCAAATGCTATCTGCTAGGAAGTAGAAGTGAGATTGTTATTTGTTTTCTTATACTAAAAGTGTTTGGTTTATGCAGACATGGTGAAATCATTGATCTCGTCGTGAAAGAGGTTCTGCGTAAGCTAAAAGTAAAACAAATACCTCTAGAAGGAAAATTGGTTGGGATAGATGAACAAGTAGAAGCCATAATGAAGTTGTTAGATGTTGACTCTAGCACTGGTGTGAATTTCGTTGGAATCCATGGAATGGGAGGCATTGGTAAAACTACTCTTGCTAAGATTGTTTACAATAAATTGTGTCCTCACTTTGATAGCCAATGTAGCTTCATTGAGGACATCCGAGAATCATCAAAGGGATATAACCTAGTAAATCTACAGAAACGGTTGGCAACCGACATCTTTGGTTCTAGATTTGAAGAAACTTATGGAGAAAGCATGGGAAGGAGCGCTCATTCTAAGAAAGTTCTTATTGTTCTAGACGATCTAGACAAGGAAGAACAACTTAAGAAACTAGTGGGGGGGCCTGACACTTTCAAATCCGGGAGTAAGATTATCATTACAACAAGGGATAAACGGATCTTGGATGAAGAGAGGGAATCTTACCTTATGAAGTAAAGCAAATGGATTGTGATAAAGCACTAGAGCTTTTCAGTTTGCATGCCTTTAACAATGTCTCTCCTCCCAATACTCATAAGAGTCTCTCTCAAGAAATTGTCTCTACAACCGGGGGACTCCCATTGGCTCTTGAAGTCATAGGTTCCTCTCTTCGTCGCAAAGGAAAAAAAATATGGGAAGAATGGCTTGAACGATTGAAGAAAGCACCCCATAAAGAAGTCCGGGGTAAGTTGAAGATAAGCTATGATGCATTAGAAGATATGGAAAAAGATATTTTTCTTGACATCGCATGCTTCTTCATAAATGAAGAGAAATCAATTGCAACCTATTTTTGGGATGCTTGCAATCGATACCCAAATATCGCATTGGAAGTACTTATTGATTTGTGTCTAATTAAAATTGTCAATGGCGATACTCTATGGATGCATGATCAGCTTAGAGATCTTGGAAGAGACATCGTTTGCCAAGAATGTCCTCAGAATCTGATTGGGCGTAGTAGGGTGTGGAATGACAAAGAAGCTCTGAAAGTAATAACGTCGAAAGAGGTAAACTAAAAGTAGGATCCATAAAGTGTCAACCGTGCGATTGTTTTGCTACTTCCCATTTGAAAGTTTTCTTTTGGCCATTCTGAAGAGGAAAAATTTAATGTTTGCAAGCTCATACTCATTGATGTTTTCTATTGGCAGGGAAATGATAAAGTTCAAGCACTCAATCTACTTGGATGTTCAAATACCTTCACCAAACTTGAGATGATGCCTAATCTGAAACTCCTCAAGTTAGAAGAAGGGACTTTCATTGGAGACCTCAACGATTATTTCCCGCAGCTAAGATGGCTTTCTTGGCATTTTCCTCCAAAATATCCCATGGCCAATTTCCACTTGGAAAATCTAGTAGTTTTAAAACTTTCAAGCATTTGTGAAAGCCAAAACTGGGGTGGATGGAGCTTTTTAAAGGTGTGAATTGGCACATTTGTTCTCTCAATATAGTATCCTCTCTTTGATCCTCCTTGATAATATTTCAACGACTTTTGCAGATGGCAAACAAATTGAAGGTTCTTTCTCTCTCAAGTTGTATGGGATTGGAACAAACTCCAAACTTTTCAGGATGCCTAAAGTTGGAGAGACTGTCTCTTAATCACTGTCCAAACTTGCAAGAAATAGACTCCTCTATTGAGAAGCTAGAAGCTCTTACTTACTTGGACATTTTTTATTGTAAGAGTCTTCGAAATTTGCCTGAAGGGATTGGACGACTGGTGAATTTGACGCACTTCTATATCAGTGAGAGCTCTAAAATAGAGAGACTTCCATACTCTATCATGAGATTAACATCATTATCTGAGTTGGATATATCATTCTCAAAAATTACAAGTTTACCTGATTCTATTGGCAATGCAAAACACTTGTCATTCCTTGATCTATCACACACGCCAATTGAGGGACTTCTAATGTCTATTGGAGAGCTTACACAGTTACAGTTCCTTTCACTCTTTGGCTGTTATAAGTTGCAGAAGCTTCCAGAATCAATAGGCAACTTGACATCATTACAGAATTTGGACCTCTCAAAGACAATCATTGTCGAGTTACCTCATTCGATAAAAAATCTCAAGCTATTGAAGGTGATGCGACTAAGACAGACTCGGCTAAAGAAGTTACCTGCCATTATTGGAATGCTTGAGAGGTTGGAGGAGCTTGATGCCATGGGTTGTGAACAACTTGCAGGTGAACTTCCCACTGAAATAGGTGGACTATCGTCTCTAAGTGTCCTAGACATATCACGTACCAGTGTTTCTGCAGTGCCGACTACAATTAGTTCCCTCACGCGACTCCGAAAGATGGATCTAATGGATTGTAATGAGCTTCAAGAGTTGCCAAAGCTTCCTTCGAGTTTGAACTATCTATATGTTAAATCGACGTCATTGTGGTCAGTTGCAGATTTTAGTAACCTCACGAATCTAGTGGAACTGCATTTGTCTAATGACTCTGGACGGGCACTTGCTGAGGCATCAAACCCAATGCAAACTCTTCCATCACAATGGGTTGGAAAGTTATCTAAGCTGAAGAAGTTGACTTGGGGCATTTCAGATGTTCTTGTGCCATCAACGGAGTTGGGTTGCCCACCTCAAATTAGAGAACTTGCTTTTTCTGACATGATTAGTTTCAACGTTGCTGGACCACAATTTTCCAACTTAAAAAATTTGTCAAAATTATGGTTTCATTTCTTTCCAATAAGAGAAATTCAACTCGATGGGCTTGAACAATTGAGAGATTTGCGTGTGAGAAATTGTAAGTTTCTCGAGCGATTATCAATTATTTCATCAAGCTTGAGGGAGCTCTATGAAATGAGGGTTGCGTGTTGCCCAAAGCTACTTGAAATTCGATTCGGCAGTACGATGGAATCATTGGAAAAACTTGAAGTTGGATCGTGTGGTTCCCTTGGCGGGTTGTACGGTTTATCAAACTTGGAGAAGCTGAAGACTTTATGGATACACGATTGCAATAGGCTACAAGTTGTTGAGGGCCTTGAAGATTTGAAGCTTTTGGGTCATTTGTTTATTTTCCACTGTGGACGGTTGGAAATGTTGACCGGTTGGAAATGTTGACCGATGTTTCCAACTCAAAGATACCAAATGAATGCCGGATAGCAAAATTGGAGAAGCCAAGTCATTATACAGGTACTTACAGAAATTATAGAGAGACGGTTCTTCGCAAGACGAGGAAGACATACAACGAGGTGCGCCTTCCTTCACTTTTTCTCTGTTAAACATTTTCAATACTCGGCCTACTTCCTTTGAAGAGGGTGTGTTGGCTATCTTGGCTCGTGTCCCACCTCTCTTCTCACGTGCATTGACTTTTCTACGGACTCGAATTGAGAGAATATTTCTTATTCTCCAGTGTGTCGAATGAAAATTCTATCTTGAGTGAACTCGATAGAGTCTCAAATATTGCATAACAAAACTAAGGTCGTTTTTAGAAAATAAATTATAGTCTCTCGAGAACTTTGTGGTAAAATGAAAATGATAAATGTTTCCTAAAACTAAACTAACCCGAAATTTTCTTTCAATTATGTGGGAATCCGTAGCTCGAGAGATGAATTTAAGTTAGAAAATGAGATCCTAAAATATCACTCGAGTCAAACTAAATTTCAATTACAAAATTTTTGTCTACTAGTAGTAGCCTTGTTAATCTAGACGCATAGACGCACTTAGTGGATAGTCTAGAAGGTAAACACCCGAGATGATTATCAACTCTTTCACGTGTCAACCACTCAATAGTGAGTACATAAACTGTTTCTTATACTGGCAATTGACATTATAAAGGTCGTTTATATAAACATGAAAATGATTGTGTCAATATTTTACCAACCAAAGATAAAAATATTGCTCCCAGGCACGAATATAGAAGCTCGACTACTCTTAGTTGTTCGAATAGATTTCTCTTAAATAACTGCACTTTTCCTTTATGATTTAAAGTAAAAATAGATAAATTTATAGAAAAATATATTTGAAGCTAACTCAGTTTTAATATATCTTTTTTCACTTTTTTTCCTTCTTCATGGCTCTCTCAATTTTTTCCTTTTCACCGTGTTCGGGGAACGTTTGCAAGTTGTCTGGTGTTGTTCGTTGGAAAGGTTGACTGATCTATCCAGCACAAGGATACCAGACGAGTGCAACGTGCAAGTACTGTGTTTCCCCTGTTCCATTTGCCCCCATATATGGCTCTCTCTCTCTCTCTCTCTCTCCTCCTCCGACATACTTACCTCATTATTATGAACGTTTCATACATAAATCAAACTATGTGCTGCACCTAAAATGAGATTTATTAAACCTTTCTGAAAAAATCAAAATGAAAAAGAAAGCCACAGCAGCCATTACTTATTCAAAACTTTCATGGAAAGAAAGTAAACCTGTACCGAATAAGAGGGAAAAGTACCAAAAAAGTCATAAACCTATTGTATTGGTACCAATTTAGTCCTAAACTTTTCAATTGGACCAATTCAGTCCTAAACCTTTTACTATTGGTACCAATTCAGTCCATCCGGCCAATTTTGGTCGGCTGGTGGCCGGATGCTGACGTGTAAATTTTTATGATTTTTTAATTATTTTTCGAATTATTTATTATTTATTATTTTTATTTATTTTTCCTTTTTTTTTTTTTTTTTTTTGGTTTTCTTCCTAACGGTGGATGGCGAGCCCCCGGTGAGGCTCGCCGGCCACTGGGCGAGGGCCGCAAAGCCCTTGCCTGCCGCCGGTGAGGGTCGCGGCCCTCGCCCAACCTCTCCCAGGTCCGCCGGCGAGGTGGCTTCGCTCGAATGCCGGGCGGGCGCCACGGCCGCGGCCTTGGGCGAGGCCGAGCGGCCCTCGCCAGCCGCCGCCGAGGGTCGCGGCTCTCACTCGCCGGCGGTGAGGGTCACGACCCTCGCTCGGCCTTGCCCAGGGTCGCGGGTGAGGCGGCTTAGCCTAGATCTGGGCAAGGCCGAGCGAGGGCCGCTCGGCCTCGCCTGTGGCTGCGGTCGAGGCCGGCCTCACCCGGATCCGGCGAAGCCACCTCGCCGCCGCCCTAGGAGAGGCCGGGTGAGGGCCGCGAAGCCCCTCGCCGGCGGCGGCGAGGGCTTCACGGCCGCGCCCGGGGCCGACGAGCCTCACCGGCCACCGTTAGGAAGAAGGCCAAAAAAAAAAAAAAAAGAAAAAAAAAAAAAAATAAATAAAAAAATCAAAAAAATAATTAAAAAATCATAAAATTTACACGTCGATCCGGCCTACGTCCACATCAACGTCGGCCAGCAAAATTGGCCGGATGGACTGAATTGATACCAATAGTAAAAGGTTTAGGACTGAATTGGTCCAATTGAAAAGTTTAGGACTGAATTAATACTAATGCAATAGGTTTAAAACTTTTTTTTTCCCCCGAATAAGATGAGCACTGTATGCATTTAGCGTGATGACGTTGTGGGCTAGCCAACATGTGGGTGTAAGAATGTGCATTGCACCTTTAATTATAAGTAGGATGGTAACTCACTAATGGGTCGTCTAACCCACTTCACAGCAGTCATTGCAACTACAGATCAATTATGTCATGTGACAGTAGACTTTGCAATCGGCACACTTTTTTCTTAAGCAATCGTCAATCCTCTCATGTCCAATGATTGTACCATCATACACTTGATTGTGTGACACTAGGTTTGCCCTACGGTTCACGAATCCTTGTGAAGCAAACGACTGTAACGTTCGGACTTAGGGCATGCTAATTAGATCATATTTGCATTTTCTTGTCCTCCAATATACGTGGAAGACTAATTCAATCTTTTCCTGTTCTAGGAGGATGAAATGGAGAAAGATTCGGCAGCTCGGACGAATGAGATCTACTGTGAACACTGCGTACGGAAAATTATCATGATGCCCTCTGTTTATTTCCCCGAGGAAAGTCTTACGGAGGAACACCAGATAAGTACAGTGTCTTCCTGGGAAAGCAGACGTGGAGTCAGGAAAACTTTGAACTTTTTTCGTCATGATCTTTTTCAGGAGCAAGAGTCTTACGGAGGCAGACCAGTTCCTCCTCGGTTGACCACAGTCGAAGCTAAGCTCAGGAGCTCCTCCCCTCCTTCTCCATCTTCTATACCCTCTTCCTCCTCGGAAACCCGCCATTGCTTCGCCGGACACCCCGTCGCCGGCGGGAATTCCGAGAAACCCAGCTCCGGAAAGTGCTTCTCTCTTTCTCTCTGTCTCTCTTCATGCCCTCAGCAGCAAGAAGCGCAGCATTCTCCCGGGGAGCCCCCCTCGCCGCCCCGCGAGGACAGCCTCAACACCGAGTTCTACCGCGCGTCCGAGCTCTTCCGGACCGCCATCGCCAAGGGCCACCGCAGGCTCGGCGGCAGAGGCGACGGCGGCGACGTCAACGTGGTGGACCCCAATTCGCGGGCCATCGTCCCCTACAAGCGCTCCTCCGAGCTCGTCAGGGTGACCGATCTCAACGAGAGGTATTTCCGCGATCTGGTGCGCCGGACCCGCATGACGTTCGACGGGGTGCGCATTCTTTCGATGGCCGCCGAGAGCAGCAGCGGCAAGAGAGTGAGGGGCGACTTGAACGCTGCTTCTCTCATGAGGAGTCGCGGGTTGTGGCTAAATCGTGACAAGAGGATTGTTGGGTCAATCCCTGGGATTTGCGTGGGGGACATCTTCTTTCATAGGATTGAGCTGATGGTGCTGGGATTACATGGTCAGATTCAAGCTGGCATCGATTACTTGCCAGCTAGTCAGAGCTCCAACGGTGAGCCGATCGCCACCAGTGTCATTGTGTCAGGTAGGTATGAGGATGATGAGGACGCTGGGGATGTGATTATATACACTAGTCATGGAGGGCAACATAAGTTCAACAGGCAATGTGTGCACCAGAAGCTGGAAGGCAGAAATCTGGCGCTGGAGAGGAGCATGCACTATGGAATCGAGTTGAGGGTCATTAGAGGGATCAGGTACGAAGGCGGGATGACGAGCAAGGTTTATGTATGACGGGTTGTATAAGATTATGGACTATTGGTTCGATGTGGGTAGGTCCGGTTTCGGGATTTTCAAGTTCAAGCTGGTGAGAATTGAGGGGCAACCGGAAATGGGTAGTGTGATGATGAGGCTTGCTAAGAGCCTTAAGACTACTCCGTTGTCGGTAAGGCCGACTGGGTACTTGAGTCTTGATATGTCGATGAAGAAGGAGAATGTGCCGGTGCTTCTGTATAATGATATCGACACTGATAATGAACCACTGTATTATGAGTATCTAGTCAGGTCGGTGTACCCCCCTTTCGTTCTCCACCAGAATGGAAATGGTACTGGCTGTGAATGCATATCTGGTTGCACAGGAGGTTGCTTTTGTTTTTCGAAGAATGGGGGTGAGTTTCTTTATGATCAAAATGGGCTTCTTTTGAAGGGGAAGCCGATTATTTTCGAGTGTGGAGCCTTCTGCAAGTGCCCTCGGACCTGTCAGAATCGAGCGACTCAAAGAGGGTTGAAGCATAGGTTTGAGATATTTAGGTCGAGAGAGACGGGTTGGGGTGTGAGGTCCTTGGATGTGATACAAGCCGGTGCTTTCCTTTGCGAATATGCAGGGGTTGTGCTCACCGGAGACCAAGCCCAAATTTTCACAATGAACGGTGATACACTGATTTATCCCAGTAGGTTTCCCGGAAAATGGGAAGAATGGGGTGATTTATCACAGATTTTTCCTGCCTTTGTACGCTCTTTATACCCCCCAGCTTCTCCTCTGGATTTTGCAATGGATGTGTCTAAAATGAGGAATGTTGCTCGTTACATTAGCCACAGTACCAAGCCCAATGTGCTAGTTCAACGTGTACTATATGATCACAAGAATCTCTCCTTCCCTCACCTAATGTTGTTCGCGATGGAGAATATTCCTCCTTTGGCAGAGCTTAGCTTGGATTATGGGGTGTCTGATGAACGGAGGGGAAAGCCTCTCCCGTTGACCGAAGGATCTGGCTGATCTAAGTGGAATTAGGATATTCTAACATGTACATAGGTTTTGGAGGATTTATGCATATATCAGCTTAGCAGCACAGTTCTGAGAATCTTACTCAGTGAGGTAATCTATCTTAAGAGCTACATGTTTATTTATAGATGTGAAGTTTGCTCAAAACCCTCATTTTTATTATACTGCTTGGTTAGATTTGTTTTATCACTGGGTCAAGCTCTCGTGTGGGTGTACGCCTTATCTTGTTCTTTTCCTCATCAAACAACAGAAGTGTTGTCGCGATGCCTAGAATAGAGGATAGAACCTTTATGATACACATTCTGTCATGAGGATCTCAGCAATTTGGTAAGTAAGGTTACTATGAACACTCTGTCTTCATTTTTGGGGGAAAAAAAAGAAAACTGCCCTGTAATTTTGGTTTGGTGGCATTGAGAATTTGAGGCTTAGAATCCTAAAGAGGTTCCTATTTCTGGACTTATAATTCATTTTAGTGGAAAGCCCAACCCCGAAGCTTGATTTGACAGGTGGATGGGAAGTACATGAATGCAAGGCCCGTTGAAACTTGGTAGACAAATAATTCGAAATACTTTAACTCTCTTGTTAAACTTAATAAACACATTAGATGGCACTTGTAGATAAAATGAGAGTGCTGAGTCCACTGACCTTGAAATGCATCTCTGTTGGTTGATGATTCCACAAAGCTTAGGAGGTCCTAGAAGAAACAGTAAATTTGCTAATTCTTTTGATTCGCGAGAAAAGAGGGTTCTTCAGAATGTTTTGTCTGCATCTCTGCATTATAAACAGGCATTCATTTGAGGGTCCATTTGTTGGACGAAGCAAAGGTTAGTAACTAGATATGGGGAAAATGAGTGCTTCTATTGTTGCTATTTTCTTTTTATTTTTTAGGAAATATCCCACTTCAACACATGCATCTAGAACAGCATTACGCCAGTCAACTTAGAGACTCTGGCACTGCAAGGAAACTTGCACTTTGACGTGGATCATGTTAATATATTTTCAATTGTGATCATTGGTAAGGACTATTAGGTTGTTGCTCTTCAAACATGAGTAGTGATTAGCTGAGTGGGAGGAGTGTTCAATCTTCTCAATCTACATGGGGGGATGAAAGGTCTTACATGAACAGATTTTCACTTTCGTCTGCCTGCTTCTTGGGGAGTAATAGTTGTTTTATGGGCCAATGGGATTGAAAGTTGTTGACTGCAATAGAATTTCATTTTTCTTCTCGCCTGCATCTCATGCGAATGAATCTAGATTGGCAGATCAGGGCATTGTGTACTTCTAAGCATTTTATTTTTTCTCCAAAATGATGCACTATAGCCTGTACATGCTTTTCACGAGGCTGAGTTCTTTTATCTGCTCACTGTTGTTGCCATTTGATTAGCTGATGCCTTTCTCATCCTTCTGGCTAGATCAACTGTTTACTGAAGTTAGCTTTTCGTAGCTTCCATGTAGCGTGGATATGTAATCTGTAAATCTCCTCTTTCACCTCATATTTTGATTATGCCCGTGTCACATACTGACATGAATTGTATTGGCTGCGATTCTGGGAGTCTAGACCTGGCTCTCAAGTTTTGCCTCAGACAATACAAGCAGTGGAAACAAAGTCGCGGAAGTCGAAAACTAGAGAAAAAGGACTCCCCGCGATTCACACGTACTCGGCTTTTTGCTGTCCTTTTTTTGTTGCAAGATCGAAGTCAACACTGGATTCGCAGAGAAGAGTTTATCTTTGGTGGACTGTGGACCGGGTGGATCAGGCACGTGCTCGCTCTCAGATCAATGTGTCACGGGCCGGCCTCTGGACCGTGACAAACGTCTTGTCTGCATACATGACTTGGTCGGATGGTGATCAGGTACCCGATGCACCACGCTCCGGGTCCTCGCGAGTTTCAGGTGGTGAGGACGACGATCTTCTTGTTTTAGGACTCAGCTTAGGTGTGCTCCTGCTCGACAGACTCTCTTTTAATTTTTTTAATTTTTAATTTGTCGCGTCTGTTATTATGTTTCTCTTCCTTTTTCTGGTGGACTTCAGGGGGGATTACCCGCTTGAGCTTCCAATGATACTCGTGTGTATGTTATGTATATATCTGAAATGGTATATGATGTACAGTCGATTGCATCTTTGATACTTTAGTTGTAGGGCAACGAAAAAACTTAGCTTTCTTCATCTGGAAGAATGTGACTGTGAAGAAGTGCAGGAGCTCTCAGAGGATGGCGAAGCGAACATCGTCATCGATGGTATACGGTTTTTCGGTTTAGGATGGTCCATATATATACGTCAATACGTCAATGTGTGTGTATATATCTATGGTTTTGAGGGCGAGACATTGATGTTCAATTTTCCATGTCTGTTGCTTCTCCAAGGGATTTCTTTGGACTGGTTTGAACTCCTTTTTGAGTAGCCTCAAAACTATCTTTCTGGAGCCGAGATTCTACCTTGGAAATCAAGCCAAGCTTGATTGGGATGCTTTACTTTGCTTAGCGTCCTTTCCGGAAGATAATGTTGAGCAGATATACACGAATATGCTTTAACCGTCGAGCAATGTGCCTTCCCAGACACGTTTCCACGAAACGTGGCTCGCTAGTTGGATTGTGGACTTTCGGTTTACTTTATTTGAAGGGAAATTATTGTCGGGATCGATTTTGATCAAATAACTTAGCCAATAGCCAATTTTATTGTAAATCTTTTGACGATTTGTCAATATAGTCATTTGGATCATTTCAGTTGAAAATCACTAACGTGGATATCAACTCTATTATATGACATGGTCGACACTAACCTATATACTATTTTTAAGATCATTTTTATTTTTTCATTATAGTTGGCCAAGTTTGAGGGCTTGCAGGCCCTAGCTAACCACGAGCAAGGGCATCCCTCACCCACTCTGAATTGGGGGTGTGCATGGTCCGGGCGGGTGGTTCCGAAAAATTGGAACCGGGATCCACTCGTTTGTTGCATGGATCCACCCAGGAACCGGACCGCCGGTCCGGTCCGGTTCCCGGGTGGATCCATGGAACTGATCTTGACATGAAGGCGAGCTATGGTGTTGCGGTGACGGGCGAGTGGGCGAAGGGCGCTTGCGGTTGTTGGCGCGGTGGTCGGCGCGGAGGCGAGCTGTGGCGTCGCGGGTCACTGCTGGACGGAGCAGAGGCTGTGGCGGTCGGCACGAGGGGGTGGACAACAGCGACGGAGGAGCAGCAGCGGCGGTGTTGACGCTCGGGGAGGAATCGAAATGGCTGCAGGGATTGTGCGGAGGGGCGGCGGAGGCGCAACCACTGGTTCGGGATCTGCTGGCGTTGGATTGCTGGCGGAGGGGGCCCAGAGAAGAAGCAACGGCGGTGGGCAAGCGGGCGAAGGGCGCTCGCGGCTACTGGCGTGGTGGTCAGCGCAGAGGCGAGCTGCGACGTCGCGGGTCACTGCTGGGTGGAGCAGCAGGCCGTGGCGGGTGGCGGCCGGCGCGAGGAGGCAGACAGCGACGGAGGAGCGGCGGCGATGGTGGCGTCGACGCTCGGGGAGGAACCGAGGAAGAGATAGAGAAGAGAGACAGTCACAGAACCGAAAAAGTCGAAGACAGAGGGGAGAAGTCACGCTCGGTTAGGGTTTGTTTTGTTTTAGTAATATTTTAATATTAAAAATTAATTGGTCCGATTCGGGTGGGCGGGCGGGCGGATCCGCCCATGGAACCGGGAACCGTGAAAGTTCGTTGAACCGTGAAAGTTCGCTTGGTTGTCTGGTGGCCGGCTCAGTCGTCTTACCGCCGTCTCATGAGCAGTTGAGCTTTCTTTTCATCGCCCTGACAACTACACATTTTGACTTTTAGTAAATGGCACCTCCTGCAAGGGAATGTAATAAATTTATGATTTTAGTTTTGTTTGGTCATTTGCATATGACTGGGGATTGATAACTTGATTAAATAAGTCTCCTTGATGGACGCTGGAGTTGTTAGTTGAAGCATTTAAAGTAGGGACTGCCAAAAGAGCACAAAGCATATGGAAAAAAATAAAAAAATCAACCATTTCCAAACCATTGTCCCTGCAAAGAAATTAACTACCTTTCACATTTTAGTTCCATACCTAACAAATATGTCTAATTACGACTCGAGATCAATAGGAGGTAAAGTCCCCGCCTGCCTTTCAACCCCATTAGATTCGTCAAGATTGGATGGCCCCATTAGATTGGTTAAGATTGGTTTCATTTCATGAAATAGAGGCATTCTAATTTCCCATTTGAGTCCATAATTTATATGAACTCGATTTAAATTTAAATTTATATGATATATTTAGCCTTTATCAAGATTTTATTTTATAATTTGTATAAAGTAGAATGGTTGTTCGAAGCATTTAGCAATGAGTGAGTGCTTTCACTAAAACCACTTCCTAGAAAGACTCAAAAAGTAATATTTAATATCCTCCTAGAAAGTTTGAAAGGGATATATAATTCTTCTCGTCCTTCAAATGCGCGGAGGACCATAATTTATAACTCCGAAAAAAAAGAACAAAAAGAACTCGTGACAACAAGTTCTGACCACAATTTAAAGACGACCGTTCATTTTAAGAGGAGAACTTGCAATAAATCTTTAATATGTAAGAATTTATAAGGGTAGTGGCTCAATGTTAGCTGTGAATCATGAAATAAAATTCAATGTGCAAACTAATTTAATTTAGTTGCAGTAAATATCCGACAGTAACGATTCTCTCGCACGTTACTCAGGGGACTCATACATACTTGACGAACTCAACAAAATTATATAAAAAAAAAAAAAACCTTAAAACTTATGGCCCGAAAAGACTTATTGTCCAAATCGAATTATACAAACTCAAGAAAATTATACATTATTTTAATTTATAATAATCTCGAAATAGTGAAACTTACATTTAGTTTGGAACCAAAGTGATAGGTCTATAAATTTAACATTTATTTCAATTTATAATTGAGCAACAATGAGAGGACAAAAAAGAATGATGTAGATGTGATAACAATTTAGCTTTTGATAGAGATTATTGCAAAACCTATCACGTGATGTAATTGTTTTTCAGCCATACACTCAGTTGTCTAAAGTTTACACAAAATTTTAGTATATTATAAACTCAATATAAATATAGTATATAATAAGTTGGACTTTTTTAACTCATCATATATTGTAATACATCTTTGAAAAATTTGGTGTAGTCAGAGAAGCTTCCGAGCGACCATCTTGGGTACTTCCATTCCATCGTTTTTTTTGTTCCGTTTGTCATTTTCGTTAATGAATATCCCAAAGCATTTGTTAAAGATGCTTACTGATAAAATTTATATCTTCCTGTGTACATATTCTCAATTGTGGAGGCTTGATTTTCCTCCAAGAAATCAACCATTTCCAAACCATTGTCCCTACAAAGAAATTAACTACCTTTATCACATTTTAGTTCTATACCTAACAAAAATATCTAATTACGACTTGACCTTATACATAACAAAAATGTCTAATTACGACTCGAGATCAATAAGAGTTAAAGTCCCTACTTGCCTTTCGACCTCATTAGATTCGTCAAGATTGATTTTATTTTATGTCTAATTACGACTCGAGATCAAATAGGGGACTTTCTAAAGTCCCTACTTGCCTTTCGACCTCATTAGATTCGTCAAGATTGATGACTCGAAATCAACAGGAGATAAAAGTCCTTGCTTGCCTTTCAGCCCCATTAGATTCGTCAAAGATTAGTTTCATTTTTCATGAAATAGAGGCATTCTAATTTCCTATGATTTAAATTTAAATTTATGTGAAATATTTAACCGCTGTCACGATTTTATTTTATAATTTATATAAAGTAAAATGGTTGCTCGAAGCATTTAGCAGTGAGTAAGTGCTTTCACTAAAACCACTTTTCCTAGAAAGACTCAAAAAGTAATATTTATTATCCTCCTAAAAAGTCTAAAAGGGATATATAATTCTTATCGTCCTTCAAATGCGCGGAGGACCATAATTTATAACTCTGGAAAAAAAAAAAATTGACAAGTTGTGACCATAATTTAAAGACGACCGTTCATTTTAAGAGGAAAACTTTCAATAAATCTTTAATAAGTAAGAATTTATAAGGGTAGTGGCTCAATGTTAGCTGTGAATCATGAAATAAAATTCAATACGCAAACTAATTTAATTTAGTTGTAGTAAATATCTGACAGTAATGATTCTCTCGCACGTTACTCTGGGGTCATATATACTTGATGAACTCAACAAAATTAAAAAAAAAAAAAAAAAACTTAAAACTTATGGCCCGAAAAGACTTATTGTCCAAATCGAATTATACAGACTCAAGAAAATTATAAAAAAATCTTAAAATTTATTCCCAAAAAAATTTATTGTTCCAAACGACAAGCGAGTGAGATCTGTGATGCAGTAAAATGTCGATTCGAACGCAAAACGAGTGAGATCTGCGATGCAGACGGAAAACGATCCTAAAAAAACCCATCTAATTTGACCAATTATTATTTTCTCAGCGCTTTCAAAGTTGGTTCATTATATAGATATGCTATTTTTTGGTTATCGAGAGAAGTTTATAGTCCTTAATGATATTTTTTCCTTAATATATGTGGAACTCAAATAACACTCACTCTCCTCAATAAGCAAGGAAAAGAAAAACCAGCAGATCCAAATTACCAAAATAAGACAAGCATAATTAACGAGTCAAGAAAACCAAACTATACAACAGCAGCAAAGCATGGACACACAAAATGCAAAGTTGCCAGACCACAACTGATGTGTTTCTTAACTTGCAGAAAAACCTCGGAAGAGAAAAATAAAAGGAAAGGACAACATGAATCATCTGTCTCCCGCGGGCTCTACCGCGACAGTAAACATTACATGCATGTCCGAAATGGGAAGGGGAGGGTTATTGCCGTCATCCCTAGATGACCGATCCGGTGGTCGGGCCGCCGCCCTTGTAAGGGTCGCCGGCGGCGGCGGCGGCGCTGCTGCCGTAAGGGGTGTCCCGGTAACCCGGCCCGTAGCGGCTGTTGAAGAGCCCGGCGTGGAGCAGCAGCAAGTACAGGAGCTGAGTGAAGGTCAATATTATTATGAACGCCTCCAGCACTCGCAGCCTCCACCCTCTGTGCCCTCCCACGTTTATCTCCTTGCATGCCAACCTGAATCAACCGAAACACGACAATAAGAACAAACACGGCAAGAACGAACGATACGACGATGGGAAATCGCCGTTTTACCCGAATGCGAGGGCGGTGATGGCCCAGGCGATGAGCGCGGACGATGCGGCAGCGGCGAGGCTGTCGTTCCGCCAAGCCCTGATGTGGCTGGCGCCGGCGAGCTTCGAGATGATCCCGATGACGCCGGCCAGGAGCGCGAAGACGAGGAAGAACATGGTCGCGCCGTTCCCTCCGAAACCTGGATCGGTGGCAAATCACCCTCTCAGCATGGGAACGATCAAAGTAGCGCATGCCAACTTACAAAGCTCGATGTGTTATATGTAAGATAGGAAGATGAAACGTACTGGGGTGACCGGTTTGGCCGTTGATGAAGCGGTTGAGGCACCAGCTGGCGAAGCCGACCACGATGAGGTACATGACCAGGTTGAGAAACAGCAGCGGCCCTGCTACGTTCCTTCCCATCGTCGCCATTTCTGCTCTCTCTCTCTCTCTCTCTCTCTCTCTCTCGCTCTAGTTGCAGAAGAAGCTGGCGAACTTGTATGGATAAGATTGAGGATGGATAGGTACAAAAAGCAAGAGGGTTTGGGGATCATATAGGAGGAGGAGGAGCAGATACGCGTCGGAGGCGGTGCGATCCTGGAGCTCGCTCGTGCTGACGGGTGTCGAGGACACCTGTCACTTGTCAGCATCATTCTTGATGGGTGCGTGGTGGTGCGTGGTGGTGTCGAGGCGGCGACGACAATGTCAATGCGTCACTTTCACATCAGGACGAATCCCGCTTTCTGGCCCATGTATTTTTTCGAGCGTGGCGAAAGCTTCGGCTCGCGACAGTCTCCTAGAGAGGAGAAGTGGTGTCATGTTCGACGGTATAATGAGTGCGGACTTGTGAAACTGCGATTTGATTTTGTCAAATCGCTTTGGAAAGCTAAGAGAACGTAACAATCCGAACGCTGCAATGATGCATAGAAAGAGCTCTTTCTTTATAATTAAAGTTGAGAATATCATAAAAATTTCAAATTAAATTTATCTTAAATTAACTTTTTAATCGTAAATACTTTTATGACAAATTTATCATATATTAATTTTCACTAAATTAACCCTAATTAAAAAGAGCAAATGGAATTATCCAAATTGAGGCATGGTTACTCCGCACAACCCGCAACTGGAATTCAGCAGTGGAGAAGCCCGTGACCTTATTAGAGATTTGTCGCGATTAGGGCACGCCGACGAGCCATTTGGGTATAAGCTCTACCAACTTTTGACAGCCAGAGTCATCTTTTGGAAACATGTATAATTACCCGACAGTTTTAATTCCTTGAAGTGAAATGCATTGCAGTACATGCGTCCCTTTAACAAAAGGGGAGACTGTATCCTATCATGCATTCAACGTAGGGAGACAAGCACACGAACTCATGAAGTGAATCGCCATTTGATACTTATTCATCATGATAAATATTCTACCGCGACACACAATGATCGTTTATGTAGATATGGTTCCATAATCTGTTCCTGAGTCCCCAAGACATCTCCAAAGTTAAACCAGACCCACTTCAAATTCGACATATCGATAGGATACCACATGGTTTCCCGCTTCCACGCCGCACAATTGCTTTTTAGCAAATTAACGATCTAGTGTATGATGCAACGTCATAATGTCGACGTCAATGCGGCTACTCGCTTTGCCTCCCCGATGAGAAGCAAACCTCGACTCATATGGATTAAGGATCAGTAAGTGAGCCAAGTGGGCACAAATTTCTTCGCCAGTTCAATTGAGCCAGGGAGGGCTCCAGACAGTGCATGTATTACCTGCAACAGCCAAAGATAGCAATTACTAACAAGAGCAGCCATCAAACTAATGCGAAATAAAGAAATAGTCGAAATGTTCTAAATTAGGTCAATTGTATAGGCAATATTATCCCACTGGCAGAGGAGACCAAGCTCCAGTGCATTGCCATCAAACACGGCAACAATGCCACTTGAACAGGTCACTCGAACTTCACCAGTGAAGGACAGAGAGAATATTTGTTTCTCTCCCTTTTTTATTCCCCTTCAAAACATTCTTGGCAAAGCACGAGCATAACGAGATGTTCAGCTTCGCATATGAAAGATCATTAACGAACGAACAATGGTCTGAAACAAAATAAGAAAAGAAAAGAGGTGACAGAATCATGCTAGAAAAGGACATTCTCATTGTTTTGAGGTTTATATGTTCAACTTGCATAAGAGAAATTTCCAAAACAAGAACTCACAAACAATATGAAAGGGTAGTGATAGGAAGTCCAACCCATAAACTATTAGGTGGAGGGGACTCTCTGTATATCAGGTCTAAACAAACCCCATAAAAAGGTGATGAGCATTGAAAAGGGGAAATGATGCAGAAAAGAGTTACGCATGCAGTGAAATATCAATTGGAGCATGGAGAATAAATTGAGGCAATAATACCATGGTAAAAAATCCAATCTAAAAACTAAACTAGTTGGTACTATACATATATAATGCCCGTTCTGTAAACAAGCGATGTGTGATAATTACACATGCGATGTTACAACATTTTTGTAATAATCTGGGGAAGTAAATAAAATTCATTAAAAAGAAAAATTGATACTCTAGACATTTATATTATGGTTTCCACAGACACACAGTGATTGAAGGTAATAGAATTATGGAGATGGCACCTATCCTCTGCAAAAAGTACCTTATTTAGGGATTCGACACTCCTCAAGTAAGGTTTTTTCTCGCAATCATGATGCGTTGAGCTTCTTTTCGAGCATTTTGGCCCGTCGGAGAGCATCCAAGGCCTCAGCTTGTTTTCCAGCTCGTTTCAAGTTCACTGCTTTCACTTTTTCAGCCTTTATTTGTTCTTCCAGGCTAATACTGTCTTGTCCAGAGTTCTCTCTGCTTTGGAGATTGTGCTTCACAGGTTCGGGTTTTTTGGGTCCCCGTGATACCATGCTAGAATCATCTATTCCAATTGCTTTCAAGGCAGACATAAGTTCAGGATCAAGAAGATCCTCGATGACCACATCATCCATACCATCTTCAGAAGATTTACCAGAATCATGAGAAGCAGACTCCTCCAGTTGAGCCTCAAGAGTCTTGGCTAAATCAAGCTCAGCCTCAGCATCTTTAATCCGACCCTCTTTTCGCAGCTTCAAGGCCTGTCTTTTGTGGCTGAGGGACTCCTGTTGAATTTTGAAGCGCTCACGACTGGTTAATGGTTTACGAGTCACTTTTGATGTATCCTCCTCCTTTATTTCCATGGGAGGAATGGCCGATGAAGATATGGACACACTGGGCTGGGGTTTGTCTTCTTCAAGACTCTTCTCCAACAGTTTTGCCTGCTTAAGTTCCTCCTTGGCTTCTGCTAATTTCCCTTCTCGTTTCAAGGCGATTGCTTTCTTCTTGTGAATCAAAATCTCTTGTTGAATGGAAACTTGGCCTTTCTGATGAAGTTCTTCACCAGCATTTGTTTCATTGACCAGCGATCGCTTATTTGCATGTGTCTCTTTTATTGCCATTATAGCTTCGTCTTTGCTTGTCCTGTTTTCACCAGTACTCCTTGGGGCACCTGGTTGAATCAAGGGAATATCATGAGATGACTGGGAAACAGACCGTGGTCTGTCTTCTAGTTTTTCAGCAGATACTTGTGTATTTGTCCAATCATTGCCCGTCAGCAAATCCATCATGTCAACAGAATGAACAACTTTAGAACTGGAAGCAGCTCCTTTAGCTACCAAATCACCTTGGGCAAAATTTTGGGAGCCAATTAATTCCCCATCATACCCAGATGCTTCGGGGCTCCAAAAATTTGATTTTTCAGGAAGAGTATCAGCTCTGTTAGTTCTTGTTCTCTCTAAGTTCATAGGTCCAACATCTAGACTTGCTGCTTCTTGGGTAGACCCATCATTTACTTTGACCAAATTATCTAGATTTCCATGTTCCTCAGGCCTAATTGAAGAACTTGAGCTCCCAGGATTCCTCTTTTCAGAGGCATCAATCTGAGGTCCTTTAGGAAGCTCCAATTCCTCGATTTCCATTTCTAATGCCTTTGCCATCCTTAAAGTTTCCTCAGCATCTTCCAGTTTTCCTTTACGTCTGAGGTCAAGCGCTCTTCTTTTTAATCCCAAGAGCTCCCTCTGAATTTTAGCCTTCGTTCTTGGGGCTGAAATGGAAACCATGGATGGGGATTCAATTGTAGATTCAGCGACTGATTGAAGTGTACTGTCTGTGATTTTCTTAGAAGCTACATCTTGCACCTTTGCCGGTGCAGGTGCTTCATCTTTCCAGCCCAAATCCTCCAACATTGATAGTAGTGCTGGATCACGTAAATCACTTTCTGTCACAACCTCTTCAGGTTCATCATTGACTGAGCTCTCAATAGACGTTTTGACTTTATTATTTTCGAGCTTGGTGTGCTCTGTGTTAAATTTGTTCTTTGATGCTTCCATCTCTGAAATCTGAGCCTCTAATGTTTTGGCCATTTTCAGCACTTCCTCTGCCTCCTCATTCTTACCTTCACGTCTCAGAGCAAGAGCTTTCCTTTTTAAACCCAGGAGCTGCCTCTGAACTTCAGCTTTACTTCTCCGTGGCACCCCGTCAAGTGAACTGTGAAGGCCTTGAGTGACAAATGATTCGTTGACAAGAGTAGAATCATTCCCATCTTGTTTGTGACCAAAAGCCTTGGTTTTCAAAGGATATTCAGCGGATAGTGTTCCTCTGTCAAAATGAATTGATTGTGTTGCTAGTTCTGCATCATAATCTTCAGCCCAGCCTAAGGATTTCAAAGCAGCAGCCATTTCCGGGTCTGCCATATCCTCGTCTGTGACTTCAAAGTTGCTCTCCTCATCAAGATTGCCAGCAACACCTATAAGGTTGTCCAAACGAAAATCGTGTTGTTTCTGCCGAGGAAGAGTTTCTTGCTTGTCATCATCCATGCTTTGAATTAAAGTTGACAATTCATCATCAGAATCCTCGGCCCCAGCCAAAAGTTCCTGCTCTTCAACTTGCTTTTCTAATAATTTAGCTTTCTTCAATTCTTCCTTGGCTTCAGCAAGCTTCCCTTCACGCTTCAATGTAAGAGCTTTTCTCTTGTGAGCATTTATTTGAGTCCTGTCTAAGCCTGGCTTAGTCTTGCCATCACTAGACTTTTGAGGCAATTCTCCAATAATAGCCGACAGTTCACCCTCCACAGTCATGCTTGTAGGCTTCTTATCTTCATTGTGAATATCCATCTCAGACCATCCCAATTCTTTGAGCTCAGAAAGAAGGTCGTCCTTTTCCTTATCCTTGCCCACATGGGGCTTGTTTTCTCGGCCAGGTTCTGCAGAGATCATTTTCTCAGCAGGCAAAACCTTTCTACGGCTTTTCCTTAATGCAAGTTCTAAAGCATCAGCCTGCCTCTCCAGTTCCTTCCCCCTCTTAAAGGCCTTCAAGGCCTCCTCAGGTTTGCCTTCTCCCCTCAGAATTTTGTACTTCTTTTTCTCATCAACGGCTTGCTGACGCAGTTCCTCAGGGGTAGCAGATCCTGTCTCTCTCTGGAAAATTGGAAATAAAGAGGCCCATCAGCTAAGTGCTTAAGGTGTTAGCAGACGCGATATAGTCCAATAGCATGAGATGTGCCAATGCATTATAGACATCTTCTACCTACCAAGCTATCTATATCAACATAATCTTGACTACTGAAACTTGATGCGCTGCTTGTTGTCCTTTCAATACCAGAAACAACGTTGGCATCAGAGTCTGCTCCTGATGAGGATCCCTGTGCATCACTAGCAAGAATCTGGCCCAAAACCTCGTCCTCATTCTTTGATGTAACTCTTGAACTTCCTGTGATTTTCGAAATAACTAATTATCAGAACCTGCATATCGACCACAGGAATCTAGATTAATCATCCCAGAGCAAGTCAATTTTGCCAAAATAATCTGTTTTCAGCTTCGTCTTCATTGCACCTATCAAAGATTTGAGGTCTCTCTCTATTTTGTAGCAATAGCAGATTAGCAGTAGTTTTATCAGCAGAGGTAGTAATGCAGCAACTTACAAGTGAATCGCACAACCACAACTATTGGCATAGCCACTGTGTGACTACAAGAAAGCTGATTGGTTGTCACCATCATTAATCAATGCATGGTATGTGCGCGCGCGCGCGCGTGTGCATGCATGCATGTGTTTTGGTTGTATCTTTGCATATAAGACTGCGAGGACAATGGTTGCCTAGGGATTTAGGAATCCTTATCAGGATTACAGGTCTCAGGCTTGAGTGTCAGGGTTGTAATCCCTCTATACAGCTTCGCTGAGAACCAGGTCGTACTTACTCAAATAGTCAACTGTGCAGTCCAGCAATAATCAGAACACCATATTTCTATGAGTACTATGTTCTAAGTTAGCTTGTGCCTGATGGACTCTTTTCATGTTTAGTTCTATTTAGAGGGACATAATAAACCTACATAACAAAATAAAAGAACACAGGAGACTGAATTTAGCGGGAAAGGAAGGAGGCAAACTGGAGCAGTTACGCAACAATCCATTTCGTTATGTCCCAATGGCTTTAGCAAGGAGATAACAGGAAGCATTAACCAATTATAGAGCAAAATCAGAAGGCAATTAATAAATAGCAAATCAAACAGAATAAACAGATATTGTGCAACCAGACTTTACTCCGCGTCCAGAAACAGTATAAGTGTCAAAGCTAGTTCCTGACCCCCTATACCATGAGAAGATTGAGGGCAAGCATGACAAGCATTGAAAGTAGCCAAAGCCTAGCATGTCAATCAGAACCATAACATATACCATGCATACTTGCTAAAGGCGAATAGAGAGTGAGTTCGAAAAGCCAATACCGCACGAAACAAGACTCGACCCACAATACCTTTCCCGGCTCTGCTTCTGTGACCGTGCCGCAGCTCGAACCTCGCGGCCTCCTCCAGCTTCTTACACGGGTCGCAAATCCGAACAGGCGCGTCGCCCTGCCCCCTCAGAACCATCCTCTGCAGCGTGCATCCGTTGCAGAACAGGCCCCCGCATCTCCGGCAATGATGCTGCAACCCACACCCCCACACCCAAAACACACAAACGTCACCACATCATCCGAAACCGCAAAAGACCCAAAATTTCGCACGCACGCACGCGACCCGGACGAAACGCCAGCCGCCCAAATCGGACAACTCGGCAAGACCGACACGACCATGATCAAAATCAAGAAACGACCCATCAGACGCCCGAACCTTGCGGTTGATGAAGGTGAATTGAGAGGAGCAGCCCTGGCAATGAGAGGCGTCGACGACCCAGTTGCTCCCCCGCACCGACGGCTTCGCCGGCAGTCCGATCTTCTCCAGCATCTTCTTCTTCCCCCAAAAAAAAATAAAACTTTCTCTTAATTTCCCCGGGAAAACCAGGGCGGCGATCGCGAATTGGACAAAGATCGCTCCGGGCAAGAGCAAAAGCAAAACTTTTTTGGTAATCTCGGATCGGCTTTGGCTTGCGGAACAGAGATCGTCTGAGAGTCAATGGAGAAGGAGGAAGGTGGAGAGTGTGGAACTGCGAGGACAGGCGATTTCGTTTTCCACTATTGAATTTTGCGACGTCGGAGTTTGCCTTTGGATCTTGGAGAGTTTGGGACTACTTGGGAGGACTTGGACAAGATCGGTGGCGATTATTGGGCGGGCTCGGGCTGAAAATTTTGAGATCCGTGGAGATTTCGGGCCGGGCTCGGACAAAGGCATGATCTATCTAGGTCTAGTCAGACGTTACAAATGTCATAACTTTCGTGCGGCGCTCATTTGAATATCATATTTTTTCAATTGATCACTTGCCTATCACGACTTTAAAAAAGTTACAACGCTCAATTAATGCCGAGTTGCTTTCTCTCCTAGTTCCCCTTGTATAACTCTCAATCTTCATCTTTCTCAAGTTGAGTTGAAATTCTCTCACCCAATTTGATTTAGGAGTATTTTGTTGTTTTCATTCGTTTTTTTTTTTAATTTCTTTGTAGGCTGTTGATGCCCTTTTTCCTTGTTGGACATATTTTTCACTTCCAAATCAACTCACTAGTTTAGATCCTCCAAATCAAGAAGTCTGACAAGCAGGAATGTGATGAATTCCTACTATACTGGAAGCAATTATACAATTTCTCCAAGCTTTGAAAGCTTTCATCTCTTGTCTAAATATTGATTTGAGAGCTCTTCTGTCAATCACATATATAGATTTGGAAGTTCCTAAAATGCGTTTTTGTGCTGTCCAACCTCTCTTAATCTAGATTTAGTTTCGAAAGGTTGTTCAACCTATATTTGGTATCTCTACATGATGATAGTGTTGATGATGCTTAAACTAGCTGTACATTGCCCTTTGGATAAGTCATAACTTTGTAGAAAAGGAGATTATGAAGCATGCTCATCACCGATAACAATGCGAGATTTGGTAATTGATTGTCATTCTAGTCAGATGAGAGTGTACTTATCAGTTTGTGCTTTATTATGTTACATTGATATTTCGAATTTATATTATTTTGAATATCTCGTGTATCTTCATGAGATATGAATCAAAAATAAAATAAAATGAACACTATATGAAAGTTATTATATTCGAATAATCAATTGAAAAGTTATGACACTTAATGAATATCATACGAAAGTTAAAGAGTTAATACTCTGAAAAACCTCAAATTAGTACACGTGTGACAAATTTACCTCAAACTATTATTTTAACTATGAAAAAACCCAAACCGGTACACTATGATAAATTTATCCAAACTAACCATAAAAAACCCCAAATTGATATATATGTGACAAATTACCCCAATTAATCTATACGACCGCCAAAAAATCCAAATCAATACAATTGTGACAAATATATCATCCGTTAAATTGGATTAATATCACAAAAAATCACAAAAATTATATAATTATAACAAATGGAGAGTGAAATCCCAAACTGACACACCAGCCGATTGTCACATGTTATTCAATTTAATAATTTGACAAGAAAATTTAATAGAAACTAACAAAGGGTAAATTTGTTACAAATATACTAGTTTGGTGTAAAATTGTCAAATGTGTATCGGTTTGGAGTTTTTAATGGTCAAAAAAATTAATTTGGGGTAAATTTGTCACAAATGTACTGGTTTTGGGTTTTTCAGAATATTAACCAAAAGTTATAATATTTATTGTCACGACCCGAACATCGAGCGCATGCACATCCTTTAGTGGTCATAAAAATTTGCAACATCCCAGGAACTGTTATCGACCCATTCATTTTATTGCACAAGTGGAAACGTAATAATAATCTCCAGACAAAACAGAATTGGGATAGCAAATATAGGATTATATTTTCACCAAACACACATAGTTTTACAGTAGTGTTTATGTACAGAAAAGTCTAACATAACATGGGTCTACTTTAACCAAAAAAAAAAAAAAAAAAAGAGGTGCTAGGCTATTTATGCTTCGAGCTCCTCATCCATGGGATCAAGTCCTTCCCTACGACCCCGCTAGATTTTTCGATAAACCTAGGTGAGTTGTCACCCATTATCCAGATCAGACGGCAGACCCGTCAACATCTGGAAGAGACTACAGAAAAACTCATACTCCACTTCCTGCCACCCTCTGCATCTGGCTTGACAGCCTTCCATCTATGAACCTGTAAAATTTAGCCCACAACGAGGTGAGATAACATCTCAGCGAGTCCATCCCCTAAATCTCGGTTAGGAGAAAAGTACACCCACATGCATCCTAACCATAGTTCCCACAATTCTCTTAACGCTAGCATTTTCCTGCATGTCAGTATCAATCATATCAAACATAATAGTATTGAAATCATATATCATAGGGACATTTCAACAGGTGTATATATATGGACGTATATATTATCACAATCACACGGGCCCCCAATTACCAGACTAAATTGCTATGGTACGTCCCATACCGCACCACACAATTCCGTCTCCTAATTAGGTCCATTTATTTCAATCGTTCATAAGCCTCAACTGACTTCAACCCATCGGCCATGGCCAACTTGACAGTTAGCGGTCTTCCGGCCTAGCCGGGCATCATCTCGCACTATCAAGCATGGCAACGTCTACATCTATACGGCATTCCGATTAGGAGCATCAGCCCAGCATCCACTGTGATCGGCATATGTTGACTTGGGGCATTCCCAAAGGAGCATCATCCGACCCTAAAGGCTCGTGACGGATTCTCATATCAATTATACATTCATTCAATTTCATACTTCACCAATCAATTGCATAATTCAACCACATCACCAAATATGAAATTTCCAACAAGCAAAACATTAGGAATAATTACAAACTCGACCGACCCTAACCGACAGAAATAGTCCATTTGCACGCCTCTGGTTTTAATTCTAAAAATCTAATCAAATGATTTTAGAAAAGTCTCAAATTTTAACATGTTATTAAAGACACCTAAATAAACATTTTTCATGAGACACCGAATCCCAGATCCTTCTAGATTCGGCCCAGTAAATCGCTCAATCCAACACTAAAATCGGGTCCGTTTCTAGAAAGTCTGTTTTCCAAAATCAGTTTGGTTCGTGGTCCAAACCATGTCCGTTTGATATGAAATTTGAGTATGTTAAACTAGAAGAGGTGAAAAACAACTTTTGTGAAGAAACCATTTTTAAATTCGAACCCCAAGAGTTAATAAAAACCCCTAGAATCCTAATAGGTCACCAGTTCCAGCGAAAACTGAAGTTCTGTTTAAAGATGACGGAGCTGATATCTCTTGCTTTTGTGCCCCTAAAAATCTTGAGAAACATATATGTTGTAGCTGAGGATGTCTAAAACATTTCTCTAAAAGACATCAACTTCAAATTTGCAACCCATATCGATATACAAAAATCACAAACGGCAAGTGTCCAGGAATCAGTTCTGAAGAACAGCCACTGTTTTCGACCTACCCATCCTCTATAGTACTAACCTCACTCATTATACTAATACTAATCCATTCTAGACTATTATTAATCTCTACTTGAACTAATCTAAACCATTCTTAAACCTAACAATCCTCCTAAGCAAGTATAATTAGCCCCTAGCCAAAACTTAGGAAACTAACTCACATAACCAAGAAAATTCAAGGCTACCGATGCTGACTGAGCGGCAGCAGCCAAGCCGCGACCTTCGGAGACGCCGGAGTGGCTCCGGTCAGCTTGGAACAGGGCTGTGAAGCCCTCAGTTCACGGTTGAGGGGGCTTGCTCTTGGCTGGTGGAAGTCGAGCAGTGCAAGAGCAACAACCGCGAAGGCACGGCTGCGACATGGCAGCGCTGGCTTGCCGGCTGGTGAGTTGGTTCGAAGCTGCTTGTGCTCCGGTAGCTGGACAGCAACACAAGCGAAGGGTTTGGGTTCTTCAGTGGTGAGGATAAGCTGAAACTGAGGAGGGATGAGCTGATGTATGGCGACAACAACTGCGAACTGAGCTGAAGAGTTTCTGATGAACAAATGAAATGGTGGTGTCGATTTTAGAGGGCCGTGGGCTTGCTGGTGAGGACGGTTGCTCAGTAAATAAAGGCCACAGCAAGGAGAAACGAAACATAGAGGCAGCTGAGTCGAAGCTTCTGTGGGTCTAGAAAATTTGTAGCGCCAAAACATATATTTCCTCTGTTTTCTTAGTTGCTGGGTTGTCATCTAAGAGGGAGCAGGGGAGGCCGAATAGAATAGCTTAAAGGAGAAGAAGACAAAAGGCTTTACAGCTGAGTAAAGGAAAGAAAAAGAAAAGAAAGAGAAAGGAGGGGGGAAAGAAGTGTCGCACGGCTCCAAAAGAAAAAGAGAGGGGAAGTGCTTGGATGGAAAAGAGGAAAGAAGGAAAAATGACCATGGGGTCCCTCTTTCTATTTTCCACAACCCCTTTGCCAAATTTTTCCATGGAATTTATGTTCCCAACACTCTAAGGGACCTACCATTCTTAGATGATCTTATCTCCTTCAAACTAAACTCAAATGGTGGTAAATTCTTCTTGGCATACACACATCCGAATTTCATTGCCTTTACCCTTCAAATGACACCCAAATGTAAGTGAATTCCCCCTTACATGAAGGCATCCGAATTTCATTGTCTTTACCCTCCATTTTCCTTTCTTTCACTTGGTCATTTAATAACCTTACTAACCATGATAAGCCCTCAATTTACTCTTATAATTCTTAACCCCATTAATTCCATATTGAGGACTAACAATCCATTTAAAATATGGCATTTCTCTTATTCCTTTAATTTGTTGCATTTGCATTTCTCACCAACAATTCCCATTGTCATTAAATTTTGGAAAGATGTAACAATATTCCTAGGATTAATCGTGACACATGAAAGTTCTCAATTTCTAATATCAGAATAAATTTCACAGTTAAATTTAGTCAGACGTGATTTTAGCGCGACCTAAACTATTGAGTAGTTTTTTGGAATTTTCGGTGCAATTGACCCGTGGTCGATTATTTTCGAGCCACAATGTATATCTTTGACTCAATGGCGACTCTCGGTTGTCGTGAAGATCTCGAGGTTTCAATTATGGGCACAGAATACTAAAACGACAGAAAAATCGGTTTAGTGCCGATCGACGAGAATTTTGTAATTAGGTGGAATCACCCACTCCTAATTAGATATCTCAATCGAATCGACCTATCTCCGGTCTCTATTAGATTTTCGACTGTGTCGCAATGACTCTTGTAGACTAACACGGTCGAGCAATTGGTCGAATTCTCAGGCCTGTTGCATTAAAATCTCTTAATGACTTCTCCAACTAGTTTAGTTATCACCTGAGTAATCGGCTCAGAGAATAGCACTATAGACACGTTGATGAAAAGCCCAATTTATTCAACTTAAAACAAAAGTAGAAAATCAGACTGTCACATTTATTGTATCTTTTTTTTTTCTTTCCACTCTATATTGTGGACAAATCAACAACCAATATGTCCAAATTCAATCATATCACTAATTTATCTTAACTTCGCCAAAATTCTCCTAGCTTGTTTTTGGAAAAAGAATTGGAATTGAAATAGAACAAAATAAGGTAAAAAGAATGTGAGGTGATTGACTACATCCTTTGCCTTTTTTGGTAGGTGATGGTAAATAATCTTGACTTAGGTTTAATAAATAATGGAAAATAAACATATAACTCTAAGAAAAAGAAAACCCTAGCTATTTTTTCTAGGGCAAACACCCTAACTTTTAATTGTATACACAGGACAACGACTGCCACTGGTGGTGGTTGTTTCTAACGAAGGCCTCCACAATAAAGATCGCTTGACCATAGTGACCACCTCGATCGAGGGCAGGAGTGGCTTGTGAGTAGAGGTGTTAAATGGGTAGAAAACCCATTTATCGACCCATATTTGCTTAAATGGGTCATTAATGGGTCAGTCCTTTTTTTCCTAAGACACCCACGTGGGTTTTAAAAATAAAAGTACCGGGTCTTAAATGGGTCTATTATATACCCATTTAAGACCCATTTACCAACCCATCAAAATAAACCCAGTAAGGTAACCCACGAAGGCCATGCCCATGATTGACGATTCTACGTCTACGACCCCCTCTTTGCTTTTGATTCACCGCCACCTCCATCGCCTCGTCGCCGCTTGCCGCCGCCCATCATCGCCTCATCGCCGCTTGCCGCCGCCCATCGTCGCCTCGTCGCCGCCCATCTCTAGTGGTCGAGGTTTTCCGACAACTCAATCATCGCAGTGTCACCACTAGCGGTAGGGTTCGGGTCGGCGAGGATGGAGGAGCGTCACTCGTGCTAGTCTGTAGCGGGTGTTCCAAGAAGGAGGGAGGGAGTCGAGGGACTACTTCCAGCAGCAGTCGTATGGAATTTGTCCATTCAATCAATCGGGAATTTTAGCGCCACATCAGTCTCGTGGATCAGCTGGACTAGAGCGTTCCTCTCGATTTCGCGAAGCACGTCAATCAACATCTTCATTCGACATCGAATCGAAATCTGCAAAGCCCTAAAAGCAACACTCGTCTGCTCACCGCGAACGGCTCTCACTTCGGGAACTTCCAGGTGCTTCTTCTTCTTCGTTTTTTCTTTTTTCTGTTTTTTCGGTCATTTCATTTCCTTTCTGGTCTTGGGTTAGATGGTACATCTGTTTTGGTCACGATACTTCGTTCGCCGGTTAGTTTAAGAGTAGTCGTGGGTAATTTGTCTTGTGCTATCTCTGCTTCTAGCGATGCTGGCGAGATGTAATTTTGGAGTGCCGCGTTGGGTTCGCAAAAGTACGTCCGCAAAGTGTGCTGGGAATGGGAACCCTTTGTTTTCCGTTGGGCAATGATCTGACATGTTAGTTAAGATGAGCTCTCCTGCTGAAATTTGATGCGTTGCTGATGTTCTGCCATTTGCATGATTGATTCGCAAGGTGACATTTCAAACTGCTAGTGGAAGTTTAAGTCTTCTTTGGTGCCTGATAAGAGATTGCAACGTCCCTTGATAAACCCTTTGCTTAAATCCGTCCTCGATGTCCCATTACTGTTTCCACCTTTAGAAGTTTCAATGGATCATGGTCATGTGTGTACTGTGTCTAATTGGATTGTCAAGCTAGGTGTTTGCTTTTAGTTCTTAAAGAATACCGGCTCTTCATGGATGATTTAATTTCCTGTTGATTGTATGAAGTAGTATTGGACACATAGGCAAAAACCTATATGGGATGAAATGGCTTCTTGGCTTGCTTTTCTCTTTGGTCAGATTCTTTGATAGATGCTACAGACTTGGGTTTTTCATTAACATCCATGTTCCATGTATGAACTCATTCTTTACCCTTTATGTTCAATTCATAACATGCAATCCTGAACCTGTTCTAATTTATGTTTTCTCCAACTAATTAGTTGACATGTCAAGAGATAACGAGGATCGAGAAGAATATTCAACTACGGAACAATTCAAGAGACGTAGAGTTGCATCCTTAGTTCATGAGGACGAGGAAGATAACTCTACTTGCTCTAAGAGTTCAAGAAAATACACTTCGATTGTATGGTCTGAATTTGAAAAGTTCATAGATGGTGATGGCATGAAGAAGGCTTAATGTAAGTGGTGCGAAGTAACTTACACGGCTAGCCATGGGACAAAAAACTTGTTGCGTCATTTAGATACTTGTCCCAACCGAGAGGTTAATGTTGATGATTCCATAGTACAATTTGATCAAGGTGTGTTTAGAGATATGCTAGCAAAAGCGATAATCAAACACAATTATACATACTCTTTTGTGGAGCATGAGGCTACTAGAGAGTTGTTTAGTTACCTCAACCCTAATGTGAAGCACATTTCAAGGTTTACAGCAAGAAGTGATGTGGTAAAAGTTTATGAAAAAGAGAAGGGAATTTTGAAATCCAAATTATTGTCTCTTTCGAGTCGAATATGTTTGACTTCTGACCTGTGGACTTCTGTTACTACGGATCATTATATGACTGTCACTGCTCATTATATCGATGAGAATTGGGAATTGCATTCAAAAGTCTTGTGTTTCTCCTATGTGCCACCTCCATATAGTGGTCCCATACTTTTAGAAAAATTGCTGACTTTGTTAAGAGAATGGGGTATTGAGAGAAAGATTTTCAGCATTACTTTAGATAATGCATCATACAATGACAGTATGGTTGATATTTGGAGAAATACACCTTCTGTGAGATCCTCTTTGTTATGTGATGGACAGTTTTTTCATGTGCATTGTGGTGCACATGTTTTGAATCTTATTGTACAGGAAGGTTTAAAGGTTATTGATAGATCATTACATAATATTAGAGAAGCTGTCAAGTATGTGAGGGCTACACAAGGGAGGAGAGCAAAATTTGCCGAATGTATATCGCAGTCGTGCTTAAAGACCTGTAAAAAGGTACGCCAAGATGTGGCTACGAGATGGAATTCTACATACCTAATGCTTGAGGGTGCCCTTTTCTTTGAATGTGCATTTTCACATTTGAAATTAATTGACCATAACTTTGTCACATGTCCATCTTCGAAGATCTGGGTTAGAGGAAAAAAAATTGCTTTCTTGTTGAAACCCTTTTATGATATTTCTACTATGTTCTCTGGAGTTAGATATCCCACGGTGAATTTATATTTTTATGGAGTATGGCAGATTTAGCTTAGTTTAATATAGGCAAGGGATACTGAGGATGAGGCTATTAGTTCTATGACTAAGGCAATGCTAAAAAAGTTTGAAAAATATTGGAAGTGTTATAGTGTTGTTTTATCATTTGCTGTTATATTAAATCCTCGTTATAAGTTACACTTATTAGAGTTTTGCTACTCAAAGTTGGATATGGATGATCATGTGGAATTTATACGGGGCATTCGAGAAAAACTCTATACACTTTTTGATGAATATGTGACATCTATGTCTAGAGATGATCGCTTTACTTCTTCAACTAGTCGAGGTAACATTTCAATTGAGGGCATCGATGAGAACATTGGGGATGACATTGATGAGTTTGATGTATTTGAGAGTGAACACTTTGGATCACAATCTACTAAGTCACAATTGGATTTGTATTTGGAGGAGAATAGGCTTGATAGAAAGAAGTTCCCGGATCTCAATGTTCTTGATTATTGGAAGACTCATTCTCATCGATATCCCGAGTTATCCCTCATGGCATGTGATATATTGAGCATTCCTATCACTACTATTGCCTCAGAATCGGCCTTCAGCATTGGAGGACGCATTTTAAATAAATATCGTAGTTCCCTTTCCCCTAAAAGCGTAGAGGCTGAGCTGTGTACTAGAAATTGGTTATTTGGAGTTCCGTCTGAGGAAGATTTGGATGAGGAGTCTCTCGTCATTGACTTTCAAGACTATTTGCATTAGGTACTTTTTTTCATCTCATTCTTTTCATTTGCTCATATGATTTAATACACTTAGTCTTCATAATGATGTATTCTTGTTTTACTTTGAGGAAGATTTGGATGAGGAAGGTCTCGCAGGCCGCGGTGTTGGCTCTGCAGGTCGAGTCGTGGAGCTCCTTAGGATTCAGCATGCAGCAATTGTCGTCTCTCCAGAGCTTAATGGTTATTGAGGGAAGGGTAAAGGTTCTTTGATCGTTATTAAAGTTTCATTTCCTCTTTGTTTTTGAGACTGCTTGAAATTGTGTGGAATGAGTGACGGCTGAGGAAAAAATCCCTGTTCTAAGTAAACTTCTTCGTCAAGGTCTTCCTCTAAGGTCGAGGTACTTGTGATGGTTAGTGGGGGCCATGAGCATGCTGTTTTTTCTTCTTCTTTTTTTGTCTTTTGCCTTTGCTTTTCTTTTTTATTTCCTAATAATTGTGCTTAATGTGCTTTTACTGTAATTTTTTGTTCTTGTGGATTCCGTCATCAAATGCACGAAACATAATGCCAATGTACTCCATCCAGCATTTAATTGAGTTGTGTGTATTTGCGGGTCAATATAGTGGACTGTTTGCAAAGACAAGAGGAGATCTCCCTAAATCTTTTATTTATTTGATTGAGATACCCATTGGATTAAGGTAGTTTGCTTCCCCGTGCATTATCATTATTCCTCAAGCAAGTATTTCCTAAATATGATACTCGAAAAGTCTACAAGGATTTATCGTCGTCTTCTTTCCTTTGCTTTTGTCATGATTGCTTAACATATAGCTGCAACCTACTTGTGGTTTCTCTTAATAGAATGTGGATAGATAAATGATCATACAAATGGTAGAAAAGTTGAAGAAGTTAACACCCGGAAAGGGTTTCTATATGCTTCTATCTAGTATAAGTTACAAATAAAGTTCAATCTATGTTTGGAAGGGTTTTTTTAAGTAGATCTGTTGCCCTTCTTCCATCATTTTTAAGAACCCAAACATGTCTCAGGTTTGAAGATAGATTTATTTTGTAAATTATACACCTATGAAAAGACTTTCTTTCTTTTTGACTCACTTATTTGTTTAACATTTTTCAGATAAATTCATTTATCCATTGCTTTGTGGAAACCCGGAGAATCACCTCATTGTATGATCTGGAAAGAGCAATCTGTGAAAATGAGGGCACTGAACGATTTGAAGAGCTTGCACTGGGCCCTTTTTTGCGACATCCCCTTGTTACTCAATACTTTTCCCTGAACAGTGATGTGACTGAAGTGTTCAAGATAACAAGTGGGCAGATTGTATGGTACCTTGGTAAATTTTTATCTGAACGCAGGAGTAGAGAAGGCGTTGAGATTGTGGCCTCTATAGGATTGGGAAGCTACGGTTCCATCCAAGTGATGATGAGATTGTGCAACTTCTTGTGGCTTTTTTATGCTTAAATTTTGTGGATGAGTGAAAATGTAAGAGAAGTCCACTTGTTGGCCAAATGCATTATTAAGTGACCGACAAGTTGCTTCTCGAGTCACTTTGAGACATCAACATCTACTATTGAACTAAATTTTCTTTTTTGGGACTTCTGTCAAGGATTACGTGCTGTGGATCCAGACGTGTTGGGTATTGTGTATCATCAAATGTGGACTCCACACACATTATGCCACATCTATTTTAAAAACAAGTTTAAATGGGTCATAAATGGGTTGCTTAGCATTTTTTTTTTTTTTGGTCGGTGGATGCTTAGCGATTTAATGGGGGTTTTTAAATAGGTTGGCGGCGAACCTCTCTGGATGCAGAAGAAAAAAAGGAAAAGAAAGGAAAAGAAAAAAGAAAAAATAAATTTTTTGAAAAAGTATAAAAAATTGAAAAATTATTGATTAGATTTGTATTGCTTGGAAATATTTTAGTAATATAATCTTTAAAAAAAAAAACATAAGAATAAGTTTTCCTAAATTTGGTTAAATATGAAAATATTTTATTAATATGGGTTGGGTCGGGTATGGGTTGGGTATGGGTCGGGTCGGGTATGGGTCGAAAAATTTGTATTAGGCATAAATGGGTCATAAATGGGTTAATGGGTCAATTTGGGTCGGACCATTAATGACCCGACCCAAACCCGACCCGACCTACTCATTTATCACCTCTACTTGTGAGTTCATGTAGACTTATTTAGGAAATTTTCTTCATATTATTAATTTCTCGCAAAACAAATGAAGCCTTTGTTAATCTAATTTTTCTTCCAAATAATAAGGGAGAAGTGCCAAAAAGTCCTAAACCTTTTGTGTTTGTGCCAATTTAGTCCTAAACCTTTTTTTAGTGCCAATTTAGTCCTAAACCTTTTTATTTAGTGCCGATTCGGTCCTTTTGGCCGGATTTTTTGCTGACGGACGCCGGCCGGGCCGACGTGGATAATTTTTAATATTTTTTTATTCTTCTTAAATATTTTTTTATTCTTTTGTAATATTTTTTCTATTTTTTTATTTTCTATTTTCTCTTTTCTCTTTTTTTTTTTTTTTTTTTTTTCTCTCTCCTCCCTCCGGCCGCCGGCCGGACCGACACGGCGACCGGCCGAGAGGAGACGGCCGGCGAGGCTCGCCGGTCGCCTCGCCGGCGGCCGCGAGGGCGGCCTCGCGTTGGCGGCGGCGGCGAGGCTCGCCCGCCGGATCCGGCGAGGTCGAGCCTCGCCGGCCATGGGCGAGGCTCGACCTCGCCCGATCCGGCGAGGGCGAGCCTCGCCGCCGCCGCCCAGGCCGCGATTCGGCGAGGCGAGCCTCGCCCATGGCCGGCGAGGCTCGACCTCGCCGAATCGTGGCCTGGGCGGCGCCGGCGAAGCTCGACCCTCGCCAGCCCGGCACGAGGCCGCGATTCGGTGAGGTCAAGCCTCATTGGCCATGGATGAGGCTCGACCCTCGCCAGCCCGGTGCAAGGCAAGCCTCGCCGGCCGGGCCGGAGGCCGCCTCGCGCCGGATCCGGCGAGGCTCGAGCCTCGCCCATGGCCGGCTCGACCTCGCGCGCTTGGATGGCCGGCGAGGCTCGACCTCGCCGGATCCGGCGAGGGCGAGCCTCGCCGCCGCCGCCCGCCGCGAGGCCGCCCTTGCGGCCCGGCAAGGTGGCCGGCGAGGCTCGCCGGCCGTCTCCTCCGGCCGGTCGCCGTGGTCCGGCCAGCGGCCTGGGGGAGGGGAGGAGGAGAGAAAAAAAAAAAAAAAAAAAAAAAAAGAAAAAAAAAAAAAGAAAAAGAAAAAAAAAAATAGAAAATAAAAATAGAAAAAATATTTAAAAATATTAAAAATTGTCCACGTCGCCGGCCGGCATCCAGTCAGCAAAATCCGACCAAAAAGACTGAATCGGCACTAAATAAAAAGGTTTAGGACTAAATTGGCACCAAAAAAAGGTTTATGACTAAACTGACACAAACACAAAAAGTTTAGGACTTTTTTGGCACTTCTCCCAAATAATAACCCTCATGTGTCTGTACTTGATTTATGTAATTGAAGTCCATTTAAAAAAAGAATGGATGCGAAGGAAAATCAAGTGTCTAATGTACAAAGAATCTTCTATCTCTCATCCAAATATTAAGAGAAAAAAAAAAAGATGCAAATATGGGGGGAAGAGAAATGAATTTATAGCAGAAAAGGAACTTCATTTAGCTTCATATACACCATTTCCCTCTTCTCCAACAAGCCAGACGAACCAAAGTTCAAGCAACAAAATCAGCAATACATCACATTCAGATCGAAAGAACCTCTCCTTCTTCCTCATTCTCAAGCCTCTTCTCACATTATGGTGCAGAATCTGGTCGCCAACCTAGCCGCGGCGTCGATGGCAGCATGGCAAATATCCTGGATCACACAAAGCGCACACAAACAGTCATTAGGGACAACGTAACAATGCATAGTAAAAGTCATCGAAGTATACTCGTCTTGCAAAAGTAGTAAATAGAGTTAAGAAATAAGTTTTGTCATAAACTCCACATTTTCAAGAAGGAAGAGAGAAAGAAAAGCAGAACTTGCCATGAATATTGCATGGCCGGGATTGGCCGGGACGATCGCGAGGGACGTGGAGGTATTAGCATCGGTTGCCGGTGGCTGAAACTGTGAACGAACAAAACAATGCGTTCCTCAGAAGCAACAAAGCTTTCTATATTTCACTATCGACGAGCTATTGTTGTAGAAAAGTTTACTATAGCAAATGCGTCATTTCACTACTTCGTTTTCATTACCTTGTTCTTTTCTTGTTTCAATTCTCTTCTCATGGCTTCGAGTAACACGAAATTATCCAAGAAGTCATTGTGCGGGTGCGTGTAGTTGCCGTGGGAGAAGCAATCGCTACATAGATTGAACGTCTCGGCCTCACCGGCGTCCTTGAAGCACTTCACACACGTGAAGAACATCCCCAGTGCGAGGCACCCGCACCCATCACATAGAGGCCTAGCACTCGTGGCGATGTAGAAAAACGTGATGGCCTCGTCGAAGCTGAGCTTTCCCGTGCCACTCGCGTTCAGCTGATTGAACAAGTAAGGGTTGCTCATCCTCACATAGCCCTTGACCTTCGTGAAGGAAAGAAACTCCGAGAGGGACACAACGCCGTCGCGGTCGTGGTCCATCTCGGTGACAAAGTCCTGTGCCAACTGTTTGACGTTCTCGGCAGCCGCATCGAAGTAGACCTTCGCAGTACGCTGTAAATCCTCCATTTTTCCCTTACACAAAGCACAGTTTATGGTTTATCTCCCAGATAACAACGTAGAATGAGCAAGAGAATGGGTTAAATGGGTTTATATAAGGAAGGAGATCTAGGAAGGAGATCTACGCAGAGAGAGAGAGAGAGAGAGAGAGAGAGCGCACTAGCCTACGCATGCTTAGGAATGAAGTATGCTTAACAAAGAAGGAAAGCGATGGAATGCTGTGGAAGTTCAACAGTTGAAGTCTATCCCGTAAACTACTGGGGTTTACCCCAGTGGCCACCCTTCCAACATGGGGGGAGGTGGGGGATTCGAATCCCCACCTTCTCAAAGGGGTTGGGGTGGGAACGAATTAATTTTAAAAATGGATTTCGACTCTCGCACTCTGCAAGGAGGTAGGGCAAAAGTCTGAGAGTGAGCGTTAGAATAGGCGTAGAGTAGAACCGACAAAAAAAAAAAGGTCTATCCCGTAAGAAATTTTGATTGTCTTATGTTTCCAATGCGCATGACGCCGGGAACCAAGAGACGATGAGACTCCTGGGTTCTCTCTCTGTATGTATGTTACTTAAACTTATCATTCAATGCGCTTCATTGATGAGAGATATTGAAACAAAAATAATAATAATAACTCTTAAATTTTAACTTTTGAGAATAGAAAAATGTCATGTTAATTTTATATTATTCTGATTAATGAAAAGTCACTTACAAAGAATCTGAAGTAACTTCTTTTGTCATACTAAATTATATAAATAATATAAATAACTAATGAAAGGAAAAATGAGGTATTAATTAAAAGACTTCATTAATGTAAATCAAGACAAGCCAACTTTTTTTTTTAATAATATTAAACCAAACAGGAAATGCACATTGAAATTACTCATGAATTTCCAATTGAATTCCGAAAAAGCGAATTATTTACTAAAGACTCATATTACAAAATTGCAAGCTCGTGCTAAGCATGGACACGCTACCGGTATAGATGTATTTACTTCATCTTTTGCATTACATTTAACCTTTTTGGATGATTCACAGGAATTCGAATATATGAAAAGTCGTGAGTAAACATTTTTTGATATTCTTTTGCAATAGATGTTAATGATGGCTCCATCTGTTCATAGGACACGTTGGCAATCGACCTCCATCTTTTGCAACAGATGACTTGCTAAGATTGATTTATAAAATTAGTTTATTGAGCGATGTATTAAACAATGACAGACCCCTAAATACGTGGGTAATATTTAAGAATTAATAACAGTCTGACAAGTCGCTATCAAGATTAGGAAATTTGAGATTCGAGATTCTCAATCACAATGAGTCTCGTTTCTTGATCCAAAAAATTAAGTTAGTGTCTTTAGTACTAAAATTGCGTATAGGCGCGTATAATTAGACCGCTAGATTTGAAGTTTTCATAAGAGTGGCAAAAGGTTAACTTTTTTGTCAAATCAAAGAATTTAGGATTAATACACTGAAAAACCCCAAACTGGTACATTTGTGACAAATTTACCGCAAACTATTTTTTTTTACCACCAAAAACCCCAAACTGATATACATTTAACAAATTTACCCCAAACTAGTACACTTGTGACAAATTTACCTTCTGTTGTTTTTGTTAAATTTTAATTAAATTAAATGACACATGACAGTTAACTGGTATACCAATTTGAGATTTTACACTCCATTTGTCACAGTTTACAATTTTTTTGATTTTTTTGTGGTATTAATCAAATTTAGCAGAGGGTATAATTATCACAAATTTACTAGTTTGAGATTTTTTGTAGTCGAATAAATTAGTTTGGGGTAAATTTGTCATAAATGTACCAGTTTATGGTATTTTATGGTCAGTTTGGATAAATTTGTCACAAATGTATTAGTGTAGGATTTTTTATTGTCAAAAAAATAGTTTTAGGTAAATTTGTCATAAGTGTACCAGTTTGGGGTTTTTCAGGGTATTAACCTAAGAATTTAACCTTTGACTGAAAAATTTAAATTTCATTAGTTTCTAATCATTTTTTTAGATATTAAATTTAGGGACAATGAAATTTAAGTACTTTGAATCTGTTTAAAGACATTTCAATCTTAAAAGCTGATCAACCGTTTAAAGCACCATACTTGACATTGTAAGATTCGACTCACATTTTTCGGGATCCCATCGCTTGGCGTGACCACACAAGAACCCTAGATAAAAGTCTAGGAGCGACCATAACCCCCCCTTCCGAGCCAGTCTCGCTCGACACCGCCATTCGCCGCCTCCGGTCGTGCCCTCGTTCTGCTTTGTTCTTCTAGGCGATGCAGCTGGAAGGCCGTGCACTTGTCCGCTCGGCCTTCCTGGCTTTCGCATCTCCCGCCGGCGTCTCGGGGAACTCGTTTTTTCTCCGATCTGCTAACCGACCGAGGCCAGGAACGATTCTTTAACAGAGGTAACGTCGGGACTCCCTGGCAATCGCTTAACACACACTTTCTCTGCAAATCAATCTCGGTAAATCGACCCTTTTTTTCTTTTGGAAACGAGTTGAATTGCCCAAGGTGAAGAATCAGTTTCTAAATATAGAAAAATAATGCACGCGGTTTTAATTTTTTTTAATTTTTTGCCTCAGATTTATTTAAGAAACTTGCGTTTTATTGACGTTATTGGAATGAAATGAGATGCCCATTCCTTCCGATATGAGCATTCCACTTGGAATGCCGATTCCTTCGTTTAAAGGGGTGGTGATTCTTCCATGCCGGTTCATTCTTTTTTTTTTTAATCCAAAAATTAAAAATAAAATAAAATTGGGTAACTAACAAAATATTAATTAGTATCAATTATTAATTAGTATAATCAAAATATAAAATATAGTCACGTACCTATTTCGATATTTTATAATAAACTATAATTGAATAAATTAATGAATTAACTGATATTTTTGGAATTCATTTTCCGACTAATTGTAAGTTATTGTTAGCAACATATAATTACAAACATGATCGGCGTTAATGGTTTGACGATTCTAAATTATAATTTAAGAAATTTCAATTAAATATTAAGTAATTATTAATCCTCAATTATTACAATATCAATGCAAGTACACGTCAATTATATTTATTTAAAAAAAATTGCTCATTCAATTCCATTTCCAATATATTATTCATACAACCAAAACAAGATCCGCATTTCATCCATTTCCACAATTTGATACAAGAAGAGTCACTCTATTCCATTTCCATCCCTATTTCCTTATTTCATTCCATTTCATTGTAACAAATCTAGCCTAAAAAGTGTGCCGTATCACGTCAAGTAATCTATAATTACAAAGGTGATGGGATGTTTTTCTTATATGATCGTGGAAAGATACGTATCGTCCCTTCTTGCGCCGGCTACGTCGAATGAACTCCCTTCTTGAGAGCACAAAAGAGTGCTGCACTGCTGCACCCAGTAAGTCCGAATCGAGTACGGAATGAAGATTTCAAACTCCACATCCAAAAGTGAGAGGGAAGTAGCAACGTCTCTTGCGCGTCGCACCATAAGATGAATCGCAGGAAGTGAAGATCAACTTTGAACGATTGAACTCAAATTTGAATAAAGGAGGTGACGCAAGTTCGAATCACATCAGCTCGACTCGATTATATATCTAGGTTAAATTTGATGGTACGTCCTGCCACCTAGGATAACTCCATGTTTAGTGACCGTCGAAAATAGGATGAAGTGTATAGACCGCAAAGAGGGCAACCCTACAGTGGTTGCCGTCTCTTGGTGACAACAACGATGGCATTGATGTGATCCTGAAGCTAATGATTAATCTGTGACTTCAAATAAGCATCGGGGATAATATATATTCATGTCAAATTTTACGATGGATCTTTTTTCAAAGACGAGGAGTTGAATTTAAAAATTTCGCGAAATGTCTTACCTTGTTTTGATCTAACCAATACGCCTATTTCTTAAGATTGAGATAACAGCAGAAGTCGAAGGGAATTGGATGAGTAAAGACGGTCTGGGAAAATTAGCAAATTTATTTTCCATTGACTTTCTAATTGTCCAGATTTGCCTACAATCAAAGCAAAACGTGCCCGCAAAAAAGTTGTGAAAAACGAAAACATCATCATGTGATGATCATTTACACAGCCCGAATCGCCATGACTGGGATATGTATATATGTATCCATTACAACGTAAATTACACATACGACAACCCTTTCAAACAAACGTGGAACTAACCGGAGACGCGCTTCGCCGGCGGCGTCGTCCGGTCCTTTTCTTGCTTGTGCTCGCGTCGCCCCCGCAGACGATGGAGCATTGGCAACCACAGACGTTGCTAAAGCACGAGAACAACCCCTTCCCGCTTTCGCCCTCGGTGTGCCGCCTAGCGTGCCTACTGCCGCCGACATTGCCGCCGCCCCCGCTGCCTTTCGTGCTCGGCCCATAGCTTGCGAAGTCACCGCGGTCGTATATGGTCGGGAGCTCCATCCGCCACCGCTCGAGCTTCGACTGCAAGCCTTCCACGCTCTCGCTCAAGCTCCACCCTCCGACTCCCGAGTTCTCGGTGTCGTCCACCACCTTAAACATCCTCTCCTTCGCCGCCGCAGCCGCTAATTCCGATGGAGACGGCCCCAGCTCGGACTCGGTGATGTACAGCTCGCCCGGCTTCCTCGGATCTCCAAATTCTAACCCGTGTTTCTTGGCGATCGACTTCCCGCCAGCCTTTTGGCTGCCCCCGGAAACCGAGGACCTGGCATCTTTCCTTTCAGGTTTCGTCTTTTTGACGCCGACCGCCGACCCGTTCGCCACCGAGCTTGCCTTTGAACCTTTACCCTTGAAGATCGCCTGCCCTAGGGCTGAACCGTTAACCATGGAACTGGGCAATGAAATCGACCCTTTCTTCTTCCCTGGGGTCGAAGAGTCGTTCTCCGACGCGTTGATTATAGAATTCGGCTTTTCGCGGAAGGACACCTTTCGATTCAACGTCCTCGCTTGCCTCGGACCTTGCATGGAACTCGTCTCGCTCTTGGTACGCCGGAGTTCCATCTTCTCGACGAACGTGGACATTTGCCTTTGCTGTTGCTGTTTCTGATGTTGCGGAGGAGGGTTTTGAATCTGAGTGTTGTGCTCGCTCACGTATTCTTGCCTCTGCAATAGGTCTTGAAAGCCGACCGCCGAGGCGCTGAGCTGGGTGTACAGCGGCATGCTTCGCATGGAGCTGTTGAGCAACGCGACGCCGACGTTCAATATCCCTTGCGGCCTCCCCGAGGGCCGGCGCACCTGCAACGCCACGAACCGCATGCCGATGTGCCGCTGGTGGCGGAAGGGCCGCGACGGCGGCGGGAGGAGGTTGCTGACCAGGATCCGTATCGTCCCGACGCGCACGTCCTTGAACCAGTGGACGGCGTAGATCTCTATCATGACCGCGGAGGTGTCGCACTGGAGGAACTCCTCGTCGACGCGGAACACGAACTTGTCGTTCCACGTGGGGTTGCACCGGCCGCGGGTGTCGACGCGGGTGGAGAGCTTCCGGTCCGGGTGCACCCACACGACGGCGTACGCGCGCATGGAGCGGCTCACCGACCGGAGGTCCTGGGCCGAGATGATGTTGACCTCCAGGAGCTGGAACGGGTTGAGGATGATCGAGGACATCGTCGTCGTCGTCACCGTCACCGCCGCCCGCCCCTGTGTCGCGCGATCGACTCTGTCGTGTCGCCCCTCACGTCACCGCCGGAGAGAAGGTGGCGTCGAAGCTGACAGGCAGCACTTTTGGAGGGGGATCGAAGACGGGTGTCGCGCGAATATAAAACGGGCAGCGGAATCGGTGGCGGGGATCGATGGTTATATTTGATCAATAGCGCGTTGTCTACAGGTCAGGTAACGAGCTCTCCGACAGAGAGGCTACGCTGAGTTGACTAAATTTAAGACCCACATTTTTTTTTATGTTGTTTCTAACTTTGTTAGGGTTAATCTTTGGCTCATGTTAGAGTTCGTAATTAGGTAGTTTCTCTATGGAAGCTGTTGGCCATTAATATTCTGGCTCTACTTGATTGGTGCGAAACAGAAAATTTGTTTCCAAAAATTTCTATCAACGCATATCTTTATTTTCATCATTTTTCAATATATTTATGTGTGTGTGTGTCGTGTGTACATACATGTTCATTTTTTTTTTTTTTTTTGTAGGAGATTCATTATAATCATATTTGTGTCGGTTAAAATGTTCTCATACAATTGTAGTAACATTGACATTTGTTTTTACACACGTGAATATTCTCCCTTTTTCCTATAGGGATAAATTTTACTCCTTTTGATCATCGTAAAAAAAAGGATATATACACTACAAGTCCTTAAACTTGTCGTAAAAATGCAATTGAGTCCTTAAACTTGCAAAAAATATAATCAAATCCTAAAACTTGTCAAATTGGTGCAATCAAGTCCTAAAGTTAACACTATTAATTTAACTAATGAAAAATGTTGACGTAGCTTTTTTAAATTGATTTTTATTTTCTGCATGGCATTTTTTAAATAATTTTTTAGCCAAATTTTATTTAAATTAGATTAAAAGAATAAAAAAGCAAAAAATTTATTGAAAAAAGCTAAACTAAAAAGAAAAAAAAAAGAAAAGGAAGAAGAAGGGCAAGGGGGGCCTCACCGATGGGCTACCGTGGCCGTCGCCGCTTATCGCCAGAGGGGTCGATAGAGGTTGCCGACCCTGGGTGAGGGTGGCTGGTCGCTACCCACCCTAGTCAATGGCTTGCTAGGCCCATGAGACAACTGGCAAGGCCAAATCGTGGGTGCCCATCTAGATCTGCGTGACACCTATTGTCGCCTAAGGTTGGCGAACCTTGCCAGCCTTGGGCAGAGCATCGCTGGCACTAGCCTAGGTCTAGTGAGACCTTGCCAGCCTTGGGCAAGGTCTCATCGATCCCAAGTGAAGGCTAGCCACCCTTGCATAGGTTGCCAGCCCCTCTAGTGAGGGGTGGTGGCAATGACGGTGCTTGCCGGCGCAAGGCTTTGCCCTACCTCCCTTTCTTTTTTCTTTTTTCAGTTTTGCTTTTTTAAATAAAATTTCAGCTTCTTTTTTTCCTAATCTAATTTAAATAAGATTTGGATAAAAAATAATTGAAGATGCCCGTACGTGAGAGAAATTAATTCAAATATGCCACGTTAGCATTTTCCGTTAGACAAGTTAACGGCATTAACGGAAGAACTCGATTGGATCAATTTGACAAATTTTAGGATTTGATTATACTTTTTGCAAGTTTCAGGATTCAATTGCACTTTCATGATAAATTCTAGGAGTTGTGGTGCATATACACCTTTAAAAAAAAAACTCAAATTGCTACAGTATTTGGTAGTTATATATATGTATGTATGTATATATACGTGTGTGTAATTTTGCCTATAGTTGAACAAAGGGTTGGATGCGTATCGAACTCGGCAAAGTAAATGTAAAATATGTTACTTACAAAAAAATAGAAAAATCTATAAATACAATCAATAAATTTGATGATAATTGCTAAACCAAGGTTCTCTCCAAACTTAGGTTATGTTTATTTCGCAGGAAATATGACATTTTTCGAATTTTTTTTTCAAAAAGTCATTATTTAAGAAAATGACAATATTTTCTGATATTTGACTGAAACTTAAAAAATATCTAGATAATATTTTTCATCATTTGGTATGAAAAAATTGATTTGATTTTCTAAACTAAATATACACTGCTCGAGCGCAAATAACTTGCACATGGACAACTGGGGGGATCAAGTACAAGCACTAGAGTCCCGAGTCCTGCCTTGATGGACCAAGACCTAGGCACTAGAGATCAAAGAACAAGCACTTAAGTCCCAAGCAAAGCCTTAATTGACTAGAGCACTAGCATCGGGGTCTCAAGCTTGGCCTCAATGGACATTGACATGGCCTTTGTGGATGTGGGCTCAGGTGTTGGGGATCCAAGTTTAGGTATTGGGATCCCGCGCTCACCATTTGTGGACTCATGCGTGGGCACCAAGGATCTAAGCTCAACCTCGATGGACCAATGCATAGGCATTGGGATTCAAGCACGAATATTGAGGTCCCAGGCTTGGGCGTTAAAAACCTGGTCCTTAACACCAAGGGTCCGAGAACTAGCATTGATTTCTATGCCCAAGCATAGAATTTTAGTTCCAAGCACCGATAACCAGTTATATTTTAGAAAATGATTTATGATCTTTTAAAGGTGAAATCACTTTTTTGAATTTAAGTATAAGTTTTCATCGATTAAGAAAACATTTTCCACTTAACTCATTTTCCTAAGCAAACCGAGTGTTAGAAAATGTTTCTTGAAAAATATTTTCTATAAAACAAATGGATCCTCGAAAATTTTTCTAATCAGTTGGCAATTCAATATATTTGTTCAAATTACTGACCAAAAAAAGTTTGCTTGAATTGCCTAATTTAAGAAAAAAAGCTCGTTCGAATTGCCGGAAAAGGAATATTGGGCCGTTTGGTTCGGTTTTGGGAATAGGCTTTGGGACTCTAAAGTCCCTTGGCCAAATACAAACACGTTTGGTTCGTTTTTTAAAACAACTTTGATAAGATGCAATTGCATCTCCAAATGACTCCAAGGGCCTTTAGCCCAATGTAGCTTTGGACGTGTTTTGGGAAGTTGCATATTGGGAATGCAAGTCTTCGATATTGTTCATCTTCTCCAAACCACCGCCGATCGGAGGCCGACGACCGCCGGCCAAGGGGTTGCGCGCGCTGGTGACCACCACCTGAGGCTCACCCGACCTCGGCGACCGTCGCCGGACCTCGGGCGGCCGTCGCCTAGGGTCGCCCGACCCTAGCGACCGTCCGGGGGCCAGATCTGGCCATCCGACGGTCCGGTGCCGGATTTCAAAAAAAAAAAAATACAAATATTTTTTATTTTTTTAATTTAATAAAAGTCATTTGCAAATGCAAATTTTACCAAACAAGTATTTTGGTCAAAATTCTTTCTCGATGCAAATTTTACTAAACGTTATTTGCATTTCGGAAAACCCCATTCACCCAAATGTATTTGCATTTCTGCAAATGTATTCCCAAAAGCCGAACCAAACGGGCTCATTGTCGGGTTGGGTTGGACTTGGATCCGATAAAAGTGCAAGTCGGGTAGATCTTGAAGTCAACGCATGCCTCGTCACTTTGCTTCGCTCGTGCAGTCTCGTGACGTTGACACAAGGTTATGTGAAGAAAGGGCATGAAAATCAAGTTTATAAACCGAAGAAATCATCGTATGGGCTAAGGATGCAAACATCTGCCTCGCTCCAAAATTTTATTTTTTTTTCTTTTCTCGTGAAGAGTCCGGTCCACATGTAAATCACAATTCTCTCATTTTCTCTCTCTCACTTCCTCACTTTTCTTTCCTGTTCATTAATTTTACCCTTTTTTCTATTTAATTTTTTTTTTTATTGTTGGAAGGAAATCCAAAAGAAAAAAGAAAAAAGATCTAAAGACTGTACTTTGTGGGTCTACTTGGTTTGTTTTTTGGGTGGAGGAAAATGAAATGATGTCAAGATCATGCCTCCGCAGTTCATCTAAATGGTTATTTTATCACATTGGAGACTTACATGGCTCGATAATTTTCCATTCCGTTCTTTTTTCCATCTCAATATTTAAAGGGTTGGGCCATTTTTTGACACCCTTTTTTGGCTTTTTGTACTCGTTTAATGAGCCAGTTGCATGCTGAAAATGTTGAGGTTGTCTGATAACTGTAACTAATGTCGACTTAAAGACTCAATTAAGTTAAAAAAGAATAACTTATATGGGTGAGTAAGGAAGGGATTATATAATTCATTAAGTAGAAAAAGTAATTAATAGAAATTAGGATCTTGCCAGTTATATTATTAAAATTTACAGATAAATGATAGAAGCCATTGTATGGTAGGAAAACAATTAAATTGGGTTATCAATTTTGAATGCTGGTCAAACAACCTTTTTATTTCACAAACCAAAAACAAAAAAAAAAATTATTTTTTATTTTCAAAACCTACGATTGTTGTCAGTACCTAAAAATTAAATATTTAATTTTTCGGCTCTTATTTTTCGAGTTGTACCGAATGAGCCCTCAAGAGACATCATTTTTAGTTTACCCTTCCAACACCAACTAAGCCAAGCATGAATTACTATTTTTTGTTAATTTTTTTTTCTGAATGCAAATTCATAAATGATGGATTGTCATTTTATTAACTTCATTTCAACATTCTAGTATTGTATTCTTTGAACCAAGAACACAATGAGATCTTATTTATTCGAAACTCATAAAAAGAGGAGAATTTAGAAGAAATTCTATACAATTTTACTTGTTATCTGGAGTAGTAGCGGGCGTACTTCGGGTTGCTTCGCATGGAGCTATCGAGCAACGCGACGCCGACGTTCAATATCCCCTGCGGTCGCCCTGAGGGGCGGCGCACTTGCAATGCCACGACATGCCTGCCGGCGTGCTGCTTGAGGCGGAAGGAGCGGGACGGCCGCGGGAAGAAGTTACTGACCAGGACCCGTACCGTCCCGACGCGCACGTCCTTGAACAACCGGCGGACGGCGTAGATCTCTATCACGACTGCGGAGGTGTCGTGCCGGAGGAACTCCTCGTTGACGCGGAAGACGAACCTGTCGTTCCAGGTGGGGTCGCACCGCCCGCAGGCATCCACACGGGTGGGGAGCTTCCCATCCGGGTGCACCCACACGACGGCGTACGTGCGCATGGAGCGGCTCACCGGTGCGAGGTCCTGAGCTGAGATGACGTTGACCTCCAGCTGGTGGAACCGGTTGAGGATGGTCACGGACATTATCGGGGTACTGTGCGATTGGTTCTGTTCGTCACCGCCGCCGAGGAGAAGGCGACTTCGAAGCTTACGTCCAGCACTTTGAAGGCGCGAATGTAAAACGAGCAGCGGAATCAGTGGTGATCAATGGTCATATTTGCACAATAGCGGATGTGCACAGGTCATTTTACGAGACGAAATAATTATTCTGAACCACAAAAAATCAAATAATAAATAACTAGAAATTACTATGAATCTAGAATTTGTGACTCACAATAAGTTGTAGGGAGGCTGGCGGATCATTAGGCGATTTAAGCGTAGCGTCGGGGTGGTGGTTTCCGCTTAGCGTCACTGGGGGTTTACGGCGACCGTCGGTCTGGGCAGTTCCTCCTCATAAAAAATAAATAAATAATAAATCGTTATTCTCACACTAGCCAAAAAACGGTTATACTAGTAAAGCCTTTTTACGAGGTTGGTTTAGATAGAGAGGTTGCACTAAGCTTTAAACCCACATTTTTAGGTAATTTCTCTGGATAAAGCCGTTGGTTATTGATATTATGGCTCTGCTTGATTGGTGAAAATAAAAATATTTGCGGAAGATATTTTCATCGTTTTCTAATATATTTATACATATGTGTGTAAGCACATGTTCATTTTTTCTGGATATTCATTATAACCACATTGGGGTCGGTTAAAATGCTCTCATACTACCGTAGTCACAATGACGTTTGCTTTTATACACGTAGATATTCTCCCTGTTATTTTCAATTGCCATGTAAATCTCACTCCTTTCGACCACCGTGTAGATAAAGGGGAAAGTACCAAAAAAATTATAAATTTATTATATTAATATATATTAGAATATTTAAATAATAAATCACGCATTTATCTAACAGCTTAAGTTTTTAGAACAGTTGGCAGTGATCCTACAAAATCTCACATGGTATCAAAGCTAAGAGGTCCTAAGTTCAAATCTTCCAGACCCCTATTTGTCTCCCCAATTAAATTTCCACGCTTAGTACTAGGCAAAAGACCAAACTAAGCGTGAGGGAGAATGTTAAGAATTAATCGGATTGACACTATAGCGTCATCATTTGCTGGAATAGCTTAAGCTTTTAGAACAGTTGGCAGTGATCTCACAATACTGATTCAGTTCTAAATCATTCAAAGAGTGTTATATCTATATACATGTACTTTCACATAAAGTCGACCAAAGGGTTAAATGCGAGTCAAACTCGAAGCAAATTAAAATATCTTACTTACATAAAAAAAAAATTTAAAAAAAAATCAATAAAGTGGAATAAATGTAATTTATTGCAATCAATAAATTTGATGACTATTAAAGCAAGGTTCTCTTGAGACTTAGGTTTTTTTATTTCGTGATAATGTGACATTTTTGAAAAATGTTTTTCTATAAATCATTATCCAAAAAAATAATGATATTTGTTTTGTGTTTAGCCAAATCTGAAAATGAGCCGGAATTTTTTTTTCATTGTTTGATATGGAAAATTTGATTTGATTTTCAACATATACTATTCAGGTGGCAGTAACTTACACATGAGTTGCTAAGGGGAATCGTGTGACGGCACTAGAGTTTCGAGTCTAGCCTCAATGGACCTTGACTGGAGCACTAGGGATCCGAGCATAAGCACTTGGATCCTGGGCATGACCTTGATGGACTAAAGCTTAGGCATTATGGTCCCGAGCCCGGCCTTGATGGCCTTGGGCATTACCTTTGTGGATCTAGGTTTGGGTGCTGGGGATCTGAGCTTGGCCTTTGTGGACCCAAGCTCGGGTGTCGGGGCATCGGGCACAAGCACTAGGATTTCAAGCTTAGCCTCAGTGGACACCTATGTGGGCATTGGGGCTCGAGCTCAACCTTGATGGACCTAAGCGCCGGCGTTAAGGATCCCAGCATGGGTAGTGAGATCCCACGCCTAGCCCTCGGCCTCGATGGACTTAGGCTTGGGAGCCAGAGACCTAATTTTGTATGCAGGGGACTCAAGAACTAGCATTGAAGTTTCCATATCCATGTGTAGGTTTCAAGTTCAAGTACTGATACCTAGTCATATTTTGGAAAATAATTTACAATTTTTTTAAGAGAAAATCATTATCTTGAACTTAAGTGTAAATTTTCTATTGTCTCATTTTCCTAAACAAACTAAACACCGAAAAATGTGTTTCCAGAAATTTTGTTTTTGAGAAATAAACTGACCCTTAAATAATTTTGCTAACCAGTTGGCAATTTGTTCGAATTGCCTAATCTAATTAGACTAACTCCAGAAAGATATATATATATATATACACATATAGACTTGCCAGAAAAGGAATATTGTGGGGTTGGGCTGGACTTGGATCCGATAAAAGTGCATGGTGGGTATGCATACTTCTTGTTCGAATTGCCCACTCGCTTTAAGGGATGCGATCTGCCGGCCTCGCTCCAACTTGTTTTTTCCTTTTCTCGTGAAGAGTACGTCTATAAATCACATTTCTCTCTCTCTCTCTCTTTTCTTTTCTTATGTCACTTTCTTTCTTTTCCTTCCTCTCCAATTTTTCACCCTAAGTTTCTATTTAAGGATTTTTTTTTTTTTTATTGTTAGAAGGAAATTCGAAAAAGAAGAAAAAAGATCTTAAGACTGTAATTTGTGGGTTTACTTGGTTTGTTTTTGGTTGAGAGAAATGAAATGATACCCAGTTCATGCCTTCGTAATTTGCAGTAGTTGTTATTTTACTACATTAGAGACTTGCATCAATCGATAATTTCCCATTCCGTTCTTTTCTACGCCTTGATAATTTAAAAGGTGGGGCCGTTTTTTTACACCCTTTTTGGCTTTGTACTTGTTTGATGAGTCAATTGCGTGTTGAAAGTTTTAAGGTAGTTCGATAACTGTAACTAATACCAACTTAAAATATTCAATTAAGTTAACAAAGCACTTTACAGGGTTAAGTAGGGAAGGGATTATTTAATTCAATCAAGTAGAAAAAAGTAATTAATAGAAATTAGAATCTTGCTAGTGATATTATTAAAATCTGGAAATAAATGATAGAGGTTCATGTAAGGTAGGAAAATAAGAATATCAAATTATCGATTTTTGAATTACTAATCAAACAACTTTTCTATTTCACAAACCAAAAAAAAAAAATTTTTATTTTCAGAACTTACGATTGTCAATACTTAAAATTCAATATTAAAATTTTCAGTGCTTTTTTTAGTTTTATCTAATAAGCCCTCCGAGACATCATTTTTAGTTTACCCTTCAAACACCAATTAAGTCAAGCATCGATTACTATTCTTTTCTTAATGCAAATTCATAAATGATTAATTGTCACTTTTTTAAGTTCATTTAAGCATGGGAATATTTTAAATAAGGACACAAAGTGCTCTCAATTTTTTCAATAAGTGTATGAAGTGAACCTTATCTTAAATAAGAGCATGACATGTCCTCATTTTTTTCAAATAAGAGCTTAAATTATGTCTTGTTTCAAATAAAGGCTTAAATTGGCCACGTTAGTTTTCAAGAAGGACTTGATGTCATCGGCTGGTATTTCTGTCCTTCACATTTTCTTATTTTCTTTCTTTTTTTCTTTTTTTTTCTCTTTTTGTCCACAAAAAAGACAATCTAAATACAGAATACAAAAGACTGAAACTTAAAAAAGAAAAAGAAGAAGAAAAGAAAACACAAATTAAAAAAATAAAAAATAAATTGAAAAAAAAAGAAAAGAAAACACAAATTCAAAAAAGAAAAGAAAAGAAACACAAATTAAAAAGAAAAGAAAACACAAATTCAAAAAAGAAAAGAAAAGAAAAAAATTCAAAAAAAAAAAGAAAAGAAAGCACAAATTCAAAAAAAAAAAAGAAAAGAAAAGAAACACAAATTCAAAAAAGAAAAGAAAACACAAATTCAAAAAAGAAAAGAAAAGAAACACAAATTCAAAAAAGAAAAGAAAAGAAAAGAAAACACAAATTCAAAAAAGAAAAGAAAAGAAAAGAAAACCTAGGCGAAGGGTTGGCCCTCGCCGGCCATGGCTAGTGCCGCCCCAGCAATGGGGCAGTGGCAGGACAACCCTCCCCGCCTTTTTTTTCCCCTAGTTTTAGCCTCTCTTTTTTTTCTTTTTTGAGTTTTTTAAAGAAAAAAAGAAAAAAAAAAGAAAGAAGGGAAGGAAATAAGAAAAAATAAATGACGAAAATGCCCTTGACTAGCTATTGAGATCTGGTCATTCTTTATAACTACTTTAGGTCTTTATTTCAGGTCTTTATATGAGAAAGTAAAGGCATTTGGGGTTCTTATTTAGAATTTTCCCTTTAAACATTTTAGTTTTGTATTTTTTGAACCAAGAACAGAATGAGATCTCATTTATTCTACCGAATGAGGAAAAACTCATAAAAAGAGGAGAATTTAGAAGAAATCCTATTCACTTCTACTTGTTATTTGTAATCTTATTGGGTGTACAATGGCTTGCTTCCCACGGAGCTATCTAGCAACGCGCCGCCGACGTTCAATATCCCTTGCGGCCTCCCCGACGGGCGGTGCACTTGCAACGCCACGATGCGCATGCCGATGAGCTGCTTGCGGCGGAAGGGCCAGGAAGACAGCGGCGCGAAGTTGCTGACCAGGACCCGTACTGTCCCAATGCGCACGTCCCTGAACCAATGGACGGCGTAGATCTCTACCATGACTGCTGAGGTCTCGCGCCGGAGGAACTCCTGGTCGACGCAGAAGACGAATTTGTCGTTCCACGTGGGGTTGCACTGGCCGCGGGTGTCCACGCGGGTGGAGAACTTCCGATCCGGATGCACCCACGCGACGGCGTACGTGCGCATGGAGCGGCTCACCAATGCGAGGTCCTGAGCCGAGATAATGTCGATCTTCAGGAGTGGGGATGGGTTGACGATGTCTGAGGACATTGCCGTGGTGCGGTGTGACCGATTCCGCCCGTCACAGCCGGAGAGAAGGTGGCGTCGGAGCTAGCATCGAGCACTTTGCAGGGGGATCAAAGACGGGCATCGCAGGAATATAAAACGAGCAGCGGAATCGGCGGGGATCAGCGGTTGTATTCGATCGATAACTGGTTGTGTACAGGTCAGGTACGAGCTCTTCGGTGGGCCATAAGGTGGTTCAGGCAGAGAGGTTACGCTAGGTTGACTAAATTTAAAACCCGCATTGTTATATCGTTTCTAACTTTTTGTTAAGGAAAATATTTGGTTCATGTTGAGTACCTAATTAGGTGGTTTCGCTATGAATGCCATAGGCCATTAGTATTAGGGTTATTATCACAAATAATCACAAATCAATACATCTATGATAAATTTACTATAAACTGATAAACAAAGAACTCAAAATTCTACCATAGAGGGTTAGAGCATTTTTCAAAAAACTTTTGGTCCGGCGAGGGTTTAGTTCAGATATTATACACACATACATATATTATACATCAAAATCCATTGAGCTTTTTTTTTTACAGCCATTCAACTCAAAGTCCATTTGCAAATTTTTTTACCAAACACACAATTGTCCTATTTGGACCACTTGCAAGGAATACATCCTTCTGATGTCGGCAAACTCCTTAATCCGGTCTTTGAAATGTAGACCATTTGGAAGTATCCAAAGAGCTGGGAGTTGGTTGAGAATATCCCATCCAATGATGAGATCTCAATTAGGATATGAGGAACCAAAAATTCTAGTAATAATAGAGTATTTAGGTAAAAATAGATGCACTGGCTCTAGTATCAATAAGTACAATAACCTAAATAGGCATATCGTACTTAGTAGGTATGATGTGTATAGGTAAATAGGGATCGTGCAAGGAGGTGATTTTCAAACTATCAAGGTTCTCAAAGGGTTCAGGGTTTGGATGGTTGGAGGTGGTTTCAATTGGTAGGTTTGTGGGCTCTATGGGAAGTTTTGTGCTGAGAAAGTATAGGCTATCGGTGTCATTAGATGTTTCCTCCTCACTTTCAAAGGTTTTAATAGCACATATAATATTCTCTGATGGTTCATCTTCAAGCGGTAAGGATAAAGATCATCATTGTCAAGAGAAATATAGATATATTTATAACAAATTTATCCTTAGTTAGTTTTTGTTAAATTGAATTAATACCATGAAAACCATAAATTAGTACACTTGTGAAAAATGGATAATGAAACCCAAACTAATACATCCATTGATTGTCACGTGTCATCAAACTTAATAATTTGATGGTAAAATTTAATGAAAATTAACAAAAATTAATTTTGTCATAAGTGCATTAATTTGGAGCTTTTCGTGATGGTTTTATTTGATTGGTGAAAAAAATATTTCTAAAGATATTTTTGTCAATTTCCAATATATGATATGGAAATCTCTAGGAATACATTATAACTAGATTCGTGTGAGTTAAAAAGCACTTATACTATTGTAGTAACTATGACATTTGCTTTTATACACAAGTATTCTCCTTATTCTCCTATTGCCCCGTAAATCTTACCCGTTTTGACCACCATAAAAGAAATGGGAAAAGTATTAATAAAGTTTTAAACCAATTATATTGATACCAATTCAATCATAAACCTTTTAATTGGAAAATATAATTCTAAACATTTTTACATTGCTACAAAATTTAATATTTTACATTTGAAAATCTTAATTTTTTATTAATTTTTTCTTTTCTTTTTTTCCTTTTCTTTCTCTTTGGCCTATGATCAACCTTGCCTAGGCCGCATGGGTCAAGCTCTTGCCAAATCCAATGAGGGCAACCCTTGCTTGTGGCCGATGAGGGTCTTGATGTCCTGGCTGGCCTTCGCCTATGGCCAATCACCGGCCGTGGGCCAAAGGAAAGAGAAGGAAAAAAGGGAAAAACTTAACAAAAAAATTAGAAAAAATTATTAAAAAATTTACACGTCAGCATTGTCCATGTCACATAAGACGGCCGACATTAGAGCTATTAAATGGGTGGGTCGGGTCATTAATTGTCCAACCCAATTGACCCATTAACTAATTTATGACCCATTTATGTCTAATGTAAATTTTTCGACCCATACCCGACCCAACTTATATTAATAAAACATTTTCATATTTAAAAAATTTAGAAAAACTTATTCCTATGTTTTGTTTTTTTTAAGATTATATTACTAAAATACTTCCAAGCTTATTTCTTATATATAATGGTATTGCTAAAATAGTTTTATACAACACAAATTTAATGGACAATTTTTATAACTTTTAAAATAATTATTTTAAAAATCGAATTTTAATTATTTTTTAATTTTTTTAAAAATAAAATTTTTATTTTTAATTATTTTTATTTTTAAATATAATTTTTCTTTTTTTCTTTTTCTTTTTTTCTTCTTCTTCTTTGGCCGACTACGGCCACGACAACGGCCGACCGAGCTGACCACGGGCGAGCCTCGAGCTCACCCGGCTCGTCGACGTCGGTGAGCTCGAGGCTCGCCCGACGCCGGCGAGCTCGAGTCTTGCCGGATTTGGCGAGCTCAAGGCTCGCCGGCATCGGGCGAGCTCGAGCTCGCCCCTCACCGGATCCGGCGAGGCTCGAGCATCGCCCGAACGTCGGCAAGGCCTCCGCCTCGCCCGGTTTGGCGAGCTCAAGGCTTGCCGACGTCGGGTGAGCTCGAGCTCGCCTCTCGCCGGATCTCGGCGAGGCTCAAGCCTCGCTCGACGCGACGAGTTCAAGTCTCGCCCGGGCATCGACGAGGCCTCCACCTCGCTAGATCCGGCGAGCTTGAGCTCGCCCGATGCCGGCAAGCTCGAGGCTCGCCCGGCCGATCGCCGGCCATCGCCATGCCGGCGACCGGAGGAAGAAGAAAGAAAAAAAAAAAAAAAGAAGAAAGAAAAAAAAAAGAAAATTAAAATAAAAAATAATTATAATTTCGGTTTTTATAAAAAAAAAAAATTGTAAAGTGAAAGAGAGAAGAGAGAAATCGTGAGGTTTTGAGTGAAAATAAATTGGTTCATTTTTAATGGGTTGATAAATGGGTCTTAAATGGGTCAAAAAGCTAACCCATTTAAGACCCATATATCTTAGTCTCTTCATTTTTAAAACCCATTATGGGTTCTTTAGAAAATAATGCTTGACCCATTAACAACCCATTTATATTTAAATGGGTCCATAAATGGGTCAATGACCCATTTAACACCTCTAGCCGACATTCATGTTAGTAATTTCTAGCATAAATTGACCGGATGGACTCAATTGATACTAATTTAAAAATGTTTAGGACTAAATTGATCTAACTAAAAGATTTTTGACTAAATCATAACAAAGTGATAGTTTAGGACTTTCTTTGGTACTTTTCCCTAAAAAACTCCGATTGCTATAGTATTTGGTAAATTTCAAAGAGTCGTTATATCTATATACATATATTTTCATAGATAGTTGACCAAAGGATTAAATGCATATCGAACTTGAAGGAGCAAATGTGAAATATTGTACTTACATAACAATAAAAATGAAAAATTGATCAAGTGGAACGAATAAAATTCCTTAACAATCAATAAATTTGACGATAATTGTTAAACCGAGGTTCTCTTGAGACTTAGGCTTTGCTTATTTTTGCGGTAACATTTCTAGAAAAATGTTTTCCAAAAAGTCATTATTAAGAAAAATAGTAATATTTTTTTTTTTATGTTTGATTGAAACTTGAAAATTTTATTTTTTGTCGTTTGGTATGAAAAATGTGATTTGATTTTCTAAAATAAACACTATTCAAGCATTAGTAATTGCACAAGAAAGTCGGAGGAACTAGGTACAAGCATTAGAGTCTTGGATCTAATCTCGATGGACTCTGACTTGGCGCCAAGGATTGAGGCACAAGCACCTCGGTCCCGAGTGCAACCTCGTTGGATTGGAGTGTGGGCGCCAAGGTCTTGAGCCTGACCTCAATGGACCCGAGCATGACCTTTGTGGATCCAAGTCCAGGTGTTGGGGATTTGAGCTTGAGTATTGACATCGTGCGCTCAGCCTTTGGGATTCAAGCCCGAATGCCGAGGCTTCGAGCATAGACATTGAGGTTTTGGGACCGATCTTAATGGAACCCATGTGCAATCGTCGAGGACCTGAGCTTGGCCTCGATGGACCTAGGTGTGGGCACTAGGGATCGAGGCACGAGTAACGAGGTCTCAAGAGTGGCCTCGATGGACCCGAGCTTGGGCATTGGAGACCTAATCCTATATGCTAGGACCTGAGAAGCAACATTAGCATTTCTATGCCTAAGCGTAGAGTTTCAGCTTTAAACGTAAATATCTAATCATGTTTTGGAAAATAATATTTGATTTTTTAAAGAAGAAATTATTTTTCTGAATTTAAATATAAATTTTCCATCGATTCATTTTCTTAAGCAAACTAAATGCCGAAAAATATTTTTCTAGAAAATATTTTTCATGAAATAAATAGAACCCCAAATAGTTTTGCTAAATAGTTGGCAACTCAATCAATTTGTTCGAATTGCCAATTTAATTAGACCAACTCCAAAAGAAAAAATATATATGAAGAGACTTGCCGGAAAAGTGATATTGTTGGTTGGGTTGGACTTGGATCCGATAAAAGTGCATGGTGGGTGTGCGTCTTGAAGTCAGCGATTTGCTTCGCTCGTGCAATCTCGTGACGTTGACTTTAAAGATTTAATTGCGCACTCGCTTTAAGGGATGCGATACGCCGGCATCGCTCCAACTTGTTTTTCCTTTACTCGTGAAGAGTCCATCTATAAATCACATTTCTCTTTTTTCTTTCTTTCACTTTCTTTCTCTCCTTTCCTCTCCAATTTTTCACACTATTTTCTATTTAAAGATTTTTTTTTATTGTTAGACGGAAATTCAAAAAAAGAAGAAAAAAGATCTTAAGAATGTAATTTGTGGGTTGACTTGTCTTGTTTTTTGGTAGAGAGAAATGAAATGATATCGAGTTCAACCCTTCTTAGTTCGTGTTAGTGGTTGTTTTAACACATTAAAAGACTTGCACGACTGGATAATTTTCCATTATGTTCTTTTTCTCCGCCTCAAATATTTAAAGAGTGAAGCCCTTTTGACACCCTTTTTGTCTTTATACTTGTTTAATATGTTATGTGCTGAAAATGTTAAGGTTGTTTGATAAAAGTGACTACTATCAACTCAAAAGATTTAATTGTTAAAAATCACTTATTTGGGCAAGTAAGACATGGATTATTAAATTCGTTAAGTGGAATTGGTAATTGATAGAAAATAGAATCTTGCCAATTATATTATTAAATCTATAGATAAATGATAGAAATTTATGTATGGTATGAAAATAATAATGTTAAGTTATCAATTTTGAATTATTAATCAAATAAATTTTTATTTCATAGGCCCAAAAAAGCAAATTTTTATTTTTATTTTTCAGAACTTATGATTATTTATACTTAAAATTCAGTATTTAAATTTTGAGAGCTTATTTTTCTGTTTTATCAAATGAGCCTCAAAGGCACCATTTTCTTGTTTACCCTTCAAACACCAATTAAGTCAAGCATCAATTACTATTCTTAGTAACATTTTTTTTGCCTATGCTATTTCCACCCCTTATTAACTCTTGACAGTCCTCATCATATTGAATTTGATTACATTATTCTCTATGGGATCAACTTGATTAAGATTATTTTTAACCTTTTTTTCTTTTTTTCTCAAATTTACTAAAAGACAACCATTCACATGCCTTTTGAACTATTTTTTTCACCACAGCCTCTTCCTCCACACCCATTACATTTTCTTCGTGTATGTCTTCTTGTGAACTTATTCTCCATTGTCATAATCATTTTCATTCATAATGACTGCATTACCAAAAAAAAATACAATCAAAGATGAGTAAATTGTGGATAACGCATTAATCAATCACAATATTCAATATTCAGTATATTCTTGTAAATTTTTATAAAAAAAAAAAAATCAATAGACACATTTAAGTAGAAAAAAAATTCATTTGAAACTTTATTGGGTAATTTTTTAATGCAAGAGGATCTTTTAAGTAATGTGCGTATATATCTTCTTACTTGAGATTATTTTTGTCTCTATAAAAAGGTTAAAGAGAGATAAATATATGCTTCTTAGTTGTGATATTGGAGGTAATTATCATGATTGATATATTATTTCCATCACACGTCAAAGAAGAAAGACCGGATCTCATTTGATAGATTGTTCTTTTGAAGTGTTTTGTTATCAAAAGAAGAGCATATTATGGTCACTCGAAATATTTTAGTGTATTACACAATAAATAATTAAAAATTGGACTATTAGATTCTTCGAATAAAATGAAAATTGAGCAGTTAAAATACTCAAACTATAATGTAATGACACATGTTAATATAATGAAATGAAATGCATATTAAAACTAGAAGATGATTTTTTTCACTCGTATTTGTGCTTAAGTTATATTTAGAGTAATAGTTTCTTAGTGGAAAAATAAAACATACAAGTCATTAACAAAACAATTAGTTTTTTTTCAGAAACACAATCATTACTTAGCTATATACCAAATAAATTATTTTCTTACACAAGAGGTACATCAATTTTGTTATAATTTGAGAAAGAAAAGGAAAAAATCAAAAAAAAAAAAAAAAAAAAAGCAATAATCATAAATAAAAAGTGGGCCCCACATTGTCAAGTTGTCGTTCATGTGGCTCAAATGTGACTTCGGCGTCACATCTATCACATGATTTCATTATTACGTTTGCAAAATAAAAAAGGGAGAAAAAAAAAGATTTACTGATTTGGAAAAACGATGTGATAGTCCCCATGACTATTTCGGCCTAACAGATGCAGATTAAATAAAAAAAAATTCAGGCACATCATTCATAAATAAATAAATAAATAAAATGTAAGAGAGAAGGTCAATAAATGCTTGATTTACACATAATTTATGGGCTAATTTGGTCAATTGTCCTAGAATGTTCATTTTAGTTATAAAAAAAAAAAAAAAAGCATGAGATTACTCATAAACAAAATTATATCCTAATTATTTAATTATTATATGACATGGATCTCTGTTGTAGCAGCAGCACCGCCAAACAATATCTTCGAAGTCAAAACAAAGTACTTCGACGGTTAACTCTTTCTCTCTCTCTCTCTCATTCCGAACTTCTCTGCAACTCGAGAAAGCAACTCGAGATGCTGCACTCGGTCCCTTCCTTCTCCGTCTTCGTCTCGACCGACGACGAGGCCGGCGACCACCATCGCCGGGAGGAGGATGATGCCGGCGCCGGCGAGGCGCTCCAGAGGACCGTGACGATGGCGGGCGGCATACCGGCCGTCGGCAGCGCGGAGTTCAGCTTCGGGAAGAAGGCGATGGGGCTGATCGAGGAGGAGGAGGGGGAGGGCGACAGCGACGGCGACGGCGACGGCGGAGGTGACGCGGGAGGGAAGGAGGAGCTGGGGCTGAGGAACGAGTTGAGCGGTGGCGGCGGCGATGGCGAGCCGGAGCCGGCGAGCTCGCCGATGTATCTCGCCGCGGGCCTCGGGATCGGGAATGCCGATTTCGGCGGCGAGTCGAGCGGCGGCGGCCTCGGGTTGAATCTGCCGGAGTTCGACGGCGTCGGCGACGCGGAGGAGTTTTACGGGAGGATGGTGAATGAGTTCCCGTGCCATCCCGTGTTCTTGAGGAACTATGCTCAGGTTTTGCAGGTTCGATTTGGCCGCGAAGGATTTCGCTTGTCTCTATTTCTGAGAATGCCTGTCATCATCGTATGTGTTGTGATGTTCTTGCTTTGCTGCTGCTTGTTCTCGATGTTGTTTTCTGCATCTTCAGCATTTCCTGAGTTCCCAATTCATAGGAGTTCTTGATTCTGTTAAATCCTTTATGCCCCAATCGATTTAAAGATGCTCGTAAATGAAGGTCTTTTACCTTTTACAATCGTCAAGAGCAGACATTCCTTTTGGAAATCAGATTCCTGGACTTGTTTCCGGTAAAACAGAGAACCTGAGATGTATCCTGGAAAGGTCTCTTTAGGTTTAAACTAAGGGAGAGATGTTTATTCCATGATTGAATGTTCTGAAAGATATTCCTAAAAAGGATAGAGGTGTACAATTGAGTTGTGCTTTATCTGAAAAGCCCGTATTTTTTGTGTGGTTGTCGTCTATCCATGGGCTTGTTACTGATACCTCTTTTTCATAATCGAAAACTTTACTCACAGTCAAAGGGGGATCTTCATGGAGCAGAGGATTACTACTATCGTGCTACACTAGCCGATCCTGAAGATGGTGAGAGTTTAGCACAGTATGCTAAAATAGCTTGGGAGCTCTATCATGATAAAGATAGGGCTTTAAGCTATTATGAGCGTGCAGCTTTAGCTGCAGCAAACAATAGGTATGCATATTGTATGCCGGAAATCAAATTGCTGTGACACCACCAACATCTTTCGTTCACTTGTATGTAATTCTTGGCTCTGAAGAAGGGAACTGGTAGAAAACCTTAGTGATTACTTTCTTTCTTGGTTGGGATTGGGGCAAAGTATTACCTGACTTACAGTTTGTGCCTGAAAACTTTTTGCTTAGATACTAGCCTGTGGTGAAGATCCAGGGGCTGGCTGCAGTATATATTTTGTTCACAACAGTTTCCTGTTTGCTTGTTTCAGCCATGTCCTAGCAGCATATGCTGGTTTCCTTTGGGAGCTAGAGGACAAGAATGTAACAGATGGAGTACAAGATAATCACCTCCAGGTGCTCATTATTTGTCATATGTCCTTATGTCTTTCGTATTTATAAAACTATGTCTGAAAGGTGTATCAAATGAGAAGCAGGGTATTTTGGACGACAAAGAAGTTTTGACTTCCAAGAAAGAAAAATCAGTCGAAATTCCTGCAACCAGGTTTGACTTTGCTAATTTTACTGCAACTGGTACTGATGGGGAGAATATTGAAGAGAATTATAAACATATGATTGAGGAAGATCCATCCAACCCTTTGATTTTGAAAAGTTATGCTCAGTTCTTATATCAGGTAAAGAGAAAATTGATTGCCTTATTCTTCTTCAACCTTCCTTCATCTCTGATTCTCAATATTGTTTAAGAGGATCGTGGGACCAATAGAAAAGGGATAATAGCCTTTAATACACTTGTCATGATTACTATGTTCTAGCTCAATTATGTGGGCCTTGGCACCATATCATGTCAATGGACATAGTGTCATTTGCAGCCACCTTTTGAAACAAAAATCTCGAATATGTTGTGCACAAATTTCTACTTTGTAGATATCTTGTCCATTTGTTTTGAGCAGTCTCATTCACACTTATTCAGTTGTTTAATTTGCAGGCAAAGCAGGATCTCAAAGGAGCCGAGGAATACTATTCACGTGTATTCTCACTGATCCAATGGACAGTGAAGCATTGGTAATGTATGCTAAGCTGGTTTGGCAACTTCACCATGACCATGATAAGGCATCATCTTATTATGAACGAGCTATTCAAGCGACGCCCATAGACAGGTGACTTTTTGTTTATACTGTTCCTTAAATTCTATTTAGATAAGCATCAAATGTCAAGAGTTCTGTTATTTTATCACTCATAGTCCCAAGCGGGTGGCCATTGGCCATGGAGGACTCTGTTGCATCATCTTCACAAGGGTAGGTGCTCCATTAGTCATTTTTAGGGAAGTCAGTTTGCATAAAAAACAAAGGCACGTCAGATACCTCAACTCCATGAAACTTGGGAGTGCACTTTTTGTGATTTTGATGTGACGTTAATTTTCTATTTGATGGTTTAAGTAAGTTGCAACAAGTCTACCACTGGAAATTCTAGGAGGAAAATTTAGTTTTGGACCAAAACTTATATTTGTTAGTATCCATACAGTGATTCTATCCGTTTACTTTAACTATTCTTGCTTCTCTTCATCATTATGCTAATAATCTCTGCTTGCACTTATTGAAGTAGAAAGAGTTCTTGGACTCATCTTGCTGCAAAACATGACCTGGATTTTTTGCTCTGTTTTTCTGCAGCCATATTCTTGCTGCATATGCTAGTTTCCTTTGGGAGACGGACAACGACGACGAAAATGGGAATGACTCCATCCTCCCCAATACTGTTTCTCTGCAAGAAGCTATCAGTTCTTCAAGTGCTTAGCTTGCAACTCACCTAGTCAACATAGACCTCAGAAAACCGACCATTTCAGGTGAAGCTTCGGGTTCTGCTCATAATTTCTGCCGTGTGACATAGGGAGACAGATTATTAAGAGGTCATGATGAGGAAGGAGCCACTTAAGTCCACCAAGTTGAGATCGGTTAGTGTCGTCCGCTGCCGGAAGTGAATAAGTCGGGACACGAAACCAATTTTGTGGGCAAATATCGAATGATATATATGAATACACATGTATGAGTTGGTATTAAGTTTACGAATAAGTCGGAGTAAAGGGCGTTCGCATTAGCGGTCGAGGAAGGGACTGAAATCAGTCATGGGATGCGGTTGAGTAATGCAGTGAAATGTGCTTTGCCTCTCGCACCATTTAGGTTGTGTAATTTTTACGTTGGATGAACCCTGCTGCAAAGGAGGACAATTGATCCCGCTGAGCAGCTTGGGAACTTTTTTTTTTTTTCTCATTTTTCGCCTCATTTCCAAATTTCCGTTGTTTAGATATTTCGAATAGGAGGTATTCACTGATGTTGGGCAAGTTCTTTGAAAAGGAATTGGTCTATATATGTTTCTACGTTCTTCATTTTCTAGCAATGGAGTTTAGTTGTTATAAAGTTGCATGGCTTGTGCTCTTGTAGTCTTTCTCCGCTAGGTATAATTGATTTTATTCGTTTTGTGAAAAATAATATTTCTGGAAAAATGTTTTGAGAAAATTATTTTTCAAAAAATTACAATTTTTTTCAGTGTTGTGCTATCTCGTCATTTGGTAAAGAAAATCTAATTTGATTTTCTTAAATAGACATAAGTTATTCGGAGTCTCAAGTCTTGCCTCGATGGGCCTTGATCCGGGCGCTAGGGACGTGAGCTTGACCTTAATGGATTTGGACACCGAGACCAGGGCACAGCCTGTGAGGTCCCAATCTTGGCCTCGATGGACCTAGACATGGGTGTCAAAGACCTAGTCTTCAACACCGAGGTCCTAGGCCCTGCCCATAATGGATTTGGGTGCGGGCATTGGGCCATTGAGCCTGGCCTTAGTGGGACCTGGCCTATCTTGGGGCCACTATTAAGGGTTTGTGAGCAAACCTTGATTTCTCAATCAAAGTGTAGAGTTTTAGTCTAAGCGTTGATATGTAGTTATATATTTGGAAAATGATTTTCGATTTTTAGAAAGGAAATAATTTTCTTTCAGTTTAAGAATAGATTTCCGTTGACAATAAAAACATTTTTCATTGACTCATTTTCCTAAGCAATCTAAATGCCACAAAATGAGGAAAATATTATTGCAAAAATGAATGATTTAAAATAATCTTTTGTATCACTTAAAATAATTAGTTAATAAAAAAATGTTTTCATTATTGATAACAATATATATCTAAACATTTTCACAGATGATGAAATAGTTGTCATTCATTTAGTTTCATTTAGTTTTGTAAGCATTTTAATCTATTATTTTGAGGAAAATATTTTTTAAATTATTTATTTTTCGTGAAATAAACAGAATCTATTTCATCAAAAATATTTTCTCTTATTTTCCAGCATTTAATTTTTTAGAAAAATGAGTCAACGAAAAGTGTTTTCTTAGTCAACGAAAAATCCATACTTATATTTAGGAAAATAATTTCATCTTTAAAAAAGCAGAATTCATTTTTCAAAATATGACTAGGTATTAGTACTTTGTCGAAACTCCATGCTTGGGCATGAAAACCTCAACATTGGTTCCCAATTCCTCCGCATCCAAAATTAGGTCTTCAGCGCCCGAGCCCATGTCCATCGAGGTTAGGCCCATGACCTTGGTGCCCATGTCCCAACGCCCTCACTAGGTCCATCAAGGCAAAGCCCAGGACCTTGGTGCCCTTGCCCGAGGCCTTGACACTCGCACCCAAATCCATTGAGGCCGAGCATGAAGCACCAGTGCCTATGCCTAATGCCTCGAACTTGGGACAAGGTCCACAAAGGTCAAGTGCGGGATCTTAGTACCCAAGCTCAAACCCCAACACGTGGGCTTGAGTCCATGAAAGTTGTGCCCTAGTGTATCAAGACTGGGCTTAGGATCTTGGGGCTCGCACTAGAGTCCATCAAGATTGAGCACAGACCCAAGTGCTCATGTCCCAATCTTCAACGCCTGGGTTAGGATCCATCACAACTAGGCCCGAGACTCTAGTTCTCATATCCAGTTCTCTACTGCCCATGCATAAGTTATTAGCACTAGAATAATATATGTTTATTTAGAAAAATTAAATTAGATTTTCCATACCAAACACAGAAAACATTTTTCTTTTTATTTTCAAATTTTAACTAAACACTAGAAAATATTTTTTTTTTGAAAATACTTTTAGAAAAGTCACATTTTTTGCAAAACAAACCGAGGTTTAGTAAGTCAAAAATCTTGAATCAACGATAGAAAAGCTCGTGGGACCCCTTCTCATCTCCATTGCAGCGACTTTCCTCTCCGTTGCTGCCAAAAAATCACCATTGCAGAATTCTTAAAATTTTCACTTCTTCTCTTCATACTGTCTTTTCGTGGCTCATTCTCTAAAAACAGACAAACTGAGTACAGTTATAATGTGGTTGATAACTCCGGTTCGTCAAACGAAAAGGCTGACTAGCCCTTTAAGCTGGCGAGCTAGACTTTTGTCAACTCTCAATTCTTGTTAAAAATGAAAAATAACCCACATAAATTTCACCTTAATTCATTTTTGAGCTTCCAGATAAAATCATGAAATGGCTTATCTAAGCCTAAAGTCATAAAAGTGGGGGAAACAAGGTCCTGCGGTGAGAATTTGGGCCTAGAAGGTTCCATGCACCGCCGAAGAACGTTCCCTGCAAGCATCCCTCCCAGCGATGTCAACGCAACGGCCAACCGCTAATCAGTACTTCACCCAAGAAGAAGATTAATCAAACAAGCGTGAAGTTTCTCTTTACATATTCCAAGCAAGAAAACGGTAGATCCAAAATGCGCTCCACCTCAATCGACCTCGAGATCAACCTGTCTACAATACCATCCCTACTTGACAACCCAGTGTCTACCCTGAATTTCTTGCACGCTACCAAGGTTGAATTGCACACCCAGGAACTGAAACTACAAATGCCAACCCCAAGCACTTACTATGATCATGATGAGAACTTCCCTGTCCGACTAGCACATCCTTGTAAGCTTGAGAAATGCTAGAAACGTGCTTCCCCATTGGCCAAACCTGTTGAAGCACGGACAGAGCGGACCCATCTGGACTCAGCAAATCAGCATCTGAGTGAAGGTTCACCACAACGGTTCCGTGCTCTGAGTGCAGCTGGTTGCTGAGAGCTCTAAGAAAAGGGGAATCTGGGTCCCAGAGCTTACGAGGGAAAATATCATCACCATCATAGGCATCGATGAGAACCAAGTCATAAAGTTTCTTGTTTTCCAGGACAAACTTCTCAGCATCAGACTCCAAGAGGTGAAGCCTTTCATGAACACCTTTCCACATCACTTCATCCATGAGATCAGGTTTGGAGATGGCACGATTGCCCGAGGGAGTTAGGACCGAGAAAGCAGGAAACCCCATGGCCTGAATGGAGGCTGAGATGACCAGGGGGTCAATTTCGACTATGTCAATGATGGCACCTGGAAAAATTAGGCCACACTAATGAAGATCAACAGCACAAGCTCTCTTCAAATGCTGTTAGGGGAATCTATCTGTTCATATCTCTTTTTCTTTCCCCTATTATTACTTCTTTCTTCTTCTTGTTTTCTTTTTGGACGCGACACAGAGATCATGTTTCAGGGACTCGGATGCATCTCAAAATATGACCAACATGGTCATAGCAACATTTCCAACTAATCTGATGTCTTATTCTTGCATATAAGCTCATTTCATCAGCTAGGAACAAAAAAAAAAAAAAGGGGATAACAAAAGAAATGGAAAAGAACAATTACCTTGAATTTTACTGGCCAGAAACAATGGTAAGCTACCTCCACCATGCCCAATGCACAAAATGTTCATAGGTTTATTCCCACGTACAACATCCCCAAGATCAAAATCAGAAGATGCTAATGTTGCCAGCCCAGCTGATACCATGCTTTTGAGATCTGCAAGATATGTGAAATGTATTCCAAATTAAACATCTACAAATTGTGCAATATAACAGGACATATAACAAATAAATAAGAACAAGAATAAATAGACGAGTTCCCAGAACTATTTCAAACTGTAGAATTGATCCATATTGCAGTATGAAACTAAATCAGGTATCACCTTTAAAGGAACAATAGAGACCAAAATCTCCAGCAATTTGAAAGAAAAGATCAAATTTGGAAGCTCACACGCTAAAAGTAATGTTGAACATGAATTGATGCAATTTGAAAGAAAGAAGTTAGGTTCACATACTGGACTTATGCCTGTTATTGTGCTTCTTAATGAAGGGAGGAAAGAAAGACATGAGCAAACATCAAGAAAGCAAAATGCACACAATCTGGAGAGAACTAAACCAATATGAGCTAATTTACATGCATGTGGGTACCAAACAAAAACAGGCACTGACTGCAAAGCTTGTAAAGTAACATTGCTTGTGGTGACTGCAGTATAGAGATATTATCAGTTTTGCAAAGGAGTTCCAGGTCTAATATTAGTGCTAAAAAGGAGCCCATGCTACACATGGGGATTCCCTTCTCTAACCCAGAATTTCTTTTTCTTCTTCGATAAGTAAAACATCACAGTTCTCCACTTAAATGTCCACTATCTCATTTTCTATATTATTTCCTCATTTCCTTTATTATTTGAACTACACATATTTTGCTATTGGACTTCAATTCTAGTGTTATGTTCAATATAAGCTTTGTGAAACCAAAACCAAGAGTCTATGTTTTCAATTCTACTTTTTATTGAACACTTTTCTATTCTACTTAACTTGCTTGTGGTATTCACATGTAAACTTCCTAAGCAAGGTTCATCACAAAAAACTTCTACGTAAGAGAACAGGTAAAAACAATGAATTGTAACAGAATGGAACAGCCACCATGGTGACTCAAACATATATCTTTTCTTTTGGGCCAAATGGTCATAAAAATATTAGGCTTTAGGAATTGAGACAGAAACCAATGAAAGTAATGAATGCTCTAGGAAGGATAACAGTAGGGAAGCTGAGCAAAGAAGAAATGAGAAGCTTTACATGGAACAGCCAGGCAATTTGCTTGCTGCATGAAGCGTACTGAGTGGGGTTCTGATTCCCGGTAAGTAGCCATAATCTTGACAGCGCTTTGACGAGTATCATCATTAAACCGGAGGACACGCCACTGATATCCTAGTACCCTAAAACGTTCATTAGGATCAGATCTGGGGCATATGTCTGCATACCTTTGCAGAAGCCAATTCTCCACTGAAGACCAGTAAACAACATTCTGCGAAGATTGAACTATAATGCTACGATAAACAAATCAATCTACTCCATAAAGTTAATTTGGAGTCCATAACCTCAAGCAAGGAAGAAGCAAATCGAAGAATGCACAAACCAAAGAACGAGAAGCAAATAGTCGATCAGGAGGCCACTAAACAACAACAAGCTGTTGGGTGTCCCATAAACCGACTGAATTAGACATCTTTAGCCAAAAAGAAAATGGGATTTCACTCAGGTCACTAATTTATGAATATCTGGTGTAGCAGGGCCCCTCCATAACCTCCTCCTCTAAACTGAGAAACGTTGCAAAGCATACGAAACATCTAAGAACGAATTACCTCTTTTTTTCAGGTATTGGAATAAGTGATCGATTCTTGCAATAATAAAGACCTAAAACTAGAGTAAGCCTGCACGTTTCAAGCTGAGAAATTTCAGCATGGACCTTGATTGAGAACATGGACAACACACCACGCTACGCACAAAGCTTGCAGAATCTGAATAAAGTCGATCGACTCATCCTCAATGATTGTTCAAAGCAAATTCAACAGAAGAAAACACCGGCAACAGAACTAACTAGGACTCCTTTCTTCTGGAGCATTCTCTCTTTCTACCCACGGATTGGCGGAAGGCAATGAATTCGCAAATTGTAAGAAACTCCAATTCTCACAGAGAGAGAGAGAGAGAGAGAGAGAGAGAGAGAGAGAGGGACTAACAGGTCGAGAAGAAGGGAAGGCGACGACGGAGACGACGCCGTTGCCGCAGTCGGAAGTCGCGCGGAGGACGGTGTGGCCGTCGCCGCCGCCGCCGCCGGGCGAGGTGGAGCCCCACCACTCGGAAGAGTAGAACCAGTCGCCCTCGTCGTCGATGCGGCGGCGCGTCGGCGTCGTCGTCGTCGTCGCGGTGCTCAACCTCCGGGCGCGAAACGCGCCGACGACCGGTCGAGCCACGCGCCACATCTCGGTCGCCGGAACGGGAACGGCGACGGTGCTCCCAAAACCCTAGCAATGGAGCGCGAGGAGGCTTAAACCCTCTCCAATCCCGAAGCGCACGAGCTGGAGGCTGGAGGGAGAAGAAGAGAGCAATGGCCTTCGGTTTTACCGCGCGGTCAACGAAGGCAGGAGAGAAAAAAAAAAAAGGCAGGTGATTTCTAGAAAAATATTTTTGGGATTTTATAGATTTATTTTACAAAAAATAAACTGATCAGGGATAAGTGAAAAATGTTTTTCACTTCTTAATATAAAGAAAATATATTCCTCACCCATTCCCTCTTATCTCACGTCCATGTCAACTTTTCCATCTTTCTTTTTATTTTTTATATTTTAAAAATTGGAATTTTTAATTTTTTTTTTTTATATTTTTTATTAGCCTCGAGCCCACCGACCTCGAGTGAATTCGCAAATTGCATATTGAGCTTCGCATGTCAAACTCAAGTCAAGCCTAAGTGGAAAATCGTGTCAACTCGAGTCGACTCGATTACCTAATTTGGTGATATAAAAGTTGAAGACCCATATATTTAAGATCCATTTTGGGCTCGAACCTTGCTCGTATAGACTCTTTCAAAACTGTTTCGGAGCCTCAACATCCTACGAGCAAAATTCAATGTTTTAAAGCTAAACGAGAATAGTGGGTCCCCTATCCTTGCACTTTAGCGGTGTGCAAAACGGATCGCTCAAATTGGCAACCGCCTAGACCGGACCGAACCGACCGATTGGCTCCCATTCTTGAGAGCGTTGGTTTGATTTCTGATTCCTGAAATTGGAATTGATATCTGAGCGATCCGATCCCCAATTACAAGAGGGAACCGAACCACCAACTATAAATACTTTTTTTTTATTTCTTCAAAAAATAGTAAAATGTGAACATAATACTATATCGTCTAATGGTACTTCAAATTACGACACAATAACTCTTCACTTATCATTGCATTTGTCAATATCTTGAGATTTGTCACTTTCTCGCATTGTGCATGGCCACCATTTAGTGGGAAAAAAAAGTAGTTGGTTCCATCGGATCGAACCGGACCATCCTGCCTAATTCTCGATCGACCAAATAGTCCAATCCCCAGTTCTTGATTCCACATTAGAGCTAATCACCCCTAGTGCGCTTTGCATGTATTTGCGCGTACCCATTAAAAACCTCCTTTCATCTATTGTTCAGGGTGTGCACAAATACCATTATATTTTTTACCATAACTAATTTTTTATTCTCGAAAATAAGTTTGAAATAGAAATGTTTTGGTAATTCATTTTATTTTTCTATTTCTGAAATAAATTTTTAGTCCACAAATAGGTTTGCAATAAAAATGGGATATAAAATTTTTTTACTTCTCTATTTCGAATAGAAATAAAAAATAATAACTCTTCTCATCGCTCGCTCTTGCTAGTAATCAACCATCCAGTCATTGCCGCTCACCATCCGTCGTCAGTCGCCATTCATCGCATGCCTTCCCCCATTGTCCAACGTTCACCATTGCCGTCCATTAGTTGCCATCCACCATCACCATTCAAGAAGGAAAAATTAAATGAATATCTATATCAAATGCATGTTTTTGGAAGTTTATCATTAACACACTTTTAAGTGTTTTTACAATTGTTGTAAGAGTGTTTGGACTTAAGCAAGTCCTTAAAAGGCTCAAAGAGGAAACAGACGGGAGAACCGCCCAGGGATGAAAGATCCCGTGCTTTCTTTAGTATTCACTCTCTATCAAAAAGATAAAAATAGACAAAGAATTGAGGGGTCTCGTAGTGGGAAGGTAGACTCCACGTCGGGATATACTTGCATGTCCCGAGTACCATCGGGTCGGCTAGTATAGTAGCCATGTTCAGGCCCAAAATTCAATCCGTGCCTCTCTATCGATTGAAGGATCTATTTGAGTGTCCACACTCCAAGCATCCACAAAAAATAGAGAAACAAACACACCCTGGAAAACAAGCACGCCCAAGTTGGATATTGGAAGGCTTTTTGATGGAATCGAATTTATTCCGCAGCTGGGAACAAACAAAAGCCGCACGAACTGGACTTTTTGGTCATTAAATAGAGAAAGTTACTCACTTTACCTTATCCGAGTTTTCATCTCCATTGGATATCTGCTGATTTTGCTGGCTAGAATCTGCCCACATCAGCTCTTTGCCTTAGCTTTAACCCTCTCTCTCTCCCTCCACAAGTTGTCCTGCTTCTGCTTCGACTCTCTTTTCCTCTCTCTCTCTCTGTCCCTTAACTGAAAAAACCACCATCACCACCACCACCACCGCCACCACCGTCACCGGCTCCATGGCCGCCGCAGCCGCCGTAAGCTCCGCCTTCTCCTCCTCCTCCATCAACACCCTCAAGTGCTGCCTCCGCTCCGCCAACTCTCCCTCCTCCTGCCCGCCCCAACAGCTGAGGCTCCTCCCGCCATCATCATCGAGCCTTCCCCACTTGGGGGAAGCTCTGTCGGTTCGCATCACCCCGCTCAGACGCCGCGCTGGCCTGAGGATATCGGCTGCCTTGGCCCAAGAGGAGGCGGCCGCCCCCGCTGCCGTGGAAGTGGAAAAGGAGGAGCAGGAGGAGAAGGAGGGAGAGGGAGAGGGAGAGGCAGAGGGAGAGGGAGCTGAGGGTGTGACTGTGAATACCAAGCTCTACTTTGGGAATTTGCCTTACAATGTGGACAGTGCACAGTTGGCCGGTATAATTCAGGACTATGGAAGCCCAGAACTTGTCGAGGTGCGTGACTGTCTGATTTTCTGATCCTGGTTGTGATCTGATCGCTGATCTTAATGATTAATTAGAACAGCACCGAGTGTGAGCTGCATTTTGCTTTTGCATTTCCTCTGTTAGAGTTTCTGATGCTGATGCTTTCCATTACAATATCGAAATATGGAACTTGGTTTTGGTAGTCAGACTAGACAAAAGCAAAAGGTGATATTGAAAAAGGGGAAAGAAAGGTAAAACCTAGCTAAGTATAGATTATCAGAAACGCGGTATGGTGAAGAACTTGGTTGCGCTTGTACATGGTGCAGCATTATCAAGAGGACGTGGATGAATCTCCAGGATAGGCTGGATGATGGATTGTGAAGTCTGTATGGTCTATGATGGTTTGCGATACAAAGGCACACTCCTTTTCTTTTAGGTGAACACGATACAGATGTACCCGATTAATGAACGTGATGCTTTCTGACTCTGAGTCTAGCCAAAGTACCAAAATCTTTCTGGCGTTCACCTTGCATGCCAAGTCACTGTCACTCTCTCTTTTGCTTTTCCAGACGTGGTTTAATATCTGGCAAACCCTTAGCCATGCTCAGGATTCTTGTCATCTCATTGCCAAACACATTTGTACAGTCGGGTCGTGTTGTTTAGCTAGTCATCTGTTCAATTACCAGCTTGTATCAAAGATCTACCCCTACAAATTTCAATGAGTACCATAGGAAGTGAGATCGTCAATGCTTGCTCTGATGGGATATTCCTTCACTAGGATACGGACAATCAGTGGTGATTAACTTATACTGTTCAGCGCACCAGGGATCTCCCCCTAGTTTTGAAAAACTTCATCAGTTTGCAAAGTAGAGTGGCTTTTTCAATTTTCTCTTTGTTAATTGCATTTTACTTTTCCAGAATGAACTAATGTCGAAACTCTAGCCACTCAAAAGAAATACATCACATGTACCTCATGATTTGTGAAGAGTGCTTGAAGTTTCTTTTGCGGTCAATTTGTCATAAAGTCAATTTGATTGTGGTTCTTCTTCTTAACTCTTCACTTTCTTGAATGATCTCTGTAGGTCCTTTATGACAGAGACACTGGAAGAAGCAGAGGCTTCGCTTTTGTGACAATGAGCAGCATTGAAGATTGTAATGCAGTTATCGAAAACCTTGCTGGAAGTGTGAGTTGGCTTATCTTTGTCTATTTGCGAGTATGCGCAGCTCTGGAAAACAGATACGATAGATAAGATAACATTGGTTTTCTGTAATATTTCATCATGCTAAGTAATGTCCTTCCTTTTCCTGTTTAGAATCGTATGATGAGGTCCTTCCAGTTCGGGAACTGAATTCCAAGACTAACCTGATCTCCATGTTTCAGGAATACATGGGACGAACACTGAGGGTGAACTTCTCAGACAAACCTAAACCGAAAGAGCCCTTATACCCCGAAACTGAACACAAGCTTTTCGTCGGAAACTTGTCCTGGTCTGTGACTTCCGAAAGTTTGGCAAAAGCTTTTCAAGAATATGGAAATGTAGTTGGAGCAAGAGTGCTGTACGATGGCGAGACGGGGAGGTCACGCGGTTATGGTTTCGTGTCCTACTCGACACAGGCAGAGATGGAAACTGCTATTGAATCTCTTAACGGAGTGGTAATACTTTGCTATACGCACTGTTTCTTTCGAGAATAAGATATGACGTGCTTTCGTTTCTGAGCAATTTTGTTAATTGCTTCATGATTCATCTTCTTCCTTATTTTCTTCCCCTCTTTTGAGCTGTTACCAGGAGCTGGAAGGGCGCGCTATGAGAGTAAGTCTAGCTGAGGGAAAGCGGACATAAAGCGAAAATTAAGTCAAAGTTTGGGAACGTGGAAAAAGATTGGCAACCTTGGCACGGAAGAAGCAACAAAAGATATCTACTTCGAATGATCCCTTGTACAATTTGCACAGCGATCCCTTGTTTGCTTCTTTGCCAATTGCTCTCACCTTTTTATTCTGCCTTTCCTACTCAATGTTCTTGCTGGAAGATTTCAGTGTACAACATTGGCCGGTGGCTATGATCATTTTAATGTGGCTTCAATAAATGCATTACTCAAATTTTCGGCTTCAAATGACATGGCACCTCAGTTAATTTGTATTGTAGTGGATGTGAGGTGCTTCAGAGAGCTGAAAGTCAAGTGAAGTCTGGACAGAGGTGTATCTCTGTGCCATCGACATCCTGCCCTTTCTTTTGTGACTTTGATCTGTGTATAAATTGACCAGAACTAGTCCTTGTGCAATTTGATATAATCACCTCTATGAGTCGAGTGGGCTTGTTTCCAGACTAAAGGAAATAAATTCACTTTTTATCTAAAAATCATAACCATCGCTTCAAATTTGTCTTAAAATTTTATGCAATCAGTACTACATCCTTTTTCTTCTGTAAGGCAGATGCATGAAGTAGAAGTAATGGTTTTGCTGTGATCCTAGTGGATATGCAATCATCTATCATGAAAAAGTCAGAAGCTCAGTTGCTCTATTATAGAGCAACCTAAGATTAAATGCTTTGATGGACTTTGTTTGTATTTTCTGTGTGTTGGGCAATTTTTGATCTCTAAGGATTCTCTTGAGAAGACAGAAGGCATATTTATCATCACTATTTATATAGGAAAAATTGATTAGCAATTACACAGCACTGACATAATTCATTTCAAAGGATGTGTTTCCTTCAGAAAAATTCCCAATCGGTTCCTCCTCAGTGAATCACAGACACTTACCTCAAATTACCAAATATCTCTGCAAGAACAGATGCCATTTAGAAATCGGTGGTATCTATTCACATCCCTGACAATGATCTCCCTCTCCTCAGCTCTGCTTATGTACTTAAAAACTTCATGACAATCCTTACAGATTCTCAGATTCTTCACGATCCTCAATGCCTTATGCGGTGGTGACACACCATCCAACAGCCCAAAAGCCACCGCCAGTTTCTCACTATGATACCAAAGTGCTTCCTTCTTCTCCTTCTCTCCTAACTCATGCGATATTACCCTCCACACTGGCACATACCCTAACTTCTCGATCTTCTCCATCAATTCCATCAGCTTTGAGTAGACCTCTTTTGTCCTCTCATGTTTTCTATCTCCTGACATGAAGACATGGACTTCACCTCTCACTTCAATCCAGCTCATACCACCTTCCTTTTTCACCCTCCTATCCTTCATCCTTTTCCGAACTTCAGCAACCTCATTCCATCGTCCTGAAGATGACAATATATTTGCAACAATCACATAAGCTGAGTCGTCATTTGGGTCAAGCTCCAGTAACTGCTCTGCCACTGAGCGAGCCATGTTGGCATCACTGTGGTGTCCACAAGCAATTAGTAACGACCGCCATACTGCAGCATCGGGCTCAAATGGCATGGTCATTGCAAGCCTCTTGGCTTCCTCCAATTTCCCAGCATTTCCCATAGCACTAACTAGACAAGTATAATGTTCTAATCTCGGTTCTAGTGCATACCCCAGTCTCATCCGGGTTAGCCAAATTTCAGTCTCCACCACTAAACCAGCATTGCAACATGCTGTCAGGATAGCGAGGAAGCTATACTCATCAGGAACAAGTCCCCCAGCCTCCATCTCATGGAAAAGCCCGACCGCCGACTCCACATCACCTTGTTGGGCATAGCTAGACATCATTGCATTCCATCCGATGTCATTCATCACTGCCATGTTCTCATCAAACACGCATCTCGCGTCCGAAATAAGTCCGGCCTTCCCATACCCATCAATCAAAGCGCTCGCCACAACCACATTATTGTCAAGCCCAGTGACTACTGCATGAGCATGGATGATGGCACACTGCTCCAACGCAGCCAACTCCGAAGCAGCACGCAGGGCCCCTGAAACACTGTGCACTGTCGACCCTATATCACAACTTTTCATATCAGCAAACACTGACAACGCGTCAATAGGTCGGGAACTTTGTGCCAAACCAACAACGACAGCAGAGTAACAAACCTCGTCTTTCTCAGGAATTTCGTCGAACACCTTGAGCGCGCTACCCGCCAACCGACATTTAGTGTAGAAACTAATGAAGGCAGACCCAGAAAACGGCTCGTTGGCGAAACCAAGCTTCAGGGACAAGGAATGAAGACAGAGACCAAAGGGTACGCACAAAAGGGTCGTGCAGGTCCTGAGGAGGGAAGCGACGGTGCGTTGGTTGGGCAGAGCCGAGCGGCGAAGCATGGACACGAAGTGTCGCAGAGAAAGGAGCGAGTCGGCGTGTGCGGAGATGAGGGACGTCCATGACACGACGTTCGGGGACGGGATCTGATCGAAGACGCGACGGGCGTAAGGCAAAAGATTGGATCTTGAGTACAGGGAGATGAGCTGGTTGCAGAGGAAGCGATCTTGGTGAGACGATGACTTCAGAGCTCGAGCGTGGATGATGCGGGGGTCAGTGTTCCGCGGTACCGACCACGTCGATGTGTCGACGTCGAATGAGTCGTTCATGTTCGGTCTGTTCCAACTCCCAGGGAGTTCTCATATGGAGGGAGAGCGAACGTAGAGAGATAGAAGAAGGCTTAAAAACTCATGCTTTTAACCAGTGCAAAATAAAGATAAAATGGCGGCAGCAGTCTTTAGATTTTGACATTGTATCTTAGAATCTCATTTTGGTTCAGATGGATCCCACGATTAGACTTGTCAAATGGGGGATATGGGTTGGGGTCCGATCGAAAATGGTCCGATCTAAATAGACTTATTTAATTCATTTCGACTTAATTTAATGCAATGCAAATTTAGTGACTCATATTCAACTCGACACGTATTGTTAAAACACTCACACCATATTATTGACCAATTTACTTATTAATATAGCTAACTCATTTAACATCAATATGGTTTAAGAAATAGGTCAATGATACCTACAATCTCTATTATTTTCAAAGAAAACACATTCAACATTAGTTTGACTCTACAATAAACTTTTGAACCGTCCATGGGATCATGTTTTTCTCTAGACGAGGAAAAGCTATCTTGGTTCGATTTCATTCCAAGTATTGATGATGGTGAACTACTTGTGTGTTTGGCAACATAATTTCTGTTCGGAAGTAATTTTCACTATTTATGTTATTGGGAATAAAGAAGTAGATTTTTTTTTTTTACTTATTATTTCCGTTCCAAATTTATTCCCTAACTAGTATTCTATTGGGGGAATAAAAATATTATAGCCAAATAGATTTTTGTTTTTTTTTTTCAGGAGAATAAAAAAATAGAAAACCAAGATGAATATCAAATAAGTCTTAAAATGCTTTCAAGACCGCCCATTTTTTTCACTCTTCATTTTTAAAGTTGCATTGCCACGTGTATCCAATCAATTTGCACTTTGTAAAGCAAGTATGATAAAAATTTACTTGTAAAGAGGCACGTGTGAATGTTTCTTTTACTTAAAAGAAAATTAAACAGCTAGGCTAAAAAAAAAAAAAAACCTAAGCAGCAAAATGGAAAGCTAAATTTGCTTGCACGAAGCCTGCTTGTCCTCACTGGCAGATCATAGAATTCCTCGTTGCGGCGGCCACACCTCACCTATCTCTATCCGGTCCAAATTGTGTCATTCTTGAAAATTCTTGCGCAGCAATAAAACAAAGGCCTTTGCTTCATTCACTGAACGAAGCAAGAGGACCCGGTGCTGCTTTATTTCGTTGACGATTTGATTTGAGTGCCTCTTGGTCCAGCTCAAACTATTATCTGTATAGTTGCCACTGGGCTTGTCTGAAAACCATAAAAATAAAATAATATATATAAAAGACCAAAAAAAAAAATATTAAAAAAAGAAACAGTAGAACTCACAAGATAGTCAGTTTAAATTCGTTGTCGTGCCATTGTTTCTATGCCCTATTGAAGGTATAAAAGCTGATGCGAAGTGTGCCACACTCCATAGGCAATTGAGAAGAGAGAGGTGGTGGAGGAAGATAAAAGAGATGTGTATATATATATATACCGAAAGGAAAGGGAAGATGTGTGTTAAGAGGGCGTTGAACAATGCTATATCCATTGAGGTGGTTGGTGTGGGAGTTTTCTTAATGTGAATTATATTAATTTATATTATAATTTACCATTTTACAAGATTAATTTAAGATAAAATAGAAATTTTTTTAATTAGTTTAATATGTAATTGGTTAGTGTGAGCCAAGTTGAGATACCCATAATGAGAGGATCTAACTAGAAACTCTATAAATAATGCTCAAGTCTCTTCTTTAATCTCAACGCATTTTATTATCTTCATAAATGAGCATTTAAGAGTGAAAGGCCGTCTTATTGAACCAGTAATATAGAGGGCAATAGAAGAGAAACACTCATGCTTGGATCTTTTCTTTTCTGCATCAAGAACGATGGATTCCAAAATTGATGCGTTAATCTTTCTACTTGATTATATGTGTTTTTATTCTAGTCATGGAGATCGTGGGATTGCGTTTTCACAACCAACAGTTGGACCATGCTATCTTCATTGAAGTCCCACTCCCCTCTCGTTTGCGTCTTAGGAGTCGAGCAAGAGTGACCGACGCGTGAGCGAGCGTAAGAACGCGATTATAGCTTGTGAAGTGTGAAGGATTATGGGGAAGACATAAGGGATATTTATATGTACATTGAAAGGAAAGGGAAGATGCATGTGTAAAGAGATCGTTGTACAATACTATATCCATTGACGTGGTTAGACCACACTATCTTCATTGAAGCCTCACTCCCCTCTTGCTTGCATCTGAGAGCGGAGTGAGAGAGTGACTGTGGCATGAACGAGCATAAGAATGTGATTATTACTTGTGAAGTGTGAAGGATTAGGGCAAGCGTGAGCTCCGTATGGTGGTGAAGGATTAGGCCATTTTATAAGTTTGTAGCAATTTAAAAAAAAAAAAATTGGTCCTAGGTGCGGCTTTAACATGCTTACAGAAGATAAACGTTTGCATTTCTCAAGGCGCTGGGTTGTGTCTCGAGCATTTGACTATACTTTTATACGAACAATAATGGTTTGAACTTGACAAAGAGGAGATGTGAGGCCAAACATAGCATCGAACTTGCGTCGGCATGTACCGTCGATGGACTTAGACGTAGGATCACTGGCATTAAACAACGATCGACCGATGGACAAATCCCTATCCCACGAATCACTCAGAATTGTACATACATGTGGGGACATGAGAATTTTCCAGCAGATGCAGAGCATGAGATTGTCGTACTTCAACAACGTGTGGCAACCAGAACGACGATGAAGCCGACTGCCGTTCCGAAGTCGGGCTCATCTTGACCTTCCGGTGGGCCTTTCGTCCTTGCTTTTTAGGTGACAAGACGAAGCTCTTCCAAGAATTTTTGGTACCACGTAAGTTCATAACTTTTACTATTCATAAACGACTTTTGTTCGCATTCATCTAAACCAATCATTAAGTGAGATGGATTGTTTTTTTTAAAAAAAAAAGAAGAGACTCATATATTGGGTGTGCAAACTTTATTAAATGAATCAAAATATTATATTTCATAACATGAAAAGTATTGCATAATGATTTACGTCTGTAAGTAAAGATTAATCTAACCCAAATTGTTTTGATAATAAGATATTTGAAGATTTACCCATTCTTGTATTCGAATCCTCGAAATGGAAATCTCTTAAGGTGGAATTTTAATCCCCTCTTAAATTAAATGGTCATAAATTTTTAAAGCAAAAGAATCAAGGGGTGCGAGTAAATGTGAAAGTATGTAATGTGATTTTGATGCTTAAGATCAAGTTTCAACAACATTAATAGATTTATTCCCTATCTGAATGAGAATTGGAGAGTGAAAAATTTAGGTTTCATTATCTTGATCAATTCACCGTGAACCAAATAAATTTACTACTCGAGAGCCATCTAGAAGAAAAAGCTTCTAAATGACAAACTGTGAGAATTCCTAGCCCTCAAACTTTGTACACATATTAAGCATTTGGAAGGAATAAATACATATGTTCTTCCAATGAATGATGCTCATTGATACATTTTGACTGCTTGTAGAGGCAGAGACAAATCCATCCAAATCAATCATGTCCTCTAGTAAAAGTTGCAAAAAAAAAAAAAAAAAAAAAATTGCATAATCTCCAAGATATTTCGATATCCAAGAACATCTAGGTTATTATAAATACCAACACATTGTTTGTCCATGTTGATGCAATGTAAGATCAATGAGCTTAACAAACAATCGTCGATTAATAATTTATATATATATAAGTATTACAAGTAAATTTATGTTGCCTAGGAATCAATTACCTGTCCTTGTCTTCGAAAACAATCTCTTCGAGATTCCAAAACGGAGCATGGTGAAAAAATAAATAAATAAAAAGGAAAAAGAATTGCTGGTTAGGTTCTCATTGGTGGCAAAGGCTAAAGGACAAATGGAGAGACAAGCCATGTGGAGAGACGCGCCTCCCTTTTTATCACTTTTTTTTTTTTTTTACTTGGGTTTTACTCTTCCAATAAATCCAAGTTGCTTTCTTCAATTTGGCTTTCGATTCGTCGTTTAATATGAATCTGTCCTTTTTTATGTCGATTTTTATTTGTCTGTCCAAAGTATCAAGCAAGGTACGCTTTTTCTCGTAAAAAGTCATTAGCTATCTTTTTTTTGACTTTTTAGTGACAAATGCTTGTTGCTTTACCTTTTGAAAAATTTAAAAACACGTTTCACTGAAATTTTTTTTCTGTCGGTACGTTTCATTGAAGTTAAAAAAAAGTTACGGTTTATATATTTTCATTAATTCCAAGGTGTCTACCATCATGTAAATCGAAATTAAATGCTAAAGCAATGATACAAGAGGGAAAGAAATCGAAACAAATAAATTCCAAACAGACCCGTCGAGAATGGGTAATGCCCCTTATTAGCAAACCTCAAATCCGCCTCGCGAATTTTGAAAGAGTTCGCAAGATTCAAGAGGCCACCTAATTACACATGAATTTTTTCCGTGGGTGTTTTGATAAAAAAATCAAGAACCTTTCAACTTTCAAAGTTGTAATAGTGTTTCTAATAACGTCTTTAATTAATAATGCCATGGTTTAAATGGATCTCTTGAAAGTACGTGCAAAAGAACACCCTTTTGCTGCTATTCTCATTTCTTCGCTGGCATTGCGCATACCAATAAAGTCGCCGAACGATGGAGAGAGGTCAAAGCAAAGCGAAACCCTTTTTTCTAGAGAGTCAAAACCAAGCAATTTGGCTCTGTGCATTGGAAACACACCATTGGATTGGGAATTCTCTATAGGTGAACAGGCTAAAATGGCATGTACACACACCAATTTAACTCAGCTTTGATGACTAGTAAGGCATTCCTCCCCTCTCTTCTTTACACCATTGCCAGTTGGCTACCGCTACCGACCGTCTTCATCGACCTTCACCGCGAAAGTTTCGTCCTGAACCCCGGATTGAGGGATTGGATCCATCTGCTTCAACCGTTTGATCATGATGAAACCACGGAATCAAACGTTGTTCCACCTCCGACTATGCGAATGTGTATGATAAAGATACTGATATGTGGTGTGGCTATGAGCAGCAGGTCTCACCGATGCTAACGCGAATTTTAGCCCGGAGGCGGTTGATTCTGACTCGCCATCAACATTTTGTTGGAGGAGGAAGAGTGACTAATCATTTTGCAAACTAGGATTTCAGGTTGTTAATTTAATCCAGTTTGCCAAGACATTTAATCTTCATCTTACCCTAAATTAAGAGAATCCCCTTCTTATATCACAAGAGACCCTACAAATTGGCCAGTTAAACAAGGATGAATGAGATGGGCAAAAACATCAAGTATGGAAGCAGGATTTCACCTGATGGAACAACGTATCACCAACCACAAATTTCCTGTCCGACTGGTCCGGGGGGCCAGATCTGATCCGTGTGTAACTTAGTGCCAACAACAAATTCATGTGACTTGCTTTTAAGGCTAAGAAATATGCCAGCTGCAAAATTCCATATTCTGATGTCCCAAAACTAATTTCCAGCAACAATACAAACAGAACAACTTTGCACGTAAGCAGTGTCTTGTATAGAGAGAGAGAGAGAGAGAGAGAGAGAGAGAGATGCCAATGGAGACATATGGCCTCTATTGATTTAAATATAACAAAGGGTAGACACCCATTTCTCCACAGCATCTCTCTCGTCCATCCATTAATGGCAATTGACAAACATTCAGTCCTAATCCTACGTCATGTAGAGTCTTCCTGTGTGTTTTGTTTTTTCACCTTTGTGAAAAAGTTTTAGTAATAATTCCAAACCCTCTTTCTCTTCAACGCTCTCATTCAGTCTTTTTACCTAACGGTAAGCACATGTTCTTCTCCTCATGTTCACCTGCCAACGCCATTTGACTCCCTCCCTTCTGTAACATCTCCACCGCCCCACCTCCCAAAAAAATTAGTCCATCCTCCTCTCCATGAAAATGAAGACCCATAAAACAAAGAATTGGCCTCAAAATTTTTCTTTTGCCTTTTCTTCAACCCTAGATCACTGCCACTAAAAATCTGCAGAAAGAAAAAGAAAACGCATTTGTGATGTGACATAAACAAAGGAAAGTCACTGAAAAATGATTAGAGAGAGAGAGAGAGTGTGTGTGTGTGTAGCCAATTTACGTTAGCTTTTGTTAAACATACCATCATGTTTCTTCAGCAAACTCCTGGCAAACAGCAAGCAAATGACCAGAAAACCAACCCCAGCAGCCCCTCCTAATATAATAGCCACTGTCTTCCCAGTGTTTGGCCCTGGCCCTACCACCGTTTACTTAAAACTTTAGCACTAATCCTCAAACAAGCATATGTTAAAAATAATACAGAAAGCTCACAACACAATCTTGGGGGATAACAAAAAGCCCTGAACTTTACACAACAATCACAAATTTGATATGCAAAAAATTCCAAGAAAAACACACAACTTGTCCTGTTTTTCTATTCCCACATTATACTGCAAAGATTCACTTTAGCCACGGCTGAATCCGTGATTTAGTATACACGTTCTAACTCATTCTCTCCCGCATTACCTGACGAAGAAGATGAAGATGAAGACGACGACGCCGAGGACGACCTCGTGGGAACCCCATTTGGGTAGTAATTATAGCTCATGAAGCACTTGTGCAGGTAAATCTGCCCAGAGATGGAGTTGCCACACTCCACCTGAGCCTTCTGGACAGCACTCTTCACACAATCCCCGCAGTCGGAGTCCCCAACATCACCCTCACACTGGCCCAACACATACACCGCCTGGTAGCTCGTCGTGTAGAACCCGTGGCCCGACACCACGCCGTTCTCCAGCGCCGAGAAAGCCGTGTCCCTCCTCTCCTGGAACCCCGTCCCTGCATTTACATTCGCATATCAAATTCGGGTCATGAATTCATATCAGTTCGAGCCGTTCACCAGAACATAGTAACTCGAAATAGCTTGACATTTCCTACATTAACGTTACGCAGCGCAGTGCTTTCACACTTGATTACAACAGAACAATCGCAGCATAGTAAAAACATCACATTTCAAGACATGCCCTGTTCCATTTTCCATGGAAATGGTCAAGATTGTGCCTTTTTCCGGTAACGAAAATCGACAAGCCCTTACCTGCGCCGTTGGTGGCCCCGCAGGTCTTGAACAGCAACGCCAATCCCGAGACCTGAGTGAACCCAGAGACCTCGTAGAGCATGTAGCATCCCGACAGCTGAACCCTCGCGGCGATGGTCCGTTCACAGAGCTTGTCGGTCAAAATGGGGAGCCTGCTGACGCAGTTGTAGCAGTCGGTGTTGCTCAGATCGCCTCGGCACTGGAAGAGCCCGGTGATGCTGGTCTGGCCCGTCCCGGAAGTGGTCTTGAAGAACTTGGATTTGGTGGACTGGGACACCAGAGATCCGAACAGGGCCGAGAGGGACTGCGAGTAGACCCCTGTCGGATCCACGAAGGCTTGCTTCGCACACCCTTTGTAGACCAGAGTAGTGTAGTCCGTGGCAGATTTGGCAAGCGGGACTTGAGGGAGGAACAGCAATGCAGAGACAGTGAGGAAGAGGAAGGGTAAAGGCGGGGGCTTTCCGAAAAAACCCATCTTTCAGGCGGGGTTTTGATGGATCAAATCATGGCTAGGTTGCTTCCTTGGAAGTGAATTTTGAGGGTTTTGGAGAAATGGGTTTTGGTTGAATCTGGGGAAAGACTCAAGGGTTGTGCTTGAAGCTTTGATTCTTTAGCTTTCCTGTTGCAGCTTTTCTTTTCTCGCTCGGAAAAGGCTCTGAATTTTGGGTGCTTGTGCTGGGGTGCTTGGGATTTCACTTTACTTTTTCTCAGCCTCACAAGCAGCAGCCCCCAACCTGCCTCTGTAGATGTGCAGAGAGAGATGAGGAAGCATCTCTTTCTTTTTTTTTCTATTTTCCCCTTTTTCTTTTCTTTAAGGGCTCTCTCTGCCTAGGGAAGGTTTTGCAATGGGGTTGCAATAGGTGGGAGAGAGAGAGAAATTGGAAAGACAAAAGAATTATTTTCATGCCTGAACATGGTGGCCTCTTTATTATTTTGTTTTCGTCTGCCTTTTTAGAATATGGGGAGAGAATGAGTGCAAGATGGTCTGAATCTGAAAACAATTACTTCTTTTCTCTTTTAGGGGGAAGATATGTCTTTCCACACACACAGAGAAAGACAATGAGGAGGGTATGAACGGAGGGAATCTGATTTTCTGACTTGGAGGAGCGTGTGAAGTTTGACTCACAGTTTACTAGAGCTATCAAGGGGTTCCGAATTGAATTGAATAGTGGGAGTAGCTGTGAAAGTCTGTTTCCTAGATTTCCTAAAACCAACACTGTTGTCATTTACTCTGCATTGAAAATTTTTTAAGTCACTGGCACACAAGAGAACAGGTGATGGGGGATGCAAAAAACTAAAGGACTGGGATTCAAGATCTCTCTCAGGCTTGGATTGGAGCTATGCTCTCGCTCAGCCCTTATCTTCGACTCAAATCATTGATTTGGCCGGTTGATTTGTCCAACATGATTGCTGCCCATGCTCCATTTGTCTGATTGTCATGTGCTTTTCAGAGGTCGAGAGTGAATCAAGAATCCCAAATTAGCAGAGATCAAGGGGGATATTAGATGGTCCAACTGGTGTTGTTGCATCATGACAGAATTCTGTTTGGCGATTATGGAGGAGGAGACAAATCTGGAAGTCCAAAAAACCAGTTAAAGTAAAGATTTAGGAGGTGGGTAGGTTTGTTCCTCTTCTTTTCTTTCTTCTTTCTTATCTTTTCCTTCAACCGTCCTAAAAATATTGCTCGTGTGCGTGTCTATATACATATTATGTTTGCCAATTGGCAGACCCCATGAAGGAATAAGTGATTTGATGGTAATTTTTTATCCTTGCTTCTTTGTTCATGTACATCGACTTGTTAACGCCCCGGTTCATTATCTTTTGGATTCTCATGATCTTTTTGTCCAAATTCATGCTATTAGAAGATGAGTTTATAGAACTCATCATAAGCATTGCAGATTAATTTATTTTTATTTTTTTAAGAAAGGGAAAATACTATTGAAATCCCTAAGCTATATTCACTATGATTAAGGCTATGCAACTGGTTCAACTCTACCCGAGGACTAGACCAATTGCCATGGGAATAAGTCTGATTCCCAGTTCCGAAATTTGGAAAAGTTATGGTGCGATTAAGTTGTAAGTTCTAGGTGCTGCCGAAAATCAGTGATTAGAAGAAGATAATTTATCTTTCTTGAATGAAATTAACTTCCCTATTGCTTTAATTTTTATTTGTTTTATATCGATATTTTACTTTGAACCGTTTTGTTGCTTATACTATTTTGCTTCAATCGCTATTTGTCTCATTCCTTTTTTAAAAATGACGCAAAAATAAAAATCAATTCCTGGGTAGACCCTAGAACTAGGCAAAAAAAAAACACAATAGATCCCAAATTCTAGAAAACTGGAAACCGATTCTAACATGGTAGGCTTTGGGTTTCGAGTTTGGAACTTATGCACCCTAAAATTGATCAAACCTAAATGCAACATCAATATTCTAAACTATTTTTGTGTCATAAAAGAATTTAAACTACACCCACTATGACACTAATACCCCGATGTTTCTGTCACACTGGTTATAAGGTTAGAGTATTGGTATCATAGTGGACAAATTCTAAAGTTTCTAGTAGTAGCTAAGGGTAGTTTTGTCACATTGAAATTAAAAAAAAAAGCATTGGTATCGTAGAGGAATACTTTAGGATATTTGATGGTATTAACCCCATAAGAAACAACATCACTCAAAAGATGCTTCTCACAAGAAATGTTGCGTCGATAATGAATCTTGAGCTAAAAACTCCGTGATGGTTTAACCAACCGCATAAATTCTGAGAGTGCAAAACACGGTACCTTGTGATGGAATTGGCCATCCTTCATGCAAAACTTTTCAAAAGTAAATAAGATTTGCCTTTGTTTAGTTAGCTGAGATCAACAACTTTTCCTTTTTTTTCTCAAAATTTGAGAAAATTACAGGCCAAGCTTTGATTAAAGCCCAATGACCATAGTATAGTAGAAGACATAGGCCTAGGTTTCTTCTGAATGATGGCCCAGTTTTTTCAATAAAAAGGCCGCTTGACTAGCATTCAATGAATTCATTATGCTCTTAACGGGTAAGCGATCCATTAAATGGTGATAAAGGACTGTTTCCAAAGGCAAACGAGTACTTTACCATATTTTCAGTTAAGTGATGTTCGTGTCTAAATACCACTAATCCCAGACATAGTTGGAAAGGAATTCCTCGATCGGAGATAAAGGAGTACATGGTCCATGCGAGATTACCTCTGTACCATGGATTTTTTTTTTTTTTTCATTTTTCTTAAGGAAAGATATCGTTTTTTATAACATTAAAGTTCGGCAATAATAGTACAGAGTAACATCGCATATCATAAATTGATCAAGTGATACTTGCGAAATTAATGTTCTTCAAGGCGATGGACTAATCGAAGGTAGTGACCTGGGAGGCTCCAAACCAAGCAGAAGTGGAAGATTTCCTTTAGAATGGTTTATGAATAATTTGATATAATATTTAAACTTTTAAATTGGATTAAAACTCGGCTTCCAAAATTTTTTGTCTCAGGTCCGACTCCTAAGGTAGTTTTTGTAATAAAACCCAGAAAAACAGTCATTGAAAATCAGCATCACAGACGATTTTCTTCAAATTGCATATTTTATCTCTCTTATTGATTTGGTCCATCATAGCGTGAGGCCGAACGGTCAATGCTTTTTATAGTTTAGTATCTGTAATCTAGGATTTCAATCAAATTAGACTGTGCTATGGTTATAAATGTGGAGAAAACCTTTACAAATTTAAAAGTATAAAACGAAGAAAATCAAATCAAAATAAGAAAGGGAATGTAGATTGGGGACAAGACAGTTCGATGAAACCTTTTTCAAAATAACTATTTTCCCACTACTGTGCAACCATCCTTCAATCGGAACACTAAATATATAATAAAATGCCTTTATAGGAACATAATAATGATGCACTTTATAGTTTTCTTTAATTATGAACTCAGACCCTTAATTTAAGACATACATATTATGATGGAGAAAAAAAAAACCACAAATATAGATTTGTCTTCATATTATTTCAATCTTCTTTGGTATTTCTAAAGACCCAACAAAACGAATAGGTGTGTTAATTTTGAAGAGTCGTAACTTTTCGCTTATAATTTTAGATGTCACATCAATTTAGAGTATATGCATTTTATAAATTTCAGCAAGCTCTTAAGTAATGACATGGTATTGTTTAAATATTTCATTCACAGTAGTCCCCCCAATTCCCCAACCCCCAACCAAAAAACCCACCCAAAAAAATAAAAATAAAAGTTGCAGTTAGAACTTCTTAGGTACATCATGTCTTTGGGACCAATTGTTGCTGATCACCATGCTTTTTGGAACAAAATGGTTGCTTGTACGGTCCATGCAATAACGAAATCATTTCTCTCTTACAACCTATTCTTCTTCTTTCCTATTCTTCTCCTCCGAGATAAAATGCGTATAAACAAATACAATAAAATATGTGAAAATCAATCATTAAAGAGATGTACGTTTACATATACAACAGTAAATGCACTTCATACAGTAGAACGACATTTCTTTTTTTTTTCCCCCTTTTGACATCATTTTTCTTTGAAAAATTCATGAATAATTGCACAGATGATACCTAAACTTTTGTTTAATATGCAATTTCATTCATGAACTTTTACTCTGAGTTATTTGGATGATAGGAAAAGAGTTGAAGGAAAAGAAAGAAAACGAGCATAAATTTAATAAAATGTTATAGAGCATGAACGCAACTCTCAAAACCCTCGAAAGCAATCTACTTTCCACTAAAAGTGACTTGGTTGGGAGCCCTTGCATTATCTACTTCTTATTTACATTACCATGGAAAAACAAGTTGCAGATACTGCCCTTTGATTGACTTTTAGTGTAGAACCAAAGCGGTTCAACTTCGAGAAATATGACGACTTATTAAATTTGGTCGACAGAGATGAGATTAAACTATGGCATGCTCTCAAGCATGACCAATGTTTAACATTTAGCCCGACAATATTAATCAATGTTTGGTACCTTAGGCTCAAATCCGTGCAATAATCCCTCCTTGAAAAGTGGGAAAATATCTAAATAGGCTCCAAAAAAGGGTGGTGATTTATCCTCGCTTGCAAAAAAGGGGTTCACAGCAAACACGGAAAGCTAGGCACTCGTGCTTCGCTATCCAAAGAATGGAATATTGCGACTGGCTTGTCTTGTAATGGAAGCCTCTTTACAGAAAGGGAAATGGCGTTTCCAAAGGAGTGGAGGACAAGGATGCATTATGAACATTAATAATGTCGAAATTGTCCAACATGGGTAAAATTAGGCGGATGACAAGTGTAATCTATCTGTCTTTGTGATAATTCAACGAGCATCAGCCCTGTTGTTGGGTCACATGAGTAAGGATCTCTGAATCGTGGACATGAAAATATCAATAGAATTGCTCGATATGGGGTTTGATTTTGTCGCTCTTTCTAAGAAGCATGGTTTTGGCACCTTTCGAAAAAGGAGTCTTACTGAAAAAAGAATTTGAATCGACAAGTACGGAGACGCTTATTGGTGCCTCAATAAGTTATGCTTACCTTGCGTGCCTCTTAAAGTCGATTTAGAAGTACTACGAGGGTGATGACGAGGTGAAGAGTTGTACCAACGAGACTTTTCACGTCAAGTGCAGCTAGCTAATAGCTGTATGGATTCTCTCATATAGTCATACTATGTACCCTTTATAAGGTGTGTCTCAGAGGTTGTGCCATTCATCTCTTCACCGTGTACAAATGTTCTAATTACTTCATCATTGAAAATGCATATGGTCCGTGTTAAGATTATATTTCGAGCTTGAACTCATTGAACGAAACCGACCAGAATAAGGAAAGTCAAAAGTGGGCTTCAATGACCGACTTGGTATATTTGACTGAAGTTTGGCCTTTTGGTTTCCTCATTTGATTTGTTTATGGGTTTGTTATTCACTTCCGCGGTTGTGCAAATGTTCGTTGAATTACATCCATCGAAAAATTAAAAGCATTTCAGAGTTAATGAAAGAACTCATGTATTTCTCTGTGAAATTAAGGGATTACTTTGCAAAGAATTATGAGAGTTAAGCACTACGTGAATAGATAGACAATAAGAGTACTTGACTAATTCAAGTGTGATTGTAATTTATTTATACTATTCGGTCTATATTGAAATCCTATATTACTCTCCATGTCGATTGATCCGCATTAATCATTGGGTGACCAATTCGTTCCGTCATTTTATTAATTTTTATGTTTGTTTGTTTGTTTTTTTTGCAACAGTCCATTTTATCCCAAATTTATCGATGCGGCACACCTAAAAAGTCATGGCATCATGTCCCTTTATTCTTATACCCGACCAACAAATTGGAACTTCGAGTACAAGCTACAAAATTTATCTTGGTTTGGTGGCCCTTTCAAGGTAGTCATTTCAATCTTCGCAAGGACAAGAGTACTCACGAAACTCGAAAGGAGATTGAACTTAGGGTTCCATAAGTTTATTCATACCCGAATGGAAGTGGCGGTGGGAGCCTCCAAGAAAATGCATCGGCCGGATATATAATATAATATTCTTTCGCCTTTCCGTGTATTCGGCGTGGGGAAAATGCATTATCTTTTATTCTTCACCATGCTTTTTCCTTTTTCTTCCTTTCTTTTTTTGTCCTTTTCCTTTTCTTTTTTTCTGGTCAATTCATATAATTTTTGTCTCTATCATTCTGTAATTGAAAAAGGGTTTCAATGGCTTGAGGTCCGGCTCATTGACAATTTTTCATGCGAATTCATGGAGGTCGTTCTCAAACTGACATTGCACATGAGAGGCATCTATCTAATCACCTAATCTGATCGACCCAATGGCTTTGTTTTGGTTCCATTCATATTGCTCGGTCTTCTATTCTATGAATTAAGTTTGTGGGTAAATTCTTTTGTTCTTTTAAGTGCCATAACTCGATTATGAAATTGATGGTGCATGTCTCGACTAAGTATTAAGGATAAACCCCCTTTTCAGCGCTTTTATTATTAGTAGAAACAAATCAATCTCTTTTACTCGAATGACAATTTGAAAAGCATAGAACATGATTCTATAGGTCGCAATCTATGGAGAAAATCAACTAATTGTCGATGTTGTGTGACACAACCCACATGTCGTACGGAATCAATTATTGGTGATAGAAAGTTCAAAGCTATTATTTCATTATATGAATTGGGTGCATTTGTAGATAGTCGATCACGGTTCTTGGATTACCCTCGGATCTAGCAAGCCTTGCTTTAGATCTGCTTGATCGAACAGCTACCATAATTTTACCATGGTTCGATGCCATTTTGGGAGGTCAATTTTTGTTACATACATAAGTCAAGACCTCCACATTGACATCACATGAGGAAAAACTTGATCGTTCGACTGAAACTTTTATATGATCCACTCTCTATTGTGAGTTATGTAATTGGGTCTAGCTATTTTTCACAAGCCACTCACAATTTACCTCGTTTCCATTTGTTGCTATTCTCATTAGGAAATGAAACATTCACCTGATTCTTTTAATCAACCGCCGATGTAAAAGAAAAGTTATATATATACTGTTGGATGGATGATACATCACTCTTCACCTATAGTAGACCAAATAATAATGTTTATTCTTTTACATTATTTGATTCAAAAATAAAGATTTTATATCTCGCCGGTACGTCGCGTGCCTGCAACGAGCATACCCAAAAAAGGGTCAAACACAAAAAAGAAACCCTAGTTGCCACTTCTGAACTATCACGATCTCCTTAGCCAGAAGAACTTTTAGGTTATTTTCATGTCAATCATCTTCATGATTAACGAGAATCAAGCAACTCCTCTCTCATGCTTATCTTCTTCAAAACATTCTCAATAATGAGAATATCACTTTGTAAAATGTTCTAGATTCCGTGTCCTATGGCAACCTTAGACTATTTTCTTCCCGATCGCTTCCGTTTCCAAATTTGGCCACGCTCAGCCCTTTATTTATTTATATATTTTGCATATTTTGCATATTTTCATGAGTTTATTTAGATTTGTAGCAATGCCTCTTTTCTTATCGTTTCATTTCACCCCCGAAATTGTAGTTCAAACTAGCAACGTGCTCGGGTATATTAATTTTTATGCGCAAACTACGCAATTTAACCACAGATTTTCAACAACAGTAATTACTATCATTGGGGAAGTTGCGAACATTTCGTCATTAATTGACTACTCTTTCTTTTCTTTATTTGAGTTTAAACTTGAAAAAGGAATGCAACTGATTCTTTTCCTAAATTTTGAGTTTTCGAGAATCTCTTCCGCTAAGTGGACCAATATAATTTTCCAAAAGTTGGGTACAAAAAAGAGGGTACTAATTGCTCTTTAACTCATTTTTGTTATGTCAAATTAAATATTTAGGTGAGACTAGACGGGTTTTAATACGTTAGAAAGTCCAATCGAGTACCTAAGCTATCGTATAGAATAACACTAAATGAACGTGATATACGGTATATACATCAGAGACAGCTTTGGAAAAATTTCTTAATTGGGGCCAAAATTAATTAATAACAGATCACAAGAAAATCAAGTGTATATTTTTTAGTAACTAAAATAGTGTTCTTAAGCCTAAAAAGTCCGCTAAATATTAGTAGTTTCTAGGTTTGATTTATCCTAACCAAATCGTAAGTTGCTACACATTTAAGTTCGGTTGATTTGTGGGGGCATTGTGAAACGAAAATATGTAATCTCTGCCTAACTGCAGTATCTTTTGAAAATTACTGGGAGCAAAGCTTATTTTAGAATGAAATTACTTAGCATTGCTTAAAAACCCTTAATTCATTCAAACTATTAGGAAAAATTAGTGGGGCCGAGAGGCATAAGTCTGTCTCTCACGTACATAATTTTGTAGACAAGTAATGTGAAATACTTCAGCATGATCTCATCGCTGAGAAACTAACGATTCGAGTAGTATAAATATGGCGTCATGTAAAAAGAAAGACGTGAAGAATTGAGACCTTAATGATGACTTTATTCGCGAACGCCGTCGAGGCAAGACATTGCGCATGCCACATCGTGCTCTCGCCACGTCGGCGAGGAAAGGGTTGGGAAGAAATGCGGTGAGCCTTCAATTTCGGGTTGACACAAACGATTAGCCAAGTTGACAACTAAGTATGGACAATTCCCAATTCCCTATATATAGCAGGAGCTTGACAACCCAATCCTTCCATTTTCTTAGCTATCTACAACCTTCCCTCTCTCTTTCACACCATATCATTACAAAGCTTCAAACGCATCTCTCTCTCTCTCTCTCTCTCTCTCTCTCTCTCTCTCTCTTTGGAAACCCTATTTTCTCTACCTTTGATCTGTTTTCAATGAGCTTTCCTTGCTGAGGATGTTCTTTGTTGCTGCCTAGAAAGTGAGTCTCTCTTGGTTCGAGCTTGCAAAGGGGAAAGGAAGATGATCGAGGACGTGATTCGCGATCCAGAACAAGTGCAACTTCCGATCGTAATATATCCGAAACTTTTGAACTTTTTCTTTTGTTGTTAATGCATATGCATGCATGCATTGTTGCCTCCTCGTTTTCTTCTGGAAATAACATGAACATCGATGAGAAAACCTGGCAACTTCCATAAATTTTCTGATGATTCGGTCATCTTAATTTCGAACATGGCTTAGGTTTCCCTATTTGGTTTGATATATGCGAAGGATATGTTACAGATACCATAAAAAACTGGTTCATAAAGGGCTGCTCCAGCTTTCAGGAAAAGTAGGTTCTTACATGCACATAGCTTTTTCGATGCTAAAATAGCTTCCTTGTGCACAGAAATAAAGAAACGAGTCGCTATTCTTGACCTTATTCTTCATTATCGATGTTCTCGGTAGCGTTTCTCTTACCTTAAGCATTGCGAGTTGCTATCTTCCTTTTGAGTCTTGACGGAATTTTCAGTCTTCTGAACTTTCTTGTCAAGTAACGCACGTCAAGGAAGAATCTGAACTTAATAATACGGGTCCAAGTTCTCATGCTCATCGGCAAATTATTCACGACCTTTACAAACATTTAGAGAGTATCAAGAACGTGCATAGATGCCATTAATGATTCGGACATAATCTAGATGGGCAAGTAGAATGAAGGAATAATGGGATCATCTATCTGCAGAAACCGGTCAAGTGATGAGTTTGATCACGTTCCCTTTTAGCTTCAATTCGGTAACGATGTTTCGGAGTCGTGTATGCCCATTATATGTCATTTTCCAAGGATCACCATCGCCACCCAGAGGCTTAGTTTAGTTGATTCCACTCATTCTTTGCTACTTTGGGTTGGGTAGCTGCCAATGCTTCTTCTTCAAGCTTTCTCTTGTTGAGCTTGTTTGAGTTAGGATTAACTAGCACGTACCGTGAAATAGGTGCACGCCGATATTCCACTCGTGGTATGACGGAGTCTTCATATCTATGTACCGTCTAGGACGTATTAAGTAGTGGATTTCATAAGTCAGCCGAAAGAAAAGCGCAGTTTTTTACAGCATATCCATAAGTTCTACATAACCTCTCTTGATACTTTTCTTATCTGTTTTATTTTTGCTTGTTACATTTAGCAGTAGTGTATGATTCCTAATTAGTCTCAAAATGCACCAGCCATCCACCTTTTTTAAGCCCATGCACGAGCACAATGCCTAAAACATATGGTTAATTAATGACATTAGGTAGATCCACTACCTTGATGATGACCCGCATCCAAAAATAATGACCATAATAAGAGAATTACATAGGATCCTAATTCATATGTTATTAACTGTTTTAGAGAAATAATTGATTTTGCTTTACACTAATTATGCAGGAAGAGCTTTCAAGCCCTCTAAATGTTCAGTTACTTGAGTATTGTGAGGCAGAGTTATTAGGAAACGAAATCCACATACAGACTTCTGAGACCACCTCATGCTCAAATCGTTGCTATGAAGACAACACCTTCAGCACTCAACTTTGCTTGCCTCCAGACACTGAAATCATCAACAATTTTCAAGACAGCAATGGCAACGGCAATGTCAACAACAGATTGATCACAGATCCATCCGACAGCAATAACATCTCCACAAATATAGCTCATAACGGCAATTCCAATTTCTCGACGATCTTTGATGATTCCACGGTCGATGAAGTCGATGATATCTCCGCCTCGATCGACTTCTCCACCTCCCCTCCCTTTTATGTCCCTCCGTTCCCCAGCTCCACTCAACAAGAGCATCAATTTGACTTCTCTCCAGCACAACCTCAAATCCCGTTACCCGATCACATCGTTAACGGGGTTATTTCCCAGTACCCACCGCCGTCGACCAACCAAGCAGGAGCAATCCTGCGCCCAGCTATGCCCCCAATCGTCGAAGACTGCCTATCTTCGGTCCCATCTTACATCCCTTTGAGCCGGCCATCGGCTTCTTGCGCTTTTCTAGGCCCAAACAGCTGTGGGACATATAGTACTGTGCCTGGGCATTTGAGTGCTGCTTTATGTGGCGACACTTCTGGGATGTTCATGGGAAGTCTTCTTGAACTCCAAGCACCAGAGCTGGATTTTCGGGGAGATAGCACTGGGATTTATTACCCAAACCCAAACCAACAGATGCTGATCAATCCGGGCGACATACAGGTACTAGAATGTATTTTTCCTCCTCCTTATTGTTCGAGCGAGACTTACTGAAAATGGTTAACGATTAGCAATTATAGCTTCGAATTTGAAGCCCCTTAATTACACGTTTCTATAGCTCTTTGTAAGCCACAACAAAACTTTCAAAGAGAGAAGCAGTAGATTTTCTGCAGATGATTGATCTATTTCACAGACTTTGTGGCCCGAAAGTTAGTTTTCTTTTTTGCCGTGAAGGCACTTAATATTGAAAGTCAAAAGCTGGTTAATGGCCCGGCAAGCTCTTCTTCACCTTTAGCGACAGAGGTTTCAAGCTTTGAGGACTCATCATATAAAGTGGGGAAGCTCTCCATTGAGGAAAGGAAAGAGAAGATCCTTAGGTACATGAAGAAAAGGAATGAAAGGAACTTCAGCAAGAAAATCAAGGTCCTCCCTCTCCCACATATCAGTACAATCAGCGTCTTTGCCTTGGCAAATAACTCAATCGTACTGTTTATATGCAGTATGCTTGTCGCAAAACTCTAGCAGATAGTCGTCCTCGGGTGAGAGGAAGATTCGCGAAGAACGACGAGCTTGGAGAGGCATCTAGGCCTTCTTCTAGCACCCATGATGATGACGATGAGGATGAAGTAAGACTTTTCTATGACCGTCACAAGCTAGCATTGCTGCGAATCAAGACATCATCACTGGTTTTCATTGATTTATCATCTTGTATTGTGATTTACTTTCGTAACACTTATCACTTTGCAGCAGGTTGCAGTGAAGGAGGAGATGGATTCTTCAGATATCTTTGCTCATATCAGCGGCTTAAATTCCTTCAAATGCAACTATCCAATCCAATCATGGATCGGACCAGCCTCGGGATATTGATCGTGCCTGCAATAAGCAATTTTGGAAGACCCTGGTTCAATCGGGATTTGGCTTTTTCCAGGTTCGGGGAAGGAAATGAGTGAGGTCTTGGTAGGAAGATGATAGTTTCAACTAGGCTAACGCCAGAGTGCAGTGAGAACCTAGCTTGTTCTTCTTTTTGCCCTTTCTTTGTTTGATATTGCAATCGACAGTTTACAAAGAGAAAATCCAGATGATTTGAGCAAGGACCACCATGATACAGTGCTGTTGTTCGTATCTCTGGTCCCACTCATCGATGTGCTAAAAAGTAAGGCGATGCATGATGCCAAAACTAAACGACCATTTCCATTACTAGTCTGGTTGAAACTCACATCAAGAAAAATCTAGCCAATTTTAAGAAGAAAGGCGCATTCAACACCTAAGATTATGCATAGTCGATGCTTTCTTGAATTTGAAGATAAAAGGTTTCGGGTATAGAATGCGTTGATGCATAGTGTTAACGGAAGCGGGGTATTCATACACCATTAACACACCATTAACACACTTGAATAATGGAAAAAAAGTTATGGTTGAAATTCAGGTCAAGAAAAATCTAGCTAGTTTTTGCATTCAGAAGAAAGGCGCATTCAGCACCTAAGATTGTACATTGCCGATGCTTATTTAAATTTGCAGATAAAAGGTTTCGGGTATAGAATGCGTTGATGCATAGTGTTAACAAAAGCAAGGTATTTATACACAATTAACACATTTGAATAATGGAAAAAAGTTATGGTTGAAATTCAAGTCAAGAAAATTCTAGTCGGTTTTCGCATTGAAAAGAAAGGGGCATCCTGAGTTTGTGCATCGTTGATGCTTACTTAAATTTGCAAACAAAAGGTTTCGAGTATGGAATGCGTTGATGCATAGTGCTAATAGAAGCGACGTATTTATACACAATTAACACGCTTGAATAATGGAAAAAAGTCATGGTTGAAATTCAAGTTTAAAAAAAAAAATCTAGCTAGTTTTCGCATTCAGAAGAAAGACGCATTTAACAACTAAGATTGTGCATCACCGATGCTTACTTAAATTTGCAGATAAAACGTTTCAAGTATAGAATGCGTTGATGATGCATGGTGTTAACAAAAGCGGGGTATTCATACACGATTTTTTTTTAATTTTTTTTTCAAGGGTATTCATACACGATTAACACACCTTTTTTTTTTTTTTGGTCAATGATTAACACACTTGAATAGTGGAAAAAAGTTGTGGATGAAACTTAGGTCAAAAAAATTTTAGCCAATTTTTGCATTCAAAAGAAAGGCGCATTCAACATTTAAGATTGTGCATCATCCATGCTTACTTAAATTTGCAGATAAAAGGTTTCTGATATGGAATGCGTTGATGCAGAGTGTTCATAGAAGCAGGGTATTCATACACAATTAAAACGCTTGAATAATGGAAAAAAGCCAAGGTTGAAATTCAAGTTAAGAAAAATCTAGCCAGTTTTTCGCATTCAAAAGAGAGGCGCATTTAACACCTAAGATGGTGCATTGTCGATGCTTACTTAAATTTGCAGATAAAAGGTTTCTGGTATACAATGCATTGATGCATGTTATTAACAAAAGCAGGTATTTATACACAATTAACACACTTGAATAATGGAAAATCATCTAGGTTAGACATTATCCAACATCCAAACAAGATGGAAAAAATACACCTCAAGGGCTCTTCACTTACAGATTTTAACATTCCCATCTAATCTCAAAGTAGCATACAGCGTATCAAGAAAAAGTCATCTAATCTACATGGGGATTCTGAAATATCTTTCATAGAGAGGACTGTATCATCTAATAGATTTAATTGTGCACCGTGCGTGCGTGCGTGCATGCGTGAGAGAGAGAAAGAGAGAGAAAGAGAGAGAACATGAATAAGCAACAAAGTTTTACTGGATAAAAGAGACAAACATCCGTATTCTACAAGAAATGCAAGCCAAAGCCCTCGTGTTTGTCCACACTAACAGAAAGCCAACCTTATTATTACCATACACAGGTCCGCTATAGACACCAGTAGTTAGCCCTCAAATCAAACAACCCTCCTCAGCATAAGCTTCACATCTTACACGCAAAGGTAAGCCCTTCCTCCTTCAATTGCTCCAAACTTTCAACCGGAGGTTGGAGCTTTGCAATTTTGGCAATGGCCTTGTTCTCTTCTGGGTTTCCACCTTCAAGAAAAGCTCCAACAACCTTACCATCTTTGACCCAATAAGATCCGAATTTTGGCTTCGGTGATGTAGGATTGTTGTCTCCAAAAGCACCGTATCCCCAACATTATCACCATAGAACTGCCATGAGAGATCAAAAGAACGAGAATAGAAGTACGGAAGGTAATCATACTCATCAATTGGTTTTCCATCCTCACCTCCCATAATGGCCTGCATAAGGAAATAGTATGGGTCAAGACTTGCACTGACACTGTCTATTTATAACAGAATCATGAGATGTGGTTGAGAAGTAGAAGGAATGCTCTTTTCCAAATATGACGATAAAACCTGAGAAAATCATCTTGGTTCCTGAGTTCGCATACCAAGATGAATGACAATAGAAACCATTCGTTTTTCCACACTTGAAACCAAAGCGAAAATACTTAAACCATAGAGATGTCCATATCGGTTATCCATACTTCAAACTTAAGTAAAATACTTGAACATCAGAGAGAGCCTGTACCTTTACAGCCTGCTCAGCTGATTTACGAGCATGGTCGACATGTTCAACTCTCCTCATTTCACCATACAACTTCAATGGGAAAGTAGCAACATCTCCAACAGCATATACATCAGGCACACTCGTTTTAAAGAACGCATCAGTCTGCAATCAATAAAACAGCATCAACATAATAGATCTTTATTCTTGCTTCAGCATAAGCCCAGAATGTTGGACAAAACACACTGATTAAGTTGCCCCATGGATGATTAAGAGACATGCGCTGTTTCATAGCCAGAACTACCAATGCCTATCAGCACATAATGCTTTCACACTTTATTTAGATGATCCATTCCCTTTTACGCCCAGAACAGATATATATATCTTCCTTCAAAAATTGAATTGGGCGCATTGCACTCATAAGCCCTGAGACTGAATCTCTATGGATAGTATGACTAAGTAATGTAAAACAACAAGGCCCCACTAACCTTAATTCCACCTTTCTCCTCTTCAACTTGCCCTTTGAAAAGTGTAGAGAGGGGCCTACCGCCAACACCAACCACTACAATGTCAGCTTCCAAGACCCTCCCATCCTTGAGTTTCACCTCTTTTACCTGGACAATGGAAAAAAAAATACCTCTTGGAGTTAAAAATACCAAATTACATGGAAACTGCTGGAAAGCAAAATTGAAAGATTTGAGAACATGCCTCCCCATTAGCATCAGCAGTAAATCCAACAGCAACTGTTCCCTTTATAATTTTGATTCCTTTGTTAATATAATAGCCCTCGTAGAAGGAAGCTATACCAGCAGTAAAAAGACGAGGCACTGCAATAATCATCTATTTTAGGGTGGAATTCACCAAAAATAACTTGCCATGAAACCAAATAATTGTGGATAGAGCATTTATGTATACTTACTGCACCATGGTTCAGGATAAACCATGTTGACATCAAAATTGTTCATTTTCATAACTGCACCAAGCTCAAGTCCTATGTATCCTCCACCGACTATGACACATTTTCCATTCTTTTTAGCTTTGATGGCTTCAATTAGCGTATCGGCATCATCAATATCTCTCAAGTAGAAGATGTTTTTGGCATCAGCTCCTTGAACACCAAAATCTGTCAACCTAATCACCTACAACAACGGGTTGGCGTATCAGTCTCTCCGCCCAGATGACAGCAGAGAGCTAGGAGCTTCAAAGAAAATATACTTACTGATGAACCAGTCGCAATGATCAAAATATGATACTTGAAGATCTCTCCAGCTGCGCTTAGAAGAGTCTTAGCAGCAAGATCTGCTTTCACGATCTCTGTGCTAAGAATCAATTCTATTCCTGCAATCATCCATAGAGAAATACATGTGACTACTTTGAGAATGATGTTTATCCAATGATGTAGATGGAAGGAAGCAAACTCGATGCTCTGTCAAGTGACCAGGGAAGAAAGTAAGAAAAAGAGCATTACCTTTCTCTTTGTACCACTCAGGAAGCAGTCTCTCACCACCACCTCCAACACAGCAATGGAACCCCGGGAGTCGTGCAAAACCTGGGGGAGGGAAGGCTCAGCCACTATTATATTCTGGGAGTTCAAATATTATCAATATATCATCTCAATATCGGGCTTGTTTGTTTAGACTTATGAAAAACAAAAAGTTATTTTTTTCTTCTCTTTCTGCAAAAATCCAAACAGTTATTTAAAAGATAATGAATAATTTAAATGGGAATCTATGTGTCAACATTTATATATTATAAAAGTTTCAGGTACTTAAGTTTAAAACAAGGTAGGGGTGCATACCCTCAATAATTGAAAAAAAACAGAGAGTAAAAAGGTAAAGTCACTCCAGACACATCCTTATATTGTTTGACAGCGTCTACCCTATGGAGTCGAAAGGGTGCTTCACAATATTGCTTGAATTTCATGATATCCATTCTAATGTGAAAATGCCAATAAATTTGAAGAAAACAATGTTAATCCATTTAGAGATAGTAGATGCATTACCAACATAAATTTCTGATTCTGAAGGAAACAATGTCCGCATGTCATTGAGTTACACTCCATGTAAAGTACATAAGTTGCATATCAAAATATTTCCAAAAATTACCGCATTATGCGTGAGTGTTGACCATATTGCTAGTGTGATTTTCTAAAATTCGAGGTCATTTACTACAGAATTTTAGAGAGCTGCTTACAGACATGAAGATGCCTAGAAATTTGAAATAGGGAACAATGTCTAATGGACAATTCAAAAACGGTAGATATGTGATCCACATATAATTACGAATTTAAAGAAAACAATGGCTCTGTGCCATTGGATTACGTTCCTTGTGTATAACCATTAGTAGCACATCAAGATTGTTAATAGCACTATTTTATCATTGGTTAGCATGTCAAATTGACAAAAAGGATGAGCCCAATACTAACCCTCTGGAAAGAGATATGCTTTGCTGAGTGCAGGGCGTTCATAAGGGGCCACCTGCAGTACAGCATAGATAGAGTATGAACAATGAGTTTTAAACCATCAAAGCATGGAACTATGACGCCCAACACATGGGCTAGTTCTCAATAAACTACAGGACCTCCACCAGAAAAGTGATGAAGACACTGGCACAATGGTCAAATGGACAATTAAAAAAAAAAAAAAACCTGCCGATGATATTTCACCTTAAAAGAGTACTACCACTACCAGTTACTCAGCCACTCCATCGGCGGCAGCAGAAAAAATGCACACGATTCGCAATTCAAGAGAGAAAAGCTTACGGCTTCTTTGGAAATGATCGCGAGCTCGCCCGGATTAACCCCCTGCTTGGCAAACTCTCTGGCTGCGTACCCCTGCAAAACGGCAGCAATTTATTATCCAGGCACAAACGACCGAGCAAAAATCACATTAGTCGCCTCGTCTTCGCTACTAAACGTCAGCATCCAAAGAAACGCAATCGCAGATGACCAGAGACGCAATGTCACTCAAATCCCGCCCCGCACTTCCCACAAAACCCCACCAATTCAGATCTCAAAAACGCAAACCGATCACTCAATCCCAAGCTCCCCTCCCCAGAGCCATACAGTAGCGCTTCAAACAGTCACGCCATCGAGACCTACATCACAAAACCATCTCCCCCCGACACGACCGCCTATCGATGAGCTTAGCATACGACCGAGTCAATCGAGACCGATTGACCCCGCCCGACGTCCCGATCCGCCAGAATCGAGATCCAGGAACACCGAGCCGGGCTCAGGAGCGCGTTTCCGAGCCGACTCTTTCCAAGGCAAAAGCGCCAGAGCCAGCCAAGGCGCGGAACGACGGGGAAAAACAGCACGAGCGCGCGCGTCGATACAGACGGCGGCGGCGGAGGAGGAGGGGAGGAGGAGGAAGCAACTCACAGCGGCGACGCCACCGCCGACGATCACGTACTTGAAGCTCTTCTCCGCCATTGATGGTGAACCGAGGATCGATGGATGGGAGGATCGAGAAGAAGACAGAGCAGATGAGAGTGAGAGAAATACAAAATTGCAGGAAAATCATGATTTCGTCGGACACATATATATAGGGCGACTGGCGGCCCTCTGATTGGTTGACCCCGTGGGAAATCGACAGTGTGAACGGAATCCGCGCCACGTGGCGGGCCAGCAGCCGTCCGTCGCTCGCCGGGGGCGCGATCGCCACGACATCGTCGTGATTGGTAGACCTTGAATTATGCGCGGACCATCGGTTGTGTTGATTGGATTTGCTTTTATTAGCTGAAAGGAAAATTAAAAAATAGGAAAAGGATGAGAACCGATAAGCTGTTTTAACTGCCCCTTTGGACCGGAAGAGTTTTAGACCGATGAAGGAATGTTGGATTTTTTATTTTTTTTTAGCAGTGAGATGCTTTCATTTTCAAACTTTTTTGGAAAATTTAAAAATGAGAAAGCACAAGAAAACCCATCTATGATGTTCGAAATATAACTATTTAATCATCACAAAACTAAACTTATCAATAAAGTCGTATTGAGATACCGGAAATCGCGACATCTCTCGATATAATATAGCGAATACCTGAGGCACGGGCTCTTGTTCATGAAATGGTCCAAATGTGCGATCTAATGAAAGACAATAGGTGGTTCAAATCCCAGCGTGGTCGCTAGTGGTATTAAGTGTGACGCCGTGGTGGGGGACGGGTTCAAATCCCAGCGTGGTCGCTAGTGGTAGATGGTAAAACGACGCCGTGGTGGTGGGTCTGCCCTAGCGTCACTGGGGTTCTGGCGCGGGCGTCGAGGCGCAGGGTTCAAATCCCAGGCGTGGATCCTGCCTACTGCGTCACTTCTTTGCGCGCGGTTGTTGGCCAAGGTGGGAGACGGGTTCAAATCTCGGCGTGGTCGCTAGTGGTATTAAGCGTGACGCGTGGTGGTGGTGGGTCTGCCCCCTAGCGTCGTCAAGGGGTTTGGCGCGGGTCGTCGTGCCTGGCTAACTCCTGTCTCCAAAAAAAAAAAAAAAATAGGTGGATGGACTTGCTATGGAAATTTGATACAGTTGCAAGTATCCAGCTAAAGGAAGCATCGTATCTTCAATGATCATGTTGCCTTTTCTACATCATTAAAGTATTTTGTATTCTCGTCCATTATAGAAGGGTGGATCAAATGTTTTGAACGTATAAGATTTTCCTAGTTGGGTCACTAATTCTAGAGTTAATCGAATTTCTTGAGCTGTCAAACCTCTAAGGAGGATATCATTTCCAAACTCTTAGCAAATTTTCTTTTTTCGTCCTAGCCTTTTGCCACATCAAGTTCATTATCGAGATCTATTTTGAATTTCCTTCCTAATTTAATCATGTTAATCCAGTACGTTTCATAGGATATCTCAAGGACTTGATAATTAAAGACCGATTCCCTACTAATTTCACGAACCCGCAATCAATGGAGAGGATACCCCACGGCCGATCTTTTGAACCCGAGACTACAATACCGTATGCAAAATCCCGGTAAAATTGACGGCACTCGAACCGAATGATCGGCTCCAACATGTTCTAAATCAAATGGCCAATAAGATCATCAATAAATTTTCTCTAGACATATCATGAGACGGTCGACTCGACCGGAGTTTCTTACTATGTTCGTAATAGGACTTCAGTCGACCTTCCATTCATGAATGGCGACCACGATGTATCGTTTCGCAAAGGAAGGACAGGTACAATGGGAAATCAAAATTACTAAGAGTCAATGCCAGAGTTTTGGGTTGACAACTCCACCACCAGAAACTTCGATCATGACGTCATTGCTGATCTCGAAGATCGTCTGCTCTACATTGCTAGAAAGAAAGAGCACGTCAAGGTTCAGCGAGCCGTACATACATGTTGATTTATTTCATGAAATGGTGTCGTCGTCCGCGTTATGTTCGGAATTTTGGGAGTTCATAGAATGAATACAAGAAAATAACGCAAATATACACACGCATATATAATTTCAACATTTATACCGTTTTCGTTTCTTGATTTAGATATTAAAATCGTCCATTTGAATTCCACGGACCATTTATGACTCTTTCATTCATTTTGTCTTTACACATTTTATGTTTTCACATGTGACGTGGAACTTTCTTCTCGAAACTCAAATGTGCCGGTTGCCAATTCAAATACGACAGAACAAGGATGTGGACTACCAATTTCAAAGGATTTCTATTTTTTTAATTTTTTTTGGGAAAAATATTGTCGTAGGTTGTTGTCCCCTTCTCCAAACCTGGGAACCAATTTGATTACGAAACAAGTATTTGCTAACGAGATGTTGTAAGGCTGGCTGGTAAAAGACTAATGAGAATCATTTTGTAGACTAGAACTTTCAAGAGCATTATGGAACGTCCATAGTTGCTAGGGATGTTAAAAATACTCGAATCAATCTACAAAATAAATAAATAAATAAATAAACTTTTTTGATTCGAGTCATGTAATAAGTAAAGAAATTTGAGTAATTTGATGATTTGGTTCAATTCGAGTCCATAGTCTCTTGCCCTTGTTCTTCTTCTCTCCTTCGTACAATCCCTCATTCTCCTCACTCTTAGCCAATTTTTGCATTCAGAAGAAAGGCGCATTCAGCATCTAAGATTGTGCATCATCGATGCTTACTTAAATTTGCAAATAAAAGGTTTCTTATATGGAATGTGTTGATGCATAGTGTTCATAGAAGCAGGGTATGAATACATAATTAAAACGCTTGAATAATGGAAAAAAGCCAAGATTGAAATTCAAGTTAAGAAAAATCTAGTTAGTTTTTCGCATTCAAAAGAGAGGCGCATTTAACACCTAAGATTTTGCATTGTCGATGCTTACTTAAATTTGCAGATAAAAGGTTTCTAGTATACAATGCATTGATGCATGTTATTAACAAAAGTAGATATTTATACACAATTAACACACTTGAATAATGAAAAATCATCTAGGTTAGTCATTATCCTACATCCAAACAAGAAGGAAAAAATACACCTCAAGGGCTCTTCACTTACAGATTTTAACATCCCCATCTAGTCTCAAAGTAGCATACGGTGTAAGGGTGAGCGTGGTTCCCGGAGAGCTGGACCGGTTTTCGGTTCTAAAGGGACCGGTTCCGGTTTCCGGTTCTTCTTCTGGGAACCGGCGGTTCTCGTACCTTCACAGTTCTCGAGTCTCTCCCATTTTCTGCCTCTACCCGTCGCCGACGCTGCTCACCCTTGACGTCGCCGCCGAACGTCGCCGGACACCAGTCGCCCTGCGCTCGCCTCGCCCTTGCCTCCCTCGACGCCGTCACCCCTCGCTCGCCTCGCTGCTCAGCCGCCGCCGGACGCCGGTCGTCCCCCCGCTGGACGCCAGTCGGCCCGCGCTCGCCCCACCCTTGCCTCTCTCAACGCCGTCGAGGGAGAGATGGCTGTGGAGAGCATGTCTCAGAGGAGGATTCAGTCTCTGTATCGTCATCTTTCACCACAAGCTTCTGATGCGAGCTCACTTCTTCAACCAGTCAATATGCGCTCTCTCTCTCTCTCCCTTCCCGCGCATGTCGCTTTTGTTTCGTTTGCGGAAAATGTTCGATGTAGTTGGCGCTCAGTTGATATCGTGAATTTTTTTTTTTCCGTTTCTGGTTTTGATGATGAAGACTGTAGTGAGAGCAGAGCAATTAAGCCTTCGAGATGGTAGAGAAGATGTGGTAATCGTTGGTATGGTGTTGGACATTCATGCCCTACCTTTTTCTCCTCCTGCTCCCGGAAACCCCTGGCAAAGTAAATTTATTTTTCTTCGCTTATCTGTTTGTTCAGTCAATTCTTATTCTGTTTTAAGTAGAGTCTTTTGTGGGATGTTTACCTGGCTGGTAATGCGAGTTTAAGAATGAAATTTGTCGATGATGGCTGCAAAAAATTGCCAATTTGGGCATCAATTTTTTGTGCTCTTAGTCTGGACTCAGTTGAAAGAGAGGTGGGAGTACTCTCTAGTTTGGTCCATTTGGGGAAATTTTGAAGTTGCTGGAGTAATCTAACATGTGCTAGTCTCTATAATATGGGTTGATGCTCATCTCTGTTGATGAGATGGAGAACCTAGCCGAAAATGATAGGAGAGCATCATATAAAGATAATGTGGGAATGGAGGATAGACCTGACTAGTCATATAGAATGAGAAACGTTGAATCACAGAAACATTAGGATTGTGAAGATAGACGCACAGCCTTGTGTCAACTTTTACCCATTTAAAGATACGTTCGTAGAAGGGAGAAACTAGTATAGAAGCAGGTGGTTTTGTCTTTGGAGGAGTGGGTTTCTGCTTGGATGATGGTGGCGGAGAAGGTTTTGGAGATGCGTAATAGGTAGTTGCAGAGCAAAAAACTGGATGCGGGCACTTACCACTATATTCTCCAAGGGGTCCAATGGTTGTGTCTCTGTCTTTTCCTCTTTGAAAAATTTCATGCTCAGATAAGCTGCACTTCTTTCTCTTGGAAGGCCTGTCGTCCTTGTCTTCTGGAGGGTTGGCAGTTCTCACACCGGCAATCTAGATCCCAAAAACAATGGCCCGTATGAGGATCCTTGAAGTATAGAAGGAGTTGTAATTGATAGTTGATAAGCTCTATTTTAAGTCTTTCTCCTTCACCTTCTTCTTCTAGAATGTACGGCTGCATCATCAAGATTGTAGGAAAGATGGAATAAGAGTCCTTTTCATTTTCTCTTGAGTGATCAATTTTAGTGACCACATTGCCATGCTTTTTCTTGGTGAATTTTTAATCTAAAGGCTGTATAAATATTACTCTAAAGACTGTATAGGCTAAACTTTTTTATAAAGCTTTTGATAGTTAGTCAGCTGGGTATCTGGAATAAATTTGACTAACTTTGAACAAAGAATCTATCTTGGAACATGATGAACAAAGTCATTTAGTTGTTGTGTACAGAGATCAAAAGGGCAATCTCTGCTCTTGGTAAATTTAAGTTTTATGGTGTGGTTTTGAATTCTGTGCACCATTTTGCTAGCGGAGAGTTGCCACGATTGAATATGGATTCTGTGGAGCTCCAGTGTTTTGCCCACTTGCCCAAAAATATGCTATTGTCGGCCATTAGTATAGGCCAGAGTGTTTTGTTTGCTTTATCTGACATCTCTTTCCTAAAAGTGTGAATTACTGTTCTGTAAGAGCAATTTTTCGATGGCAGCGTATTAGTATTATTGTAGTAACAAAAGTCTGTATTGCCCTCAACCTTGATTATATAACGCTAACTTCTCTAAGAAGTTGAATGAGATTTGGAGTTTGTAAACTTATGGCCTATATGCACATTGTTATGGATTTCTTAAACACTTTTCTCATTCTTGAAGGCTGATGTCATTGAAAGTTTAGAGTTGCACAATTAGTCCGATAAGTTGAAATATAGTTTCACGAGTTTGCTCTCCACTTGCCACTCTATGGATCCTATGGTTCCAAATCTTTTTGAGTTTTAAGAGCCTCATGATATAGATGAATGGCGTCTGGAGACAAAAAAAAATAGTCCCTTTGAGAGGCTAAGGGAAGGGCCGTGTAGTGGGATTGATACCATTAACCTGTCATGATATCATAGCCATCTTCATAAAAAAACCGGACTGAGTTTATAACCCCGGGCCTGATAATGCGTCTTTACAAAGAGGAAGAATTATCCCATCATGATTAAGGATCCTCAGAAAGCATTATTGCTAAATGTAGATGCTTTATTACTCTTGATCCTCCTACCTATTACTCAGGATTGTGCTTGTTTAATTGAGATGTCATATATTTATTGCGTTCATCGTGTTTGCTTTTGTGGATTTGATGTTGGAGATGTGATTCTGTAACATGATTAATCATGTCGAATTGTTTCTTCGAGTCGAGTTGCTTCATGTTCTTAAATGTTGGTTCCGGGTTGAATTAGTTTGTTGATACAAAACAGAGCTGCATTTCTCTTGGCAGTGAAAGGTTTTGATGTGATTGTCGTTGGAATTCACAGGGCCGGTTCATGGCAATAGATCGCCTGCAGCCTCCTATTCGATAATTTCAAGTTTATAGTATTCTTCTGAAGCAAGTGCCGAAAAAAGGGAAACCCACAGGTTTTTTCCTTTTTCCCATCTAATTTGTGTCTTGACATATTGTGTAGTTCTTTCTCTGATATTTGGTTCTTGTCATAGTATGCAGAGACCGTGAAAGAGTTGTATGACAAAATTCTTGAGTCTGTTAACACGAAAAGAACAATGGCTCCAAATGCATGGACGTGGTCAATGATTGAAAATTGCAAGAACATAGAGGATATTAAGCTTCTCTTTGATATCTTGCAGAACCTACGCAGATTTGTCAGTTGACTTCTTGCTCCATTTGAGAAGTGAAGTTTTAATTTTTGAGTAGTTGATAAATTCATCTGTTGACACCTAAATTTTGGCGATCCAATTATTCGTTCATAGAAAATTAGGGGTTGATTTTTAAGCTCTAAAAAAAAAAATCCATCAGAGCAAATAAAAAGAAATAAGGGGATGATCAATTTAATTGATTATGCATGGAAGATGAGAATTCTGACTCGCTATTCTTGCTTCAATTAGATATTCAATCTTGGTAAATGTGGAGTCGAATTTCCAGCAAAAAATCAATAAATCAAGAGAATAAAAGTCAAAATGGAAACTAAACCCAAAATCGGTGAGGATAATGGCCAGATTGATAAATTGAAGAGAAAGTATCAAAGAATTATACTCATCCGCGCCGAAATTCGGTAATCCCCACAATCAAGAAAGCGTGGCTTCGAACTTTCTAAAGGTAAGTGGAGGTTTTCTTTATAGAAGAATGGCGTGGAAGAAATTCAAGGGGGTCTCGGTTCATTCACAAAGAAAAAAAAAAAGAGCAAAAAGTCAAAAAGTAAAAAGAGTGAAAAAGGAGAAGACAGAGGAAGCGACGTGAGAGGAGACAGGAGGAGAGAGAAAGAATTAAAAAAAAAAAGGGATGCCCGGTGGGGGCTCGACTGCCGTCTGCCCGCGCTCCGCCCCCTGTCCGCCAGACGCCGCCGTCTCGCGACACCGACGCCGCCCGGAGCCGAAGCCCACCGCGGCCGCCGTCCACTGCTCCATCGCACGCCCCTCACCCGCGACTAGCTGCAGCGACCCGCGACGCCAGAATCCGTCGCAGGCTCCTCCCTGCTGCACCACCGCCGTCCTGCAGCTTCCTCCAGAGCCGGGCCCGAGCCGGATCGCACCCCTTTCGCCCCGGAGACACCCCTGCTGTCTCTGCTACGCCGCGCCGGCCTAGGACTCACCTGCCGCTCGCGATTTCGCCAGCCGTCCGCGACCACCCGGCGCCGGTCCACTGCTGCTGCTGATTTTGCTCGACGCTGCTGCCCCTGTACGCGATTCCGAGTCCCTGAGCGCCTGCCTCTCCGCCAGAGCCGAGCCCGAGCCGACCCGCAGCCGCGCTTCCTCCCCCCCGGCTGCGACGCAGCCCCTGGGTGCTTCCGCCCGCGACGCCAGGACCGAGCGACGCCCCTGTCCCGCCTGACCTGCGACCAGCTGCGCCTGCCGCCCGAGTGCCGCCGCTGTTCGAGGGCTGCCGAGCCTTCGAGCCCTTCGCCGGCCACCTCCGATCGACATCTGCTGCAGCCCCGCCGGACGCCGCCTCCTACAGCCAGATCTGCCCCGAAGCTCGCGCCGCCCCGCCGTCGCCGATTTGCCGCGGCCCGAGCGCCCCGACGCCGCCTCCGCCGTCGGCCTTCCACAGACGCGAACACCCTCGGCCTCCGCCCTTCGCCAGTCGCACTCGCCTGCTCGCCTCCCGCGATCCAGCGACGTCTGCACCTCTGCCCGGCGCTGCTCACCGTGCCTGAGCCCTCTCCACCTGACAACCCGCGAGCTGCGAACCAGCTGTGGTAGCTCGCCGTGCCGGCCAAAGCACGTCCCCAGCTCGCGCCGGACGCCACACTTCCGCCAGTCCCCTCGCCGGAGCTCCGACGCCGGCCACCGTCCGTCCGGCGCCGGCCAACCTGCAGCCCCTTTTCCTTAGGTTGCTTATTTTTCTTTTTATTTTTATCTCTATCTTTCATTTATTTTATGTTATCTTATTTTATTTATTTTTTAAAGTCTTGCTATTATTGTACCAATTGGAACATTGGGAGTTAATTTTTGTTTTATAGCAATCATTATTCGCAGGGGTTTTTGCCCAAGATTATGGTAATTATTAATTTGATCCGTAAAACGTCGGATCATTTTTTTAATTATATTAATTTTTGGGACAATTTGATAGTATTTTAATTGTTAAATCATCATAATTATTAATTTGGCCGTAAGGCTTCGGATCAAATTTTTAATTATTTTAATTCTTTTTATATGTTGTGATATTTAGAGTTAAAATAATTGTTAATTTAATCCGGTGAGGCAATGATTATTTTTTCGATTATTTTAATCATTTATTTGATGAATGTCTTAATTAGTTTAGATATAATTTTTATCGATAAATATTTATCTTGGAAAAACATAAAAATATATATATAAAAATAAAAAAAAAAAAAATCAATCAAATTTTGCATCAAAGCATGTAGGTTAAGTAAATTAGAATTTTATTTTTAGGATTGCATTTTTTAGATAATTTTTTTTTTTTAAATAGGTTATGGTTGGACCTAAATAATTTTCTTTTAAATAGGGTTTTAGATAATGTTCGCACATTTTTAATTATCTCATTTTTCTAAAAATAGTTTTCTAAGATAGGATAGGGTTTAAGTCAAATTAATCCCTAAAATAAATTAGAAAATTATTCTTTTAGATAGTTTAATTAAGGTTTTTATTAATTCTGAATTTCAATAAAGAAAATACAAAAATATTAGGTGCATATTAACTAGTTTGCATAATAGGATCCTTTAATTAGGATTTATTTACTAGTAAAATTAGGTCATGAGATGCATATTAATTAGTTTGCATAATAGGATCATTTAATTAGAATTTTTTTATTAGTAAAATTAGGTCACGTAGTTAAAATGCATTTTTTTTTTTATAAAAAAAGAATTCTAATTTCAAAGAAAACCCAAAAAAAAAAAAATCTTTTGTTTTGTGTGATGCAATTTATTTTATTTATGTTTAATAATGGTTGAACACTCGTGTGATCACCTTTTGACATGATATTAATTTAGGTTAAAATAAATTCAAGTCGCTTGCAAAAACATTTTAAAAAAAGAAAAAAAAAGAAATTGTACCGAAAGAGCATTAGAGAATTTTAGTGTAGCCAAGTCTCCGTATCCTTAAATACTCTGGTTCGTAGGAGTAAAATAATCTTCCCATTATTTTACTTAGGTGTTTAATCAACCTACCATAAACCGATTAGTGGCGACTTCTAGTTGAATAACCTTTTGCATGTTAAATATTTGGACCTTAAGTCGCGAATTGGTATGCGCTTGGGAGAGTCTGAGTTAAGTTTAAAGACTTAGTAATCCATTAACCTAAACCCTAGGTGATACACCCGAAAATTTTAGGTCGCGACATCATCTGTCTTTGCTTTCATCGCAGAGATTGTCAAATCTTCGAATTCATGAGAATTTTAACTGCAACCTTTGTCGGGAAGTCACAAAAGCATGTGTTCATGCAAGGGCTCTTGACTTTGGTGAGCTTTATCTACACAAGTTGTGTGTTGAGTTCAAAAATTTTATCATTCTGATATATTTACCTGATTCTTCTTTTGCATTCGATTGTTGCTACTTACGATGTCATTAGCACAATCATTTTGTTGTATATTGCTTGTTCTCAAATGATCTTTTTAACTCAAGCCTGTCATGCTTGGAGAACATATTCAGTTGCTTATGAGAACTTTTGACCATCCCGCTGGTAGCTAGTTGTGCTTTTGTGTTTTTTCTTTCCTGGATGCGTCAATTATGTAAACCAGAATTTTGTCCTACACAGATGCATCACGTCTATTAAGCACATGTATGGAACTAACACGACACATAACATATTCAAGAAATAGTTTTTCATGTGTAAATGTGTAAAAGGATATTCAATTTAAAGTATAGAACATTGTTAAATGTGTGTATAAACTTGTCCTATGTGAATAACATGTTAACCTTCTCGACATGATTCAGTGTTTTTAAATTGTTAAAAGGGTCACTTTATTTTACATATACAAACTTGTTAACTCGTTCATGACTTGGACATTATTGCGCTTAATCCAACTTAATATGCGTCAAACGATTATTCTGTAAATGAGTCTTCTCGCACATTACTGGCTCTGTAAGACTTTGATTTCTTGAATGACACCTCCGCTACAAGTTGTTGAATTCATTGTTGAAGCTTAGCAAATAGCATTCACTTTTTGCAGACATGTTTTTATGAACTGATAGCTTCAGTAGTTGTCAGTTTGAGTTGTTTCTAGTGATTAAGCTCTTCATAATTTTCAATAAAAATAAATCAAATCAAAATTTAGTTCCATTGTGTAGCTCATGTCAGGAGATTGCTGCAATTAGTCTGTGATGATAGAAACTAGGCGTTGACAAAATTGTAGGTAAGAAGGCCTTGTGGGAGCATAATGTCTATGGATTGACCCCTACAATTGGTTCTGCAAACCATCTATTGGTAATGACGAATTGTATCTATGTCAAGTGATTCTTTGTTCCATTTGTTTCATTTACACATTATTTCTGCTAACTTGGGGTATTGCAATGCAGCAATATGCTAAAGAGCACATAGATACTGCCCTCATGCAGGAAGTTACGAAGCTTTTGAAGAAGAATAACTTGCCATTGCAACCCAGCACGGCTGCTATTGTCTTCAGGTTCATTTCCGTGTTGGTTATCCTTTTTTCATGTTGTTTATCTTGAGAAGGAGTTATCATGTAGTAAGCCATTATTGCACTTAATTGTGTGAAATGTACTGCATGGTTATCAAGCAATTTATCCAATTTATTAGTGTCTTTTATATATGATTTAATCAACTTGTTTTTATATTAATCATTGTCTGCATTGCTACTCTCAATCTAATAGTTTACTCATGTTATTTGATATCCTTTTTTTCATGGAAAAACTTTGCAGCATTTGTAACGATACAGACCATTGGGGGTTGCTCACAAAGTATTCGAAGAGATTTGTCAAGGGTGGCGTGAAATTGCATAAAGCTGCATTTGACATGTGGATGGAGTTTGCTACAAAAGTAGGTGAGAAACACTCACTCTGTCTCCCTTTGCTGCTCTCAAGCCCTTGTCCCTCAGCAATTTTTGTTTTCCATTTCTTCCTACAAGTAGTTTTCTCATCCAGGTCCCGCCACTTACTACAAAAGATGGGATGTGCTTGAATATATTCTTCTTTGGCCATTTTTTCGTTTTTGGAGATTTATGTGATGCTGGCCAGGTATGAGATCTTCGGTAATCAAGTTGAGTCTATAACATCCTTTTATTTCAGCTTATTGAAGGTATCCTTATTCATTATAGTTCAAATCTGAAAAAGAAAAAAAAAAAAAAAAACCTGTTAAAACCTGAAACCTAAAGTAGGTTCCAGGTTCAAAAAAATGAGGAACCTGTACCCAAATGTAAGTTAGGGTTGGGCGACTAACCCGTAAGAATCGAACTGCTCACCCCTAATACAGGGTATCAACTTTGGATAGTTTCTTCTAATAGCACCAACCATAGTCGATGCCTATCTTCTTCTTAGGTCAATTGGAAACTCTAAAATACTAGGTATTAAGAAAAAGTCATCTAATCTACATGGGGATTCTGAAATATCTTTCATAGAGAGGGCGGTACCATCTAATAGAGTTAATTGTGCACATGCGTGCATGAGAGAGAGAACATGAATAAGCAACAAAGTTTTACCGGATAAAGGAGACAAACATCCGTATTCTATAGTCGGTCCAATCTGGACCATTCTTGACTATATGTACTATCTTTACCAAAAACAAAAATCCGTATTCTACAACAAATGCAAGCCAAAGCCCTCGTGTTTGTCCACACTAACAGAAAGCCAACCTTATTATTACAATACACAGATCCGCTATAGACACCAGTACTTAGCCCTCAAATCAAACAACCCTCCTCAGCATAAGCTTCACATCTTACACGCAAAGGTAAGCCCTTCATCCTTCAATTGCTCCAAACTTTCAACCGGAGGTTGGAGCTTTGCAATTTTGGCAATGGCTTTGTTCTCTTCTGGGTTTCCACCTTCAAGAAAAGCTCCAACAACCTTACCATCTTTGACCCAATAAGATCCGAATTTTGGCTTCGGTGATGTAGGATTGTTGTCTCCGAAGAGCACCGTATCCCCAACATTATCACCGTAGAACTGCCATGAGAGATCAAAAGAACGAGAATAGAAGTACGGAAGGTAATCATACTCATCAATTGGTTTTCCATCCTCGCCTCCCATAATGGCCTGCATAAGGAAACAGTATGGGTCAAGACTTGCATTGACATTGTCTATTTCTAACAGAATCATGAGATGTGGTTGAGAAGTAGAAGGAATGCTCTTTTCCAAATATGATGATAAAACCTGAGGAAATCATCTTGGTTCCTGAGTTCGTATACCAAGATGAATGACAATAGAAACCATTCGTTTTTCCACACTTGAAACCAAAGTGAAAATACTCAAACCATAGAGATGTCCATATTGGTAATCCATACTTCAAACTGAAGTAAAATACTTAAACATGAGAGAGAGCCTGTACCTTTACAGCCTGCTCAGCTGATTTACGAGCATGGTCGACATGTTCAACTCTCCTCATTTCACCATACAACTTCAATGGGAAAGTAGCAACATCTCCAACAGCATATACATCAGGCACACTCGTTTTAAAGAATGCATCAGTCTGCAATCAATAAAACAGCATCAACATAATAGATCTTTATTCTTGCTTCAGCATAAGTCCCGAATGTTGGACAAAACACACTGATTAAGCTGCCCCATGGATGATTAAGAGACATGCACTGTTTCATAGCCAGAACTACCAATGCCTATCAGCACATAATGCTTTCACACTTTATTTAGATGATCCATTCCCTTTTACGCCCAGAACAGATATATATCTTCCTTCAAACATTGAATTGGGCGCATTGCACTCATAAGCCCTGAGACTGAATCTCTATGGATAGTATGACTAAGTAATGTAAAACAACAAGGCCCCACTAACCTTAATTCCACCTTTCTCCTCTTCAACTTGCCCTTTGAAAAGTGTAGAGAGGGGTCTACCGCCAACACCAACCACTACAATGTCAGCTTCCAAGACCCTCCCATCCTTGAGTTTCACCTCTTTTACCTGGACAATGGAAAAAAAAATACCTCTTGGAGTTAAAAATACCAAATTACATGGGAAACTGCTGGAAAGCAAAATTGAAAGATTTGAGAACATGCCTCTCCATTAGCATCAGCAGTAAATCCAACAGCAACTGTTCCCTTTATAATTTCGATTCCTTTGTTAACATAATAGCCCTCGTAGAAGGAAGCTATACCAGCGGTAAAAAGACGAGGCACTGCAATAATCATCTATTTTAGAGTGGAATTCACCAAAAATAACTTGCCATGAAACCAAATAAATGTCGATAGAGCCTTTATGTATACTTACTGCACCATGGTTCAGGATAAACCATGTTGACGTCAAAATTGTTCATTTTCATAACTGCACCAAGCTCAAGTCCTATGTATCCTCCACCGACTATGACACATTTTCCATTCTTTTTAGCTTTGATGGCTTCAATTAGCGTATCGGCATCATCAATATCTCTCAAGTAGAAGATGTTTTTGGCATCAGCTCCTTGAACACCAAAATCTGTCAACCTAATCACCTACAACAACGGGTTGGCATATCAGTCTCTCCCGCCCAGAGGACAGCAGAGAGCTAGGAGCTTCAAAGAAAACATACTTACTGATGAACCAGTCGCAATGATCAAAATATGATACTTGAAGATCTCTCCAGCTGCGCTTAGAAGAGTCTTAGCAGCAAGATCTGCTTTCACGATCTCTGTGCTAAGAATCAATTCTATTCCTGCAATCATCCATAGAGAAATACATGTGACTACTTTGAGAATGATGTTTATCCAATGATGTAGATTGAAGGAAGCAAACTCGATGCTCTGTCAAGTGACCAGGGAAGAAAGTAAGAAAAAGAGCATTACCTTTCTCTTTGTACCACTCAGGAAGCAGTCTCTCACCGCCACCTCCAACACAGCAATGGAACCCCGGGAGTCGTGCAAAACCTGGGGGAGGGAAGGCTCAGCCACTATTATATTCGAAGAGATGGGAGTTCAAATATTATCAATATATCATCTCAATATCGGGCCTGTCTGTTTAGACTTATGAAAAACAAAAAGTTATTTTTTTCTTCTCTTTCTGCAAAAATCCAAACAGTTATTTGAAAGATAATGAATAATTTAAATGGGAATCTACGTGTCAACATATATATATATATTATAAAAGTTTCAGGTACTTAAGTTTAAAACAAGGTAGGGGTGCATACCCTCAATAATTGAAAAAAACAGAGAGTAAAAAGGTAAAGTCACTCCAGACACATCCTTATATTGTTTGAGAGTGTCTACCCTATGGAGTCGAAAGCGTGCTTCGCAATATTGCTTGAATTTCCTGATATCCATTCTAATGTGAAAATGCCAATAAATTTGAAGAAAACAATGTTAATCCATTTAGAGATAGTAGATGCATTACCAACATAAATTTCTGATTCTGAAGGAAACAATGTCCGCATGTCATTGAGTTACACTCCATGTAAAGTACATAAGTTGCATATCAAAATATTTCCAAAAATTACCGCATTATGCGTGAGTGTTGACCATATTGCTAGTGTGATTTTCTAAAATTGGAGGTCATTTACTACAGAACTTTAGAGAGCTGCTTACAGACATGAAGATGCCTAGAAATTTGAAATAGAAAACAATGTCTAATGGACAATTCAAAAACCGTAGATATGTGATCCACATATAATTACGAATTTAAAGAAAACAATGGCTCTGTGCCATTGGATTACGTTCCTTGTGTATGACCAATAGTAGCGCATCAAGATTGTTAATAGCACTATTTTATCATTGGTTAGCATGTCAAATTGACAAAAAGGGTGAGCCCAACACTAACCCTCTGGAAAGAGATATGCTTTGCTGAGTGCAGGGCGTTCATAAGGGGCCACCTGCAGTACAGCATAGATAGAGTATGAACAATGAGTTTTAAACCATCAAAGCATGGAACTATGACGCCCAACACATGGGCTAGTTCTCAATGAACTACAGGACCTCCACCAGAAAAGTGATGAAGACACTGACACAATGGTCAAATGGACAATTTAAAAAAACCTGCCGATGTTATTTCACCTTAAAAGAGTACTACCACTACCAGTTACTCAGCCACTCCATCGGCAGCAGCAGAAAAAATGGACACGATTCGCAATTCAAGAGAGAAAAGCTTACGGCTTCTTTGGAAATGATGGCGAGCTCGCCCGGATTAACCCCCTGCTTGGCAAACTCTCTGGCTGCGTACCCCTGCAAAACGGCAGCAATTTATTATCCAGGCACAAACGACCGAGCAAAAATCACACTAGTCGCCTCGTCTTCGCTACTAAACGTCAGCATCCGTAGAAACGCAACCGCAGATGACCAGAGACGCAATGTCACTCAAATCCCGCCCCGCACTTTCCACAACACCCCACTAATTCAGATCTCAAAAACGCAAACCGATCACTCGACCCCAAACCCCCTCCCCAGAGCCATACAGTAGCGCTTCAAACAGTCACGCCATCGAGAGCTACATCACAAAACCATCTCCCCCCCGACACGACCGTCTATCGATGAGCTAAGCATACGACCGAGTCAATCGAGACCGATTGACCCCGCCCGACGTCCCGATCCGCCAAAATCGAGATCCAGGAACACCGAGCCGGGCTCAGTAGCGCGTTTCCGAGCCGACTCTTTCCAGGCAAAAGCGCCAGAGCCAGCCAAGGAGCGGAACGACGGGGGAAAAAACAGCACGGGCGCGCGCGTCGATACAGACGACGGCGGCGGCGGAGGAGGAGGAGGAGGAGACGAGGGAGGAGGAACCAACTCACAGCGGCGACGCCACCGCCGACGATCACGTACTTGAAGCTCTTCTCCGCCATTTCTTGGGCAAACGCCATTTCTTGAGCAAACGGGAGAAGGGTGACCGTCTTGGTGTCGGCGCGGGCAGCCTTTCGTTCCGACAGAGCGAGAAAGAGACACACACAGGGATACGAGAGAGCGAGAGAGAGACAGAGACAGAGATCCGAGACAGCGACACAGAGAGAGTGATCCGAGAGACAGAGACAGAGACAGAAAACGTCAGAGGCAGGGAAACAGAGATGGAGAACGTTGGCATTCGTACCGTATAGCTGCGGGAGGGTGTCGAAATTCGGACCCATCACATTTATAGGAACGTGAAGAATATGTTTTTACTGTGGTCTTCCTCTACATCAAGACCCCTCCCTGAGGCTTTGGCCTTGGCTCCATTGGCTAATAATAGGGGTGAGCAGCGGTCTAGGGTTGACCCTGGATCGATCCTGGACCGGCCCAACCCCGCCTGGCCCTAATCCGGCTCCTCGGGACGGGGCGGTCGCTGGTCCCGAAATTTCGGGACCGATATCACATGGCGGGTTGGTTCTGGCCCCAAGAGTTTTTAATGATCCAACCCTGACCAATCCCGTATATATATTTTATTACATTATATTATTTATAATTCTTTTATATATTCAAACCTAAGTAAAATGTCTATTATAAAACTTAAGAGTTATGGTGAGATGTTCTATCAATAGCACTAATAGTAATTTCAATTTAAAACTTTTGTTGAGTATTAATTATATGTCGTTTGTTTTGTTTTCAGGTGTTTAGAAGTTCAAGTGAATTAACAAGATGTGAAGTTATATATTCATGGTTTATATTAAGTATTTTGAACTTTTTATGGTTTAATTGTATTTTACTAATGAATTTCAGCTGTGACATCCCGAAATTCGACTCCGTTTCGATAAAGTGAAATGGGCCTTTCGTCGACGTGCCTACGATCCTTTTTTTCTGAGCTGATCACTCACGAGTTAACTAACCCATTGAGTAAAGTCGTTAAGGGATATATCCGCGGTAAAAATCCCTAAAAGCAACTTAATTGGTTGGATTAGACTAAAATCGCGTCGATTAATTTTAACCACGAAATTGAACTCGATTTCGAGAATCGAATTTTAAGCGTGTCATAATTCTTTTTTTTGGATTTTGTCTCATCGTCCGTCAATTTATTGACGAGTCCAAATTTCGAGAAAGAAATTATCGGAAGGAAAATTGAAGACCGGAAGAAATTAAAAAGGGAAAAAGAAATAAAAGAAAATAGTAATTTTGTGAATAAGGTAATTTTTACTTATTCTTTTACTATTTTCTTCTTCTTTTTTTATTTCTTTTCCTCCCTTTCTTTTTCTCTCTTTTCCTCTCCCTTTTCCCCCATGTGCGCGGCCTCTCCCCCCCTTTCGTACGAGACCTCCCCCAAGTCAAATTGAATTTAGCCTTTCCCTCTTCTTTTGACTAGTCAAATGATCCATATCCCTTCTTTATTTCTTTTTTTGGCCTCTCTCCCCCTTCGTACGAGACCTCCCCCAAGCCAAATTGAATTTGGCCTTTCCCTCTTCTTTTTACTAGTTAAATGGTCCATATCCCTTCTTTATTTCTTTTTTTCTTCTTCTCTTTCCTCTCTCTTTCCCCTCCTTTCCCCCCACGTGAACGAGCTCCCCTTCTTCTTTCTTCTTGTCCGAAACCAGCAAAACCAGAAACTGAAGAAGACGGAAGCAGTAGCTTGCCGCCCACGCACCGCGCACCGCCCGTCGCTGCCGCCCGTGCCCGCGCCGCCCGCGTGTTCGCCTGCTCGCCGTCCAGCTCCGCCAGCCCCGTCCCACCGTCCGCCCGTCCCCGCACGGCTTCCAGCTGCTGTCCAGTTCGGCCGACACCCCCAACCGCCGCCCAACGCCGCCCGGCCGTCGTCCCTACCTCCCCAGCGTCCCCCTCACCTCCACCGACCCTCCCCTCGCCCTTTTGGCCACCGGAATAGCTCCGGCCAGCCAAGGGTAATGGCTCACGGGTGGGTTTTCCAGCCACCGTTGAGCTCGTTTTGGGCCGTTTCCAGGCCTCGGATTCGTGCCGTGCTTTGGAAGGAATCGATCCCCGCGCCGTGCCCGTCGATTTGATCCCGGTTGCGCGCGATTCCGGTGAGTAACATCACTAATCCTTGCTTAGTGGGTTAATTATACTTAATGGTCGTTTAGTTTATTTAATTATGTTTAGGTGGTTAGATTAGTGTTTATTAGTTGATTTATATGCAAGTTAGTCAAATTGAATGTGTAATTAGCAAGTAGACACGGTCTACTATTTATTGAGGGTAGCTCGGGAATTTTTCAACCTTTATCGGGCTTCACTTTGACAATTCGGGCCTAAGTGGAATTTTTGGCATTTAAATATTATTTTTCGAAATTAAATTAAATAATTATTTATTTTCCGAAAATTCAACCTGGATGGCCAGCGACCGGAATATTATGCCGATGACCGTGGTGAAGTCCGTTTATTTAATCGGGCTTTTACTTTGAGCTAAATTGAGTTTTTAATATTTATTATTTAATTTTCGAAATTAATTAATTAATTATTTATTTATTTTTCGGAAATTAAGGCGGAGATGGCCGACAACTGAAATCTCGTGCTAATTGTCATGGCGCAGTCCGTTTATTTATTTGAGCTCTACGTTGCATGGAATTTAATAAATTGTGATATTTTAGGGATTTACACTAAATTGATTGGAATTGATTGAGATTGAATTATTGATTGGAAAATGGCCATGTATGTTTATTCAGCATTCTTATGCTTTATTGAGTTGTAAAGTGTGTGGAATGGGGAGAATGAGTTGGAAGTGCTTTGGCTGAGACCAATTAAGTACGAAGTATAGAAAGGCGTGGTTCGGTGATGAGGAACATCACTGTGCGAAAACGGCGCCTTAAAGAACGCACGTGAACTGTCTATGACTTGTGGCAGGCGTGGTTCGATGATTGAGGGACATCACTATGCGAAAACGACGCCTTAAAGAACGCACGTAGACCGTATGTTATTTATGTCACCTTGGCGAACTTGACGCCCGAGAGCATTGATGTGGCTCTGTGATCGAGTGCAATATGGGAAGTTATGTGGTGTGGAATCAATGACCTAGAATGGTCCATCTAACATGTAATCGACTAGTTCAATTGACCAATGATTTGATTGATTGTCCGTTGTGATTTATGAAACGTTGTATATAACCTTGAATTGCAGGTTGGATCTGAGGCCAAGGTAAGTCCTCTAACTCGTGCTGTGCTTAGGCAATCGAGTAGTGTATTGGTTCCCTAATTGAGTCTTAGTGGGATAGAACTCGCTGAGACGTAGTCTTATCCCGGTTGTGGGACAACATTTCAGGATCCCGATGAGGAGCTGAGGAGGAGGAATCTGAGAAGGAGAACTTTGAGGTGAAACCTAAGGAGAAGAATTTTTGGAAGAAGAAGATAGCACCGAGAGGGATCTTAAGTACGATCCGGATGGACTAAGATCCCATCTTCTTTTGTGAACTCCATTTTGATGTGAAAGAGTTAGAGTAAAAGTTGTAAATAGTTGTGAAGTACTCTGGTTTGTGCTTTGTATAAAAGTTTGGTTATAAGTTTCAATATGAAAAATATGGCCCTGCTTTTCTATCCTATTGTTTTATTGTCTGGGGATTTTCTTTATACTTCCGCTTGCGCATATTAAATGAATTGGGTCGGCGATGCGTCCTGGGATGTTTCTATTAATCGACCAGGTGAGGGATGTGCACGAAATCGAGGATCGGGGCGTGACATCAGCTGCACTTTACTTTTCAATTTGTGTCAAATGGTAGAAGTTTTTGAAGAGTAGAGTAGTACTGCAGTTGCTACGGTGATTTGCTAATCAAGTGGTGTGATGCTCATTTTTTGGTTAAGTGGACTCTACATGATCAAATGCAGGAAAACGCTTTTGCATATAGTGTTATGAATATTAAAGATAGATGATTACAAAAACTTTCCATCTTGTCCCATATCTCGATGATCGGTTAGCATGTACGAAATTTCTATTATTGTGTCATCTTAAATTTGTTGAATATATATTGGTATTTATAGTTTAGTTGCATAATGCCGCATTGTCGATGGATGTGTAATTTGAATTTGTAGGTTTGCTTTTTTAGGGAGTATAAAAAACAAGACAAAAAAAATTATCGATCGGCCTGGATTGACACTTGAACCTGGTCCGAACCCATTGAGTCGGTCCAGCCACTTGGTCCCAGCTCACAGGGTCGGTCCTTGGCCCTAAAATTGAGAACCAACACCAGACGGGTTGGTCACAGGGTTAGGGGTGGCCGGACTAACCTAGACCATGCTCACCCCTAGCCAATACCAAGACGACACATCACCCTCAGTCTGTAAGGCCTGTGTGGATAGGATGTGATTCCTGTTGATTTTTCTGATTTTCTTTTTCCTTTTTCCCATGGAGATTCAAGCCAACGACGCTATCCAAAAATTATATAATTTTGCAAAAAGTGTAATTTTTTTTTTCATCTTGCGCCTCTCTGCTAGTGCTTTGGCTTTTATTCAACGGAATTTGTCTACGGCATATTGCGATATGTAGATATTAAAGATATAAAATAAAAAAATACTCTTTCGATTTTCCAAAATTTTAAGGACCTCTTTCGTTTTTTCAATTTCGAGAATAAAAATCTTCAAAAAGGTAATAAACAACTTCTAAATGGGCAAGGCCGGACTAAATGACTCTTTTTTTCCACGTGTGCTTATGAGTCGGATCTTAAAATTCCATTTAATTTTATATATACATAATAAATTATCGTTTTTATGATTATTTTAATCAAATTAATTTGAATCAAATTCATAAATAAATAAATAAATAATTAAAAAAGCCTAGAATGAATATACACAATGTTGACACCTAATTTTGGAAAAATAAAATTGCATTTTAAACAAATAAAAAGAAAAAAATGAAAATGGAGGAAATTGATTTGATTGAATTATGCAAAGAAATATGGAACTTTGATGAATGTCTGGATTTTGTTAAATGCAGCAACAATTTTGAAATCAAGTGAAAAATGGACAAGAATTGAACTGATTGCAAATCATACAGATTTGATTTAATGTGATAAGAAATAGTAACTCGGGAAATGCTATGTAAAGAGACTGTTTTGAATTCTATAAAAGAGAGGCTCATTTTTTCACGACAAGGGAGGCTTTTGAAAAAAATTGAGAGAAAAAGAGAGAGAAATTCGTGCAAAAGGGGAGAGAAAAGCCAAAAAAAAATAGAAAAAAGCCCCTCCTTTTCCGTACGCGAAAAGAAAAGGGAAAGACACTGTTCGTCTTCCTCGGTGAGCTCCCTCACCGCCGGTGGTTCCTGCCGTGCCGGTCACCGCGCCGGCAACCGTCGACGCCGCCAGATCTGCAGCCAACACCCCCGCGCCTGGACCCGAGCCCCCTGCGACTTGGAGCCACCATCGTGCAACCACCGTCGCCGCCTCACCCTCCCTGCGCCTGGACCCGCGCCGTCTACGACCCGGAGCCGCCACAGCGAAGCCACCGCCAATTCGCCTCCCTGCTCAACCGCTGCCGCCCGCGCGAGCCCCAAGCCCGATCGACGCCGAGCCTCCACGACCCGTCCACACCGCCGCCTCGCCCGCAGCACTGGAGCCCAAGCCGCCCGTCCGCGAGACCACCGCGACGCCGCATCCCCGACCCGCACAGCCGCCGCTCCGACGCTCGCCGATCCGCCTCCGCCCGCACCGGATCACGACCACCCTCGCCCGCCGCTGCAGATCGCGACTCCAGCAGCGCCGATCGAGCTCCGCACGTCGTCGACGACCCAGTGACGCCGGGACCCCTCGCAGATCTGCAACCGCCCGACGCCGTCGCCGTTTCTCTCCACCCACTGGTCGCACCCGCTCGACGCCGTCGCCGCCTGCTCCGCACACCGGCGACCCACGAACGCCTCCCCGAGCCTTCGCCGTGTCCCCGCCAGCCAGATCCGCGACCCAGATCCGCGCTCGTCTTCCAGACCCGTTCGAGCCGGCACCCATCGCCCCGAGCACCACCTCGCCGTCGCTGCCCAGTGGCCCCCGGCGCCGTCCAGCCTTCGCCGGAGTCCGAACTCACGCCGACCGACCACCTTCCTCCCCCCGGCGTCAATCCCCCCTGTCTCCGTTACTCACCTTAGGTAGCTTTTCATTATTTTTTTTACTTTTTACTTTTTACTTTTATTTTTTTATAGGTCACTTCATTTATTTCTTTTCATTTGTTATATCATTTTTTTTAGTTCATTTGATAGCATTTTTAGTTTAGTTATTTGATTTGTAATATTGGATGTTAATATCTATAATTTTTGTAGGCATTATCCGCAGGGAATTTTGTCCAAATTATTATAATTATTAATTTGATCCGGAGACATTGGATCGCTTTTTAATTATTTTAATTGTTGGGCTTTTTAGTGAGATTTTAATTATTAAATCACAATAATTATTTAATTTGGTTCGTAAAGAACTTTGGATCGATTTGTAATTATTTTGATCTCTTTGTCGTGATAATTAGGGTTAGAATAATTGTTAATTTGAATTCGCGAAACAACAGGCTATTTTTTCGATTATTTTAATCATTTATTTTGTTAATAGTTTAGATTTAATATTTATTTAATAATTATTTGGCTTAAAAAACTAAAAAAATCAAAATCTTGCATGAGCATATAGGACATGTAGGTTTAATAAATTAGACACGTAGGTTTAATAAATTATTTTTTGGATTATATTTTTAGAATTCCATTTTTAGATATCTTTTAAAATAGGTTAGGGTCAATCTTAAACAACCCTTTTTTTTTTTTATAGAGTCTTAGATAAAATTGGCATATTTTTTATATTCTTTTTTTTTTTTAAAAAAATTAAAAAATAGTTTTCTAAGACAGAATAGGGTTTAAGTCAAAATTAATCCCAAAATGAATTAGAAAATTATTCTTTTTTAGATAGCTTAATTAGGGTTTTTTTTTATTAATTTTGAATTTCAATAAACAAAATACAAAAATACTAGGTGCATATTAACTAGTTTGCATAATAGGATTATTTAATTAGAATATGTTCATTAGTAAATTAGGTCATGAGGTGCATGTTAACTAGATTGCATATTAAGCCCATTTAATTTGAATTTGCATATTACTAAAATTAAGTCATTTAGTTAAAAAAATGCATTTTTATAAAAGAATTCTAAGTTTTAAGAAAACCCAAAAAAAAAAAAAAAAAAATCATTTGCTTTGTGTGATTTGTTTTGTGTGATGCAATTTATTTATTGAATATTTAATAATGGTTGAGTACCCGTGTAGTCACCATATTTGCATGGTAGTAATTTAGATTAAAATAAATCCAAGTTGCTTGCAAAAACATTTTTTTAAAAAAGAAAAAGAGGAATGGTACCGAAAGGGCATTAGAAAATTCTAGTGTAATCAAGTCCCCGTACTCTTAGTCTTTGATTCGTATGAGTAAAATAAATCTCCATTTATTTTACTTATGTGTCTAATCGACCTACCGAAAACTAATTAGTGACGACTCCTAGATATTTGAATCTTAAGTCGCGAATTGGTATGGACTTGAAAGAGTCCGAGCTAAGCCTAAAAACTTAATAGTCCATTAACCTAGTTTTAGGTGGTGCACCCGAAATTTAGGTCGCGACACACAAAAAACATTAATCCTCCATTTATTAATATCATTCATTATTTCAATTTGACAAATTCAATTTTATTTCAATAATTCATAAAACTTGGAGAAAAAACAAGTGATCCATATTATGGACCCGCATATTAGATATGTTACAAGAGAAGAAAAAAAAAACTTAAGGGGTGAATTGCGTATCATAAAAGTGGGAATCGAAGAGAATATAAGATTAGATTTTTCTTCTTTCTCTATTTACTATTTTTATTATTGTGTTTTATCTTTTCACACACACACACACATATTTTGACCCTTCATTAATTGAATTTTTACACACATATTTTGACCCTTCATTAATTGAATTTTTAAAATTGACATCGGTATCAGAATTACATGTCGGAAACTCATATGTCAGAATTTCGACTCGAGTGTCAGAGAGTGTCGAGAAAATTGACCAAGTGTCGGATTTTCCGACACGTGTTAACCAAGTGTCCGAGAGTGTTGGAAAGTGTCGGACACGTGTCGAAGTGTCCCGACACGACACGAAAGTTTCTTTGGAGAGTGTCGGTGTTTCATAGGTTTTAACTGCCCTTTTGGACTGTAAGAGTTTTAGACCAATGAAGGAATGTTGGATATATATATTTTTTTTAGCAGTGAGATGCTATCATTTTCACATTTTTTTGGAAAATTTAAAAATGAGGAAGTATGAGAAAACCCATCTCTCATGTTCAAAATATAACTATTTAATCATCACAAAACTAAGCTTGTCGTCACAGCCGTACTAAGATACGAGAAATCGCGACATCTTTTTACATAATATAGTGAATACCTTAGACACGGGCTGCTTGGAAGTTTGTTCACAAAATGGTCCAAACGTGCAATCTAATCAAAGACAATAGGTGGATGGACTTACTACGGAAATTCGATATGGTAGCAAGTATCCAACCTATTAAAGGAAGTATCATATCTTCAATGATCATGTTGCCTTTTCTACATCATGAAAGTATTTTGTCTTCTCGTCCATTATAGAAGGGTGGATCAAATGTTTTGAACGTATAAGATTTTTCTGGTTGGGTCACTAATGATGACATGCCGCGTAATCTAATTAGAGTTAATCGGATTTCTTGACCTGTCAAACCTCTAAAGAGGATATCATCTTCAAACTCTTAGCAAATTTTCTTTTCTCGTCCTAGTCTTTTGCCACATCAAGTTCATTATTAAGATCTATTTTGAATTTCCTTCCTAATTTAATCATGTTAGTCTAGTACGTTTCATAGGATAGCTCGAGGACTTGATAATTAAAGACCGATTCCCTACTAATTTCACGAACCCACAATTAATGGAGAGGATACCCCACGGCCGATCTTTTGAACCCGAGACTACGATACCGCATGCAAAATCCCGATAAATTGACGGCGCTCGAACTGAATGATCGGCTCGAACATGTTCTAAATCAAATGGCCAATAAGATTATCAGTAAATTTTCTCCGGACATAAGATCATGAGAGGGTCGACTCGACCCCGAGTTTCTTAGGCTGCGTTTGGTTCAGCATTTGTAAGGGGCTTTAAGTCCAATGCAAATGCCAAAAGCCTAAAGCTATTTGAGTTGAACGTGCGTTTGGTTAAAAAAACTTTTTGGAAAATTGAACTAACCCTTTGCAAGTTCGGCGAAGGGCTACGGCCGTCGGCAAGCCGATCTGGCGCCGGTGGCCGTTGGCTGAGGTCGCCCAAGGTTGGGCGACCTTCGGCGAGGGTCGCACAACCTAGCCAAGGGCCGTCGAAGGTCGCCCGACCTCGGGCAACCCAAGGGAGGGCCGCCTGCGACCGTGAGACCCAAGCAGTGGTCGCTTGTCGCGCGGCCCCCGGGTCGAGTGACCCTCACCGAGGTTTGTTTGAGGTCGCGACCTCCGATGGCCCTCGGCCGGGTCGCATGACCCTCGCCGGAGGTCGCCCGGCTTTGGGCGACCTCACCGACGGCCGCCGGCGCCCGGATCTCGGCTCGCCGGCCGCCGTAGCCCTTCGCCAGATCCGGCGAAGGGCTGCCTCCTTTTTTTTCAATTAAAAAAATAATTGGGGGCAAAATTAGAAATATGAAAAATTATTGAGGGTAGTTTTGGAAGGGAAAAAATAATTTCAGCATTCTGTGCATTTTGAAGTCAAGTTGAAAGCTGAAAGCTGGCTTCAAAGTTGAACCAAACGCATCCTTACTATGTTCGTAATAGGACTTCAATCGACCTTCCACTCATGAATGGCGACGAGGATGTATCGTTTCGCAAAGGAAGGACGGGTACAATGGGAAATCAAAATTGCTAAGAGTAAGAGTTGATGCCAGAATTTTGGGTTGATAGCTCCGTCACTAGAAACTTCGAAACGTAAGCGTCAACATCATGATGACGTCATTGCTGATCCTGAAGATCGTTTGCTCTACATTGCTAAAAAGAAAGATCACGTCAAGTAGGGGTGTGCAACCGGACGGGTCAACCCGGTTCCCGGATCGGCCCACCCGAAAAACAAGGTCGGGAACCGGTTCCGGTTGAAACCGGTCCGAGAACCGAGTCCCAAAATTCAAACCCTGTTTGAACCGGTCCAGGAACCGGTTCCGAGGGGTTACCCACCCGGGAACCGGATCGATCGGACCGGTTTGGGAACCAATTTGTAAGCCACCCCAAAAAGACCAAAACGCAAAACCTAATTTGTTTTTACTTTCTATCTTTACCTCTCAAGCTCTCACACCTACAGACTTCCTCGAGCTTGCGACCTCCGCCCGTCCGCCAATCCTAGTTCCATCCAAGTGCTGATGCTGCTTTCGCTCGCCCATCGTCGCCTTCCTCTCGCGACACCTGCAACCCATGAGATCTCGACGTCGCCACTCCGCCTCTCCTTGCTCCGCGCCCCCCGAAATCGCGACGCCGCCTCTGTCAACTCGGTTCCTGGCTGCTCGCCAGCCTTGCTCCGAGCTCCGCCGCCAAATCCAACTCCCCCTCGCGCTGCTTCCTCATCTGCGTTCATTTGCTTCCTTGTCACGCCATCGTCAACTCCCGGTCGCGCCATCGCAGTGACGGAGCAGAGAACGGACACTCATCACCATCGATTGAAACTTCTCTCGTGCTCTTTCTCCCTCACTTGGTGCGTGCGGGAGAGTTGAGGAACCGAGCGAAGCCAATTGCAGCTGAATATCTTCGTCAAGCAATTTCGTCGTTGAATTGATTCGTCACTCATCACCCCTAACATCAAGGTTCGACGAGTTGTACATACATGTTGATTTATTTCATTAAATGGTGCCGTTGCCCACGTTATGTTCAGGAATTTTGGGACCAAATTCGGTGGACGAAATTGCTTGACGAAGATATTCACCGCAACCGGTTTTGCTCGGTTCCTCAACTCTCCCGCACGCACCAAGCGAGGGAGAAAGAGCACAAGAGAAGTTTCGATCGGTGGTGATGAGCGTCCGTTCTCTGCTCCGTCATTGCGATGGCGCAACGGGGAGCTGACGATGGTGTGACGAGGAAGCAGATGAACGCAGATGAGGAAGCAAACCGCGAGGGGGAGTTGGATCTCGTGGAGCTCGGAGCAAGGCCGGCGAGCAGCCAGAACTAGGTTGACAGAGGCGGCGTCGCGATTTCGAGGGGCGCGGAGCAGGGAGAGACGGAGTGGTGACGCGGGATCTCACGGGCAGTGTGTCGCGGAGGAAGGCGACGGTGGGCGAGCGGAAGCGGCCGCCGGGATGGAACCGATCGGCGGACGGGCGGAGGTCGCGAGCTCGGGAACTCGCAGTGTGTGAGAGCCTGAGAGGTAAAGATAGAAAGTAAAAACAAATTAGGGTTTTGCGTTTTGGTCTTTCTGGGGTGGCTTACAAACCAGTTCTCAAACCAGTTCCCAAATCGGTCCAGTCGATCCGGTTCCCGGGTGGGTAACCCTGAACCTGTTCAAACAGGTCTGAATTTTGGGACTGGTTCCCTGACCGGTTTCAACCGAACCGGTTCCCAACCCTCGTTTTTCGGGTGGGCCGATCCGGAACCGAGTTGACCCGGTCCGGTTGCACACCCCTAATTAAAATCGTCCATTTGAATTCCACGAACTGTTTAGGACTCTTTCATTCCTTTTGTCTTCACACATTTTATGTTTTCACATGTGATGTGGAACTTTCTTCTCAAAACTCACATGTGCCAGTTGCCAATTCAAATACGACAGAACAAGGTATGGGGGATCTTGCTCTGTGAACTACCAATTTCAACATATTTCTATTTTTTAATTTTTTTTGGGAAAATATTGTCGTAGGTTGTTGTCCCCTTCTCCAAACCTAGGAATCAATTTGATTACGAAACAAGTATTTGCTAACGAGATGCTGTAAGGCTGGTTGGTAAAAGACTAATGAGAATCATTTTGTAGACTAGAACTTTCAAGAGCATTATGGAATGTCCATAGTTGCTAGGGATGTTAAAAATACTCGAATCAATCTACAAAAATAATAATAATAAATAAATAAATAAATTTTTTTATTCGAGTCATGTAATAAGTAAAGAAATATGAGTAATTTGATAGTTTGGTTCAATTTGAGCTGGATTTCAGGTTTCCTCTTTTTCTTTTTGGGTTCTTCCCTCTCACTCTCGTCATTCATCGATTGTTCTCCTCTCACTCGCTTCTCTCTCTCTCTCTTTCCCTGTTCTTCTTTATTCTCTCTTTCTCTTGCTCGCGCTCTCTATCTTCATTTCTCTCTTCGATGGACCCTCAGCAAAATCCCCGCACCGTCACTCTTCACTCACTACTCTCCTCTCTCTCTCTCTCTCTCTCTCTCTCTCTCAATTTTCTCTCTTCCCCTTCCCTTGCACTCTCTTTCCATCTTTTTTCCCTTCTTCTCGATCCCTTCAAGCGCACGCTATCCTCACTCTTGCTTTTCACTCATTGCTCTCTCTCCCCCTCTCCCCCCTACTTTATTATCTATTTTCCGCTTCCCTCGCACTATCTTCATCTATCTCTATTTCATGGACCCTCAACGAAACCTTTGCACTCTTAAGGTGCATTTGGTAATGTTTTTGTTCAAAAATTATTCCCGGAAACAAAAATAGAAAAAAATTATTTCTATTACGGGGAACAATTTTTTACCAGAAAAACACGTTTGGTAATTGCACAAAATTTCTGTTCCTGAAATAGAAAAAGAACAGAAACACATTTGGTAAACTTGTGTAATTTTTTTGTTTCTTTTAATTTTTTAATTTTTTAATATTTTTATTTTATTTTTCCTTTTTTATTTTTTATTTTTTATTTTTTATTTTTTATTTTTTATTTTTTATTTTTTATTTTTTATTTTTTATTTTTCTTTAGGCCGATTGCCAACCTTGGCCATGGTTGACGAGGGTCGGCGGCTCGCCCAGCCACGGCGAGGCTCGCCGCCCTCGACCAAGTCGAGCCTCGCTAGTGGCCGAGTGAGCTCAACCTCACCGGATTTGGGTGAGCTCGAGCTTGCCCGGCAAGGCCGAGCCTTACCAATGGCTGAGCAAGCTCGGCCTCACCAGGGGCTGGCAACGCTCCGGCGAGGTCATTGGCCCTCAACGACCAGTCACCGGCTATGGCCGAGGCTAGCAACCGGCCAAAGAAAGAAGAAGAAGGAGAAGAAGGAGAAGAAGGAGAAAAGGAGAAAAAAAGAAACAAATTTTGTGTTTTTGTTCATTTGTTTATTCAAAAAGTGTTCCCGGGAATAAGAAAACTTGTTTCTGTTCCAAATTTGTTTCTGGGAACAAAAGTGTAAACAAACGTGTTTTTGTTCTTTTTTTATTCTCCGGAACAAAAGAACAGAAATTTTTGTTCTGAGAAACAGAAACACAATTAAACAAACAGGGCCTTACCGTTCATTCACTCTCGATGCTTTCCTCTCTCTTCTCTTCCTTTTCCCTCACACTCTCTATCTTCATTTCTCTTTCATGGACCCTTGACGAGACCCACATATTTTCTGTTTTATTCCCTTTGTCTTCCTCTTCCCTTGCAGTCTCTTGCTCTTTTTCTTCTTCTCTTCTTCATACAGTCTCTTGCCCTTTTTCTTCTTCTCTTCTTCATACAATCTCTCATTCTCCTCACTCTTATTATTCACTCGCTGCTCTCCCTAACTCACCTCCCCCCTTCAGTCCCTCTCTCTTTCCTCACTCTCCATCTTCATCTCTCTCTTTTATAGACTTTCAACGAAATCTACACTTTTACCATTTACTTACTGCTCTCCTCTCTCTTTCCCTTTTTTATTTTGTCCTCTTTGCTCGCATTCTCTTTCCCTTTTTAGCAATTTTTTTTCTACTTCTTCTTCTTCCCTTCACACACTCTCTCTATTTGTCCTCATTTTTGTTGTTCACTCGCTACTCTCCTCTCACTCACTCCGTCTCCCCCTCTCTCTTCTCTCGCTTTTTCTATATTCATCTCTCTCTCTCTCTCTCTCATGGATCCTTGATGAAACCCTTGCACTTTCACTGTCCACTCATTGCTATCCTCTCACTCACCTCTCATTCTCTCTCTTTTCTACTTTATTTTCTCTCTTCCTCCTCCCTCGCACTCTTTCCATTTTATGTTCTCTCATTTTTTTCTTCTTCCCCCCTTTGACACAATCTCTCTCCCTCTCCTCAATCTCCCTCTCTCTCTCTCTCCACTTACTGCTTTGCTCTCTTTCTTTCTCTTCTCTCACACTCTTTTATCTTTATCTATCCCTGTCATGTCATCTCTTTATTTCCTTTATTTTGCTTTATTCTTTTTCTTCTCTTCCCTCGCACTCTCTCCTTTTCTACTTTTTTTTTGGCATCTTCTTATTCTTTATCCTCTTCCTTTCTCAAACACACACTCTCTCCCCTCACTCTCGCTATTATCTCTCTCTCTCTCTCTCTCTCTCTCTCTCTCTCTCTCCTTCCCTTGCACTTTCTATCTTCTTCTCACACTTTCATGGACCTCGATGAAACCCAAGCACTCTTGTTGTTCACTCACCACTCTCATCTCTCTCTGTCTCTATTCAACCTTACACGCTCTTCCACTTCCCTGACACTCTCTTTCCTTTTTTTGTTTTTTTTTCTTCTTTTCTCTCTTCCTCTCCCCTCGCACTCTCTATCTTCATCTCTTTTTCATGGACTCCTAATGAAACTTTCACTCTTATTGTTTCCTCAGTGCTTTCCTCTCACTTTCTCCTTTTTTGGCTTTATTCTCTTTCTTCCTTTTCCCTCGCACTTTGTTTCCCTTTTCTGCTTTTTTGGCTTCTTCCACTTCTCTTTACACACTCTCTCTCTCTCTCCTCACTCTCACTGTTCACTTACTACTCTCTCTCTCTCTCTCTCCCTCCCCCTTGATGAAACCTTCGTTCTATCAACGACACAAAGGTCCATGAGGTTGGGTTCTTCGCTCCTCTGCCGCGTCCTCCCTCCCTATCCCCTCCATCTCCCCTATCGCAACTTCCTCTCTTCAGTCATGATTTTCCCCTTCGTGCTACCACTCCGACAACCTCAGCCTCCTCTGCTCCATCCCCTTCCCCATCGTCCCCTCCAACTACATCGTGCATTGTGCTTTTCAATCACTATCGATGCTACCTCATACTTGGGGAAGTTCACAATTGCGGTGGGGCACAACAACAAACTAGGCCTTGACTTTGGCCATGTCGCCAGGCTGGCTCCATAAGGAGAGGATGATGGCAAGCAATGTGCAAACGAATGGGACCACCATGTCCGTCATCACAATGTCTCCTAGTATTACTGACATGTAAGTTGATTATTGTGAATAGAGGAAGTAGACAAAAGATTTCGAACGGACCGAGACGTGAGAGCAAGCAGGGACAACAGACATAGAGTTGGTCTTGGCATATGACGCAAAGGTGGGAAGCCAATCCCAGGCCCTACTTTGAGGGACGAACATATGGGAAGCCAAGCCCAACCTTCCTGTTGTGACATCCCGATTTCAACTTACGCAAAATGGCTATAAATTCGGTGTGCCGGTGGCAAGGATAAGCCATGGATTGTTCTAGGATTCGGCCATATGCTGATTATGGATCGATCAAAGGAATGGTCATGGACCAATCCTATGACCACGATCATGGACTCCAGTAGTTCGGTCGATGGATGACTACCTGACCGTCGGGATTGATCGAGAAATAGTCACGACCACTACGGATTAGTCGACAATCATGGGTCGGTCCAAATGGTCATGCGTCAGTCACGGGTGATTCCGCTAGATCATGCATCGGTCATGGATGACAGTGATTCAACTCGTTGCGACCGTGTGTCGGGCATAAATATGACCGATCTCGAACGGTCACATGGCAATAGGGAGTCAGCCTGGATGAAGCTTACGGCTAGTCCAGGATTCAATCTAACCAACCAGGGTCTATCTAAGGGCCGGTCGTTAAGCCTGCGCCTTATGCCACCAAATTAGCCAAGAAAGGCAACTTGGCCTACGACAACTACACCGAGGAAGACTTAGCCACGAACCTCGGGTGTGTTGAAACGATCTTTAGGGGATGTATACAAAAAGCCCTTACCCGGTCTCGATTGCACTTCCAATAGCTTATTTCCCATGGTTGCCATATTGTGTAAATGTGGACAAAATGGAACTCTCTAAAACACCCTAGGTTCTTCAAGAAAGAGGGTGACTTACCATTCTATCTAGATTTTTCTAGATTTGGCCATAATTACCAAGGATCCACCTTGGGTATTCAGCAAAGAATTGATGCCAAATGTTCCAATGAAAATAAGACATCTTGGGCAAATGATAGCTAGCCTATCGCATTGATGCTAGCTCATCTTTTTAGGGTGCGACTTATACATAATGACTTGTCCCTTTAATAATAAGCAAAGTGCTCTTGTGGCCCAATGAAATGGAGACAAGCAAGGCTTCAATTAATGACACTAGGTCATTAGATCTCCACCTCATAAGCCTAGGTATCCACTTGAAGATTTGGTAATGATGGCTTGAGATTTGCCTTGGAGAAGAAGTTGGTAATTCATGCTTAAGTGTCCTCTAGAATCTTAAGCTATAATAACTTTAAAATATAGTCTTGGTGAACAAGGCAAAAGCTAACCGATTAGAAGAGTACATTAGGCATCAAAATGGCTTATGTGTCTTTTAGGACCATAGGTACATCATGAGCCTAAATTGAACCTTGTAAAACAAGCTAATATGTGGTCTAATAAGAAGATGACAAGTGTTCTCTTAGGACCCTAGGCATGCCACCTTGCAAACTAGGCTTGCCACCTTGGTGACATAGCCGTGCCACTTAAAGAAATGGGATTGGGTCGCTTGCATGAGTAATGATTAACTTGGTGCCTATAAATAGGAAGAGCTCCCATTCATTTCCACCACTTTACACCCTTTGCCATTCACGCCCACCATCCTCCTCCATTTCCTTTCTCTCGACCTTGCATCCTAAACCCCTTAAGCTAATCTAAGTTGGTCATTGAAGTTTACCAAGGAAAGTAAGATCCATATTTCTCCTCTAGGGCGGTAGACTCCATTGTTGAGTCTAGTTAGATGCTCATCCATAAAGCCGTGGGTAGCATGTTAGATCTTTTATATGGTTTTGTTCATGTTTGTGCTTGAACGTGTACTTGAGTTGTTCACACCCGGAATGAGGCCGATGTTTGCTCGGTTTGAGTTCAACGTAAGGCAAGGTCGCTTAAGGCCACAAGGCCTTGGATCGGCATTCAGGCATGCCGGTTTCTAAGTCTCGTTCGGTGTGGGGATCCCCCAAGGTCGTAACTCTTAAATCGGCATTGAGGCGTGCTGTTTCTAAGTCTTGATCGGTACAGGGATCACTGAAACCCACGAGATCTTGGTAAGACACTAAAGCGTGCCAGTTTTATGCCTTGGTTGATGCAAGGACTTTGTGCTTGGCGTTTGAACCAAGCCATGACCCAAGGGTCATTCACGTCATGAAGTGTATTCACGCCGAGTTAAAGCCAAGGTCCGTCGAGCTTAGGATCTTCACGAAGACAAGGTGTACCCAAGCCTCAAGGTCTTGGATTGGCATTGAGGAGTGCCGTTTCCAAGCCTTGTTCGGTATGGGGATTGACGCAATGTGTTTGGTTCAAGTCATGGACCAAGGATCGTTCCCGACATATTGTATAGTGCAATACTAGGATTCATGGCACATACATATGAATGGGCAAGCCTTCGGGCCAGGTATGAGTCGGTTAAGAAGAAAAGATAAGAACCAGCTTGTATGATGCATTTGTGCATGCACTTAAAGAGGAAAAAATGCTTGTCGCCACACAGCGTTGACAGTGATACGATGCCTCAGTTAAGCCGGGATGCCCTGATTGAGCTAGGATGCCTGGGTTTTGAACCCGGAAGCCTCGGGAAGCTAGCCCCGAGAAGTCTCAGTCGATCCGAGATGCCCTGGTCAAGCCAGGAATCCTAGTAAAAAGCTGGAAGCCCTGGTCGAGCCGAGACGACACTAAATGAATTTACATGAATGCTAGTTATGCATAAGCATGATATGTTAATATATCTATTGATAAACTAAACGTAAGTATGCATTGAAGCATGTTGTGATGGACATCTACATGTAGTCGAGCGTAGTAACAAGTTTGCTACTGGTCTAACATCGACACTATCTACAAGTGTTGGACTTGCTAGGCTTCGATAATGAGATGCTTTCCTAGTAGAAAACTAAGAATTTTACTTGTTGAGTTTCCTCAAAACTTACTCATTTATCTTTCAGTCTTGTAGGTATGGAAGTCTCACATCAGTTTTGGGAGCTGCAGTCACGCTAGAGGAGATAGGAATTACATTGACCTATGTGGAAAACTTGTGTGTGATGCAAAAGAAAAGATGACATGTAGAGAAAGGGTTTGTAAAAGTACTGTTATAATATAATTAGTGTGTCCTGTGTGATGTATGTCCCAGTTTTTTTAGTTGTTGTTTGTCTGGGGAGTTGATAACAAGATAAAAAGAATCAAGACGGTGATGAACTTGGGACGTCGTGAAAATAACCACTGTCACTTGTGAGCTCAGGAAATGAAGTTGGGGTCATGACACATGTACTCCATCTTGAACCTCTATTAAGGTTGGTTCCACACGATCTTCGTGCCCTTGCTAGAGGTTCCATCATCGGTGGTGGTGGTCACCACTGTCATCTCTCTATCCGATGCTTCCTAAGTCTACCGAGGTAGAAAATTGAAAAGCATGTTGTGCGACTCGTTTTGGACATCTTAGCCATGTGGGCAGTGCAATATCATTTTTGTAGTCCACATGGAGTATATTTTTAAAAAAATTTGCCAAGTCATTTTAACAAATTAATTATAAAGGCCACGTCATCAATTTGCACGGAATTTTTCTCCATTAACACTTAAATTTTCATTTTTGCTCCGATTTGACACTTAAATGAACATCGTACACAACTTTTGGCATTTTTAGTATACTTTTCTGTGGTGTATAACTAAGGCTATTTTAATGGAACTTGTGCTATTTTATCGAAAATGTAAATAATTTCAACTTTTGTAAACACAGGGAAAATTATCTAAAAGTCCTAAACCTATTACACTTTCACTAATTCAATCATTGTTGGTGGCTAAGAATACAATCTAGAGAGGGGTGAATATGTTATTTTAGTAAATTTGACAATCTTTCGCGGAAATTAGCTAATTGCTATGTAAAGATCAAGTCAATGTGATGTTTAGAAAAACCGTAAAGCAACTATGTGCAAATAAGAGTAAACAAATGAAAACAGCAGCACACAGAGAGTTATAGTGGTTCAGCTTTATCCAAAAGGTTACGTCTACTCTTCAGACTAATAGCTACAAGATGGGCTAAATTTAACTAGTAATTTGCTTGGAAAGTTATAAATGGCTAACACTTATCCTTTTCCAGATAGATATCACTATCAAAATTCAGATGCAACTCTTATTCTTATACAATTAATCCCTACGCAATTACTAAACATCATGAATACTAAAACAATATAACAGAGAATATATAGCTAAGAAAAATAGTAGGAAGAAAACTTCTTGATCTTTTGAAGTTGCGCACTCTAACATATGGCTTTTGAGATCTTCTCTTTTATAGCCACCTTCAATCTATCTGTTGAAGGTGGATCGGAGAAGTAGGTAGTCATTAGGTTACCGTTGAGCTGCTATCAATGGATGAAACTACCCATATAGCTCTTTTCCTCGAACCTTTGCAAACTACCTAAAAGAAACAACCGCTACTATCTTCTCGCTATAATCTTTGACAAACCTATCAAACGACCTAGCTACCTGACTATATGTTTCATCTATGTGAATCTAAGAGCACAATGGCTAGTTTACTAACCGATAAACATCATCAAATGTATATGGTTGTCACAGCACCATCAACCCGATCTTTACAACTTTGACACTAACATTATCAACCGCTAATCTTTTAGGTCCATTGGTACTATTTATAGAAAAACCATATCAAGACATTTTGTAAACTTCTTTCCAATGGATCATACCATGGATGTTACATGGTCATTTGGTCCAAATATCTGTATACATCATAGTAAGTATTATACTAAAGATAGTTTGGACATCATCAAGATCATTTGGAGACATTTCTCCAACAGTCCTAAATCTTTTGATTTTGCAGATTTAGTCCTAAACTTTTCACTTATTGTAAATTGAATCCATCCAGTCAATTTTGATTGGAATTCATTGATGTGGATACTAGGTGCATCACGTGGCATGACCGGTATTGACATAGACATTTTTAAATAATTTTCAAATAATTATTTGAATTTTATGGTTTTTTTTTCCTTTTCTTTGCTTTTTTTGGGGGGTTTGGAGAGGGCCGACGAGGGTGGCCAGCAAACCCTGCCCGCTCTAGGCAAGGGTGTCACACTACTTGCCAGCTTTAGGCGAAGGCCACAACGCCCTCTCTAGATTTGGCCAAGTGAAAGCTTGGCAACCCTTGCCCGTCCCAAAAAAACCATAAAAATGTAATTAATTATTTAAAAAAGTCCGCATTAGTATCGATTGTGCTACATGACGCATCCACATTAGTGAATTTCGATCAAAATTAGTGAGATGAACTTAATTAGCAAATTTAAAAAGGTTTAGGACTAAGTTGAAAAAGTGCAATAGGTTTAAAATTTTTTGATAATTTTCCCTATGAACACATGTCCAAAGATTAGGAAATGATCAATGAGTGGGCGGCACAAGTCGAGCTTGTTGCTCAAGCAGGCTCATCGCGAAATTACAATATAGAAAATCCCTAGTGGGGTCGGGTTCGGCTTACCCTAAGCTTTCTTGCTATGCCCATGTCCAAACTTGCCCAAAAAGTCTTCAGGTTCTTGTGGTTCGGGTTGGGTCCGACACCCACAAACTACTGAGGACCTATTTTGTAATCATTCTATTTATGGAAATGATTTCTACTTAGAAATGTTTTTTTTTTTTTTTTTATCTTGTTCCCTAGAGAAATTTCTAAACATTTGAAGACATTTAGTAATTATAATTATTTAAAATGTATATTCCTAGGATAAAAATGCATTTGGTATGATCCTAAAATTCTTTTGTAACTTAGAATTTCTTTTAATTTTGAAATAATTTTATTACATTTTTCTTTTTCTTTTTTCTTTACTTTTTTTCTTCTTATTCTTTCGACGACTAACCAGACAAGGGCTAACGACCTTGCCAGAGCGTTCGTAGCCCCTGGCGAGACCGAGCCTCACCTTGGCAGGGTTGGGCTTGACCTCACCAGGTCACTGCAAGGTCAGCCTCGCCTTATTGGTGAAGTTCCGACGACTAGCGAAAGGAAGAAGAAGAAGGAAAAGAAAAGAAGGAAAGAAAAGAGAAAAAAAATGATTTTAATTATGAAATTGTTTCCAGGAGAGCGACTTTTTCATACTCCTTGATTTTAACAAAAAAGTTACAAAACGCATTTTTATTCATTTTTTGGTTTCATAGAATAAAAAAATAGAATCGGATACTATTTAGTCAGTTACCAAATAAACTATAAGCCTATACTGCAAAAAAAAAAAATAAACTCTACTGGTAATCGATTGTTGCCAACCTGGTGTGAAATTTTCACCCTTTTTTGTTGGGCCTCCTTTCGTCTCGTTAAGCTTAGAAGACAAACCGCCCAAGGTCTGATGACATCAAGAGGAGATGGCCCCACCGAAAATTGCTTTAGTTTTTAGGAAAAAAATGTATATGTGGTATTTAAAAAGAAAAAATCCCAGCTCCCAAAGCTCAATACATCGGTTTGCCATGGGCTATATACAGTGGACTTCAGGCCGAAGGCGCCACCCAGCGAGGCCTCAGATCGGCAGCCGTGATTGGGCTGCCCATGCCCTGTCCTATTCATTGGGCCGACTTTGCATGGCCCATTAGGCCCACGGCCCATAAATTGCTTCTCCAAACTCTACTTCGGAATTAGACCAGGAGAGAATAGAAGTCTCATATTTTCTGCCCCTTCCCTGAGAAGATCCTTTCTCAAAGTTCTCTATTTTCCTTCTTTGTTTCGCACCGTTTAGTTCAGCCCAGCCCATACGAGGTTTCAAGCCAGCCCGGCGAGCTCGGGAGAAACCGCGAATCTTCATATACCCAATAAAAAAGTTGATTTTTTTTTTAACGAGTCTTGTTAACAAACGCCACTGGGACAACCATTAAGCATATTTAAGAAGAGCCGTTCCAATTTTCAAAACGCCGATTACACATGTCGGGACAAAATCCTAATTATTATAATAACCGATCTTGATTTCAGAAAGGAATCCAAAAAACCGATCTTGAATCATCAGGACCTAACAATTTTTAAGTGCCACCGAGCAAATAAATAAGCCGGGGAGGGCCATTCCGGAGCACTGAAAATCGGCATTAAATTAGGGACGGAGAACATTGACAAGGGTCCAAAAACAGGGCATGAACAGGAGAATGTAAGGGGCATCACGTGTTCGCGATATCATAGGGAACGCAGAATCGCAAAATTCACGCGCAAGGTAAGAACAAAAGTCAACCTCGTCCGTCCCGACCATTTGCCCAACTCCCTTGTCTGTCGCGCCAAATTGAAATTTTCTATAGTCTCTATCTACAAGTACAGCCTTTTAAATTATATTCGGATACTAAGGCTATTCATATATCTTTTTTTTTTATCTTCCTCATGCACGTTATTGACTTTGGTATGAATCCCGACTAGTGTAGTCTAGTCAAGCTAAGTCCGTCACAGGAATTGAAGGTTCGATGTAAACATCATCGTTCCGTGAATACAAATGCATTATTGTAAAGACGCATGTTGTAATGTTGTTCTATAAGAGCATATGTTGCCAAAATCTTAGGCATCCACCGTACCTCGCTCGGCTAACTACTTTGTTGATAGCCAGGTGTATTCATGGCATCACGAGATTAAAATGAAGAGATTAATGAGTGGGCTGCTCCAACATGGAAAATTTTGATGCAAAGATTACTCAATTTACTACTCACGAAGTTTAAACCTTGTCTATCTTGCGTGAAAATGGATGTTTTGAAAAATATTTTCATAAAAATGATAACTTGTATCACTTACAAAAATAAATGAACGGGAAATATTTTCATCATTTACAAAAATGTTTAGATATAATTTTTCATTGTATAATTATTTTAAATGACATAAGTGGTTATATCTAGGAAAATCTTTTTTAAATAATTCATTTTGGACCTGAAGACATGCTTGAGCAATTGACCCATCGATCATGTATTTCCATTCACTTAAGGGTATTGTGGCAGTGTGTATCATCAATTAGGTCTTTTTGCGCGCATTCTCCCATCAGAATCAAGTCAAATCTCATGTTACCCTTGGAAAATTACTCCACAAATTTAGCGGTTCACGCGGTTTGACTATTTTTGGCGTGCAACACACATGTAGGACCTATCTCAAGACTAAAATTGGTCCTCTCGAATTGGGCTTGATTTTCGCTAGACCCCACGAAAGCGCCAACTAGACAAGAACCCTTTTCAGTATAAGCTCGTTCAGAGCTCAATTCTTGACCTTAGGCCAATTGCCCTAGAAGGGAAATCCTTCAAGTAAGCTTTTTTTCCAACTGTTGATGCAAGCTCTCTCTTACAGTAAATTCACGTGTATATCGAATTGCACAAAGCTTTGAATACTCGGGATGTGTTTATTTTGTGAGAAAATAAATAATTTTAAAAAATATTTTCTTGAAAACGACACCTTATATATGCAAAAAAAAAGATGATAAGGTGGAAATACTCTCATCAATGAGCAATTGATGTGTCTCGGCTCGAAAGGGGGGCACCATCTAAATCTCCTCATAAAAACAAGCCTAGTAATTACTATTCGAGATAAAGATGAGGGGATAGAGTGAGATGACAGCTCTCCAAATCGGACACAAGAACCAAAATATATAAGGATAAAAAGAAATCAACTCAGAATAAAAATAAAAATAAAAAAAAAGGGGGAAGAAATTATGAAAAATGTGAGGGCCAGTGACCAAATCTGTACGACAGGGGCCATGGCACGGGTGGAAGAATCTCGATGGCTCGAGGTGAATATAGTCTCGTCAATCGATCGCATGGAAGGGTAAGGTGGGGAGAAATGATACACATGATTAGATTGGATGTCCATCTTCTTTACCTTTGACCTTTCAAAAGGCATGTGGACTGTCTCTCCCGTACTTTTGATGCTTTCGTGCCCATCATCACTGGTTCTTTGCTGTTTGGAAGTTGCAGCGGTGGAATCATTCGGCTTGATGCTTTTTAAGAGTTGATTAGTGGAAATTTAGGTTATTAATCACTCGGTTGGATTATCCATGTTCCACTTGCGTATCACGCGACATCCCATGTTCTTATTATAATGCTCGGTATATTTCATGGTTTATTTTTGACCGAATAATCGAGATTGATTCAATTTGCCATATGTGAAAAACCATTTAGGCCATATTTGGTAATCGATCAAATAATGATTATTTTTATTGTTTTATTTCTCCGAAACAAAAAAAAAAAAGAGAGTAGCAATTCATTTGGTAACGTCAATTAATTTTTTTATTCTTGATAATATATTTGGAACATAATTAATAAGTAGAAAAAAGTTAATTTTTTTTTGTTATTGATAACAACTTAAGAATGAAAGAATTTTTTTCCTTCCTTTTTTTTTCTTTTGCAGAGGAGAGCTAGCAACCTCATTGGCCATTGGCGATGCTGGGTGAGGCTCATCAAACCTTGTGTAGATCTAGTGAGGCTGAAGAAGAAGAAGAAAAAAGGATAAAAGAAAAAAAAAAGAGAAAAATATAATAAAATTATCAAAAAAATTAGAGCCTCGCCTAGCCATCGTAAGGCCACAACAAAGTAGACCTCGCGATGGTTGGGCAAAGTCGAGCCATTAACCCTGCTAAATCCGGTGGTTTGGCAGGCTAAAAGAAGAAGAAGAAGAATAAAAAAAAAGAAAAAAAGGAAAAAAGAGAAAAATATAATAAAATTAGAAGAGATTCCAAGTTAAAAAAAATTTATAGATCATATCAAATGCATCTATTTCGGAAATAAAAATTTTATGTGATTACTAAATGCGTTCGAATATTCATAAACTCATTCATGGAATAAAATTAGAAAAAATTATTTTTAAGTGAAAATTGTCCTCAAGAACAAAGTAGTTACTAATAAGCGCTTTTATTATAACACTTCTAGTAGATACAATTAAGTCAATCACCATACTTAAAATAGAATTGGGTGGTATAATTTTTCTCAAGATATCTATGTAATTAAACAATTCACACGATTGCTCCTCCTTTATTGCGCAAAGAAAGCAAAATCCAGGGAAAAAAATTGGGGATGCAATTGAAGTTAGTACTATGAATTTATCTTTTGTCTAGCGTAATATTAAAAATAAAGAGATTGAAATTACAAAATTATTTATATTTTAAGCTCTAAAATGACTGATTTAAATTTGTGGGAAAAACTATCACATGTCATTCTCAATTTGATACGATAACCAAAGTCCCAATATCGCCTCATTTGTACTCCTTTCCCCTCGTCGCTTTCGTTCCGCCCCCTAATTTGGATTCTTCCCTATTTTGGCTTCGGGCAAAATTAAAAAAAAAAAAAAAATAAAAGGGAAAACAGAAAAAACTACATGAGAACTCGTTTAGCGACGTGGGACCCACGAAAACATGCAAACCCCGCATATGTTTTGGTCTCGTTCTGGCAAAAAATTTCCGACGACACAACGTGGCTGACGACGACACCCCCGTGGGCCCCATGCCACCTCCTCTCTCCCTCTCTTTCCTTCTCTCTCCTCCATTTCAGTTAATCCCCCTCGCTTTCTCTCTCTACTTCCTCCTCTCCCTAGAGTTAGACCAGCAGGATCAGCCCGGGGTTTAGTTTAGAGCAAGAACAAGGATTAGTCAATTTGCACGTTGCTCTCCTTTTTTTTTCTCTCCCTCCCTCTTCTCCAGCTCGTGCTCTCTGCTTTTTGGAAGCTTTTCCGGGCACCACATTCGTCCCCTTCCCCCATCTCCGCCGCAGTCCCGTTCTTGCTTTCCCGGCGAGGAGAGAAAGCTCGAGACTTGGAGGGTCTTGGCGCCGGGAGTTTCGACAAGATGATGCCTGCTCGGGCGTGAGCTTGTGGGTCGTTCGTTCTTGGATCCGTTTCTGCGGGTAAGGAAGCAAAGGTCCGATTTTTTTTTTCCCTTGCTCTTTTCGGTGACGTGATGATTATGGCGGTTTGCGACTTTTTTGGTTGCTGGGTCTTAGTTTATTGGGTTTCTTGGTGGGGATATTACGACTTTGTGGGTCAAATGGGGTTCGGGACTGTTGTTCTTTTGACGTTTTTAATCGAGTGGGTTTCGTGGGTGTGGGGTTTTTTTGACATGGGAAAAGGTAAAGTGGAGATGGAAAGACTGAATCTGGCTTAGCGTTGGAGACTGATCTGGGGAGGAACCTTGGGGTGTTGGGTCAGTTCGGCTTTGGGGAACTGAATTGGTCTGAGGTTGTGCGAGCTGCATTTTCTATTGAAGTTATCTACGGCGTCGTCGAGTCTTATATTCCCCTTCTGCTTCGTATGATATAAAGCAAGCAACTAGATGTGTGTGTCCTCTTGATGATTTGTAGGAGTTTAAGAGAATATGCCGTGCCAGAATGTGAAATTTGGTTGGCTGTCACTTTGCTGCTCCGTCGCAGTGAAACTGATTCCATCGTGAACTAGTCGGTTTGTTTTTTTGTATTGGCTATTGCAAGACGGAGATTTATATGATGCAACTACTTGGCAGGTTTGCCTCGAATTTCTGGAAGCCGAAGAGGGAACGTTGAGTTTTACGTTGTTGATGCGGGTATTTCATTTGGAGGCGCAATATGGAAGATGCTTGCACAAAAGCTTGGAGAGGTGACAAGGAGAATCAGACCTTGTCATCTAAGTTGCTGGAGCGAGCTTCTTTGGATTCAATGGGAAGTGTGAATCGAAACCAGTCTCTTGTATTAAATGTCAGGAGATCAAGAAGCGGCAAAAGATGCATAAAAAGCCGGACTATCCAAGGCTTCTGTAGCCTAGATAATTCGATTCCAAAGCATTTGCTGAGCCTAGATGAGAAGTATCTTCGAAATTGCCTTGAGGCAATACATCTCAGGGCATTGAAGGCAACCTCGTGTGACATCTCTTTGAATTTGAGCGCTTCGATGACGGGCATCTTGTCCAATGGCTTGAATCTGGCTAACGCATTAAATGAGAATGCCAGTGATGTTACCAAGTTTTCTTTTGCTCCCTCTTTGGTAATTGGGGCTGCAGACAGAGATGAGAGCGTTGCTGGCGGTTGGATTCTAGGTTCAATTATGGGGAGTGAAAGCATGCTTAATATAATGAATAGCCCTTTAATGCACCGGGTTGGTGCCATCGAATGTGGAGCTAACTTTAGAAGATCAAACATAGATGTGGGTAAGGATAGATTGTGTCATGATACGAGTTTTTCAAACCAGTTAAGCATCTGTTCATCACAGACGAGAGAGAACGAAACACCAATTTCGGGTTCATTTAATTGTGAACCTGAGGCAAAGCACACGAGATTCTTTTCGATGTCAAGCGTGAACTCCATGAGTTCCGAACTATCTTCTTCTTCGGCCTCCTCATCTTGCTGTTCTTCTCCTGCTGCATCTGTGTCTCAAGGAATGCTGCATTGCACATGGAACGCTGGCACTCCACATTTTGTTTTCTCTTTGGGTGACCAGACAGAACTGTATATAGCTGATCTGGCAAAAGTTTCGTCTGCTTCAGAGACACCAGGTTGGATGTACTCTTTCTATTCCAAAATTCAAGGTCAAAAGGAAAATGCAGTCCGTCATGGGGAGAACCCCGTTGTTGGTATATTGAAGGTATCAAGGAGAGTCATTTGTTGTCAGAACGATTCAAAGATCAATGAGACTGAGTTTGTTCTATATGGTTGTGAAAATTATGTGGGAGGTGGAGAGACAGAACCTTCAAGCAAGAACCTGAGAAAATACAAGAGTTTATCAAAGAAGGTGATGGAAGTTTTCAAGAATGGCCAAACGCACAGGCAAGTAAGTATTCCGATACTTGGGGGAGGAAGTTCCATTTTGGAAAATCACTGCTCTAATAAATGTCAGGATATCTCCATAAAGGTTGATGCTGGTAATGATATTCGGGAACACCGTCTTCCCACGAACCTTGAATTGGCTGCCATTGTTACAAAGGAGCACATCAGAGAAGATAAAACGGAGCATGCTGGAGGTTGGGGATTGAACTTTCTTAATAAGTTTGGACGCAGTCAGGGCCTTGATTCCCCAAGACCCTCGCCACCTTCTCAACGTTGCAGTCAAAACAGAGTCCATAGCTCAACCAGCATGGATGTTATTATCTCAGCAGGTATTCATGGTGGTCCAAGAATCCCAAATGGTGGCCCTTCTAGTCTTGTAGAAAGATGGAGGTCCAATGGACATTGCGATTGTGGTGGGTGGGACCTGGGTTGTCCACTCACTATACTGAACAACGCATCAAACAAGGAAGAGATTTTGCCACTTGAGGAAGTGCAAGGAAAGTGCAAAGAATTCGATCTTTACAAACAGGTGGACATATGCTTAGTACTTTCTTAAAATTTTATTATTCCAAGTGGCATTTTTTAGACAGAATTAGCAGATTAAGCAAGCGGGTTTAGTGAGCTTGCTGCTACCTATCCACTGTGAAAGCTTTCTATGTTTGGAGTCTTGCCTGTCTAGATGATGCTCACAATTGCACAGTTGTGACTGTTGTTGCTCTTGTTGTTGCAGGGTTTGGAGCATTGCCTCCCCACCTTAAGGGTGACAAATGTGAGTGACAGTTTGTATGTTGTACATTTTCAATCAACTCTGTCAGCTCTGCAGTCTTTCGCAATCGCAGTTGCATACCTTCATACACAGATCCGCTCTCTACTACCCAAAAATGTACAGGAGTTGAAGTAACAACAAATTGCGGTTCAGTCTACACCGCAGTTCTAAGCTTTTCTTTAACCAACTAAAGTGTGAGGTATATTACAATTGTTGTGACTTCTTTGGCAGGGTCTGACGTTGTTAGTTTTGATTAGGTCGTCCTCTAGGTATTTTAGCTATTTATATCAGGTACAGAAATTGGAGTTCTGGATCTGGTGGTCAAAGATCATGTAATGGCTCTTCTTTTTGACTGAATGCTCAAATGGCAGAGTAGATTTTTGGGATGCTACTGCTATAGTCTGGGGTTAAAGTGTCTCAGCTGGGTTGTAATGGAATTCGACTTTGAAGTTAGCAGCTTGAAGATTGTAATTTATTTCTTACTGTTTACCAGTTTTGTGGTTATTGAATTCCATCCTCAGGATTTGATGATAATTGTCATTAGAAACTCCAGGATATGCTTTGATAAGAATCGCTCATTGACCTACTTTTTGGTCAGTGGATTCGAGTTTTTTGTAGATTTGAACATTCATGGCGATGAACTCTCTAAGGTGGTATGTCAACAGATCATTGACTAATCCTGGTTAGATGTTGGTGTCCTTATTCTGTGGCATAAATTTTCCTCTCTAAGCCTTGTGCTTGACATTTGAGGTTACTTATACTTATCTAAAATATGTCACACTAGCATGTGATAATGGCTGTTGTAGTGATGGATATATCGCATTTGTGCTTCTGCTTCTTTTTCCTTTCATTCTGGAGTATTGCTGCTCATGAACGAGTTTGTCCTAGTGAAAATCCTGCTTCTGTGAAGACGAATCGCTGGCCCAACCATACACACCCTTACTATTGAGCTGTGCAAAGGAAAAAACGACCCACTTTTAAGTGTATGATTACTATTTGAATTCATATCCGTTTCCTTGCATCTTGTCGCAGGAGCCTTAGGGCTTTTGTCCCGTCCCTAAGATGTAATGTTTGCACGTAACTGGAGATGCTCTGTCATCAGGCAATTTGCTTCCTGCTGAGAGCACTTGTTTCTGCATTCTTTGTGCTGTTCTTCTTCTGAACCATGTGGACAAATCATATCCTTGGTATTGTAACCATGTTCTGATAATTTTCTGATGTATACATTCTTTTTGCCTGGTCTGTTCACTCCCATTGAATGCCTACTATGCCTTATGGCTGAGAAGATGCTTCTGATGTCCACCGGGTTGAGCACAGCCCTCAGGTAATTACAGTGAACTCCTGCTCCCAAAGCATAGGACACTTGTGATCCGTTGCAGAGTCTCGGCACCGATGGCTATAGTCGGTTTCTGCATCTCCGTCGCCATGAAGTTACCGCATCGTTTGTTACTGCTTTCACGGTGGATCATGCACTCGAACTAGTCGAACTCCGGATCGGTTGATGTCATTATGGGATGCTGTGCACTTCTTGGGTGAGTTCACTTGCACAAGCACTTCAGGCTCAGTTAATTTAACTCCTTAATCTTTCAATTATTTGATGAAACCATCTTTATTTGACAGATTTCAGTCTAATGAACTCGGTAAAGTGTATACTGACTTCTTGCAGTTTCTCCATTGAGCTGTTCACTTGTTGCTCTCGGATCCATAATTTTACTAAGAATCAGTAGATCATAACGAGAGCTAGTTCCCTAAAAAATTTCCAACTTTAGGTCCAATCTTAATTTTACCTTTTTTGTCTAAAAAATCCTCAATTTTCACTTTTGTTTCAAATTTGTCCACCAATCTAAAAATCATCACTAGTCTTTTTAAGATTATCAATATCGGGTGGGAATCTATTGTAATTCCATACGAAGGTGAGAGTGTTGAAGACATAATTTTCTAATATTAAATCTCTAATTGGCCTTGATATTAATAATTTGGAAGAAATTAGTGGCGGTTTTTGGATGGGTGTGTATATTTGAAACTAGAGTGAAAGTTGAAGATTTTTTTCGAAGGCATGAAAAATTCCGCTGAAGTATGTTTTTGAAAATAAAAACAATGAAATTCAAACAACGAAAATTGATGAGCAAAGATCAAGCTCGTGATTGTAGAAATCAACGCTCATGATCTATCTTGAGTCGTCGGACTTATATAATTCTCGATGATCGTATCAATACGTTTGACTAAACAAAAATCCGAGATATCGAGTTTCCGAAAATTTGGACCTTTTCCAAGTTAAAGCGAAAAGTATGCACTTATTTTAGGGATCAAGGGAAAAATAAAAGGCGAAGCCCACATAAATTAAGGCAAATGGGCCGTAGTTAGACTCTTATTCAGCTTGAGGGTACTAATTTGGGATTACTGAAAAGATGGGGGACTCCAATGGAATTTGCGCAAATCTCCCATCGGCCTCGTGGAAACCCTAGCCGTCGTCTTCTTCAGCTCGCGCAGGCTTATATAAAAGCTCGAAAACCCTGCGACACAGTTTCCAGTCCCTCTTCTCAGACGGCGCGAAAATGTCAAAGCGAGGTCAGCTCCCTCTCCCTCTCCCTCTCCCTCTCTCTCTCTCTCTCTCTCTAGCTTCTTGATTCGATTCGCAGTCTCTGATTGACGTTTCAAGTTGTTTTCTTGCAAAACTTTGAAACGAAATCGAGGGATTGTCATCTTGGTTTCGGCTGTTTCCGATGAAGTTAAGCTCTTTTCGCTTGTTAGTGTTGACGTTCCTTTGTCGGCCGGTGCCTTTGGGGTTTGTCAAGGGGCCAAAGTTGGTACCTTGAGGTCTAGATCGCTTTTGTTGCTTGGGGCAAAAGTGAGGGCACTGGGGCTTCGCTGAATTCGAAGAATTTGACTTTGGGGGAATTTGATTGAGTAGCTTTGGGATCTCTCTGGGTGCTGATTTAACTCTTGTCTGATCTTAAAAAGTGCATGATTTGAAATCAAATTGTTGGTGGGTAGTGGAGGAGCTTAGAGCAAGCCCGGAAGAAAGGAATGTATTGTGTAATGAGTTGGGGAGTTGTTGAAATTAGGTGATCTAAGCTTCTTGTCTTTCTTGGGTTCCAGGACGCGGAGGTTCGGCGGGGAACAAGTTCAGGATGTCGCTGGGTCTGCCGGTGGCGGCCACGGTAAACTGTGCGGATAACACCGGGGCCAAGAACCTGTACATCATCTCCGTGAAGGGAATCAAGGGGCGCCTGAACCGTCTGCCCTCGGCTTGCGTCGGGGACATGGTGATGGCCACTGTGAAGAAGGGGAAGCCTGACCTCAGGAAGAAGGTGATGCCAGCCGTCATCGTGAGGCAGCGGAAGCCGTGGCGCAGAAAGGATGGGGTGTTCATGTACTTTGAAGGTGATGCATTGACTTGGTTTTTGACTGTTTCTTCTGACACTGGTTACCATGTCTCTGAGTGTTGGTATGAAGTCTGGTCCCATTACCATTAGTCTTTCCTGTTATCCCTTCATGTTTCTGGAAGGAAGCAAAAGAAAATTGATCAAACCACACTTTTTACGCATCATTAATCCTTTCCACGTGTTCAAATCCAACGAATCCGAGAGAAGTGGAAGGAATTCAATAAAACTGAGAGATCTGAATGACTTTCGATTCCGTCAGATAAGATTCTCTGTTTACTCTATGCACCATCTTGGACTGGACCTGTTATATTGACAGCCTCATCTTATCCCTATACTAGTTTTTTGAGTGTCTGATTGTTCTTTTCAATGTTGGTGCTCTTTTACTGACATGGTCCTCAAGTATTGGGTTAACTATAAACTTCTGATTTCAGTAAGGATTTTATGAGGATTTTAGAGGCCTGAGGTATTTTTCCAGACATAAGTCCAGGTATCTGCCTTGGTTTGGTGGTTGATACCATTACGAGTCTGGGTAAAGTAAAAGAGAGTCCTTCTTCACAGATGTTTGGCTCCTTATGAGGTTGCATCTGCTCTATCTTGGGCCCACATGTTTCTCCGAATGTGTTGCTGTAGTTAGCATGCTCTAGCTAGATCATTGGCTCCTGACTCCGCTTAAAGATGCTCTCTATCCCTAGTGTTTGTTCTCTTGCAATTGTTTCTTTATTACCTCAGTGGAAGAATTTTTTTTTTTTTAATAAATAATATCTGACTTTAGTTGCCGCCCTCTAATTTTCTGAAGCAAGATAATGTTTCCTAAGTGGAGATCTGCTCTTTTTTGCAGATAATGCTGGGGTCATTGTTAACCCGAAGGGAGAAATGAAAGGTATGTATGTTATAAGTACTTAACCAGGACATCTGATTTGAAATGATAGGATCTCTCTCTTCCATTAGGGTAATAGCTAAATGAAACCTTTGTCGAATATGTTGTTATATATATCTCCGAACATGAGTCCATGCTTTGATGATCCAACTATCGTGTCAGTTGTGTTTGCACATGCACAGGTCATGGAATGCTTGCTGTTATCATGTCCAACTGCATTATGCTATGTTGTGTTTGTGATATATGTTCTCAGTCATTGCTTTTCAACTTGTAGGTTCTGCTATTACTGGCCCTATTGGAAAGGAATGCGCAGATTTATGGCCAAGGATTGCAAGTGCAGCGAATGCAATTGTTTGAGAGTTTGGTTGCTTGGTCTTTATATGATGAGTAGTGGATTTGCTATTTGATGATGAGTAATGTGGGTTAGTTTGCAGTCACCGAATTTTGATAGGATCGTTTTGAGTAGAATGTTTGCTTTGGATATCTGGGAACAGTTTAGTGCCTCAAGCGATGACTTTATTTTTAGAAATATGATCAATGTTGATGAAGATATGGTTCTTTCTTTCCCTGTGGGTATAATTGCACGTTATTTTGTTTATCGTTAGCGTTAGACACCCTTAACGGCGGAGTCGATGCAATTTTTCTTTAGGCCTCATTGGAGATGCTAAGATATAAGAATCAATCAAAGTATGAAGTTTGGTAATATTGAAGCTGGGACAGAAAATTCTTATGCTGAAGTTTACTTGATTTAAGTATCGATTACAAATGTCATTGGTGATTGTTGATATTAAGATTGTGGTTTGATTCAGTCATAAAGAGTTGAATGCCCCTTTAATCTATGCCGGAGTCTCATGCCTTCCAGCGACATCGTCGCTAACTCAAAGCGTTTCTTTCTCTTGAAAGACGAGGGACGGCACTCGCCAAGCTCAAAGCATTGGTTAAAGTTACAGTGCCACTAGGCTAGAACGGTTTCCCACGTTCGATGGAATATGGCCCAGAAAGGTAAATTGAAGTGGGTGAAAATAAATAAGAAATATTGGTGATAAAAAAATATAATATATATATTTATGTATATATATCTATATATAGGTAAGTAACCTAAATGCTGGGTGGTAATTTAGTGAGTGAAAAAATCAGCAAGTCAAGTTAATTTAAGTTGGTAATCTTTAAAAAGAGGCAGTAAATGTAAATGACTGCTAATTAAGGTAGGTAAAAGTTTGTAATTTAATATTAAAAGTTGGTAGCAAGCATTGGTTACTCAAAATTGATTGGTAATTTAATCTAACAAAAGCAGATAAATCGCTCTAAGTTAGGTTGGTAATTCCATGTGAAAGTTGGTAAATTTGAAGAGTTAAGAAGGTATATAAATATAGGCTGGTAAGTTAGTATAACAATTAGTAATTTGCAAACTATGAAAGAAAATTTGTAAAATGTTTTTGGAAATATTAGTGAGTTCCCAACAAGATGCCCGGAAAAAGAAACGACCGATCACTTTAGTTTTTATGTCAACAGTTTTTGAGTAGTTGTCATCATTTACAGTAATTTACTAGCACAAAAAAAGGATCTTTTTTGGAAGGGGACAATAGAATATCCTCATATAATTAATACGTTTTCTGATTTATATATGCTTTCTCTGTATATAAAAAGTCGTAAGTTAACATGTTTTACTGTTTGCTGGGTTCATATTGCCTACATATACAACAAAGTACATCATCAATCTAATTTGGTATATTTAAATGGGGAAGAGAACTTGGGAACGGTTAACCACCGGCGCCGGAAGCGCCGGAATCCCTGAATTTTAATCGGGCAGCGCAGTCTCTTGATCTTCTTGGTGAAATTCCGACATCTTCGTTTCACTGTATTAGGTTTCGGAACACTAACGAAACTACTGATGCAGCCACATCCTGCAACTATTACGAGAACAGATACTTCAACTGCCTTTGCATTTAATCTTAACTACATATGGCAGATCAAACATTAATTTAAGACACGTTTGACCCAATTTTTTGGTTCTTCCTTCCTAGCATGCATGAGTAAAGGTCAAACTGCATAATATATGCTGAGAAAAGGCTGATCAAGAGAGTACCTTGGGGATCATCAGCATATCCAACCTCTTCTGAGCCTGCCGTGTGCAGAATCTGAAATTTGCAAAAAGGGAGAGTTCAGATTTGATGAAGGATAGAAAGACTGGTTTTTCTTAGTGACTTTAGTTCATCACCTTGACAAGATTATCCAATCGCTTTCGCATCCTCCTCTGTATGAATCCCCGAGTGCACTGAATCAGAAACACGAGCTAGAGTCAGTTTGTTGGTGACATCTATAAGAAGGTGAGAACCGAGCTAGTCTGTCATCGAAAGTCATACGGATCACCTTGACATGATACTTGACGAAGGCGTAAAAATTTAGCAGATTCCACACGGTTTTGTCCAGTCTTTTGCCTTTCACATGACGTGGTAAAATATCTGTCATTCAAAAATGCATGTTAGATCACCAAAAGGGTTTCAAGGTTTAAGTAAATCAATCAGTCGGAAATGATTTATATGCAGTTATATGCCTGACAAGAGGAAATGGAACTCGATGCTTGAATCATGTAATGTGTGTGATCTAACACGCCGAATGTGCTTAATTGGTATTCCTTACCGAAGGAGACGAATCCGCCATTGGTGCTCAAGTCTTCCATCTGTTCACCTCTCAACTCGGGAGGTGGAATCGGCGACCATGCACAAAGAGGTACCTTGGCCCATGCTTCAGAGCTTCCGACGTCCATGAGTTCCTGTTAAAGCCACCCATGCCGAATCTTTAGGACAAGCGAACCTTAAGAACTCCATGTTAATGTTAGAGAAGCAGACTAGCTTTTTGGACACCAGATGCACCTGAAAGAAGGCGGTCGCGATGATCACATCCGTCTTTTCTTGGAAACGCATGGGGAACACTGCAGTGGTCTTTCCAGGCTGAGACAAGTTTCTTCAATTCAGTTAAATGGCTCTTTCATGAAGACTCCTAGCTATTGAGCATCGGAAATCATCAGTCTGAGCACAAAAACACATGCCCCCCTATGTCTACGTTTTGAGATTAAGACTCTTTGCTTTACCATTCTCACGAAAAGAAAAGATTTTATACGTATTTTACCTGTCTGACCACAAAGAAAGGCTCTCTCGGGTGGTACACGAGTTTAATCGGCTTGTACAGCCCTGGAGATGTGTCCCGTGAGGCAACACTGCTCAACATTTCTTTCAACTGGCAGCTTAGGATTGCCGCTTGGATGCTGGCCATCTCTGTTATGATCTTGGAAGATTCTGATTACAAGGAGTGATGATTCAACATGCCAGTAGGCAAATACATGTTCTGCATCAAGTAAGAGGCACGATACGCATCGAACCTTTGCCTTGTGGGATCTTGTAAAAATTGAGCCTCAAAGTGAGCTGATATCCTTCTGTGGCGGGCTCGATGAGCTCCACCATGTCTGAGCGAATTCCCTTTATGGTTTGTACCGTTCCGGGTGAAATTCCTTGAGCGAGGGACAGTTCCTGGGATAGTAATGGTGTAGATATGGACAAATAGACATACTGGGGATCTGATGATGAAGACTGCCAAGCATTGCAAATGGCTCCTGTTAGCACTTCATTAACCACTCATTCCTTAAGAAAAACGATCTGTCATCAACGACACTTTCCCACATAAAACCTGAAACTCCATGTAGTTAAACCTAGGATTGACCTGTCACCTGATGGCGAAACTCTCAAACACGATTATGGTACGGAAAAGAATGAAAGCAAAATATAAGTCTATCAGGAAATTAGGCAAATTTCAAGCTTCCCAGAATATCAGACTTTGTACCCTAGATCATTTATACATGCGGGATTGTTTACCTTTATATGGTACTCCACTGCCCCAAATTCGAACAGGCGTTGATCCATCTCTGTGGGCTTTTGAGCTCTGCACTATCCAAACAATACCCTATTGTAAGAATCGTCTGTTTGTCAAGCATTATAGCTGTTCACTCCAGTATTTTGATAAACGGTTTCTTTTCCTGATATGGAAGCAGTATTATTTGTGATAGTATCTACCCAACATGTCGCACCTTTTTGACTGCCCTCAAAATGTCTGCTGCTCCTTCATGTAAACTAATTGCCATTGGCGGTCACTATAGGAGATTACTAGTTTTGGAGGAAAGGCTTTGCTACTGTCAACAATTCCTGGTGTTTAGCTCACACGGATTGTTGTATCTCACCATCGATAAGATGTCGGAGCATTTTGGCAATGAAATGGATTAAAAAAATTCAAAACTTTGGCCATGTTATTGTTCATGGTTTCAACATGAAAGTGGAAGTATCTCATACCTGTGGATTTTGAGCAGTGTCTCCTTCAGTGCAGGTGATGCTCTATCAAAGCATGCCATCCTCTCTCTCTTTGAGGAAGTGAAAACTCTTGAGACAAAAAACAGCAGAATGCCTGCACCTGCAAGTTCTGAATGTTATTGGAGCTGAGGATAGTGGAGTTAGGTAAGAAGGAAAGTCCATTGTTGCCATCATTTTTAGCAATCTTTGAAGCAACAGCCTCTCCCTTCCTCTCTCTCTCTCTCTCTCTCTGCGTAAGATTGGCAGATAAACTTGTTTGTGTTGCAAGCAAAAGTAGTTCCCCTGTCCATTGTTCTGTCTCCGCTAGGTGACATTGATGAACAGGATCTTGTGCGTTTTCCCTGCCATGTTGGTTGATTTGAGCTACCTTTATGATCATTTCATTGTCGTTCCTCCTGGTGAGAAGTCTTATAACTAGCCAAAGCAAAGGCCTGATCTAACATTTTTTCTTTTCATCGTTGACTGGTACAAAAAGCTCTAGTTCACTTACGTTTCTGAATTATTCAAAGCACACATTTCAGGAGAGCTTTACAAATAAATGATCTATTCATTCATATATTTTTTAGCGGGGGAGAGAGAGAGAGGGACAGTAGAGATAGTGCCAATCCAAAAAATTATAAGTTGCTTCCATTGCACATAAGTCAAGCGCATATGATCCATCAGATCATGTGTGCCCCACCTATATGGTGTCCACACGATTCAACGGATCGCATGTATCCAAGACGGAACATCGGCAATAATGTCGCTTGGGGCTAAAGCAGTTACTTTACATTGGTTGCTAAGTCTCTCTCGGTCCATCATTGTCGTTCTTTGGATCGATAGGACACATTTGGTTTCATTAGAAAACATATCCGTTTTTTATTTTTTTCCCAGTACTAACACTCCTAGGTTTTAAACTGTCTTCATCAAGACCATCGTACTGTCCGAGAGGGCCATGCTCCTGTTTTGAATGGTAGGTAATGCACTTAATAATTCACCAAAAGAACGAGATGGGCCGGTGAGGAAACGACTTGCCCAGACTCAGCTCATTTCGCACTTCCGGCGGCACAATGGGCGCCGACTGTTTTAAGAGTTTCAGCTTTTGAACAAATGCACAATTTGATATTTAATTATTCTAACATATCACCTTGTCGTAGACTCTCTTCCCTATATAGCACTCATTTCTCCCTCCCTCCACCACAACATCGAGCTCGATGCCGAACACGGTGAGCTTCACATTGTATCCGTGTCGTGCTTGATGTCGGATATGAAAAGCTAGACGATGGATCAGAATGTGCTAGATGTGTCGCCAAGCTCGACGTTCTCATCGAGACATGGACGGAAGAGAGAGACTGGACCAAGAAGATAGACGTGAACAGAGGCGGCAATTAAGTGGCGCCGACGATGCCGTCGGTTGAGAGGATGGTGGTGTCGATCAACGGCGAGAGCGGCGAGGCTGGTTGCAGAAGGGGAGGGAGGAAGAGAGAACATCCTAGTGTAGTATGCTAGTCTTATGCATGACCAAAGATGGAAACATCCTAACATAGCACCAGGAGGGATATTTTTGCTCATATATGAGACGTTCACACGAGATTGATGGCTGTGATGAATCTAGTTCATATCTTTTTCGGTATCAATTAACACTCCTAGGTTTTAAACTGTCTTCGTCAAGAATCTTGTACCATCAGAAAGGGCCGTCGTCCCATTTTGAATGGTAGGTTATGCACTTAATAATTCACAGAAAGAGCGAGATGGACCGGGAAGGAAACGACTTGTCCAGACTCAGCCCGGTTCACACTTCCGGAGACTTGATCGAATCGGACTTAAGCGGCGGCACGATGGGTCGTCGTGCCCGTGATCACCTCCATTGCTTGGCGGCGCCGGGATGCGAGCGAGGCGACGACGAGATTCGAAACGGAGAGAGAGATAGACAGTGTAGACGTCTGGTGTGTCCGGTCGAGTCACTTTGACCTTATATTCTCCGACATCGGCGTGGAAAGTCTTGCCAAGCTTGCGATTTTCAAAAGGGGGAGAAGTTTCGAAAGGCGTCCTCATTTTTTGGTGGCACATGTCAAACACCATCTCCAACATTTGGAAAATCTGCAACAATCGTCCTAGCTTTTTGGACATTTCAAATCGAATCGAGTCTGACTCGGCTAGGACTTTTACCTTAATTAAAGATTTGTCACTTTGTTTCCAACTTTAACCCCCCAACATTTCAAAGTTAACCATCCAACACACCAACCTACCCAAAAGTCTAACCTTACCCGCTTCGATTGGACATGGAAATGTGTAATTACGGAGGTAAATAAAGGTACGAAAAGATTTGAACTCATGGCATTCCGCTCAATACCGTGTGAGATTTGGTGAGATGGGCGCCAACCAACTGTTTTAAGAGTTTCGGCTTTTAAACAAATGCATAGTTTGATATTTCATTATTCTAATACACCACCTTATCGTAGGCCCTCTTCCCTATACTACACTCATTTTCCCCTCCCTCAACCACTATTCTCCATTGCAATTTTGTCGAATTGCATTGCAGCATCGAGCTTGACGTTGAACATAGTGAACTTGACGCTATATCCGTGTTGTGCTCGATGTTGGATATGGAAAGCTAGACGATGGATCAAGTTGTGCTAGATGTGTTGCCGAGTCTCGATGTCGAATGTGGAGGTGTGCTCCAACATGGCATTAGGCTCGACATCATCATCAAGACATAGAGGGAAGAGAGAGATTGGACCAAGAAGATAGACGCGAATAGAGCAAGGGACTAAGTGGTGTCGACGATGCTGTCGGTCGAGAGAATGGTGGTGTTGGCTAATGGTAAGAGCGGTGAGGCTGTTGCAAAGGGGGAGTGAGGAAGAGAGAACATCCTAGTATAGTATGCTAGCCTTATGCATGACCAAAGATGAAAACATCTTGGTATAGTAACGATGGGGGATAAAATCATCTCATACACGAGACATTCACATGATCAATGGTTGTGATGAATCTAGTTTCGATCTTAAAGCCTTCTTGGCTTACCAAGAGTGAAAAATATATACATGAAGGCTGTCATTTTTTTTTTATGATGTTTGATGACTTGGAATAAGGAATAATGAGAACATAAATTGAGAATGTCCTTACCATATTCTCTCACAAGCCAAGAAAATTGGTGGAGAAGACTTGTGAATGACTCAAATTGTGGATGAGACAGCATTTACGGTATGAAAATACTAAATCAAGAAATTATGCATACCACACCCCTCTCCTTTAATTTTTGACAAGTTTGAATTAAACTTTTAAGTATGGTATAAGTCCTCGAAATTTCGGCTTTTGTACAAATTTGCTCCCTCAAGCTTTTATTTAGTGTAATCGAGTCATCCATCTAATGAAAATTTGTTTTCTTTTCGCTCTCGATTTAATTTTTAATGGGATTAACTTAACAATTTAGAGAGCGGTCGGCAACTAAGCCTCCTATTTTGAAATTTAACTAAGTTTCCCTGTTATTGAAAAAGGTCTTTATCCGGCCTCTTATAAAATAACTTTGTTTGCTTTTTTTTTTTTATCAACTTTGATTGCACCGAACCTCATGTCTCCATTCAACTTAGAGAGGGACATATTTTGGTCCGTTCATTTTACTATGTCAAGTCGGCCGTATTAACAATCATAAGGAGAATCAAAATAAAACATTCTCCAATATATTTTTCATACCGTAAGTCAAAGAATTCGATTAGTTTCATTTTCATCTCCCCATCAGTAACTTTCATATATTCTCGGGTTTTAATTTTATCGGAAAATCTTATCATAAAATATTTTTTCCCTTTCCGAGCATATTTGATTCAAACAAGTCGGATTGTTTATATATCGATTTTATCATAACTGATTTTTCGACTTAGATGTTAGGCGCAATCACATGAAAACACAAATTTGACTTCTATGAACAATCATCGTTGCAATGCTCCTTTGCTGCTACCTTTAGCAGTCAATTTATCTGAAAGTAATCTCGTGATTATCCGGTATCTCTTTTGCAAGTCTTTTCTCTCGAACTAGAGTTAGATTTAGACTAGACTTGGGTGCTTTTCCATTCCGATCTAAATACAGATCTTGAATTTACAAGGCATTTTCAATGCTCTTTCGACTTGTCGGAGTTGTTGTCATCTCTATACGATCATGGTGCTAGGGACAGCAAACCTAGGTGTGCACCGTCGGTGTGCACTCATAATTGATGTTGATAACGTTATGACTTGACACACAATCACAAGGACATATAAAATAAAAACAAGAAAAATAAATTGAGATACAAAATTTTTATCCTGGTTCGCTCATAAATTAGGGTTATATTTAGGAGATGATTCCGCTATAATTGATATCTCATATTTTTCTTATGTATCGCAATTACAACAGTAAAAGATCATACAAGATTATAATTCAGTGCAGAATTTATTCATTAATTTTTTTTTTAAATAGTAACAAATCCCTGCTGCTCCAATTTTCTGCGCCGCCGAGGGCGCTCGATCAAGCACAAGCAGCGGCAGCAGCAGCAGCAGCAGCTTCCAATCCCCGAGAAAGAACAAAGCCCCAGATCGAATCCCACCCGTCCGCTCCCCGCGGCCTCGACGAATCCCGACCGCCCAATCCGAAAGCCTCCCCCTCCTCGGTTTCCATCCTACTACCTCGGCTCACTCGAGGGAAACCCTTTTCCTCTTTTCTCTCTTCTCTTCTCTCTCCCTCTCCTCTCCTTCCCTCCTCCGCTTTCTCTCTCTAAAATCCTCAGTCGCCCCCTCCTCCCTCCCCCCCGAAAATCCCCCTCGAAATCCCCATTCTGCCCCCCGAAACCCTAGCAATCCGAGAGAGGTGCGGAGGTGTAGAGAGAGGTGAGAGAGAGAGAGAGGGAGCTGATCTTGTTGCTTTGGTCTGCGGCGGGAGGTGTTTGCGGCGGGGGTGGTTTTTTCGATGGATTCGGATCAGGGGAAGCTGTTCATCGGGGGGATTTCGTGGGAGACGAACGAGGAGCGGCTCAAGGAGTACTTCGGCCAGTACGGCGACGTCCTGCAGGCCGTCGTCATGCGCGACAAGGTCACCGGCCGCCCCCGCGGCTTCGGCTTCGTCGTCTTCGCGGATCCGTCCGTGCTCGACCGGGTCCTCCAGGACAAGCACACCATCGACGGTCGGACGGTAAGAGCCGGCGAGGCACAGATAGAGATTGTGTTTTTTTTTTTTTTTTTGGTTTTTGTTTTTGTGTTTCTGCTCTGGCCGCCGTTCTTTGGGCTTAGATTCGTGTGTTCTCCGCGGTGGTCGGTTAGGGTTTTTGCCTGTCGAGTCGATTAGCTCCGTAGCTATGTTTTGGAGCAATCGCTGATCGCTCGTTTGCTTCAGCGACTGGTACGGGATTTTGTTGGTTGGTTTCGGGTGTTTCGGCTCGTATTCGCTGTCGGTAGTTTGGAATCAGTATGCTTGAAGGAATGCTGTGTTTTGTACGCCAAAGCATAGCTGGGTGCTTGCCAGCTCCCATTTAGGGCTGTCACTGTTTCGAGTTTAGTCCTTAGCTTCTTTGCCTTGGAACAGAGAGAGCTGTTACATCTATAATCTGTGTTCTTTACCCAAAGAAAAAGGAACATGATATCCAAATGAAGTATGACTTTCTTCCCTCTTGTCCGTGGCTTGCATTCATTCTGTTTCACTCTTGTCCCATGCCTTCGTCATATTGTCTCCCATGTAATATTCTCGTCTTTGCACCTTTAAGCGTGTTTTTTAAGTTGGTTGCATAAGCAAATAGACACCATGCTCAGTTGGAAGGTCCTCTCATTAGAGAACTTCTTTAGCCAATTGCGGCTTTTAAATGCTATAGTGTCCATTTTTTTTTTCTAATCCTGGGCGTAATTAAACGACAGCTAGGTATCTTAGCGTTCTCTCCCTCAAAGAAGTTTATTTTCCTGCTTAGCAGACAAATTTATTTTCTTTGTCAGTTGAAAACAAAGAGATTGCTGGGCTCGAACGTTGTGCACTAGTTTAGTTATGGTGGCCAACAAATTTTGACTTTTTGGATTTGAAACTTCACTGTGCTCCTATATGAGGCCATGTAGATGGGATTTGTATCCATCAAATTGTGGGCTGAATTTATTCCTGGCTAGAGAATTGATATCAACTGGTCGTACACTAGTTGCTCTCTTCTCTTTAGTCATTGATTTCAAAGCTCAAGCTAATCTATTTAGGTGGAATTTTTCTTTTCATGTACTGTTTGGATTCATAATAGCTGTAGTACTTGCTTGGGCAACGCTAGCTACAGCTTCCCTTGCTCCTAAGTTTTTCCAAATGAGCTAGTTCTATGAGTATTATCAATTTAGACAATAAGTACGTAACCATGAAGAAAAGATTCTATCTAAATAGCTTCACACGAGTTGTGATTAATGATAAAACGATGGATGGTGAACTTGTAGACGAACTGGTTGGTGGCATCGCTATGGTTAGGTGTAAACATGCCCCACTACTTGATGGATCCAAATCCCATCATATGGCCCCACGACGACTCGGAAAGAATTTTCAACCTGAAACCAAGCCGATGAACCAGCTTTAATGTGAAATATAGGTTTTCAGATTTATAAATTACCACTATGCTTTAGTCTTGTTGCTATTTTTCTTTTTAGTCTTTTGTGATTTATCTAGAATGGAATGCCAGGCCATACTTTCCATGAGTTTATCTAATTGTTACTTGCTCTCTTGATATTTTGCTGAAATAGAACAATTGGCTTGCTCTTGCACTCTCTTTCTCATGCGGTCGATTTGTAGGTTGAGGCCAAGAGGGCCTTGTCAAGGGAGGAGCAGCAAACTAATGCAAGATCTGGAAGCCAAAATCCTGATAGAGGCAGTGGAGCTGGTGGAAATATTAGAACGAAGAAGATCTTCGTGGGAGGTTTGCCTCCCACTTTGACTGACGATGGCTTTCGTCAGTATTTTGAGGCTTATGGTCATGTAACTGATGTAGTAATCATGTATGATCAGAATACTCAACGACCCCGAGGCTTTGGGTTTATATCTTTTGACACAGAAGAGGCTGTAGATAGGGTTTTGCATAAGACATTCCATGATTTGAGTGGGAAGCAAGTTGAAGTTAAGCGGGCACTTCCAAAAGACGCTAATCCTGGTGGAGGTGGCCGTAGTATGGGTGGTGGAGGTGGTGGTGGTTACCAAGGTTATGGCGGTTCTAGTGGTAATTCAGGCAGTGCATATGATGGTCGAATGGATTCAAATAGGTACATGCAGCCACAGAATGCTGGAGGTAGTTTTCCGCCGTATGGTTCTTCTGGATACAGTGCACCTGGCTATGGTTATGGTCCTGCCACTAATGGCATGGGTTATGGTGGTTATGGAAGTTACGCTGGCAGCACTGGATATGGTGCTCCTGCTGCCGCAGCTTATGGTAACATGCCCACTTCTGGTTATGGAGGTGGTCCACAAGGTGGGCCTAGAAGCACATGGGGCTCGCAAGCTCCCACAGGATATGGAGCTATGGGGTATGGTGGTGCTGCTCCATGGGGTGCTGCAGGGGCTGGCGGTGGTTCAACTGGCGGCGGTCCTGGTTCGGCACCTGCTGGTCATTCTCCTAGTGGTGGAGCTGGATATGGCAATCAAGGTTACGGGTATGGTGGTTATGGTGGAAGCGATGGATCTTATGGAAATCAGGGAGGGTATGGTGCTGTTGGAGGGCGCTCTGGAAGTACTCCGAACAGTGGTTCTGGTGGAGAGATGCAGGCCAGCGCTGGTAGTTACATGGGAAGTGGTTATGGTGATGCAGGGTATGGAAGTGCAGGATGGAGATCGGACCCATCGCAAACTTCTGGAGCTTATGGTTCTCAGTCAAACGGTCCTCATGGTGGGCAGGTTGGTTATGGTGGTGGTTATGGTGGTGGACAGACCCGCCAAGCTCAGCAGCAATGATTTGTTGTTGGCCTCAGTTCTGAGTGCATCCTTATGGAGCAGTTCTCAAGTTGGATGTCAATACTTTGGGACCGGTTGGATTGCTTAAATCCCTGTTTTCAGTATCTGTTTTGGTAGTCAGTAATAAGTAGTACATTTCAAGGCATGCTAGATGCCCTCTTATTAAGTATTTTCCTGAGTGTAGCTTTTAAATTGGCGTGCTTATATTTGTCTACTTGATGATCTGGGATCTATTTATCATCTAGTGTTTGAGCTATAGTGTTGTTAATGCTGCTATATTTAAGCTTGTGATCTTCAAGTCTTAATTGTCATGCTGTTGTTAGCTGCTTCCGACTCCTCGCCTCCTCTATCAAGAATTAAAAATGCTCTAGAGAAGGTTAGCTGCTATTTCTTGATTCGATATGACAGAGTAGGAATAGAAAGGAGTAGTGCAGCGTAATATATTTGGAGCTGTGGGCCTCTTGAGTTGCAGATTGGGTAATGGGTAGCGGTAATGATAGTCGTAGTTGACACTTTGAAAGTGGCATAATCATTTCCCCCCTGTATTTTCCCTTGTGTTATACAGGAGGAGATGCTCGGGTTTAAAGTGCACTCAAGTTTCTTCACATGGCCATGGGCATTGTTGTGGTTTTTGTTGTTAAAAGCTTGGGAAGGAACTTGGAGAATTGTTCTGTCAAAATTATGCATTAACTCGAGAGAGGCCGTTCCAATTCACAGGCTATGTCACTGTTGTCAGTCTTTGCAGATTCCTGGCATTTCAAGTCATGGATCTCCAATCTTCGTCGAGATTTGTGGTGAGTTGACCAAATATGTAGGTTGTGGTATGTGATACATGTCGCTTAGGATTCAGTTTGAGGTGTTAGTTTGCAGTGAGATACTTCTTTTGACAAGACAAATTGCCAAACTTGAAGCTGTGGAAGACTTCACCTTTTATTATATTGTCCAAACTAGGTTGAAAGGATTTGTGCACATTCTAAATTAGCAAGCCATCTTCTGTGGACAATTATTCATTCTTTCAATTGATGGAGATATTAGTAAGAATAGGTCTAGGCAAGTATGGGGGGTGGTGGATGATGCACTTATCATTTACTTAGCAGTACTTTTAGTGGAAAATCATTTGATATTTGAATGGTCCAAATATGGAGTCTCTCAACATGCTTAGGGAAAGTGCAAGGACAATTGTTTTGTATTCTTATTAATTCAACATTACATCTTTTGAAAGAATTGGCACATACACTAAGGTGGTATAATAAGCTTGCTGCTAAATATGTACTTGAAAGCTTTCTAGTCCCTGGAGTGCCACTTGTCTCTATGCTTAACCGCATCTTAAAAATCTTGTCTTCTATACAGTTGTGAGTCCTTGGTTATCAATAGCTTTAACCACTGAAATGATTGAATTCTACTGCCATTATGACAATTATGGCAGGTTTGGTCGTTGTTAGTCTTTATTTGGTTGTCCTGTTAGCTATTTCTTTAGCATCTGAATAATTCTTGATTCTTGGATTCAGTGAATATAATGTCGTGCCTTTTGATTTAGTGAACAGTTGTACATGATTGAATCTGATATCAAATTCCAAGACTAACGAGTTAACAGCTCAAAGATGGGATTTTATCTGTAAAAAATTTGCTCGTTTGGAGATTGTGTTTCTGTTGTCGGGGTACTAAGAGATTATTAATGGCAATATATACTTCAGCCTATGCTATGCCAATTGACCTACTCTGTGGTAGTTGAATGTGGATTTCCCTAATCTTTTGTTGTTGACAATAAATGTTCTGAGGTAAAATACTTCTTTATCTTTGAATAGAAATAGAGTTGGTCAATAGATTGCTGAGTAGTTTTTCTCAGAGGATTGGTGTGGACCCACATAATTTGGGTGCATCTATATCTGGGCATGACTCATCCTCACCAACGCATGTGCTTGACATTGAAGCCATTCGAAACATGACTTTGTTATAGATACTTGCATTGCTGCCGCCTTCTCTTTCGTATTCAACAGTATTGCTGCTGGTGACAGTCTTTTGCTTCAATTGCATCACTTATGTGGTGTAATGAATTAGTCGCAATACCTGCATGATGTGATTTCCACCAACTTTGCATGTGAACTTTGAAAAATATCATCTTTGATAATTCTCCACACGCAAGGAATTGATAAACTTTTCATTGACTAAGCAAGAATTCTACCTTCCGGTGGGGGAATCAGTATATCCACGAATCATGAGTTTGAAGTCTCTCTCATCCTTCTCCAGAGTCTTCTGGTCCCACTACTGGTGCTGTAGGCCATTAGTTGGGACTGTTGTCGCACATCAGTAGCATTTGCTTAGATGATTGAATCTCTAGCTTTGCTTGTTGGTAGTTTAGTGTAAGTCTTCCTACATTTGAGGATTGAACTGGCACCGATCCGTTCCCGTTGCAGCTTCTTTTTGCAGGTCGTTGCCTCATCAAGCCACAGCCACATTCGCGATTGTTGCTGTCTCCCTTGTAAATGTCGGTCTTACTTGCCACCTGCCAGTGATCCTCTTGTCCCAGTCCTTTGGCTTAGGGCCGTCAATCGATCTAAAGCGTCGATGCTGAGAGCCACTGTTGTCGTGGCATCAAAATTCCTGAGTTCTGATTTTGTCTGCAATGTATGGTGGAAGATATGCGCGCATTATGCATCGGATTGGAACTTCCCAAGTTTATGCGACCAATTTACCCGGATCTGTATCCTAGTGTCTTTTCTCTTATATGTAGCGTAGAATGAACAAAGGCAAGTAGGGCTAATGATCATACCGTCCCAAAGTTTAGCTGCGTTGGGGATTTGGGAATTGAGTTTTGAAAAATGGTTTTATCGTAGGTAGATTTTGGGTGCACAAAAACGCAACTTTTATCAATGTTTGGATTTGGTAGAAATTGAAATGAAGTTAGAAAATCTATGTTTGCGCTTAGGGTCAATTAGGTGCATAATCAAAGGCTAATCTTATGATGGCCCTCATCTTTTCTTTTCCTCTTCTTAGAAGTCTTTCATTTCTTCTTGATTAAATAAAGTCACCCGACTCACGCTAATGGATTGTGGTAGGATTACGATTCAATATCACGAAATCGGTGAAGATTAGTGAACAAAAAAAAGCACATCGTTTGACTTCATCCGCCGTTCGACGACCCATCTCTTCTCTAGAGATTTCGAGCACGCGTACTTCACAACTGAAAACGCCAGCTTGGTCGAATCGCATACTCCAGGATGTGGAACTGAATCTTTTCCTTAAGCTTGATTCGTCATTCGTGTGAAAAATTCGTTCTATTTATACATCCGTTTAGCCGCATGTTTTTCACCTAATTTACAGTTGTTCAGCCGGAGAGAAATAGGCTCTGCGTGTACCGTTAGCCACCCTTCTTTCTCGCTCTCCATGCAACATCACAAGTTGGCAAACCGCCCGACACCCAATCTCTCTCTCCTCTCTCTCTCTCTCTCTCAAACGTTGTCACGACCAACAAAACAAAGCTCAATTTCAGATGCCTCTCTAACCGCCTCTCTCTCCGCCTCTCTCTCTTCAAGAGCATGCGTTCCAACTTCTGTCTCTCTCCCCCGCCGGATCTCTAATCTCACCGTTGCCGCATGGCACACGCCGCCTGCCGGGAGTCCTTCTCTGGGCCCCTCGACATTGCCTCGGCGGCCGCGGACCTCGAGTGGCCCTTTGGGAAGCTCAATGGCCTAGACCACGACGACATCCGCAAGACCGCCTACGAGATCTTCTTCACCTCTTGCCGCTCCTCGCCCGGATTCGGAGGCCGCACCGCCCTGGCTTATTACTCATCGTCGTCGCATGCATCCGACAATGCGGAGGGAGGTTCGTTGGGGGCCGGAGGAGGAGCCACCCAGGGCAGGGGCAACGGGGTGGGGATGGCGCCGAATAGTCGGGTGAAGAGGGCTCTAGGGTTGAGGATGATCAGGCGGTCGCAGTCGAAGAGGATGGTATCCGGGTGGGCGACCGTCGGCGGGGTGTCTGCGCCATCTTCTCCGAACCGGTACAGCATGGCGCCCAAGATGTTGAGCCCCGGGTTGGGGCAAACCGTCCCGCCTTCGAGGGCTAGACGGCCGCTCACGTCGGCCGAGATCATGAGGCAACAGATGAGGGTGACGGAGCAGAGTGATAATAGGCTCAGGAAAACGCTTATGAGGACTCTTGTAGGCCAAGTAAATGAATCCAATTTGACCCTTATCATGCATGATACATTAGGATTTATATCTTGCATGATTTGATGATTAAAATGCTGTATGATGTACCGATACCAAAAGTAATGTCATCTAAATCTTGGTATCTTCAAATCAGAATGAATGTTCACCGATTTCGATTCGATGTCTTAGCGTATGGCCTTTTTCTCGTCGTAGATGGGAAGACGAGCGGAGACGATAATCCTGCCGCTGGAGCTTCTCCGGCACGTAAAGCCGTCGGAGTTCGGCGACTCGCACGAGTACCACCTCTGGCAGAAGCGGCAGCTCAAGGTCCTCGAGGCCGGGCTCCTCCTCCACCCCTCAGTCCCGCTCGAGAAGTCCAACACGTTCGCCGTGCGCCTCCGGGACATCATCCTGTCCGGCGACGCGAAGCCCGTCGACTTCGGGAAGAACACGGACGTAATGAGGACGCTGTGCAATTCGGTCTTGTCCCTGTCCTGGCGGAGCGCGAGCGGGACTCCGACCGACATCTGCCACTGGGCCGACGGGTTCCCGCTCAACGTCCATCTCTACCTCGCTCTCCTGCGATCGATCTTCGACGTGCGGGACGACACGCTGGTCCTCGACGAGGTCGATGAGCTTCTCGAGCTCATGAAGAAGACATGGTCCACACTGGGCATCAGTAGGGCTATACACAACGTATGCCTCGCTTGGGTGCTGTTCCAGCAATACGTCGCGACGTCGGAGATGGAGCCGGACCTCCTCGGCGCCGCGCACGCCATGCTCGTGGAAGTGTCGAAAGATGCCAAGAAGCCGGACCGGGACGCCATATTCGTCAGGATCCTGTCGTCGGTGCTGTCGTCGATGCGGGAGTGGTCGGAGAAACGGCTGCACCATTACCAGGACTACTTCGCGAGGGGGACGGTGGGCTTGATCGAGAACATCCTCCCTCTGGCGCTGACGGCCTCGACCATTTGCAGTGAGGACGCCTTGCTACCGGCCGCGGCGGCCCACGAGAAGACGGACTCGGTCCTGGACTCGACCGCCGATCGCGTGGACGACTACATAAGGTCTTCTTTGAAGAACGAATTCGCCAAGGTTTGTCATCTACGTCGGATTCCATCTTCCGTCAGATCCGATCCTTGATTCAGTATTTCATTCGACCGTGTCTGTAATCAGATGATTCAAGCCGGCAACTTCGATCAAGCAATGGATGAGAAGCAAGAGGCGACCGAAGCTCTTCTCAGCGTCGCGAAAGAGACGGAGGATTTGGCCTTGAGGGAGAGGGAACACTTCAGCCCCATCTTGAAGAAATGGCATCCGTTCGCGGCGGGGGTCGCGGCGGTGGTGCTGCACAGTTGCTACGGGGCCATGCTGAAGCGGTACCTGACCATCGCGCCGAAGCTCAGCGGCGAGACCGTGAGCGTGCTGCAGCGAGCCGGGAAGCTAGAGAACTTCCTGGTGCGGATGGTGGTCGAAGACTCGACCGAGTGCGAAGACGGCGGCAAGTCCCTCGTCCGAGAGATGGCGCCGTACGAGGTCGATTCCATCATCCTGAAGCTCCTGAAGCAATGGATCCACGAGAAGCTCAAGAAAGGAAGAGATTGCCTCCGTCAAGCCAAAGAAACCGAAGTAAGTATGTCTCTCTGTAGACGCCGCCGTCGTCGGCGAATCGATATATTCGACTCGACCGTGTGTACTAAAACCCGGTGACGGTTGTTGATGTGGTGGAATCAGACGTGGAATCCGAAGTCGAAGACGGAGCCATACGCGCAGTCCGCCGTGGAGCTGATGAGGCTGATCAAGGAAACCGTGGACGAGTTCTTCGACATCCCGATCGGAATCACCGAGGACCTGATCCAGGATCTCGCCGACGGCCTCGGCCACCTGTTCCAAGATTACGTCTCCTTTGCTGCATTATGTGGTAAAATTCAATTTCACAATGTCTGCAATCCATCAAGATGACCTTTGTCAAGATTTGCAGTGGAATTTCCTCTGAACTTTTTCATCAAATTTGGTGACAGGATCGAAGCAGAGTTACATTCCCTCACTCCCTCCTCTAACGAGATGTCACAGATCCTCCCAATTTGTCAAGATTTGGAGGAAGGCCACCCCTTGCACTGTCGGAGGGGACGACGGGCATCTGGCCGGGTCCGGCGACGGCCACAACCCGAGGCCGTCGACGAGCCGCGGCACGCAGCGCCTCTATATCCGCCTCAACAGCTTGCACTACCTGCTCACCCACCTCCACTCCCTCAACAAGACCCTCACTCTCTCGCCCCGGGTCTCACCGTCCCGGAACCGCTTCACGAACCGGCGGCAGCAGGGCAAGTCCTCGTCCTACTTCGATATCGCCCGGTCGTCGATCCAAGCGGCCTGCCAGCACATCTCCGAGGTCGCCGCGTACCGCCTCATATTCCTCGACTCGAACAGCGTGTTCTACGACAACCTCTACGCCGGCGACGTCGCCAACGCCCGCGTGAGGCCCGTCCTCAGGATCCTCAAGCAGAACCTGACCCTCCTGTGCGCGATCCTCACGGACTGCGCGCAGCCGCTCGCCGTCAAGGAGATCATGAAGGCCGCCTTCGAGGCCTACCTCATGGTGCTCGTCGCGGGGGGCAACCCGCGGGTCTTCCACCGCGCGGACCACAGGATGATGGAGGAGGACCTGGCGAGCCTGAAGCGGGTCTTCGCCTCCTGCGGCGAGGGGCTCATCGCGGAGGACGTGGTCGAGCGCGAGGCCGAGGTGGTCGAGGGCGTGGTGGCGCTGTTCGGGCAGCCGACGGAGCAGCTCGTCGAGGACTTCAGCATCCTGACGTGCGAGACGAGCGGGATCGGGGTGATGGGGGCCGGGCAGAAGCTGCCGATGCCGGCCACGACGAGGAGGTGGCACCGGTCGGACCCGAACACGATCTTGAGGGTGCTGTGCCACCGGAACGACCGGACGGCGAATCACTTCCTCAAGAAATCGTTTCGGTTGGCCAAGAGGAAATGAAAATTTGTAGGAATCATGTCTCGATCGCGATCTTCGGTCTATAGATCTCATCAAAGTGAACGAGAAAAAGACAGAAAAAAGAGTGGTTTGCATGGGAGAGAGATAGAGAGAGAGAGAGAGAGCTCATCGTGCATGTAATTGATTTTAAAATTTGCTAATTCACATCCGTGACACGATGGAGGAGATTTGCTTATTAATTTTTCTTCTTTGTTTTCTTGCCCTTTTCTTTTTTTGGGACTTTTGTTTCTCTGTATATTCTATAGTGTCGGGACAAAATTTGGGTTCATAAAGTTTTATTTTCTGGGTCGCGCTATTTCCACCCTTAGCTCATTGCATTCTAATTTATATCCAAAATTATTACGCTATCCTTCGCGGTTCCCACTCTTGATTTAAGAATATTTCTTACATTTTCTTTTTTTCTTTTCTTTTTCTTTTGTACTCCTTACAAACAATAATTATTATGATTAAATATGAGATCTACTCTTGATTTAAGACAAATGGTTGCCTTTTTTTTTTTTTTTTTCTTTTTGGTTTTTCCTTTTCATTCTCATTTGAAACAAAATTTGTTTACTTCTTCTCAAAAAAATATTTTATTTGGTAGATAGTTAACTAATTATTGTGTTTCCAATAAAAAAAGCTAATTATTTTGTTAATTATTTGTATATTTCTTTTTTTGTACAGGGAAAATGTTATCAAAAAATTAACCTAAGCACAAGTGAGGATAACCTTTGAGTAAATTCTGTATAATTCATACGTCAACCACAATATTCAATTTTTGAGTAGATTCTTTGTTAATTTGTACTAAAGATCAAAGTCAAAAAATTCACAATTATGAGAGTACTCTAGGGGAAATAAAGTAAATAATTTGCAGATAAAATTAACATTTTTTTACTTCGATAGATGATTAGTACTTGCTTAAATTATAATAATGGAGAATAAATTTAAAAGAAGACAAGCACAAACAAACATTGAAATGTAATGGGTGCGGAAGAAGACTGGGGTGAAAAAATTATCTAGAAGAGATGTGAAATTGCAAAAAGAAGAAGAAAAAAAGATAAAAAAGTAATTTTAAATCAAAAGTGGGATTTGCAAGAGATAATGTTGTTAATTCAATGTGATTGGAATCAGAAGCTAAAAGAGGGGTGGAAATAGCGCGAGCCCATTTTCTCAATGGTTGTAAGGTTAGAGATTAAAGCAAATGAAAATGAAAATAAATGAGGAAATTGCTTTTGAGAGATTGCAATGCTCACATTTAGAACGAAATTATCTATTAGATATTTTGCCAAATTGGTGACATAAACAAGGGAAGTTGCCTGTCATACAACATTTTTTTTCCTGCGCTTTTGTTCTAGGAACATCGAACGACAGCGGGATACATTGGAAAAACCTAAAAATTGAAATTAAGGAGGTGGCATGATAAGCACTGAATTATTCGGCCACATGCTCCATTACTAGTACTAGACCCTGTTCCTTTCCATATGAGCCACATTGATGCGACGAGAAAGTTTCAGTGGTGTCCAATTCCACCACCCCCGCCACCTCCAAAGCCGCCACCCCGCCCCCGCCGCCTCCACCTCCGAGGCCGCCACCTCCACCTCCTCCTGCGCCTCCACCAAAGCCGCCTCCAGTGCCTCCTCCAACTCCGCCCCCGAAGCCACCGCCCTTCCCGATCCCTCCACCAGCACCACCACCTTTCCCAAAGCCTCCACCAGCACCGCCCCCGACTCCTCCACCGACACCGCCACCCTTACCAAATCCTCCTCCAGCACCGCCCCCGACTCCACCACCCTTGCCAAAACCGCCACCCGCGCTCCTCCGACTCCACCACCTTTTCCAGCTCCTCCTCCACCAGCACCGCCCCCGACTCCTCCACCGACACCGCCACCCTTACCAAATCCTCCTCCGGCACCGCCCCCGACTCCACCACCCTTGCCAAAACCGCCACCTGCGCCTCCTCCAACTCCACCACCTTTTCCAGCTCCTCCTCCAACACCACCACCAACTCCTCCGCCCTTTCCGATCCCACCGCCGATTCCGCCACCTTTCCCAATGCCACCTCCAACTCCCCCTCCCTTTCCGAACCCACCTCCCGCTCCTCCTCCAACTCCACCGCCCTTGCCAATGCCTCCACCACCTCCGCCTCCTTTTCCGATGCCACCCCCAACTCCACCACCCTTGCCCAATCCTCCTCCTGCACCACCGCCAATACCGCCACCCTTGCCAATGCCTCCACCAACTCCGCCTCCTTTTCCGATGCCACCGCCGGCTCCACCACCCTTGCCGAATCCTCCTCCTGCACCACCTCCACCTCCGCCACCCTTGCCAATGCCTCCACCAACTCCGCCTCCTTTTCCTATCCCACCGCCGACCCCACCACCCTTACCAGACCCACCACCAGCTCCACCACCCTTGCCGAACCCACCTCCAGCGCCACCGCCGGCACCTCCACCCTTACCAATGCCTCCACCAACTCCACCTCCTTTTCCAATGCCACCACCAACGCCGCCTCCTTTCCCAATGCCACCACCTGCTCCACCACCACCGCCACCTAAGCCACCCCCACCGCCAGCACCTCCACCAGCTCCACCACCAGCACCAGCACCACCTCCAAGCCCACCTCCTCCGCCTGCTCCACCACCAGCACCACCACCACCACCTAAGCCACCGCCACCGCCGGCACCTCCACCAGCACCACCTCCAAACCCACCTCCTCCGCCTGCTCCACCACCAAACCCACCACCTCCACCGGCCCCACCTCCAAAGCCACCGCCACCGCCAGCTCCACCTCCGAACCCTCCTCCCTTGCCGCCACCTACCAAAGTCTTCTTATCATCCTCGCCCACACTCGCATTTGCACTCACGCTGACCACCACAACATGTAGACAAAGCAGAGACAGCAAAGCAAAGGCCTTTACCATCTTTTCTGTTATTTTGTTTGGATGACTGAACACAAACTGATGAGTGAGATCCTCTGGTTACGAGGGCTTTATATACAACTTTTACTCCGATATAGCATTGAATGATCACAACCACTAACTGTGCACCAAATTTAATGTCACCATTGGCTCAACAATAATATCCACGCGTCTTTGAGATGCCTCTTGATTTAGGGCTTTGCTTCTCATGGTTTTCGCAAGAAGAAAAAACCCTCAAACTGAAAATCTACGGGACACCTCTCCAACACGCCCATGTCTTTTCCTCGTGACTAGCTAAGTTCTGTAGACCAATTATACATGCATATGTTCAATGCATCTGGCTGGGAAATTGGAAATGATCTTCCCATCTGTGATAGGTTTTCTTTTCTGAGAACATCAAATGAAGCAACTATACAATCGCCTAAACTGCTCAACGTGTTTTGGTTTCTTACGTACAACTATCCGTCACAGTTATGTCACAATGAACGATCTTTCTCTTGTATTTTTACACGTGCATGGAAGACTTCGTTGCATTTGAGCAATTTCATATATTGCATTATTACAGTACAAAGACATCAATTTCAGTATGTACACTCTTGCCAGGCACTCACACCTCTAGTCACACATTTAATGAATCGTACGCCGGTGGATGGTGACTTTTCAAGATGAAACCTACGCCATTGGTGGAGCTTTGAACATATTTTTCTCTCTCGAAATTTGCAAGTACTAACTAGGAGTAGATTAGCTAGGCTCCTTATACATATAAATAAATTGTTGAATATGTTAATTTCTTATCTTACAAAAGTATACGCTAGTGACCAACAAGATTGTATTGGGAGTCAATCAGTTTATCTCCGAGTTGTCTTATATGGTCCTCGTATCTTCAGTCTTTGGTAAGGTGAAATATGTTCATTGTTTATCGTGCGCTAATTTCTGTAAGTTCCAAATTTGTCGTAAATAAATGTTATGTTCATCGATGCAGTTAGATATTTGTTAATTTATAAGAAAATGTTCATTTTCGAATGAGATGAAGATCTGTTGTCCCCTATCATGCACTCATCTCTTGTCTCAGGCACCAAATAACCCTAAAACACCCCCTCCCTCCCTCCCTCCCTCCCTCCCTCCCTCTCTCTCTCTCTCTCTCTCTCTCTCTCAACCTTCTCTCTGTTCATGTGCGCTCCCTCCTCACGTCCTTCCTGTCTCACTTGTGGCGTTAAGCTAGAAACAGTCAAGCCATCTAGATATGGTCGAAACACCTCTAGATCCAGAACCAAATGCACCTCCATAGCCATCGAGGTCTTCGTTGAGCTCATTGAGATGTTGATGAGAGAGGGTTTTGTGGGGTATAATTGGATGTAATGAAGACCACAGTGATGCATGTTGAAATATGATGGACGAGACATTAAATTGGGGACCATGGACGGTGAATCCATACCCTCAATTTCAAATGCATTTATTGATCATGTAATGAAAAAAATCAGTATGCATTAAGAATTATAAGCTTTTCCTAGTAGTACTAAAGAAGTATTCCAAAGACATTACCTTTTAAGATATCTTCCATGATCATATATAATTAGTTCAAGTGCATTTAGGATAGGTGCGGTCTATATACATACCGCTCGCAATGTATACATAAATAAGAAATAGGAACTAAATGAAGAATTAATGTTAAGTACGCAGTCAATTTATAGGGTTTGCGAAAGGTCTCAGGGGACTTCAAATAGTAAGCCTCTTGCACTTATGCCCTTGGGCTATCAAATTATTTAGGTGTACAAGTTGTGTAATCCTTTTCTCTTTAGACAACCCACATTCATCACATTAATTTGAGCAATTGGTCAGTCTTTCTAACTATAACTATCCATATCAATTATGATGGAGATAGATTGCGTGACAAATAAGTTACATAGTCATGAACCATGTAAAACTTCATAATTTAGTGGTGGTTTCATCTTCCTTCCACCTCATAGAGGCAGATTTTCCCTTTTTCTCTCCTTTCAATCTTTAGGAGCCTAGAGATAATGAGTTTTCGAAGATATACATACTTATAACGATGATTTAGTATTGTGTTGTGATGGACATGATAAATAATACCATGACAAATGTACTGAAAAATACATACTATTGAATTAATGTTTACTGTTTTTAAATATGTGATTGGGTTGATCTAATTGTGGTAAAATGATTATGGATAATTTTTTGGTTCCATATATAGGCCAATCTCTTTTGTTAAATTTCCGACAACTAAAGCACAAAAACTTATATTGGAGGTCTTGAAACCTTATATTTTATGTGACGGTTATTAGGATGGTGAAAGCTTGACATGTGGATGACTTATATTCTAGGAACACAAGATGTATAGAGGAAGCAAATCCATATGAGTTAAAGATGATTGTGAGGATTGGAACTTGAGTTCTAACTCTAGTGTCATTCTAAAGTTGAGTGTGCAACAATCTTTCTAATTTGACATCAATATAAAAAGTTTCGAGTTTGCTTATACCGGTCTTTGTATGAAACCAAGTATTCGATATATAAAATATGTTCCATGCTGTTTTCTAACAGTTTCAACTCTTGGAAAAGATAATCATATGCTTAACTTTAATAACAGATGCGCTAGAAAAGTTGCTCATTGCCATTTTGCTGCAACTTCTAATTGTCACTCATTGTTTTTAACTTCAGAATTCTGAAAAAGATATATACATAAGTCTTGAATAATTATGAAAAGATTGGATATGATTTTGCATGTCAACATCCAAATATTTTGAAAGGTTCGGATGCTTCACATCAACAGAACTCCAAACGTTGACATCGCAAATTCTGAATATGAAAAAAAAGAGCAATAAATCCCCAAGTTAAGAATATCAAATTCTCGATTAAAAAACAGAAATTGCTCCGGATAAGCCTTGATAACGAGGCGACGAATATTCACCGGGTGTGTTTCTTTCAAGTGCAGTGAAATACCGTATTCGTGGGTCTCATTGATTCCAAAGACAAAACTTTTGATCGAATCCCAAGATGCATATATCTCTTTATGTATACATATTATCATTTCCTTTTATTACACAAGCCTTCATAATAAACACTTAGTGCGCACCTGGTGAAACCAAGAACTGAAACCCATGATGATTGAAGCTTGCACATTACAAACTTTTCTGGCGGTGCATATGGCCACCGGTGCATCCAGATTATAAATTGTCTCCCCCAATTTAATTCGCACACAACTTGCTACTTTGGCCAAAAAGAAAAAAAGAGAACTCTAATTTGCTATTTTTCCCATTAAAAATGTACGCAAGCAGGTTCACCCTGTGCCGACCCAGTTCCATGTGCCTGGTGGTTGAGAAATTTATTGCATTAGTACCCTCCAAAAATAAAAATTCCTGTCAATTTCACCACCATTTAGAATCCTATTTATAATAAATAAATAACGAGGACGGTTTCAATAGTTTGTCGACATTTGCGCCGGTGATGACTCAAAAGAGAGTTTGAAAAATCGTACCTCCTGTCGATTTCGATGTATGGTTTGCGGAAGCATGCCTGGCTGTCAGAATTTATTGGTTGGACTTTGTGCTCTATCTGTGGCAAGTCGTGTTATTAAGGAACTACTCCCCTCCCCCACTCAAATCAATATTGCTAATCATGAGATCCGTGAGATTCACTCCAACCTAATTTCGTGGCGCAATGGAAACGAAGGATATCGGAAGACTCGAAACCCTAATTAATTTTGAGAACAGCTATATTAGATAATTGAAGCGCAAAAGAAGAAGCAAGTAGCCTAAAGAAAAAAAAAATGAAGAAAAAGTAGATTTCGACTTGAAAAAGTAGATCATTGTGCCGACGTTATAGTCTTCCCCGCCATAAATGTTATGATATATTTTAACTAATTTATAAGTGCTTTTGGAGTATTACAAGACTCATCTCTTTGGAATACAAGTTAAGGTCTCAAGTAAGAGAGCAAGAAATGGAACTTCGACTATAGAACACATGGAACCTTTGACTATTCACTGAGCTTTTCAATCAAATTCGACAGGCTTGTATGGTGGCATGCGCTTATTGCCTTTTGCTTTCATTGCTCAAGGACTAATCTTTTGTACCATGTGTTTTGCTTTTACATATATCACGGTTGTGACTATTACAAAGGTAGCTATATCTTTAATAATTAACCAACTAACCATATCAATAACAATAGACGCTACTGATTTTGAAACGAGTTAAGCTAATATATTAATGTTTACGATGACGGTAAGATGTTTTTTTATTTATTTTCACGGATGACTTGAGAGATTGAGACATGTGTACATATGTGTTAGTTGAGACAAATATAAGTCTTGAACTCGGGACCATTTATATGAAGTAAAGTTTTGCCGCCAGAATACGGCACGAAATTCATTATTTAATTCAGTCCATGGGTGAATTTCCTTGGCCTAGGTTGATCTAAGCCAATTCCAAATTATGATAGAGCAAAAATAAATTTTTATTTTTATTTTTTTCATGTCGAGCTAGGTTGATCCAATAAGCTTATTCCCATATGTCGATTTCAATTCCAATTCTAAGATCGGCCCACAATTCAATGGACCTACCAAAAAGTACACGCCCCCCAACCCCCGCATTGGCTCCTCCAAAGGCAATCAGAACAGCTTTCATTTTGCATTTTTTTTTTGGTCAACGTTTTGCATTTATTAAAAAAAAAAAACGTTTTGCATTTATTGGGAAGTTGTTTGATTGAGTATTTTTTGTTATTTATTTATTTAATTGCTTTTTGTATTTGGAAATTTTTTTTGGTTCTGCATAATAATTAATATTTTTTAAAATATTTTAATTAAATAACATATGTTGTATCTAACTACTATTCTAAAAAGGAGAAAATTCAAAGAAGTGCTACACAACTTGGTGAATTTTAGCCCAAAGCGTAGAACCTACTAGATGAATTCATATACTTCGACAATTCTATAAATCTATTGCTTCTAAGATGAGTTTGAATGAAATAAATTGAGAAGATAACCTTTTCATTCGAGTAATATTCAAAGTGATCTTTACAATCAATTCGTGTCAAGAATGGGTAAATTAAAGTTCTTAATTAGAAGAGATTTGTGATCTTCTGGCACCTAAACCCCCTTTGTTAATATGAAATTAAAGATAAATAAAATTTATTTTTTAATTATGAAAAACAAAAATTTTCTACTTTCAAGATAATAGATTATGTTGGTTTTTGTATTTGAAACCCTTGACTTTTTTTCGTATATATCCAAGCAGTATTTTCATGCAAAAAAATGTTTCTTGGTTAAAAAAAAAAAAAACATTTTAAGTAGACATAACCAAATGACCTCTTACTTCATTTGACATTTTCGAAATAGGAAAACTCAGAAAAGCCTGTCAAAGTTTAGATATTCTTCAAAATTTTATTTGTAAAAAAAAAAAAATTCATATTACAGGGGGAGTGATTGAATTGATAAACGTTTATATTTCAGATAACTTTTTAGGAAATCATTGTATGAACTAAATAGGGTGTTGTTGGCATTGTTAGGGCCTTTCGTATTTTCAAAAAATAAATGTTTTTTGAAACCATAAACCTAAAAATATTTTTGCCCAACAATATTTTTAACTTATTGTTTTAAAAAATGGCTGTGCTAAATCCATCCCTAAACTGGATCCATCCACCCATAGAAAATTGATAGGACGAAATTACCCAAATCATGAGCACCACTCCCCACCTACACTGTCTCTCATAAGTTCCTTGCTCGGGTCGGTGTCGTTCAACCTGAATCCTTCTAGCTGTTTGCTTGGCCTTCCAAGGTCCAAGAGTATCTAATGCAACTGAAGATGCCTTATAATTGAGCATTCTCCAGTTGTGACTCTACTGGTGACTTTCATGCTAAGAGTCTATTTGGCAAACTTGTCAAATAGTACATAATTCTATTCTTTTGTCTCAAAAAAAAAAAAAAAATAGAAATCTGTTTGGTAAATTTTTTTTTTTTATCCTAGGGAACAATTTTAGAATCAAGCCAACCCAAATTTCTTTTTTCTCTTTTCTTTTCTTCTTTTTCTTCTTCCTTCTCTCTTCTTCTTCCACCACCGCCGCCATCCACTGTCGCTAGTCATCGGCAATAGGTTGGGCGAGGTCCGGCAAGCTCTCACCTAGCCATTGGCGAGGCTTAGCCTCGTCGGTGGCCAAGTGAGCCTCACTTGGCCACCAACGAGCCTCCCTAGTTGGGCAAGGTTCAGCTGAGCTCACCCAACCGCCGACGAGGCTTAACCTTGCCTAGCTGCCAGCGATGCTCGACTGACAAGGCACGGCCTTGTCGAGGGTTGGCAACACTCCAGCAATGTTGTCGACCCTCGTCTAGCTGGTCGTCAGTCATCCCAAGACTGGCGACTAGCCAAAACTTGAAGAACAAGAGAAAGAAAAGAAATAAAGAAATAAAATTATTTAAAAAATTAAAAAATTTTGGATTAGAATTTTAGGAACAATGTCAAACGTAATTTTATTTCGAAAATAAAATTTTTGGATAATTATCAAACGCCTTCAAATGTTTAAAAATTCGTTTGGGAAATAGAATAAAAAGAATAATTTCTTTATCCTGAAAATAGAATGGTTACTAAATAAACCTTATGAGTTTGATTCTAATTGTTTGAACAACTATATTATCTTATTTGTCCTGCCGTCATGTTCATTGTGTTGGAATTGATTTGTTAATCGGTAGCAAAATCAAATGAAGAATGACAATATTTCCTTAAAAAATTAAGAAGGAAACATAGGGGAAAAAATTCTTGAATCACGGAGGAGGTGGGGGCAACAAGGTCATGGAGGCAGTCATGGTGTTGGAAGTCTAGGTATTGAAGTTAAGACTAAGAGGTGATGGGGTCAGCCACACTGAAGAGGGCAGCAGCGACAATGAGTGATGCAAGACCATCGTAGAGTGGGGGTGATCTCGCTGTTGGTGAATTGGTGGAGAGCGGAACCGGTGCCGTGCAATGCTTTGAGGTACATGGAATACAAGACTGAGCACGTCTGTCTCACTTTCATGAACTGCTTCATGTACCTATTCCTCACTTTGGAACAAGACACCATTTCTTCTCTCTATCCTTTCAAGTAACGAAACCTGAAAAACCACCATTCTTCTTGTCCGAACATTTCTTGTTCCCCTCTCTTTCGTGCATCTTCATTGAATTTCATCGAGGTACTTCCTCCATCAATGACGGGCATTTCCAAATGTTTGGCTTTGAGGTACACAGAATACAAGACTGAGCACGTCTGTCTCACTTTCATGAACCGCTTCATGTATCTATTCATTACTTTGGAATGAGACATCATTTCTTCTCTCTATCCTTTCAAGTAACGAATTGTTCCCCTCTCTTTGTGCATCTTCATTGAATTTCATCGAGGTACTTCCTCCATCAATGATGGGCATTTCCAAATTTCTTCGAGGTACACGAAATACAAGACTGAGCACGTCTGTCTCACTTTCATGAACTGCTTCATGTACCTATTCCTCACTTTGGAACGAGACACCATTTCTTCTCTCTATCCTTTCAAGTAAAAACCACCACCATTCTTCTTGTCCGAACATTTCTTGTTCTCCTCTCTTTCGTGCATCTTCATTGAATTTCATCGAGGTACTTCCTCCATCAATGACGGGCATTTCCAAATGTTTGGCTTTGAGGTACACGGAATACAAGACTGAGCACGTCTGTCTCACTTTCATGAACTGCTTCATGTACCTATTCCTCACTTTGGAACGAGACACCATTTCTTCTCTCTATCCTTTCAAGTAACGAAACCTGAAAAAACCACCATCTCTTGTCCGAACATTTCTTGTTCCCCTCTCTTTCGTGCATCTTCATTGAATTTCATCGAGGTACTTCCTCCATCAATGATGGGCATTTCCAAATGTTTGGCTTCGAGGTACACGAAATACAAGACTGAGCACGTCTGTCTCACTTTCATGAACTGCTTCATGTACCTATTCCTCACTTTGGAACGAGACGCCATTTCTTCTCTCTATCCTTTCAAGTAACGAAACCTTAAAAATCCACCGTTCTTCTTGTCCGAACATTTCTTGTTCTCCTCTCTTTCGTGCATCTTCATTGAATTTTATCGAGGTACTTCCTCCATCAATGACGGGCATTTCCAAATGTTTGGCTTTGAGGTACACGGAATACAAGACTGAGCACGTCATGAACCGCTTCATGTACCTATTCCTCACTTTGGAACGAGACACCATTTCTTCTCTCTATCCTTTCAAGTAACGAAACCTAAAAAAACCACCATTCTTCTTGTCCGAACATTTCTTGTTCCCCTCTCTTTCGTGCATCTTCATTGAATTTTATCGAGGTACTTCCTCCATCAATGACGGGCATTTCCCAACGTTCGAGCTCGTCATTGGCAATTTCATTTAAGTGCTCGACTTTGACTCCCAAACGCGGTTTTGCTGATCACACACACTATGCCTTGGTGTAGCCATATATATAAAAAGGTGGGCCCCCCTGCCTGCCATTATTAGGGGAAGATAATAAAAGGACAAAACAAGGGTTAGCGGGCGAAGCACGAAGACTTGATGCAGACTGAGAAGGTGAGGGATGGGACCCACAAGTTGGATAGTTTTGTCTTTGCCATCCTCTAGGGTGTGGATGAAGTCATTTTAGGAGTGAATTTAGAGCCAACCTTTCAAAAATGGCCAAAAAGTGAAATGATTAGTAAGGTAAATTCTACGACCGAAAAAGAAAAAGAAAAAAGTAAGGTAAATTCACTTATGGTAATATCTATAGTATTGACTCGAGTAAAATGTTTGTGCCACTATGTTTTCGTAAAAAGATTATGACAAACAATAGTGACTAATAAAAAATTCTTAATTTTTTAGTAGATCACATTAGTGAAATCTTCACATTATTTATGAATAAATCACTATAGACGACAATTTGTGGATTGATAATGTATTGTCTCTATCTGAGTAAGCGAATGAATGTCTTACGGTAATGAATTTTCGAATTCATCTTTTTACTAAGTCGATGAGAGACATAATCAAAATCTTCGAGAACATATAAATATTGATTCAAGAACAAATTTTCCTTTTTTTCTTTTTTGGGTCAATTTGTTTTTCTTTAATTTCATCCTTCTTCTATTTATTTTTCTTTAATTCATATTTGTCTTTTAATAGATTACACCGCATTTATCTTAAGCCCATCACGAAGCGAGTTGAGACTTTTATCGCGGACTTTTGCGAGGTGGGCTCAGTTAGTGGGCTGAATCGAAGCTCCATGGCTTATAGTAAGTGTGCGTTGACCAGTCAAAGGTTTGACCAGTCGCTCCCGATCTGAATCTTTCGTGTCATTGGCTGCATTGATCTGACCGGGTAAAGCAACAATAATAATTATCGGTCAATTGATTAGGTCATCGCATTAAATAACGAAAATATATTTTATTCTATTTGGGAATCTCTAACTCGGGATTGGGTTAACACGTGACATATTCATTGCATTAGATATTTTTTCCACAAAAAATTAAGCAAATTAATCGAAATCCCATTATCATATGTAAAATGAGACGACCATTGTCATCAGCAATCGCGTCGCTGGGCTCTACTATTAGACGTGGAGCTTCTGGCCGGTGACCCGCTCCCATGGAAGTTGCCTTGCCGGCCTCATAAAGAGAGAGAAAATGAAAAGCAAAAAATAAGAAAATGCATGAAGTCCAGTTGTCAAAGTAAGCAAAATCTAGTTTTCCTTAATTTCTAATCAATTCATTTTTATGCTGAATTTGACCGCATCTAATAGACATTGTGGTCGAAACACATTTTAGTGTGACATGAATAAAATTTTCCAACATGAATGTCTACATAATCATCTACATTCGCTACATTTTATCCATGCCATACTCTGTCATTATTTACATTGAGTATATTTTTCTGCACATGTCCATATGGACATCTGCATGTTTTATCCACATCATACTTTTGCGTAGTCTGATAGTTGAATTTAGTCGTGGTCTAAGATAGACTTGATTTGAAAATTTATGAAAATAAAAGAATTTGATTTAGAAGAGTGTGAATATATTGTGGGAAGAATTAGAATTTTTCTTAGAAATCATGTTTCCTCGTCTCAAGGGAGAGGATGACAAAATATGATCTTGATATATCTCAAGAAATACATCGCAGCATATGCCGGGTTTAGTGGGGGGCAAAAAAGAATCGATCCAAACCAAAACATTTCAAGTCTTTTTAGGTCGGGTTTTCTTTTCGGTATGAATAATAAGCGAAACAACGGACTTCTGGTGATTGTTTCGGTTTCGACTTGTAAACCCGAACTGACCCGACACCGATTATTAAACTTGTTTTCAGTTCAATATCGTGTTTTGAACTCCTTTTTTTCCATTATTCAATCATTTCTCGATTCACGTCGCGTCAAGGCGCGATGTCTGACTGGTACCTGCATGAGCGGTGACGTCCATGTACAGTTACCGTGAGAAGAGCGGCAGACGGAAACCCATTCTCCGACCATGACTCCACTCCAAAACAAAGCGACTGGTTTTTCACACCTTAATGACGGGACGAGTTTCCGGCGAAGCGAACCGCCGTGAACTGTCGCTCCTCCGGTACCCTAATCAAACCAGGAAGAGACTGACGATGGAGATGATGGCGATGGCGAGCCTTTGAAGAGAAGGCTGTGGAAGCCGGGTTTTCGAGAAGCGGATCGGGTGACTCCATCTCTGCATGTGCAGTGTAGAGAGAGAGATGGCTATGTTCAGTGTTGAAAGAAGAACAAATCCAATAACTCGACCCGACCCGACCCGACTCGACTCGATCCAAATTCTTTGTTTTTTCTGTTGATCTACGTGCTGGTTGGGTCTCAGGTCAGGTCAAAAAAGACAAAACGTGCCCACTCCATCCGTGGAGAGGTTAAATGGAACTGGCCCGTCGACACCCGATTATGTACCAATTCCCAATTTGACTGGCCGCAGTGCTAACTCCCCTACTGGCTGGCCAGTTGGTCCCCCCTTGGGCACTAATCAACCGGTCTACGAATATAATTTTATGGGCTCGGCAATTAAAGGTCTCCACTAGAGACAAAATGTACAGAACATGCGCATCTCGCTTGGTACATTCGAATTAACAATGAGAAAAATATGCATCACGTTCGTGTACAAAATCTCTGCGAACGAATTGTCATGCAAAAGCTAGGGGGACTAGGTTAGATCCATTGCATGTATTTATGATTTGACAGCTGCTTTTCATGGTTTCCCAGGTCAAATAATCTGCCAAACTTAAAAACAAAAAACAAAAAAAAGAACTTTCTTGCGCAATCCATGCGCGCTGAAAGAACCAAGAAGTTGTCATGTTAGAGTGCGAAAGTTTTGGAGGATTCCAGTGCGAGATCTATGCTACATTAATGCAAGATCTCATTTTTCATGTTTTTGGTTTTTGGTTTTTCAAATATAGAAATTTCTACCTTAATGGCCGTAAACATTTAGCTCCCCTACATGAATGAGATCTACGTCATGAGAGAAAGAAAGTTAGGGATAATCGATTCCCAGTCTGGACTCAATGAGGAATTAGGAACCGAACCACTTGGTCTTAGGGCCATACTAGACCAGGTCCAATCTATTCCCGGGCAATTCTAATGGAACCAGTGGTTTCCCTCTCGTTGCCTAGACCGACACGCCCACGGGAATTTGTATGGGTTAAACCCATACGAGAATGCCCGAACCAACAGAGTCCTCCCTCTCTCTACCTAGACCAGCACACCCATCAGCCTCTCAAATTCCTATCTCTCCAGCAATTCATGAAAGTGAGTGTCACCCACACACACAATCATCAACAAAAAACAAAACAAGAGAGGGAGGCTTCGAGCTTGATTGAGAGGGATGCGAGATAAGTGATGACTGAGAATCGCGCAAGAGAATGACTGAGAGACTAGCGAGAGGGGCATGAGCTATTAGGGTTTGTGAAAGTCTGAAAAAAAGGGGTGAATTGTGCGTGTGTGGTGTGTTTACAGCATGGAATAAATTAGGGGTGATCGGGTCCAGGCGTAGAGGCCTGACTTTGACCCCGTACTCCGACCCCCGTTATAACCTGGGCTCTCATTTTTGACCCTATACCCGACCCCGTTTCAGTATTGACCCCGTACCCGACCCACCCCCCCGTTTTCCGATCCTGGCTCTGCAAGGCCAACCCTGTTTCCATTGGAACCCGTTTTTGCAATCTCGATATCCTATACAACTTCGAATTTTATATTAATAAGTGAGAAAATAACGTAATCCTCTTAATTTATATTGAAACATTAAGCACCGATAATAAATTAATACATGAACTTTTTACTAAACGGAAAATTAAGGATCCATATGGCTAATTATTATAAATAAAATCATAAGGCAAAAAATTAGTAACAAACATGGGTGTAATATTAGTCTTATTCCCACAACTATTATATGAAGCTATTCGTTTATGCAAACATAACTCTTTATACAAAAGAGAAATTAGGCAAGCCAATCCATGTGATACACAAGAATTTGGCGGCGACGAACACCTTTCGTCCATCAGATGGTGTGAGAGGGAGCCAGTGAGGAAGGGAAGCAAGTGAGGAAGAGAAATGACAAAGGAGGAGTGCCGTGCGTGTTTGAGTGAGCCAAGAGGAAAAATATCATGTGATTGCGAGGGTAGTAAAAATAGATATTGAGAGGAAAAAACTTTTGTACCTCTACTTACAAAACCGGTCCAGAACCGGTTCCGGTGGGTAATTACTTGGACCTGCTCCCTGACCGGTTTAAACCGTTCCGAATTTTGGGAACCTGTTCCGACCAGCTTTCAATGGGAACCTGGCCTCAACCCCGCTTTTCTGGGTGGCCGGGTCCGGAACCGGGTATACCCGGTCCGGTTGCACACCCCTAGGGAGATGGAGATAGATTAGGTTTTGTTTAGAGAATTTCAAGAAAATATTAAAATTATTTTTAAAAAAAGCGATCTAGTCTGGATGGGCGGTTCCATCACTAAACTAGAAACTAAATCGATCCTCTCGAAAGCTGCCTAGAACCAGCTGGTCTGGTCCAATCTGGACGATTTCTTATTCTAAGTGGTTCCGGTTGGTTACTTCTAAAGAGAGTATATATCAAGTACCTCTATTGATCTATCCTTTATTCTTTAACGAGTTAACACAAAAAGAATATTTAGCATTTAATCCCATTCTTTTTACCTACTCCAGAATTACCTAGCAAAAGATCAATTTATATATACACGTAGTATCTTAAGGTACAAGAAATTTGAAATGACGGAAAAGAAATTGTTACCTTTCAACCTTCTGTGTAGTATTCCGGTATGCGACAAGAACCCAAAAGTTTAAAAATATTTAATTGCATCAATTACTACAAAAATGCATATATAGAATCTATATCTAAATTATTTCCAATTCACACCCCAAGAGCATTTGTTTGCTTTTACGCGTCTAGTTTGAATATGAAGATCTCATCTTTGAGTTTAGCCTAAATTTGAGCTTTACCCAATTGAGTTGTCTTGATGATTTAAAGAATGATTTTGTGTACAGATACAATGAATGTCACATGTTAAATTCCTCATCATTAAGTGCAAACAATTCCGTATTTTAGTCACTTACTAGAATTTTGGTTCGACCCTTATCTAATGGTGAGACAAGATTCGTGTGAATTAACAAATTCAAAGTTTACCTACTTAAAATAAGTTTACTTATCAAGAAAGCAAATTCGAACAAAAAATAACTTAGATTCCTACTAATATGGTTATTTTTGCAAAGTACGATCACCACGGAGGTCATTGTTGATCTCCCAAAAAAGCAGCTTTTTTTGTTGTATTAATGTGATCACGATTGAGACAAACACTACTGTTTCAATCATCGGGAAGAGGAGTAGAGTAGAATCGACAAAAAAGAAAAAAAAATCATCGGGAAGAGGCAACTATCGCGATGGTGATTGTCGCCTCCAATGGTAGCCACTGTGGTCCCAACAGTGGCTGCTACAATAAATCAGGAAAAAATTTCTTCGTTTTTTTTTTTGACTAGTTTGAATGTAATTTTGTTAATTCTATTATACGTGCACCAAACATTTGATGAGATTTGTTATAATTTGAAGGATTTTTAATTTCACTTTGTACTATCTTATTCCAACCCATGTCTACCCACCAAAAGCAACCTCGGAATTGTTTTACCAAAATAAGGGGAAAAAAAAAAAAAAAAGAGCAACCTTAAAGATCCCTCAATAAGGGACAAGTGATAAAGAAAAAACACGTTAAAGCAAGCTTGGGAAAAGTACCATGGCACCAAAGAAGCTTAAGACAAAATACTTGATAAAATGAGATTGTGGTCAAGCATTTAAAAAGAAAAAAAGAATTTGAAGAAATTCGGTTTTTGTTCTTCGTCGAAAAAGAAATTGGTTAAGTGATGGAATTATACTTCGAACTTCACAAAACGTTATGACTCCTCCTTTAAAGGTCAAGCGACAGAGAGATCCAGGATGGACGGTCGCGTCCAAGTACGAAAAAAAGTTCTTTCTTATTCTTATTATTATTTTTTTTTTTTGCCCCTTTTCATGTTTTTTCCTTCTTCTTCTTTTCTTCTAATTTCAGATATGTCTTTACTAAATCGGAATTTTCCATGAATCGGTACATAAATTTTTTCTAATAAATTGGTCGGGTCTCACGTGAGCACACGTCGAATACATCTAGGATTGAGCCTTTAACAAGTTTAACCCAAAAAGGAATATTATTCAGCATTTGATGTGAAATCTTTCGGTTGGTAAGAAAATCTTCGCCGACCAAATTTATTAGAAAGGCCAAAAAGGGCTCCATGACTTTTTTGCTGAATTGCATCGATATGTTTGATTATGGGCGAATCGATTGAGCTCGTAATTCTTTGGTAAATAACATAAATACCAGTTTGCCTTACATTAATGGAGGCATACAACATAAGATGGATGCATAGGATTTCGAGTAATGACAATCCATCTTTCCATTGCCAAATAAGGGTCGCATAAATCTCGTTCTTATCCTTGTCCTCCACTACAATTTGCTGGCAATACACCAATTTCGGAGGAATTACCTAATCAGTCATCAACCTATTAATGACATTGCTATCCAATTATTCTCGACCGGCCTATGTGACACATTGTCACGTTAGCAATTATCGGGCGAAAATTGGCAAAAGGACTACATTAAAGTTTCATGTAAAGGTTTAGAAGTAAACTAAAAAAAATTGTGAAATTTTAAAACCGAATTGACATTTATACAATATGTTAATGACCGATTAGATAAATTTCATGTTGATTTTGTATGCATAGTATCTTTATAGGTAATTTATAATGAGGAGACCAAGAAATTACATGCTTGTCATCTTTCGGTTTTTAGTCCCTAATTACACGGAATTATTACAAATCAAGAGCAATCTCAATCAGGCTTAAATTTCAAGACACAAAATGACGAAGTTGGAAAATCCCTTGGAGAATACTCCGGAATAATTGACAAGTGGTCCAACACATTTCAAACTAAGCTTGGGAAAAGTACTTGATGGAAAATGATTAAAATAAAGGAAAAAAATCATACTTTTCTCTTTATATCGTCGCTACCCTTTTTAATCTTGTCCTCGGTTTTTAATTTGTCTAGTCATTAAAACATCTAATCAAGTCCATTCCAAAATAAAATTTGGTCAAATTTCTAGATGACATGGCCATTAAGACGGTCGCAATATGACAAACAATTAAACACTACCTACGTAGACACACCGTCACAATTCATGAATTGATGGGAGCAATCTAATACTTTATTTATCTATCAAAACAGTAAGATATTTCCTTTTCTATCGACCTTAAGCTTCATCGCATCGAATTATCACACATGAACTTTTTTATTTAAAAAAAGATAGAAAGGTATAAAAGACAATCTAAAATTTACCCTATGTGAAATCACTATTTTCGGAATAATTTGTTTTCCTTTCTGTTGGCCAACTTCGTTAACACGTAAAGTCTCTCTCCATCCCCAATTTCCCGATCAGTGCATAGCACCGACACGACAAATATACATCATCCATAATTTATTAGTTGACCGCGATACAAACGATATTTGTAATTGGTGATTCCACCAATCAGAGACTTTTGATCGGAGGAAACTACTTCTGATCAGTGGTGGTGGGTTGTAAATATGGACATGCGCGTGTTCGATACGAAAAATCGAAGAAAATGTGCAAATGCCATTCACCGTAATTTCACGAAATCACAAATTTCCAAATTCGCAAGGAAAAGCCGAAGGCCTCAATGGAGAACTCTCCAAAGGGACAAAAAGTCGAAGGCACCCCCCGGGACGGTTGAATTTTTTTAAAAAGAAAAAGAAAAAGAGAGAGAAGGGAAATAATGGCACCCGCGCGTTATCCGTAGCAATTCCCGAAGCGAGGAGAGGGCATTATCGTCATCGCGGGGCGCCCCGATGGCATTCATCGTTAATAAGGCGGCGGAGGAGGGGCAATTCCGCAGCGGTGAATCCTATATATTTATATGCCCCCCCTCTCCCAAGTCCTCTCTCCCTTGTCATTCTCTCTCCCCCTCCTCCTCTTTCTCTCTCTCTCTCCCCTCTCCCTGTCTCTCGCCTTTCTCTCGTCTCGCCTAGGGGGCGGTGCGCGCTCCTCCACCGCCGTCCGTACTCCAAGATCCGCCGCACCGCGCGGCGGCGGCGGCCACCGATTTCTGGATCCGACTTCCTGCGTTTTCTCCCCCGGCCCTAACCGCCCCTCTCTCTCTATCTCTCCATCTCTCTGTCGTCCTGCCCTCTTTTTTCTGTAATTTGTTTTATTTTCTCGTCTTTTGAAGTTTGGCCTCTGATTCTTCCTAGTCTTTTCGCCTCTCCATTATTTTTTACGACTTTATTCCCATCTTTTTCGATATTTTTTATTATTTTTTATTTATTTAAATTTGTCTTTTTTTTTTTTTGGGGGTTTGGTCTAACGTGCGCCACCACCGGTGGGGTCCGCTTGGTGTCGTTTTCGAAACCCCCCTCGTTGTGGACGTTTTCTCTGGCTTTCACCAGATAAGACTGATTTGACGCTTTTGCCCTAAATATCGGGCGCCTGCAAATTTACGGGTTTCGCCCCCCTTGTCGACGTGGCATGCGCGTGGGGTGCGAGATGAGTTACCACCCCCGTAGGATCTTGCCACCTGGCGAGACGAGGAAGCGCAAGGAGAGGGAGGCGTTTTACAGCGCTGCCCCTGGCGCTGTCGCCAAAACGACGCCGCCCAGGCCGTTCCCTAGACCGGCTCCGGTTCCGCCTCCGGCTCCGGCTAGAGCCGCCGGTAAGGCGAAGCCGGCCGAGGAGAAGGGCGACAACCGGCTCCTGGCCGGGTACATGGCGCTCGAGTTCCTGACGAAGGGGACGCTGTTCGGGCAGAGGTTCGATCCGGCGCGGCTCGAGGCGGCGCCGGTCTCGGTCTACGGGAGGCCGGCCGAGCCGAAGCGGGCGAAGCCGGGAGCCGAGCCGAGCAACAAGAAGAAGGCGGAGCAGCACGGGGGGAAGGAGGAGCACGCGAGCTACGCTGACGTGGCGGGCATCTTGAAGTCAGAGGGGGCCCACATCCCGGGGATTGTTAATCCTACGCAACTCGCAAGGTGGATTCACCAGACGTGAGGCCGCTGCGGCCGACGTGGCGGGCTCCTATTGGCCGTGGCGGAGGGGAGGGTTTTTTTAAAGAGGGAGAAAAAAAACCGGCTTCGAAAAGGTGGTGAGTTTCTGTCCCCCGAAGCCAAGTGAAAACACAGAGGGGCCCCTTCTCTCTCCTCCCTCTCTTTCTCTCTCTTCAACGTAGTGTTTGTAACATGCAAGCCATTGTACAAGGTACGTACTTCTGTGTCAGGATGCTTCGGAAAGTTCAGGGTTTGGCTGTTTTCGAACCGCTTTTTTCCGCTAAATATCTAGACTTCTGCGATGTATATAGAGCTTTGGACGACGTACTACCGTTGTTTAGATTCTGGGATTTGCCTCCGCGTGTGTTAGATTTGTCTGTTCGTCGTTGCGTTCTGGGTAAAACTAGCAGATCGTTATGACAACGTTTGGCTTCGATGGAAACTAACGAAATGCGTGATCACTTCCATCGGGTTCCTTCGTGCGGATCGTGTGTATCGGCCGAGGGTCGGTGCGAGCTGCGTGCCTGGGAGAGCAGACGGGGAGCGCGCGGCGTGCGTGCGGCGCTTGGTTGTGTGTTCGCATCTGCATGTCTGCATTTGCATTTTAGATAAGGCGTGTCCTGCGTGAACCGAAAGCGTGGGGGGAAACTTGGGTAGGTGAGAGGGATCCGGGGAGCGGCGGTTCTTGTTTTCCGGTGGCGCCGGGCGCGTGTCTTGGCGGGGAATAGGCTCGAGTGAATTTTCTGGAATTTGTCTAATGCAGGCGAACGTGTGGCGTGTGGATCCATTGCGGGAAGACTCATGTGATCAAAGTTCGAGAGATTGTGTATTGGGGTTTAGGCTTGATCTCAGAAAGGACGCAAGGGACAGATCTCGGCATGCTTTGTTTCAATGCGAGATCATTCTTTTCTTGCGGATCAACTGCCTTGCATGAACCAAGCGAATCCGCATGATATCTTTTTCTTTCAACATGATATCGGATTCTCAGCTATACGTCGCGAGTCTTTTAATCATGGAGTCCCGATGCATATTGTCACCATTCGCCTAATGTTTCGGAATCTAGGTACTCGACGCGTTTAGGATCTACACATAAAATCGATGACTAGACATTCTCTAATGGTGTTGGACTGGTTAAAATCTGTGGGTATTTGAATTTCCAGATGAAAAAGCAAAGGGCGTCGTTCAAAATATCAAATGAATGAATGGTTGAAAGTGGGTTCTTTATGATTATCATGCTTGCTTCTTCATTGGCAGTATCTTAGAAATTTTCGTAGACATTTTGGTTGGGAGTGCTCTTGGGGATTGGGAAGATTCATTTAAGAACTTTCTTCTGTGTAGTTCAATGTAAGAATTTCATGGAGAAATTAAATATAACAAAACGCATGGGCTAATAAAAATCGTGGTTCTCTGATTAGTTGACCTTTGACTTGCGAATATATATATGTATGTATGTTGTCGTTCTAGATAGCTCAAATGGGTTTACTTTTAAAAAAAAAAAAAACAGCATTGGTCAAAAGAAAACAGAAGAAAGATTTGGGTTAAAACGTGATTTTTCCATTCATCTACTCTAGGGTGGCAACTTTATGTCGTGCTGCCTGCCCTGCATAGGACAGTTAAAACGTGCAATCAATAAACGCTACATAGGACAGTTAAAACGTGCAATCAATACGCTTTGGGTTCAGGACGGGGTGAATTTTCTTGCCTCGGAGCGGAGATGGATGGGACCACCCTCATCCCTCGCCCTTACCTCGCTTTTCTATGTTCGAATTTAGAGTTTTCTAATACTAATCTAGTGTTATAATAAGAATTCAACCCAAATTGTCCATGCGCCATGGCTCACACCCGGAATAAGGGTTTCGTCCTGTTCCACTTTAGCAAGGCTTTCGGGGGCGGGGGAGGTACGTGAGTGTGTGCGTGCTACATGGGAAGCAAGCCGAGGATGAGGAATCTCTAATGGTGATGGGGGTGGGCACGGGGGATGCAACCCCGACGGCCGCCCTGCCCTGTTGCCATTCCTGATCAGCTCGATCAATCACGAGGTTAAGGAACTTGGAGCGCATCTTTTTATGGGTGAAAACGAGAGAACACGAGACAAGGTTAGTGGAAAATTAGGTTGACAAGAGAACATGATCTTTTCGGAGCATCTTCAAAAATCTCCTGTGAAAAGTAGGTCCCGCAGACGTTGTAGTTTTCTTGACATGATGAAGACAAAGGCTTAAAGTTTTCTTGATAGGTGGGGCCCTTAAAGAACGCAAGTTGGCTTAGGAGAGCGAGAGGGAGAGATCAAGAATCGTAACTCCAAGTCATTAAGAGGGGCTTGAACTCGGTTAATGTGGAATAATGGCTCCTACATTTGCAATTTAAAGCTGTATTTATTTCACAAAAAATGAATATTTTAAAAAATATGTATAATTTTTAAAATGATCTCTTACATTAATGAATGCACGGAAATCTTTATCTTTAGATATAAACTATTATTGATAATAAAAAAACAGTTTTTGATTGACTTATTATTTCAAGTGATACAAACGGCTATTTTTAAGAAGATATTTTTCAAATTATTCATTTTTTTTAACGTAAAGGGAACAAATATTTCCTATCGGATCTCAAGTATGTGACTTGATTAAGGCGCACCATCCTAAAAGTGGAAAAAGATGGAGTCCATGGTTGCAGATTTTATTTTCTGGTTAAGTAACACGAAACCTTTCTATCGTCACACGAGTCCGATTAAATTCTCCTTGGTAAATCATATGTTTCACCAGCTGGTCAAATAATCTATTAGGAGTAGTAGTAGTCTGCCTACCCAATTATGCGAGATAGCCGGTTCGAGGCCACCATTCGGGCTACTTTTAGAAGAGGATAGCTCTGCCCCATCGATGTCAACATAATGGTTGTAGCCCTCTACGTATTTCTACGCTCCAACGGAAATTGCATCCAAGGTTAATTTGTTTTCAATTGATTTTCAGACTTTCTTGATGACTTTTCCCTCCGTGGCATTAATTAGGGAACGAATTTCTGGTCAGGTTTGGCACGCTGACGGCGCATACAGTAATGGGCTTGATAACATCAAAATTTATTGTACGAACATTAATTCAGTCATAAAATTTCTGATTTGACTAACGTACTCTTGTATCTTTTAATGATTTTTAATATATTTTATCCGGCTAAATTAGACTAGGAAATTTGGACTTATGGAGATATAATAAATGTCGACTATCCCACGTTGCATGACCGGTGATAACATGGATCATCAGCAATTATTATAAAAAACAATAACAAAATCAAAACCCTAACTGACACCACTTCCCTTCTTGGTCGTTCGCTGAAGGCCTCGGAGCGATATCGCCCGAATCATGTGTAAACCCTAAATTCGATCAACCGGAGGAAATTTTTCCCTTAAATTCGATCCCTTCTCGCCAATTCCCATGAGTAAATTCTTCAACTTTACGATGAACATTGAAACCCAGATGGGGTTTTCAAGCCTCCTCTGTTCCTCAGCTTGTCCCTACTCAATCCTAAGCTCTTCCTCTCTCTCCCCGTCTCGCAGCGGAAGCTTGGCCAATTGCCAGTTGACCTACGTTGCATGCTTTTGATCGTGCACGATCGCGTCTTGTCGAGGAACTGAGCCTCGATGGCGTCGACGCACTTCAAGGCCATATGGAAGTTGCCATCAAAGAGGTAGAGATTAGCCCTGGAGCAGAGATCCAAGAGGCCGATGCAGGAGCCGACGGCAAGATTATGTCGACAGAGACGTCGCCAGCCTCGAGGTAGGCATCAAGGGAGTTGAGGAGAGAGAGAGAGAGAGAGAGCGATGGACTGGAGGGTGGAGAAGGAGCGCGGACTTGAGGGAGTCGGCATTCGAAAGGAGGGATCAGAGGTTGTCGATGGCGAGGATGGAAGTCCTAGTGGCGGGCCTTGTAGACGTCCTCGATCTCGGACTCCTTGGTGTAGGCGAAGTGGCAGAGGCGGTGGAGGAGGGTGGTGGGCTTTCCGGCGGCGAAGGCCTTGCGGATGAGGGGTCCGAGGTCCGAGGTCCGAGGTCCGAGGTCCGAGGTCCTCGTGGTTGCAGACGGCGGGGGAGAGAGAAGAGCTGATCCTGGTTGCCGGTGGAGTCTCCGTCATCTGCAGCTGCGGTGGGCTTGCGCCGTAGCTTGGTGGCGGGTTGCATCTTCTACTTCAACGCGATGTCTGAGGAAGATGACAAACCCAAATCTGGGTTTAAAGTTGAAGAAGAAGAGTAAAAGAAAAAAAAATAGAAAATTTAAAAATATTTGAAAACCACGTTATTTTAAGTAGAGGTGGTCCATGTTAGATGGTTGGCCGTGGCCCGTGACTTAACTGTCACTTTAGCAAAATAGGCTATAATGCAAAATGATGAAGAGGTATAGGATTATATTGATTAATTTGAAAATTACATCCATTCAATAGATTTTGGACTTTTTGGTAATTTTTTCGATTTTAATAGGTCGACTAAGTAACTATGACTCAAAATAAATATTTTGCATGTAACATGTGTAATACCTTATTAATGCTAAGATGGAGTAGTTGCATGCTTATTGCCTCACCCATCCTTAACAATGATACGACCCACAATATCTAGATAATACATAGGGGTGAGCATTTGAACCAGACTAAATTAACTGGTTTTGAGTGACTCTGATTTCTAAAATGTAAAACTAGTGAAAGTCAGTTTGGTTCTCAGTTTTAGGTGTGGATAGAACCTCCGGATCAGATCGATAATTTTTTTTTATAATTCTTATTATTACAAAACATTTGGGGTTGTATGTGTAATTTCGTACTCTCGTAACCCTAATTGCCTATTCTCATCTTTGTCCTGCAAGCCTCACACTGAGTCCCTCTCTTTCTTGCCCATTCTTAGTCCTTCTCACTTGACGTTCGACACCTCCCCCTGTCCCTCTCGCTGATGCCTTCCTCTTGCTTGACGCCATCTCGAGCCTCGACTCCCGCTTCACAAGTAAAATAGAGTATCGTGTGAAAGGAGCAAATGAAGTGGGCCCTTGACGTCCATATTGCAATGCTAAAATGCCTTAGTGGTCACACTGTTGCTTTTCTTGTTCTTACTTTCCATCTAGAGTCAATCCAAAGACCCAAGATGAGATTCTCTTTCTTCCTCTCTCAACTCTCTAAGCTCTAGTCATGTGGGGAATAGACAAAAAAGGTAAAAAAAAAAGAAATTAGGCATCTCTGGTTCTTGGACCCATCCTCCGATTTTAGGACTAGGTGGGCCTTTTCCCAATTTCATAAATTGGGAACCGACCCACCTTGGAACCGATCACCCCTTATGACACATTGAACATGAGTACGTATACATGAGTATCGGTTATTTCACTTAATCTCTTCTCAATCATAGAGATGGTCTAGTTTTATCGAGGGCCTTCGCCTTGACCTCTTGATGCTTGGCGCAAATTTTCAACAAATATATGCTAGATTTGTAAAGTTTCATATCAACTTTTGCATCTTGCTACCCCAAAATGGATGTTGCAAATACTTTTATCTCACCCCCTTATTTTGTCTCTATATTTGGCACTAACTATTCTTGATACTAAGTTATTTACTTCTGATATCTTCATCAAAGTTACAATCTTCACAAAAATGTCACATTTTAGTTTTGGATTAAATATTGAATTACTATGGTTATTTCAATTACTATATCAATAAGCTTGAAGTACTTAAACTTATGAGAGCCTTTTTTTCTATTCTACAGGAGAAACTAAGTCAAAAAAATTTTAAGTAAAGGTTGCATGACCACTTTTGCATCAAATCATTTGAATGTAAATCTTAACCGACAACATGTTCTAGTATGAAAAAGCATGTTAGTGAATAATTAAATATATTATTATATATACATAGGCAAGTCGACAAAAAAGTTAAAACTAAATTGGCCAAATTGAAAATTTTAGGACTGAATTAGGCGCCATTCATTAGGTTTATGACTTTTTGGGTAATTTCCATAAAGGTATGAAGGCATCACCAAAGAGTAATTTCTCAATGTAGTTAGAAAATATCCATAGGAAATGTATCCCATGCAATTAATAAGTAATTTTTTTTCACATATCCACATGTTAATAAATATCACGTAATTATATTAAGTATATTTTCAAATATGGTTAGGAACTTTTTATATTAAATAGTAACTATTAAGGTCAACATAACCTAAGTGGTCAATAACCTTTAACACCATAGAAGGAACTTCCCATGATTGTACAAGCAGTAGCTTCTTCAAGTGCTAGGAAATTTCTCAAAAGGAAAAGTAAATCAATCTTAATAGAAAACATCAGCTGTGGTTAGCATCTTTTTGGATTGGAAAAGTAATTATCGGTGAAAACATGCATTGAATGATTATTTTCATAAGCCGGGGACTTGGGGGCAAATTTTGGACTACTTGAAAGCTCATGAAGTACCTTACAAGCTCCATAAATCGGTTAAATTCAAATTATGCTGGTGGCCTTGACCTAGAGCAATTTGCATGCATTTTGCAACATTTGATATAACCAACCATTTCCGAGCTATAAATCCAAAAGCCGGAACGAGAGTTAATGATTTTCCCATGTTGCTTATAACTTTTCACCAAGAAAACTAAATTTCTACTCAAGACAAACGAAATCTTTCATATTAGTTAGTTCCGGAATTTTCATGGTGGGTAGCTTTTTCACAGGCCCGGTACTTGTTTATTAAGATAATTAGAGGAATTAGTCAATAAAACTATCCACGAATTCCTTTTTTTTTCTTTTGATTTTCCCCCGATTTTAGCATAAAACCCTAAGTATCCCAAAAGGCAAAAGCAAGAACTAATTCATATTCACATTATTATTTTCCTTTAGTCTTGTCCCAAACCATGTGCACACTTCCCAGCTCCGATGGTAACGTTACATGCTCTACTCACTGTCTCGTCAAAAAAGAAAAAAAAAAAAAAAGAAAAAAAAACAAAGAGACATTTACCAGTCTTGCATTATTTTCCTCACCACCTAATCTATATATTTCCATATTATTTATATACAAAATATATATTAAACATAAGGAATAACAACAGTAGGAATGGGCTGGAAATCAGAACAATAATTTTCCAGGTGTAATGCCTTGGATTAGGAGGACAATCATTATCCCACACCAATTTCCTGAATTTTATTTTATTTAATTCTTTTAAATATCTTGACGTCGCTCAAGTTTCGTTCTCCAGCAATATCGGACGAGCTGAGATTCATTGATGAAAGCGATGTGATATTTTTCTTTCTGTTTTCGCAGGGTGTTAGATTTGTTTGTACCGTTTGAATGTTTATTTCCTAGTCACTGCATTTTACTCTAAACCATTCTTAATAAGCCAATGATAACTAAAATCCTTCTTCTCGATGCACTTCTTTTCCGGTGAATGGCGCTATGGCATCATCTGAGTTAGAGCAAGAGATTTAAACGGACGTATTATTTCTTGGCTTGTCAATGCATGCAATTGATTTTGAATTTCAAATTCAAGAAACTCGTGACGGTCTATTTGGTATGACGCATTAGATGTATAGTGCAATAGTTGTGCTAGCTCTGAGATGATGTAACTCGTGCATTTGATAATGCATGTTTTGAACTATAAGACATTGGAGTTAGATTACCATAGCTAGGGTTTTCTTTATTTTGGGTTGTGTTTCAAAGAAAGATGAGAGAGAGAGAGAGAGAGAGAGAGAGAGAGAGAGAGAGAGAGTTGATCGCCTAGGTCACTTCATTCAAACTTAATTTATTGAGAATGGGCTGAGGATTAAGGGCTCAAAGTATGTGATAACATTGGGCTTGCATTTCATCGTTCCGGCCCAGTGTTTTCACAAGTCCTCATTTGCTCTTGGGCCTAATTACGTAAAAAACGAATGTCTAATTTGCATGTGTTCCCAAAACTCTTTTGGGTCCTAGGTCTTTTGTGATTTTATGTCATTTGTAAAGGGAGAAAAGGTCAACTTGTTTTATAAATACCATGTAAAAGTTGCGCGCTCTAGATCTACACAAACTTTTGGATTACATTAGTCTTCAATATAGTGCCGTTAGCGAACTATTTCGATATTTAGAATATTGATTATACATGATAGGAGAAAACAGAAGCATGCATTGAAACTAAAAACCTCCCTTCTTTGGTTGTATGAGTGTATTAGAAAACTCATTACCAAAATCACAACACATAACAACGACAATTAATTAACTGTTGATGGTAATCAATGTCACTCAACGATTTATGTAGTTAAACTTGACAAACAAGTACTCTCAATTAATCAAGTTAAATTCCCATAACTATGTTTTACAACCATCTAGGATTGAGCGATGATGATCGGAAATCAAGCAACAATGATTGACACCAACTCAATACTAATTAACTTTTTTGTTCATAAATATCGAAACGTGAAAGATTATATTTATCAATAGTTATTTTTCATGAAATGAAAATAATGGAATATTCATAAAATATTTACAGATAAATTTAGGTATACCGAGATAATGCGACATAAATAATATGCTAAATGATTTGATAGGCTATTTGAGTGGGTATTTAATTAAGCGAGTCGTGCTAAAAATTCCAATTTCAATCTGTCGCCGGTGCAGAAGATATACCAATATTGCAATTCGAATATTAATAAGTGACTTTTCTCTTCACTTCAAGCGACAATTGCCGATCGTCCTTGCATTCCCATGTTTTGTACTTGCTTTCTCAGTTGACTTTTCACTGCATATATGATCCTTTGTCCTACCATGTCTGTAGTTTCACATCATTTGTCTTTGCATGACGTCATTCTCTCGGTGCTTAACACCATTAAAGCCACCCAGATGCATTATATATATGAGTATGTATATGTATTTCACTTATACCATTCTAATGGGTGACGTCACCGTGGTCAACTCTGAATCAAAATTATGGGTGTTGCATTCCATAGTGATGCGATAATCAGAAATTCAATGATGCCCTCAACAAAGTTAGACAATTAATCTATCATATTTATTATATATTATAAATTATCGAAACCTCGTGCCTTATTACCACTTGTCTTTTTACGATTTTTTAAAATTAGATTTGGAACATGAAATGATTTTACTGGTAGCCGAGATATTCAATTGGTATCGTGGCTTCTTGTGTACCACTACCATGTTTGGCACATAAACGAAAATTTGAAGGATTTATAAATTTCGTCAATCCGATAGGGTGGGATACATGGCTGCTTTTCATCGAATCTAATAGAAAGTGAATGGTGCGTGGCGTATACATAATTAGATGGAGAATTAGGTTTGGATAAAGATATGGTTCTTCTTTTATTAGTTTGATATTTTTTTTAAATAAAGAAAAATCTTTGTCATAAATCCACCAATACATCTGTTCCCAATTGGTTGCTTAGCTATGGTGTGTGGTAGTGTCTTCATCAATAATTGATCTACACAATATAATCCACCCACTGAAACTCTCCCTATGCTTAGTGGCCTCTTGGCTTTTCCTCTCATTTTTATATACAGTTACAAAGAATTCCTTTGCTCTCCACTCAATGTGATGTCTCCATTATAAATGTTAGTTGGCTGCATTTCTTTCTTTCTTTCTTGATTTTCTCTTCTTCGCGAACCCCTTTTTCGATTGGGCCCGAGACGTCGGCTTGCGATAAACTGTCGGTCTCAATGTGCATGTATAGCTGAAATCATCTCTAACTAGAAATAGTACACTCAGATCGGTCATTTCTTGATCACAAGATCGGAGCCCCAAGATTCAACAACAAGATAAGTCTAACGGAGATAAAAAAAAAAAGGGGTTTTTGGAGTGAAGTACCACCACAAAGATGAGCGTAGTAATGATTTGAGATGATTTAATGTGTCTCCATGATGCTCGGGCAAAGTTGACTCGAGAATATGGAGGACTCGAGGTTGTCTCTTTTTCTCCAAGAGCGATGCCATGCATGATAGGAGGAGCCAATCGCAAATTGGCATTGAATGGATGGAACAGATGAGGATTGTAGCCTTCTTTGGAGAGGACCCAGAAGAGAGAATGTGATGAATCTCTAGTATTTTAACTTGTAATAGCTACACTACACACCTCTAGGGTTCTAGTCCTAGGAGAACTATGCTTAGAATGCTGTGGAATCAAGGGATTTAGCTGGAGTCCATTGCACATGTGCCGATAAGTGGTCTTTCTTTTTGAAGAAAAAGATAATCTTCCAATATTGCTCTTACCTTGTCCTCAACATTTTCTGAATTTAGTCCGCGAATAGTCTGGTCAGAAGAAGATCTGGGGTGGTTCCTCTTTTGAATGATGCACATGATTGGATGGGGCCTCTGGGCCTATTTGATTGTGGTGCAGCTCATTACACACTTTGTATAGTGGGGGATATTTATTAGGGTATAGGAAACAAGTGCATTGTCGTGTTTAATGGTACATAAGCAAATTTCTTATTCTAGCAAGTGGGCAAGAGAGACCCATTCTGACCAAATGGGCAACAAGCTTCTGAAGCCAAGTATATTCCAACTTAAGAGGTGTTGATTAATACAAAAAAAAAAAAAAAAAAAAAAAAAAAAAAAAAAAAAAAAAAAAAAAAAAGAGCCTAATCAAATGAAATATTTGCAGCGGACGACGGACCGACGGCTATCTAACCATAGATGGTGGCCGGCGATGGTCGCGGCCACCTCCAACGACGATTGTGGCCACCCCCTAAGAGAGAGCCGGGGCAAATTGTGAAGGCACAACATTGATGGTGGCAAGCCACCAGCAGTGATGGTGGATACGAGTTGTGGGATAACATAAACAATTGTGATGGCCAATGGTGATGGCGCGGCCTGTCATCGACTGTGCAGATCAAGGAAGGAAGAGGAGGAGAAGGAATCCAATTTATTATTTTTTTTTTTTTTTTGGAACTGATTTTTAGTTGAGTTGGTTTTAAATGTCTTTTTTCGACCCATTACTACTTTGGCAATCCACGTGAGTGAAACACACATGACATGGTGGTCCACTTGACGGATGGACCAGATTTAGTTAGTTTTGAAAAAGTCTACGACCATCTCAAATCAAAGTAAATTTCGAGGGACGAGATAATTAGCAAAAGTTTAGGGACTAATAACATTACTGCTTGAAACTTTGTTTAGGTAATGTCTGATTAATTAGAACTTGAAATGTTTCAAATGTTTTACCTTAGGTAAAATTCAAATTGTGGAAATCATAAGATTTAAAAACATTGATAGGTAAAAATCGCCAAAAACTTAAAGTGAACCGATTTGAAAGTGGAAGCAGAGTTTACCGACCCCTACTTTTATTGACCCTAAATTTCGAATAGAAATAATTCTGATTTTGTACTAAGAGCAATTTAGATCGGTCCAAAGCTCAGGGAAGGCTGGGATTGATGCAAGCAAAAAGAATATATATCTTGTAAAATTGTGGGTCTAAAAAAATTATTAATACCGTTGAAAATCTTAAATTATGTTCACCATGACATTAATATTTGACTTTTTTGCGCAAAAACTATTAAACTATGTCCATTGTGACTTGACACCTCAAATTTTTTGTATTATCAAAACCCCCAAACCTACATCAGCATGGGGATAATTATCAAAAAGTTCTAAACCTATCATACAAATGTCAATTTAGTTCTAAACTTTTTGATTTGACCAATTTAGTCCTAAAACTTTTGACGATTTGTCAATTTATTCTTTTTGGCCAATTACGATGGGAAATTGCTAACGTGGATGGCGGCTGTCCTATGGCATGGCCGACATAGACATGGACAATTGTTTTGATTTTTAAATATTTTTTTTAATTTTTTTTTTTTTTCTTCCCTTTTCTTTTCTTTTATTTTCTTTTGTATTTTTTTTTTGCTATGGCAAACAAGGGCTTGTTGTGCTGATAGAAAAAGGAAAAAAAGGAAAGAGTAAAAAAAAAAAAACTAAAAAATAAGAGAAATTATTAAAAAACTGTTTGCGTTAGCGTTAGCAATGCCTTATAAGACGATTGACGTTCATATTAGCGATTTCTAGTCAAAATAGTCCAAAAGGATTACATTGGTAAATTATCAAAATATTTAAACTAAAATGGCTAAATTGAAAAGTTTAAAACTAAATTGACATTCTTACAATATGTTTAGGATTTTTTATTAATTTTCCCTACCAGTGTGACAAAGTACCTTCCATCTATCACCAAAAACCCCAAACTTTGGATTATAAAAAATTCCTAGTGATTTTAACAAAAATTACCTCCCTCACTGGTACAAATCTTAGGGTACCTATGACACTAAAAAGGTTTGAGGCATTGGTGGTAGACAAAGGGTATTTTTTGTTACATCTATACGAGTTTGGGAATTTTAATGACATAAAAAAGAAGTTTAGGATATTAATATTTTTCCCACACACAAAAATCAAGCTGCTGGAGTCTTTGACAATAAAGATGGTGTTGAATTCCGAATGTAAAGCACAAATTTTTAGAAAATCCAAAGTGTAATTATAAAAAGAAATGGTGAAAGGTACTGGTATAAGTAAAGTCGATGACTGTTTTTCTTGTAATTTTCCCCAAAAATTATGCCGGAGCAATAGCCATTCAAATTGCGAAGTTAGCAGCATATAAATCTATGGCAAAAAAAATAAAGCATATCTCAAAAAAGATCGGCGAAAATGTTTAGCTTAATTTTTTTTTGTCTAATTTTGTTTAATTTGGTTGGTTCTCACTTTGTGACAATGTGACAATGTTCTGTTAATGAAAACCCAAGAGCTAAAGCCCTCACAAATGTACAATGCCATTAGTCCATCAACTAGGTTGAATATTTGGCCAAAGATAGATTGAATGGGATTCGTGGCAGAGGGAAAAAAGAGAAATTATACAGGAAATTAAAGTTGACAAGTGGGGGCAAGTTATCGTCATGTCACCCATTAGGTTATACGGATGACGACTTTATTCCTGATTAAAATCGAGAAATGAAAATTATTGCGATGCACAAATTATATTATATTATAGTGGGCTAGCCAAATTGATAAGACTTGAAATGAAATTGCATCTCAAGAAACCCTCGTCAGGGTTTTTTGGTCTTATTGAAGAAAGACCGAGTAGAAACCCTTGCATCTTTAGGTGCCTCTTATCATCCTAATTATTAGGAATACCATGACATCGTATAAAGGGTTAGACTAATACTCTAGGAGGTCGGACAATTAAAATTGGAAAAAGGTATGTACTTACCTATCCTTTATACATGCTAACCGCATGGTACATACATAGGACCCTCATAGTATATCTCCACTTGTAGTAGCAATAAATATGAGAGGCTTTTCAATTCCACTTTCTAGCATGATAGTTTCGTAAAAGGACAATGACTCTACTAAGATATATCCCTCAATTATCTGCATTTTCTTTTGTTATATTAAAACTCAAATATTATTTATGTATCTATTATTTTATTTGATTAATTTAATTCTTTTTTTATTTGAGAAAAATAATGTTTATATCATGGATATAAGAATTCTATCTGCCCTCTATTCCACCTTCCCCATGAAAGATTTTTATTCAAGCTATATCTCTCTTATATCAAACCTTATCCTATTTTAGGCAGGAACCAAATATAAGATTATGATAAATTTTGTCTTATCCCAACTTTTATTATGATTACCAAACGTAACCTTAAGATTTTGTAACATTTGATAGGGCTTGCTTTTTAAGTTCGAACGATTTTGATGGTACATTTGGGCTTCTTAAGTTTGATTCTCCTCGATATTACGGTAACCACTTTTTTTCAACAAAAAATAAACTGTTTATGACAAAAAAAAAAAAAAAAAAAACTGATTCAAGCTCAGTTTATCCACAAACTAGTGGTAGAATCGATGGTTCATCGCCTCTAACCGGGAATCAAATGGGTTCAAGCTGATTCTCGACTTTGTTACCCATGAACCCACCTAATTCACCCATGAGCTGGCCTAGAATTGACTGGTGAACATCCCGGGAAAAGTACCAAAATAGTCATAAACATTTTGCATTGGTACCAATTCAGTCATAAACTTTTTAATTGGACCATTTTAGTCTTAAACCTTTTTATATTGATATTAATTTAGTCAATCCGGCTAATTTAAGCCGGAAATTGCTGACGTGACCGTCGACGGTCTTATGTGGCGCCACGTGAACAAATTTTATAATTTTTTATATTTTTTTCAGATTTTTTAAATTATTTTTTTTTTTTCGTTTCTCCTTATCCCTTGGCCAGTGAGGATGCCGGCCGGCTGACCATTGCCGGCCAAGGGATAAGGAGAAAAGAAAAAGAAAAAAAAAAAAAAAAGAAAAAAAGGAAAAAAAGAAAAAAAATAATTTAAAAAATTTGAAAAAATTATAAAATTTGTCCACGTGACGCCACATAAGACCACCAGCGGCCACGTCAGCAATTTCCAGTTTAAATTAGCCAGATGAACTGAATTGGTACCAATGTAAAGAGGTTTAGGACTAAATTGATCCAATTGAAAAGTTTATGACTAAATTGGTACCGATACAAAAGGTTTAGGACTCTTTTGGTACTTTTCCCGAACATCCCTACGAGGTATTCGACCCAAAAAAAAAAATTCCGTATCAAGTAGCCAAGTCTTCATGCGCACGTTATAAATAAGAAAATGATAGATAGCCAAGTCTTCATGCGCACCTTTCTTCCTTTTGTTTTCTTTGGCTCGATCACAACTCATTCATTCCATTGCTAACTTTTGAGCCAAAAAACGAATTTCCATTACAAACAACGACGATTAAAGCCAAGTGGGGTCTCTCTATTACTTTCGTTCCATGACGCCTCATTGCGATTGGCGATTCGTGCCAAAAGCAAGGGTCAGTTGTGCATGCGTATATCTCCTCATCTTTGAAATGATGCATGCAAAATACAATTTGCTAATCTCTCCATCTCATAGCTGTAAAGAGCAGTGAGTGATGCAGCTCATCCTCAGAGGCCACCAGTTGATTTTCTTTTACTCGTTCCCTTTTGATTTCTACATATTGTGAGGATACGACTTGCATGTAGGGGTCTAGTATTTAATTTTGACAGAGACTATATATGTACTCAATGGAACCAACATAAATCCACTTGGGCAATGTCTGATGACCCGTTTATGTGTAGGGATTATAGGGACGTCTTGGACTTTATGCGGTCTTTGACAACTACAGCATGATCATAGGTATCTAAATATAGAGTTGAAAGTAAAAAATAGCCTTTGAAGGCCAAAGGCCAAAGAGGACGGTTTCAAGGGTAAGGGTATTCTCTTTTCCCATCTTAGCTCGTTAATGGAGGGTGAGGATAAGCAGTGACGACCATATAAACAATGACCGCCTTGCGAGAAACGTGTACGCCCCCCCTCCCTCCCCTCCCTTTCTCCTCACACCCTCTCTCTTTCTTCCTCTCTCATTGGGACTCGATTCAATGATTGTGGAAGTAACCGAGTCAAGAGGATTTAGATAATGTGCCGCCCATGTTTTGATACTAACATGGTGGAGCATGAATGAATTTCAATGGCGCATCATACATGAGAAGTATTGTTGAGTCATTGCAAAACTAGGACTTGTTTATTGGTTGTTGTAATGATTAACATTACAATATCCATGTTAATTGTGATTGGATGAGCGTACATTAGGATAGGCAACCTCTTAAAAAGTCTTTGTTACACTTGCCTTTATATTGAGAGATAAAACCTCAAAACTTGATATACAATGGGGCAAATGCAACAGTACCTCAAGCGAGTTAAATGTGGGTATTACAATATGGTATCATGACAAATTATTTTAGTAGTTGTATGGTTCATGGACAGCCCACGTGAAAGTATGTGGGGTAATGAACGAGTCCAATAAATATGAGAAGTAATTGCGGAGGTCAAAGATCTAGGATTAAAGTGGGGCTCCTCCTATGAGGCTTCAAGGACAGTGAAGGTGGCAAGAGTGATTCGGATTACACTTCGAACAAAGGGAGATTTTTGCTTAATTATATGTATTGAACTCAATAGCTCACAATAGGCCCCCTTTGGTGTAAGACTTGGATTAAAGATGGAACACCAATTCTAAACATGCCTAGGTGAGAACATTCTATGAATGGTTAAGCTACATGAATCAGGCGAGATTGCACTTACAAAAAGGACAAACCATGAGACTCGACATGTCATGAATGAATGTAGACAATATTAATGCCCGATTCAATCACACTTGTAAATTTTGAGGAATTTTGAATATATCATGTTTGAAACAATAGTAGGACGGGATCGAATAGGAAATTATAGTGGATGCTACCACTATTTGTGGTTAAAATTTAAAGAAAATCTTATTAAATTAAAAATGTGAAATTATGTGAAATTTGTATGACGAATAGGAGAAGTACAACTCCAACTTTTACTTTTTATTTTTGGTGGTCAAATTCCATCCTATCCTTGTGGTGTCTGGCATTCTGCTTACCTAATGAGCTCTGGCCAACCGCAACCTCCAATGTTGGAACAACTGGTAGTTATCCGATTTGTAGATACACAAATCAATATACTAATCCGAAATATTACACATGATTCGTCGTCTAAATCTGTTGTCCAATCCCAAGGGCCATGTTTAACTGAATTCCAACTTTTTTCACGACTTGCCTTTTCTTGAAAAGGCAGAATCCAACATGACCTGAAACACCATGAAGCAGGATAAAATAAGGGAAAAAGGGCCAATGGTCTTCGGGAAATAGATGTCGTGTAACGCACAACACAATTGACACATTACACGTAACTGGGATTGGTGGCCAGCAGACGCGCATGGCACAAAACAAAGATTTCGATATTCGAGGAATTGATTGTCTTGACTAGGACATAAATTGGGAACTTACCTAAATAAAGGTTTTAGAGAGTCTTTTCTCATGTGGGGTTGCGTTTTAGGTCGAATTCAAACGTGGTCTTCATGATAATCCATCCATTGTTTGGTTAACATTGTGAAAAGAATTCTATCTACGTGGAAGGATGGTCACTAAATCATGTTTATCATTGTTGATATATATAGAATTGATAGATTAGTAAACGTATAACAACCTTATAGCAATCCAAGTGGCACATGTCGAAATTAAACAAGCAAAACGACCTTTTTTGTTTTCCTTATCACTCTATTATAAGTTATATATCGTTCAAAGGACAGTTTTATTTCATTTAATTTAGATTGATAAGAAAAATTAAAGATTTTATTGAATATAACGATGTATATGTGAGTTTTTTTTTTTTTTTTTTTTTTTTGTTGGTTACGCAATCTTTTATCTTACAATTCTAAACAAATGGACTTATGAATAAAGACATGTGATATTGTATCATTTATGAAGTTCAAATCCCAAAAGAATATATAGAAAGAGAGCTTTTGAGCATAGTCTCTCATATGTGTTATCTTCAAATAAGTCATATACAATAGCGCAAATAATATACATAAAATTAAACATTTTTAGTATCGCTTTTATCAACTCTTGATAAATGATTTATTACATACATGTAGAGAATCTAATGATTAATTAAATTGACTATGGCACATCGTATGTATCTTAGTCCTGTCGGATTTGGTTAAAGTGCACTAAGAGAGATCATTATAACCCAAGACAGTTAATACTATAAACACGCCAGATATAGAAAGTCAAAACAAAACCAAGGCTGCATTTATTTAGTAGAAAATGAATGATTTGGAAAATATTTTCCTAAAACTTATTATTTATATCTGTTAAAATAATTAATTATTGAAATTTTTTTCATTATTGACAACAATTCATATCTAAAATTTTTCATGTACAATAAAATATATTTTTCCTTCATTTATCATAAGCCATATAAGGGATTGATCTTAGGAGATGATTTTCAAATCATTCAAGTCCCACGACACACATGCAGCCTAACATCGAGAACAAATCATAAACATTCTCTCAATCTCTATTCTCTAGCGGGTTCAAACCTGAAATTTCAAAGTTGATTTGCTGACCAAGCCCACTAAAACTGTCGGGAGAATAATAAAACCATAATAAAACAAGTCTGGATTAAACGAAATTCCTACAAAAAGAAAATAGTAAGATAAAAGATACCATGAAAAGCATGTTACGGTACGTATAGAGAATTTATTGGGCACAAACAAGGCTCACTTAAAATTAAATTAGTCACTCCTTATCACCCCACTATCATCTCCACAAATCACCATCCGGCATGAAACTCCTAACCCACTTTGAGATTTTTCATCACCACCCACATAACCAATCGATCATTTAATTAATTAAACTAGTGAACTACCTGATTAATTGATTTAATTAATTAATTAATCATGGGTGCACATCCACGATCTCATGTGCAACAGAGATAATGGATTACACACCATCCCCTCTTACAAAGCCGCATGATGTCTCCTAAAAACGATTCTCATTTAAGAAAATCCTTAAACAATTTCAGAAAACTTTATTATAAAAAAATTCGGGAAAAATAAAATCTGCAAAAATTTTAAAAAAAATAAGTTTAGATGACGCACATCTGACTAGAGAAAACAAGACAGACCACCTTAAAAATGAGTGATTAAGCTAATTTAGTTAAGTGGTCGAGTGGAAGTTGCACTAACTTTGTTTATTCTTGGACTATAAAGTGAAATTATATGGAAAGATGACCAAGAAAGGGCTTTCCTCATTCTCTGTTAGATCTGCCGGGGGGGAAATTTGTTGTCTGATTTATGGGATTATTTATACACCTAGATTTTGGTTCTTTACCTAACCTTTTTAACTTGATTTTTTGCCGTATAATTTTTCAGAGTTTATTGACTGGTCTCTCTCCACAAAATGTCAAAAAGGGGCTAAGCAAGAAATTAGAATACAACGGGTCAATTGTTCGTACAATGTTGCCGTAATTTCTTTAGAGATAATCGAGGAACACATTCCATTCCTAAGTTTCGACCGAGGAATGTGTCGGCAACTGATTTAAGGGGGGCAAAAACCCGTATTTCAAAGCACTGATTATTGAATTCTCTGAAATAAAATCAAACTCAAGTCCTCTTGCTTAGATACATAAAAATTAATGAAATCATAACCAATTATTCTAAATGATTATTAAATAAAGGTATGATTAATACTTGTATCAATAGCTGATATTAGGTGGAAAATCATATTTTAAATATCGAACCGCATGGCCAATATGGTGTTACCTCAACCAATTATAATATATGCTCGACTAAGTATAATATATGCTCGATGCACATTCCAATCAATTTTGTGGTCAAATTCTTTAAAAAATTCCATTTTATTAACTTATTTCTTTGTGGGTGTCGCTGTTGAATGGTACAATGGTCCAAAAAACTTGGCTCTTGCCTCTCTGAAAGGGCCAGATCTGCCCCCAACTTTGGGTTAATCTTCAGATTCCATCCTTTTTCTCTCATGTTTTCATGTCGTTCCAAATTGTCGAGTTGAGACATTTGTTCTGCGCTTTCTCTTTTTGCTCAACGACGACCTGTCTGTCCTTAGCGAGAGCAACTCTAATTCGCGGGACAATTTTCTGTCGAATCGAGAAAGAGAATAGTGTGATGGATAACATAAATCAATGGACGCAATTTCTCTTTAATTAGAGCACGTCGATCCCAGATCAACATGATCTCTACAAACCAATTGAATCTTTACGTGAAAATTAATAAAAGAGATAAACTCGAATCCACTTAATTATGATCTAATTAGATAATCAATAAAAATAAACGAAACATTCGGACCTCTATAAAATTCCCAATAATTTCAAAAATAGTTTAAGAATGTACACCGCATCATCTCAAGTTGATGTAATAGCCATTTTTTTTCCCTATTCGACGAGAAATTATCGGCTGCAGCAGATGTAGTAGGCCGAGTGTATGGATCACATCGAATGAGCCTCCGTGGCTCCGAACGCACCTAATAATCTTCTCCATCCAACACCTTTGTTTTCCTTTCGCCAAAACAAACACCTTTTCTTCCAAATACTGTGTCTGAATGACGTTGGAATAGTGCACAACTCTTGTCCCCCATCTTCGTATATTACAAAATGTTTACTCCAAATAAACAGGCCCTTCATAGCTTTTCTTGTATTTGGTAATTGGAAGACAAGGAAAATCGTGCTGAGGACTCCTCAAAAGGCAAGTGTTCAGCCTAGGAAAAAGACCTCCGTCTCGTTCTGCACCCGCCAAGGACTCAACGGAAGTTTCTTCCAAACATGATTAAACTAATTAAGTAGGAGCGATCCAGATAATCACATGCCACTGACACCAAGGCTATCGACTCCTCAGATCCCACTCAACCCCACCAGCGCGTTCCTCGTCCCGTCGTCTTCACTGCCGGATCAAGGCCCAACAGGGCAGGAGGGAAAATGGTGAAAACAGATGCGACTGTAGATTCCCTCGAAAACACAGTGAGCGAAAGTGTATATTCTGGCGAGGAATCTGTACACGTGTTCTGGCTCTGGTATGCCGAAACAGCATCCACCACCCCCTCTTTTCTTAATCTTTTCTGCCATTTTATTGCTCTACTGCCATCTGCAACTTTCTGAAGGGACCACAAAGATGATGCAACGAGAGAATTGTAGGCGCTCGAATTGTCCCCATCTCGATCGACCCTGAACAGCAAACTCGTTACTTATCTCTCGTTCTAGAACAATACACTCCGAATACCAGTAAGAAAGGGCGAACATGACTTCAGGATAGAACTTGGTACTGGACCAATAGAAACCGGTTAGGTTCTAAGTTTTAAGATATGTGGGGTAAGTTTCAATTTCCAATGAATGACGAATTAGATTCCATGGAACCTAGAACCGTCCATCCGCTATCTACAAGTACCATTTTGCTACTTAAACCTAAATTGATTTGCTGAAGTCAAAGCAAAGCTATGGACCATCAACGACTAGATAAAGCCACCGAGTCCTTGTTTGTTGCAGCGCACTTAAAAAGTCTAGAAAACTAGGTAACTTCGGTCCTTTTTTCGTGTCAAAATCAGAAGTAAAAAAAAAAAAAAAAATTAGGCTAAACTAAAAATAAACCAAAAAAAAAAAAAGAATTTGACCAATTTTCAAGTAGATGCCGGAGCCTGTAACAAAGTAAGTTCCAGATTGTAGGGTATGCAGATTGGGTTATAGGTTTCAAAAAGTAAAAGAACATGTTCCGACAGGTATATAGCAAGTTTCAGGAGAAATTTGAATGGAATTTAAAGCCGCTCACCCTAGTAAGGAATTATATATAGATAGAGTAGACCTTTGCCGTAGTTAGCTATTTTTATTGCTTTTGTTTTGGGTAAATAGTTGCACATTTGGACGTACGTGGTATAATGGCTTACAACTATACATGAACCTAATCTATGTTGGGACAGTTTTACGCAAGAGGCGCATTTAGGTTGTACCGAAGCATGGTGGCTCGGGCCGTAGGGTTTCATCACTTGTTATCTTTCCTACAATTTCTTCACATACATGATGAACCTCAAAAGCCTATAATCTTAGTTCAACGTCTGCCACTTCCCATCCTTGACGTCAAGCGAGTTGCTGAATATGAACCACTACCAAAGATAAAAAATGACGGTGACACGAGTTAATTATGGAAATATGTCTTTCAGTTTGCGATTAGGTCGCGATTCTAAACCGATAGGAGAAAGATGAGAATATAGAAGGGTTTCTTGATCCCAGAGGCCATGGAGTTTAGTCCTGAACATGTGTATTAGCCATCAAGAAACGCGATGCGGAAGTTGTTATATCTACTTGGAAGGTTGAGAGAGTGCTGAACTCGTCAATAAATCTCATGTGACTAAACTTTAACTTGCGTGATAATCTCATGAGCTTAATACTAAAACAGAATACTCGTCTATTCCGATAATAGAAAATGAACCAAATTAGCAATTCCCCTTTAAGAAGAAAGACATCATATAGTTTGATTACCACGATCTAGCAAAATTAATGTCCAAATGTATTCCATCAATTTCTCATAAAAACTTCGACGGATGGAAAATATTCAAGAAAAATTGTTTAGTTCAAATTCAATTCTTCAAGAAAATATTCAAGAGGATAATGTCCAAATATTTTTATTGTTATTTTATTATCATAAATATCTATGATTATAACTATGATTCTATGCGTTGAAACACCTATGGTTTATTACTACGATTCTATTATCATTATTGTTATCATTATTACTACTACTACCACCACAGAAACGACACTAAATAATGGGGTCCGGCGTGAATTATCCAATTTACGTGATTATCTCATTTTGGGAAAGTGGTTGGTGCTTTAAGCAATAGTACATCTCCCTTTTGATAGGAATATTCTCTTAATCGATTCCCGTTTGCATTTTCTAAGGCTCGATCACTTTTGGGGTATCCCACTCGACGGAAAAAGAAGCTGAAGGAAAAGTATTTGCTCGAACAACCACATCTTCACCTTCAATAATTGTAAGATAAATTGATTGATGCAGTGGAGATTTCAATCATTATATCCACCTTGGCATGAATGACAGTTGCTGAAAGGTCGATACTGATATTACCTATAATGAAAAGGCATTTCACTAACTTTCATTAGATATTGGATTACTCTAGGGATCATTTTTATAGAGGAGAGGGTTCGATTCTTGTCCCTGAATTTGCACTCTCTTGCGATTGAAATCTTGTAAATGAAATTTTTCTGATTCAGTTTGTTAGAAGATACGCAGAAGTTAGGAAAGATTTGATTAGATCAAATCATAAAGATTTTATTGAATCAATTAGATCAGATCTAATCTGTACATTGTATCATTTCCTTTTCTTCTACACATACTTTGTAATATAATGAAACTCTGTACATTGATTGAAACACAGAGAAATATACAGAAATTCCTACACTTCTTCTTCTCTATCTACCTTTTCCCTTCATATTTTGACATGGTATCAGAGCACCAAAGACTCTGACATTGCTTCCGCTTCTTCTCTATTGATTGCCGAGAGGAACCCTATCCTGCAAAGGGGTTGCCGAGAGGAATCAAAACTTTTGAAGGGAAATTCTGTCAAATATGAACCAACCAGAGAACCTCACCTCAAATCCCGGATGAACCAACAGCAACAACTTCGACTCCACGGACTTCCAATGCTATTTCGTGACCGAGCAACAATTCGGCCGATCCAAAATCAACATGCGCATTGGCGAATGGTCCGGCTCAGTTCAATCTGGGTCAGCCATTTTCGGCGTATCCCTACCAATGGATGCCATATCCATGGATCCCAGGGATGAATCCAGTCACATCATCGCCGGGAGTTCAAAGCAATGTGCCGAGCGACGGAGGTCTACCAACCAATATTGGGGCAGACTCGACCAACGGCCCGGAGCAGACGGGCGGATCGAATCAATCTGGAACAGGACCTCAGGGACAATTCGGTGCGGGACTTCAGGGACAATCCAACAACTCTTACCAGGGAATACCTCCTGGATACCTTTCCTTTCCTTTCGCGGCCGCCATGGGTCGACCAGAGCTCGGCGACGCGCTTTATGTCTCCAATTCCGACGGACCGGAGTTGCGGCTCATCGCCCACCCTCTCACGAGTCCAGAGTTACTCAACCCGGCGCGGGAATTTCGGCGAGCCCTAATCACAAAAGACAAAGAGGGGTTCATCGACGGGACCGTTCCGATCCCGACCGACGAAAAAATGGGAAAACAATGGAGAAAGTGCAACCAATTGGTCAGAACATGGATCGGCAACTGCATCAACCCAGAAATTGCAGCTGGGTTACCACCCACAGAAGACTCAAAATCAATTTGGGACAGCATCCGAGAAATGTATGGCAAATTAGATCGGGCCAAAATTTTTTCACTCCACCAATCGCTCAGCGAACTGAAGCAAGGAAACACGTCGGTAACGACGTGCTTCAACAGGCTCTCAGCCCTCTGGAACGAGTTGGAAGGCGCGAGAGAAAAAAGCTCGAAGGGGCTGAATCAACCATCCAACAAGTACAAGGCCATGAAAGATAGGGAGAAAGCGACTCGATTCTTACTCATTTTGAACGATTCGTTTGAACCTTCCGATCGCAGATCCCGGCGATGGAACCAGCACCAACCCTCGGCCGAATCTTCCAGGCTTGCGGTGCAAGAGGAGAATCAAAGGCTTGCTTCGTCGGATAGCAAGATCTCCGAAACTCTAGCACTGGCGGCAAGGGTGGAGAGGGAGAGAACCCTAGATCGGAAAGGGCAAGAGAACAAAGGGGAGTCGCTAGGGTTCGCGGAGAGCCGAGGGGGGCTAGGGTTTGCGGATCAAAAGCCCTTTAAATGGGGCAGCGCGGACGGCTCAGATCGCATGCCGCGATCCGACGGCTCCAGAGGCGCGCGAGGCTCGGCTGATCTGGACGGTGGAGATGCATCCAATTTTAGAGGATCCAACGGTCCTCAAAATCCGAAAGGATATGGGCAAAATTTTAAAAATAAAGGCAAATTATTTTGCGATTTTTGCAAGCGGCCCCACCACACAATCGACACCTGGAAAATTACATGGCGGCCCGGAGAAAAGGAAAAGAGGGAAAAGAAATATCTCAGCGACCTATCAAATTTCTGGATCAATGAATTCTGCAAATCAGCCCATTACACATGGGGAATATCAGCAACTTATGCAAGCTTTGCAAAAATTGGATGTCCAGAAAAAGGGAAGCAACTTTACAGGTATTTCTTATTGCCTGGCAAATACTATTTCTAGAAATACCTGGATTATAGACTCAGGAGCCAGTGATCATATAGCATGTGATAGAAGGTTATTTTCTGCAATTAATGAAGAATTAGAAGATCCCTCCACGTGCAATTACCCAATGGAAATGCTGCATATGTCACTACAACGAGAACAATCGAGCTCAATTCCCATATTGTCCTTACCAATGTCCTTTATATTCCAGACTTCCAATTTAATCTCATTTCGGTGTCTAGAGCTTGTAAGGAGAACTCTTGTCGAGTCCTTTTCAACATTGATACTTTTGTTTCGAGGGACACCGATGGGGCCTCTTTGTTTTTCAAAAGCTTGCCTGCAAATTTCAATTTTTCTTGTAATAAGAAATCATTGTGTAACTCAACTTCCAATGATAGAAATTTCCTTTTGCACTCCAGATTGGGTCATAGCTCTTTTTATTCTTATCCTCAATGTCGAATTTGCCCACTTGCAAAGCAATCGCGTAATCCTTTTCCCTTAAGTCAAAGTCGATCGAAAAATATTCTTTCCCTACTTCATATTGATCTCTGGGGACCTTACCATACCATAAATCATGATGGATCGCGATTTTTCCTTACCATTGTGGATGATCACTCTAGAGCCACATGGATTTTTCTCATGCAGTCCAAAGTCAAGTTGTGTCCAACTTAAAAACTTTTCTTTCCTTATCCAAAACTCAGTTTGGGAAACCCGTACAAAGGATAAGGACAGAAAATGGAAAGGAATTTTTAATCATGAATGTGCGGATCTCCTTTCATCACAAGGAATCTTACATGAGAGCTCCTGTATTTATACACCACAACAAAATGGAGTGGTGGAAAGGAAGCATCGTCATCTCTTAGAGGTTGCCAGAGCTTTAAAATTTCAAGCTTCTATTCCAGATAGTTTTTGGGGGGATTGCATATTGACTGCTGCTTATATGATAAATCGAATGCCGACCAAAGTTCTGGATGGACAATCTCCTTTCCAGATACTCTTTGGGAAGCAACTAGATTTGAGCCATTTGAGAGTTTTTGGATGTCATATGCTGCGATTGTCGGGCCCAAAGATAAGATGAGTCCACGGGCCCGTTCATCTTCATGGGCTATTCTACCCTACAAAAGGGATATCGGATTTTTGATCCACATACAGGAGAATTTTCTGTCAGCAAGGATATTACATTCCAAGAAACTATTTTCCCTTTTGCCCATCAGAACAAAAGTGGCACAGAACCAGGGCATTCTCCAAACTATTTTGTTGAAGATAGATCTGCAGATTCTGGATATATATTTCTTCCTCCGTTGATAGATACACAAGGTGTTTCCACATCTACTGTCGGCACCACACCTTTCGAGGAAGTCCAGGATGAAAGACTAAATGATGATGAGATTCCTCCAGATATGCCTCCTTCAGACTTGCTTCCAGTGGATAACCCAGACAATGCTACGTCTTCAGAAGAAAATCAACACAGACGTTTTGGACGAGCTACTCGACCACCTACCTGGACCAAAGACTATATATGTGGAGTCAGGAATTCACCAGGTATTCCTTTTCCGATCTCATCTTACGTTTCCTTCGATCATTTGTCCCCAAAGCATCGATGTTGCATTGCTCGTATTTCTGAAGAACAAGAACCATCCAACTTCCATGAGGCAAGTACTGATCCACGATGGCAGACAGCTATGGAGGCAGAATTGAAGGCCCTTATGGATAATCACACATGGGATCTAGTTTCCTTACCTCCACATCGTAAAGCAATCGGATGTAAATGGGTCTACAAGATTAAACATCGAGCAGATGGGTCGGTTGAACGATACAAGGCACGACTAGTGGCTAAAGGTTTCACACAGAAAGAAGGTTTCGATTATCACGAGACTTTTTTCCCTGTGGCCAAGGCTGTCACAGTGCGTTCCTTTCTCTCTGTAGCAGCTTCTCAAGACTGGTCATTACATCAGATGGATGTTCATAATGCCTTTCTTCATGGTGATTTAGATGAGGAGATATATATGGAAATACCTCAAGGTTTACGAGACGAGGGGGGAGAATAGAGTATGTCGTCTCCGCAAATCCTTATATGGGCTCAAGCAAGCATCCAGACAGTGGTATGCAAAGTTTGCTGAATCACTAATAGCTACTGGTTTTCAACAATCCAAATTTGATTATGCTGTTTTCACATGGACTCAAGGTACGTCATCTATCTACTTGATGATATATGTAGATGACATACTCATTATGGGGAATGATGAAATAGCTATCAAAAGCCTTAAAGAATACCTGCATTCTACTTTTCATATTAAAGATCTGGGATCGCCAAAGTATTTCCTTGGGATCGAAATTGCTCGATCTAGCCAAGGAATCTCTCTCAGTCAGAGAAAATTTGCATTGGAGATCATTTCAGAAGCAGGATTATCTAGATGTAAGCCAGCTGTGGTACCGATTGAACAAAATGCCAAACTAACAACCGCTGATTATGATGTTGAAGTACCTCAGGAGGCAGATCATATTCTCAAGGACTCTTTTGGCTATCAGAAGCTTGTCGGGAAGCTCATATATTTAACTATGACCAGACCAGACATAAGTTATGCTGTGCAGACACTTAGCCAGTTCATGCATAAGCCAAAACAGTCTCATATGAATGCCGCGTTGAAAGTAGTGAGGTACTTGAAGAAATGTCCTGGTCTTGGGATTCTTCTCTCTAGGAAGTGTGACATGAAAATGACCGCACACTGCGACGCAGACTATGCAACCTGTCCTATGAGCAGAAGATCGATAACCGGATTTTGTATCAAATTTGGGGATTCTTTACTTTCCTAGAGAACAAAGAAACAACCAACTGTCTCATTGTCTTCGGCAGAGGCGGAATATCGAGCCATGGCTAAAACTACATGTGAGATAGTATGGTTGAGAGGGTTACTTCATGATCTTGGAGTGCAGGTCAAGGGACCAACAAAGTTGTTCTGCGACAATGATGCAGCCCTAAAACTTGCATCCAACCCTATAGTGCATGAGAGAACAAAGCACATTGAAGTAGATTGTCATTTCACCCGGGAGAAAATCCAGGAAGGGATAATTGAGACACAAGGGATTGGAACACAAGAACAACCGGCGGATATCTTCACCAAACCTCGTGTCGAAACAGACATGCGTATCTCTTGAGCAAGCTAGGCGTCTTGGACATCTACAAGCCACCAGCTTGAGGGGGAGTGTTAGAAGATACGCAGAAGTTAGGAAAGATTTGATTAGATCAAATCATAAAGATTTTATTGAATCAATTAGATCATATCTAATCTGTACATTGTATCATTTCCTTTTCTTCTACACATACTTTGTAATATAATGAAACTCTGTACATTGATTGAAACACAGAGAAATATACAGAAATTCCTACACTTCTTCTTCTCTATCTACCTTTTCCCTTCATATTTTGACACAGTTAAAGCAAATTTGTGCTAATCAAATCCATCTAACTCAATCCAGTCACTTGGTGTTGGGAGCGCATGGCAGAGATCGAATACATTCACCTGGGAGATTGCAAATGGAGAGCCTAAGTTTGAGTCTCTCAATATATCTAGCTGAATCCACCTTCACTAAAAAAAATTAACTAATGAGTTTTGAGTCAATTAGAATATATTGACTATTCCACACCATTCCAATTCTCTTATGTGGGGCCTTTTTTTAACACAAATTTCATGTGTATCTCAACAATATCAAGCACTCCAACACTTAGAGCTAAGTTGTTCCTCGATGCCAAGAAAAGTCTAGTGTCTTTTGTATTAGCTTATAATTGATGATGGCAAAAGGTTTTTCCAACATCATATTCTTGTCAGCCCGATGTGCAAAGGTTTCCGGTTAATTGGGTTTATACCCGTCGGGACTTGATAAGAAAAGTTATGCAAATTGAAGGACTAAATCCTGCATATTAGGAATTCAAGAGCTTGATCGGAAAAAATGTGGAGACTCGGCCGAAAGTCTTTCCATTTCGTAATTCTATCATTCATACCAAAACACTTGAATCCCATGAGATCTAGAAAATTATGAGATAAATCTAAAATTGATCCCCATGTGGCATATAATTTCGCAGTTAAAAGTCAATTTAAAGAGGAATTAAGCGATATTACGTGGCAGGAGAGGATGCGCAGGAGTTAGCTCATCGTCATGTATCAATCGCATCATCATAGTAACTAACCCTATTAGAACTTTAACCAGGCGCACGATAGTTTCCTTTTTTGCACTAGTAGCAACTAATCACGTGCTTTTGGAAGGGATACTGTCTTTGGAAAGCGTGACAATTAGCAGAGAGATTAATAATTTTGTAATACGAGCCCCCACATGGAGAGCAACTAATCACATTGTTCAGAAAAAGAACAATTACCATCGGGAGAGCAAGTAAGGTACAACATATTGTGTATGCCCAACTTCATCCCTAGAAATTCGTAAGCACGGCTGTGTGAAGCAGCAACACTTGATTATCTAAATTATCGACATTGCTAAAATAATAAGCTTGTCCATCCATTTTGTTTGGACCTGAATTAGAAGTAAGGGCTTCGGCCAACCTCGGGAGTAAGGACTTGTGGCTACTTAATAGTAAAAGGTGTAGGAGTGGATTAGTATTTACACAAATATATTAGAGACTTTTTTGATAATTTTTCCTTCTAGAACTAAATTGGTACAATTAAAAGATTTAACATTGAATTGGCCGTCCCACAATAGGTTCAAGACTTTTTGGATAACTTTTTCCATTTTAAACCTAAGAATATACATGGTGATTTCCTAATTTCCAAAATTAATTCTTGGTATATGGATCGTTATATTCACACTAGGTTTAAGGATTTTTTTGGTAATTTTCCCACAATTTGATGATTTGTCAATTTAGTCCTCTTCGAAAATCACTAGCATAGACGTTAGTTGTCCTACATAGCATAGTCATTACTGATGTGGATATTTTTTGCAATTTGTATTAATTTTAATTATTTTTTATTTTTATTTTATTTTTCTTTTCCTCTTTTTTCTTTTTTCTTGACAAGGCCAAGGACTCACCAGCCTATGGGTGAGAGCCATGAAGCCCTTGATAGATTTGAGTGACGGCACCACCAGCCCTTGCCCGTCATCGTTATGGTCGGCAAGAGCTTTGCTACCCTTGCCTAGGTGTTGTTGGATCTATGGAAAAGAAAAGGAAAGAATAGAAAAATCAATAAAAAAATTAGAAAATTTGCAAAAATTGTCAACATTGCGCTGATGTTGGCCATGCCATGTACAATCAATGTCTACATGAGTGATTTTTTCTTTTTAATCAAAATTGACCAAAATGATTAAATTGGCAAATTGTTAAAAGATTTAAGGGTTAATACCTTGAAAAACTCCAAACTGGTACACTTGTGACAAATTTACCCCAAACTATTTTTTGGACCATGAAAAACCCCAAACTAGTACACTTGTGACAAATTTACCCCAAACTATTTTTTGGACCATGAAAAATCCCAAACTAGTACACTTGTGACAAATTTACCTCGACTGATCATAAAAAACCATAAACTGGTACATTTATGACAAATTTACCCCAAAAATAATTTATTTGACCGTAAAAATCCTCCAAATTGGTATATTTGTGACAAATATATCATTTGTTAAATTGGATTAATACTACAAAAAAAAAAAATGTAAACTGTGACAATCGAAGAGTAAAATCCCAAACTGATATACCAGTCAACTGTCACGTGTCATTTAATTTAATAATTTAACGATAAAATTTAACATAAACTAATAGAGGTAAATTTGTCACAAGTGTACCAGTTTGGGGTAAATTTGTCAAAAATGTACCAGTTTGGGGTTTTTGATGGTCAAAAAATTAGTTTTGGGTAAATTTGTCACAAGTGCACCAGTTTGGAGTTTTTCAGGTATTAATCCAAGATTTAAAAGTAAATTGATATAATTAAAACATTTAGAACTAAACTAGCCGCCGTATCATCTATGACATGATGAAAATTAGGCATGTGTGCAATGAGTGATAAGGGCTCCTTTACTGGAAATTTGAGAGCTCCAAATGTATGAAGGACCACTATGGTACTATCAGTTAATGGAATAGTAGGTCAAGTTATGGGAGATTTCATATTGGTATACCTCTCGTAGGACTTGTTCTGAATTCGTACAGATGTGATTATTATGTTTGTTGTCGGTTATACGGGAATCTAAGGAACAGTGGGAAATAATTTGGATCGTGGTTGCTTTTTTTCTTAATTACAAGTTTTGCTCATACTGCCTTGGTCATTTCTTAAAAAATCTCTATATTGTAAAATGACGTGAAAACTAATGAATCTTACAATTAAATTTAACTTGAGCAAAGAAAATTATTGGATAAATCAACGAAGAGCAATAAGGAACACCATCCATTTACATGATTCAATCTTAATAATTATTCTATAGGGAGAGAAGTTGCAAAGAATCCACTAACAAAGGGTTATAGAATTATTATCAATCACTCAAGGTGTGTTTGTTTCGCGGAATACATTTTCGGGGAAAACATTTTCCTCATTTTCCGGTGTTTAGTTCATTCAGGAAAATGAGTCAACAGAAAATGTTTTCCTAACAAAGCTTAAATTTAGGAAAATGATTTCCCCTTTGAAATGACTGGAAAATGTTTTCCAAATCTACATAAGCTTAGATTTGATGCTTGGTTTACAAAAATTATTCTTATAAAAATGTATTTTAAAAAAAAATTGAAATTGAAATTTTTATTTAAAAAAAAAAATTAAATTTTGGAAAACGTTTTAAAAATAAAAATAAAAATAAAAAATTCAAATTTCCTTCTTTTCTTTTCTTCCTTTTTCTTTTTGTTTCTTCTCCACCCGTCACCGGCCACAAGGATGGCTAGTGAGTTCTGGCCGCACCAGATCGGGCGATCTCATGGCCTTCGACAATAAGGCTTGAACTTGCCTGAGGTCGATGAACCTCAAGCCTCGCCAAATTAGGTGAGCTCGTGGCCTCCATCCGATGAGGCTCAAGCCTCGCCAAATTGGGCGAGCTCGTAGCCTTTAACAGCCAACTGATGAGCTCGTCACCTCCGACGATAGCTAAAGCTCACCCTTTGTAAGCCAACTAGGAACGAACTGCTAGATGAAGCAGAAGGGATGGCGTGAGGAAGCTAAGGAGTGAGGGACAAGAAGAAGGAAAAGAGAAAGGAAATAAAAAGAAAGAAAGAAAAAAATAGAAAATAAAAGTAAATAAAAAACAACAATATTAAAAATTAAAAATTCATTTTTTTTCCTGCGATGAAGTGCAAAATTATTTTTTAATGGGATCCAAACGGTAGAAAACATTTTCAATTATACATCACCAAACAAAGAAAAACAAACCATATTCTTAGAAAATACTTTCCCGGAAAGCATTTTCTTTTATTATTGAGTTTTCCGTGAAACAAACGCACCCTCAATATCTACTTTAATATCCAAAATCTTAGTACGCAAATCCTTACAAGTTCTCGCACCTCTCTCGTTAAGTTTCACTAGAAAACCCTAAGAGAAAGTCTAATACAGCTGTGTTCATGGTCTACTCAAAATACGCCCTAAAAACTTGTATAAAAGCACGTCTCTTCAAGAGTCGGTGTGACATTCAAGTACTGGCCCAAGTTGGGCTAAGCCGCTAAGGGCCTATTTGGTAACCATTTGGTTCCCAAAACTAATTTTTGCTCAAGAGATAGGTTTTTTCTAATTTTGTTAGTTGGACGAATTTCTAAGCATTTGAACGCATTTGATAATTATATAAAATTTCTATTCATGGAATAAAAAAAAATGAATGCGTATGATATGACTTTTAATTTTTTTTTGTAACATAAAATTTCTTTTAAATTTTTAATAATTTTTTGAGATTTTTCTCCTTTTCTTTTTTCCTTCTCTTCTTCTTCCTCCTCCTCCTCTAGCCAGTGACCTCACCGGCCTTGGGGAAGCCTTGCCATGGCCTCGCGATGACTAGAAAATGTTTTCGGTAAAGGAAAATAAGTATTTTCCTAAAAATAATTTCCTGAAAAATATTTTTCTTTATCATTAAATTTTCTTCCAAACAAACACTCTTTTAACACGCTAATCACGCAAAGAAAATCTAATTCCCAAAATACCGACCCCGACTAAACCCTCGTGCTAATACCTTTTCAGTAATTGTGGACACCAACGGCTCTCTCTCTCTCTTCTCAATTTCTTTCTTCGTCGATGACCGTTGTTAGCCCTTGCTCGAGGTAGTAAGTGTGGTAATGGAAGATTTCATTTTGGTATCTCTCGCTTGCGCCAACGTGATTATTACGTGAGTTATGACGGGGTGGCCTAATCGATCTAAATTAAGGAACATCGGAAAATAATTTGGATTATTGGTCGTATGCTGGTTCTCGATGTTCGAATTCCTAATTATTTAATTGTTTGGAATTGCAATAGACCATATTTTGAATTATATATTGACAATCCATCAAATGTCTATTAGCAAATAAGAATTTTTATCGATTAATCGTCTGGTGAAGATGGGATCACAATTTCATGCCCAACACTAACTCCATATGAGAAAATGTCCGCAAAATATCGGTATCCAGAAACGTCACGCAGTCCATAACTATTTATAGCCTCTACTCTATCGAGGAAATATAGGTGCGACCGATTACTTTACGACGCATATGACATTTTTTGTCTAGGAAACCGCGTACACTCTTTATAAATAAAAGGTACCATTTGAGGCCTTCCCACAACTAGTTAATAGTTCTCGGTTTGCCACAAGTGGATGGGATTATCGGATTGAAGTTAAAAACACTTTTTCATTTGCTGTATAATACAAGTGGAGTGTTGAGGGGCACTGCTAATATTCAATGAGAAGATATTTTGATTTTTAAAGTATTTTTTTTTTGGATGCAGGAGGAACCAGCTTGCACCGATAGTGCGCCGTAAACCTCCTGGTGACGCTAGCAGGGAAACCACCACCCCGACGCCACGCTTAAATCGCCTAATGATCCGCCAGCCTCCCTGCAACGCAAGTTGCAGGGGCTTTGAACTCCCGCCCTCCCCGAGGAGGACGTTGTAGAGCCTACCCAGCGGAGCCACCTGAGCCGGTGGTTGATTTTTAAAGTATTAATTACACATAACATGAGAATTATATCTGATGTACCTAAAGAAGACGTATATCTATTTGTGTTTTCCAATAATAGTCATGTTTACTTATTCGTGTTGTTTCACATCCTTACATGAACATCTTTATGTGATTACAAAGCGATTGTCGATGAAAATAGATGAAAACATTTCGATTCATATTAGTTTTGAATTATGCCGTCTCATGATGTGTGAAGTGAGGTTTATCCCAATATTAGCATCTCATTGATTTAAAAGTAAAACTCTAGTATTTATTTTTATTTATATACTTTTTATAATTAATATATATTTTTATTTTTATATTCTTTATTACTATTACTACTACTACTACTTAGTTTCTTATTAAATAAAATTATAATAGAAGATATCTGTTGGGCTATGTTTGGTCATCTAGATTTCTAATTATGATAAGATTGAATATGATAGAATATGAAATTCAAGAGATTTTACTATAGGGTTAATACATGAAAAATCTTAAACTAGTACACCTATGATAAATTTACCCAAAACTAAATTTTTGACCATGAAAAACCCCAAACTGGTACACTCATGACAAATTTACCCCAACTGATCATAAAAAATCATAAACTGGTACACTTGTGACAAATTTACTCTAAACTAATTTATTTGACCGCCAAAAACTCCAAACTGGTACATTTGTAATAAATATACCATCCGTTAAATTATATTAATATCACAAAAAATCACAAAAATTGTATAACTGTAATAAACGAAGAATAAAATTTTAAACTGGTACACTAGTCAACTGTCACGTGTCATTCAATTTAGTAATTTAACAATAAAATTTAACAAAAACTAATAGTGGATAAATTTGTCATAACCATACCAGTTTCGGGTAAATTTGTCAAATGTGTACTAGTTTGAGATTTTGGTGGTTAAAAAATTAATTTTGGGTATATTTGTCACATGTGTACCATTTTTGGGTTTTTAGGGTATTAATCCTTAATTATGTTATCAATTATTTAGTGATTACAATAATAAAGTAGGATATATTCATATATATTATATATATTGCTTGGTATTAATAACATATCAATATAAATGAACTACAAATTTTTCAAAATGGAGATGGTAAAAATCTCTTGCGACATTTTTGTTACTTTATATTTATTTTATTTTCCTTTCCTTTTTAATTAATTTCTTTTTTATTTCTTTCTTTGCCTTCCATCATTCTCTAATAAAATTTCATTAAATAGAAAATTTTACCAGTATACCTAAAATACTAAAACACCTAAAATATGTAATAAATATATATTTATATATTAAATGTATATTATAAGAAAAATTAAATATGAATATATAAATAAAAATAAGACTAAATTAAAAACTAAATTATTATTTTTGTTCTTTTGAATTTCTTATATTAGAATTCAAATGTTATTAATTTTGAAATATAATTTTAAATTTATTAGTTTAAGAAATTTGTTATTTGAGCAAAATAACTTTGCTATTTTGGATATGAGAAATTCTATCCACATTTATCTCATCTCTCTCATGGAATAATTATATTCGGCCTATATTGCCTTTATATTTGACTTTATCCTATTTTGAGTAATAAACTAATTGAGCCTAACAAGAATTTTAGGAAAGAGATAAGATCTCTTCCTCTTTTATTTTTCTTGCTATTCTCTAAATCGAAATATTATAATGTGCTTTCCCATTCCTGTGGATTAATTTGTAGATTTATATATGGATTACAAGCTTCCCCACCATATATTATAATTAGACGAACATGCACACTTTGTTCCCATTCTCAATCCTCCCTTCTTTCCTTTCCTTTCTTTTCGCATAGAGGCAGAGATGAGAGAATGACAGAGGCCTGCGTGTTCTGAGGAAGCCAATCAAGGGAATTGGTATTTCTTTTCATCAAACCCACCAATGGATTTTTCTTTATTGCTTGCGGAAATGGCCAAACATTGAATATTTTTTCTATAAAAAAAGCTTGAAACTCAAAACCCGACTTGACTCGGCCCAATCGACTATATGGGATATAAGTGGGGTGGGTCGGGTCGAGCGTAGCTCCATTTCAACTTGAGTTAGGTATTTGGATATCTGATCTGACTTGACCCATTAACGTCTCTAGTTATGGGCATGAATGATGATCATTTTGCTCTAAAAATCAATTTCTGACTAGAAATAGAAAAAAATATTTCTATTCCCCAGATGAATTTCTAAGTAAAAATATATGTTTGATAACGATATAAAATTTCTATTTCGGAATAAAATTTTGTTTGATAATGACACAAAATTTCTCTTTCTTGAGTGGGGGCAGGAGGTAACTGGCGGTAGGCAACAATGGCGGGAGGTCGGCGAGGGGTGGCAGTGGGCAATGATGGGTGGGCTGGTTAGTAGTGAGAACAAGTAATGAAAATAGTTTTTATTTCTCACTTTTGTTCAAGAAATAAAAAAGCAAAAATTTATTACTTCTGATTTCTATTATAAACCTATTTCTAAAGTAAAAATTTGTTCCGGAAATTTAAAAAAATAAAATGGCTTTACCAACAGATTTATGTTCCAAACCCGTTTTCGGGAATAGAAAAATAGAAAAAACAGAGAAACGGAATAATTATCATGTACACCCTAAATGCGCGCAAACGTGATTTGCCCTTGTAAGCATATTTTCCTAAGATGACACTGTTTGCACCACTTGCCGTGCACATGACCCCCCCACATCCGTCAAAACAGTCAATAGCATTTTCGAAGAGCTCTAATGCCTTATCAAGACATGGCCTTTATATTCCCTTTTCTGTGCTTTTTTATCTTGTGTCATTCGAGAAAGAAGCCAAAAGGGAGAAGGAAGAATTCTCATTGGTTAGTCAATTCCCGGAGGACTCTTAGCACACTATTAGCAACACTATTATATTATTTCAATATGATAGAACAAGTACTAGATTATCATTGCATGTTTTCTTTATCTTAAAATGAATAGATTTTGCAATACATGGTGGCTTAATACGCATGTACAACCTCGCTCTTTATCTTTGGTAATATTTACGGATGGTGGTCAGTAATTGATTTTCAAGATAATGACGATGTACTAAAATTACGTATCACGAAAAAGGATTGATTGCCTCACCGGGGTTGATATAATTTCTTCTACAGGCAAAAGGCACATATTGAGAGGAGGTGCACTAGTGCCGGTTAATTCAGTCATGGATAAAAACTACCGGAATAATTTTCACAAATAACACGCTGGGATCTGAGTAAATTATATTACTTGTGATTCTTTTTAATTCAATTTTATACATTGAAGGGGGAAATGCCATGTACTCTAGTGGCATCTTTTACTGTTTGCTCCCATTATCAAAAAGCAAAATTTTCCACTAATTCATGATGAAATAAAACCAAAAACAAAGAAAGAGAAAATCAAAAGAACGTTCCATTACCAGCAAGCAACCTCTCCCCGTCTCTCTCTCTCTCAAATCCTTTTTTTTTTATCTACACGACTCTTGGCTTTGTGTGTATATAAGCCTTCGGATCACATCCCTCTTCCCACTTTAAGCCCGTCCTCCTCTCCTTCTTCTCCTCCTCGAGACTTCTCTCTCTCTCTCTCTCTCTCTCTCTCTCTCTCTCTCTCTATATTGAGCTTCTGGAAATGGTCAAGTTCTCGAAGGAGCTCGAGGCTCAGCTCATCCCGGAATGGAAGGATGCCTTCGTCAACTACTGGCAGCTCAAGAAGCACATCAAGAAGATCAAGCTCTCGAGGAAGCCGAAGCAACCTCAGCAAGTCGACCGCGACTTCGGCCGGTCCATTTTTGACGCCATTCGTTCTGTGGCCAAGAAAGTCGCCGGCAAGTTCCAGAAGCCGGCCAACAGCACAGATATTATCCAGGTACGTAGATGGGCATGCCTGTTTCGGACCCCGAAATTCTTCTCGTCCATGACACCCTCTTCCGAACCCCAACTACTAAGGTTCAAGCAAAAGGTTTTCACGAAAACATAAAAGCGCGAGTAGTTTCAACTAATGCTAGGTATGCTAAAACGAGCCTGCGAGCCGGCCTGGTAAATGAAAGCATGTCGGCCACGATATACATCCTATAGTTATTGGAGAATCTCGTGTTTAGCATTCAGAACGAGAGCTTTATTGGCGTTCTTGAATTGCCTATCTTCCATTCTTTTCGGTGCCTGGCTGTGTTGCGTGTTCGCGTTTATACGGGAGAGCGAGAAAAGCGAAGCTTTTTAGGTCATTTTCGGGCAACAGTTCAGGGGGGGTGTCCCGAAATCTCAAAACGACTTCGTGTTTGCCTTCTTTTCGGGTACTTTTGGCCCTTCAGGTCTCCTTTTTTACGTAAATTTGATGCCCTAAACCCCGCCGCCCCCCCCCCTCTCTCTCTCTCTCACTGTACATGAAGAATAAACCTGAAGGGATACCTACACATGGTCAGTCGCGAACCACGTAAATTCCCATTTGCTTTGTGGTCTTTGTGCATCCAAATTTACATCCACTGAGATGGTGCCGATTGCTGTAAAAATTAGCTGTGGGAGCGCCCCCATTAGCGAAAGTGACCGCGAACGAAGCACTACTGAAAAGGTGGCCCTTAAGTATTGTTTAATTAAACTAAATACTATACCCACATACCCCCCGATTATTATAAGCTCGAGCTTTTTTAGGAGGTTGACGACAGCCGTGTCCTATTCAACGTGACATTAGAATTGATTAAGGAATAATTATTGCTAAACCGTTATGGGGTTCCTTTTTTCCGCTGCCTAATAAATTTAATTTGGTTTTTTGCATCCCACCGAGCAAGAAATAAAAGATCAAAGCATCCATTTGGAAAAAAAGATCAAAGCTATTTGGAAAAAATATATTTTTTTTTTTTATATTTTCTTGATTCCAAATCATTATGATTATTCTCAATTGAACTCCAAAAGTATCGTGACATTATTTGTGGAAAATCCCTTTTCTTCGCTTATAACCGTGATAGGTGTGAAAAAAGTGGCGAAACCTTTTTTATGTACCTCCACGAGTTTTGTGAATGCGACTTACTTTTGCACTTCCTCGAAAATCGTGAATATCCCTCATGAGTGCTTGGAAACGTTTCTGAGATCTTCATGTTCACGATTCAATTGTGATGGAGTGGCACAGAAAGAGTGGGAGAGGGTTGTCCCGACGAAAGATTTATAAATGAAGACAACCCTTTTTACTTATTTATATATACAAGGAAAAGTGAGCAGATGAAGAGCTTCAACCTAAATTTTCTGCAGAAGAATAACACGAGGGACATGGAGGACGGAAAGGGGGGAGAGGAGGTGGAGGAGGAGAACGAAGTCTACGAGAACGAGCTGGTTCAGCTGTTTTCTGAAGAAGATGAGGTAACTTCTGGATGGGATAACATCCCTTAATTAGTTCATTAATTTGTGGGTATATTTCTTTTCGAAAATGAAATAAAGTTGTGACAGAATTCCTTTACTAATACTCATCAGTGTCTTTTGGTAATACATGTTAGAGATAAATTGTTTTCTGGTGGATATTTAGTTACTCGGATGAACGATTACTACATGACTCAGTTCTTGATTTTTTATTCTTAAAGTATCTCATTACGCTCTATACATATGTATTATCTCCCTTCATTTATAGAGAGAGCTCCAAAATCAAATAGGGAGTGTTTTGCAAAATTATTATTTTGATCTATCTCTTTTGTTTTTAATCAATATTAAATAACACTTAATAGTGAAACAACTCAAAGGTTCCACTGAAAGAGTGGATTTTGCAGTAAGGATTAGTCATTGATACCGATTTTTGGTAATCTACTTCCGTCATTTTCCGTCATTTTCCATCTCCATCAGTCGTCTTTAATGGAGATTTTTTTTTTTTTTGTAAAAATAATTTAGGAAGCCTACGGACGTGAAAAATCCCCTGCAGTTCTTATATTAACTTGCTACGACTTCATCGCTATGATTATTATAACAATTTCATGCTGTCTAATATATATTATCGTTAAATTAGGTGAACGTATTTTTCGAGAAACTGAATGAGGAGCTCGACAAGGTGAACAATTTCTACAAGTCAAAAGAGGATGAATTTCTCGAGAGAGGAGATGCGCTCGAGAAGCAGCTTCAAACCCTGCTGGAGATCAAGCAGATCCTCGCCGACCGGCACCGGAAGAATTCCTCGTCGTTCAGAGGGGCCGGCGGCGGGCCCTCTCCCCTCTCTTCGTGGCCGTCCTCCGCCCGCACATCCAATTTTTCAGGTGACTTTTTCTGATGCTTGACCGTACTTTCTCGCTTTGTGGAAAGAATAACGATTAAATTAATGTATCCTTGCCTGAAATTCATGATATCGACGTGCATTTTCGTTATCTTTGTACATCGCATTTTAAGTTACAAATAATAATTAGTTTGCGCGTCGCTTTCCTCTTCATCACTCGCAATTCATGGGGACAAGAAAGCCGATTCGCTCGTGATCCATCACGTTGATAAGGATGCGCTAAATTCAACGATTTAGATGAATTTGAGGTCCTCCACATGAAATGTTTGTGCATCTGAACATGGTTTGACGCCTTTGACCTTTTTCTCTGCGCCAACGTTTGACAGCTTCACATAAAGAGATAGGACCGAATGAGTCATAAGAAAATGAAACGTAAGAAAATGCACATCGTCGAATTTCAGCAAAAATTCTAATTCGCACTGAAACATACAAGCTCATTTCATCTCGATTATTAAATGTTATGACACCACGTGAGATTTAGATGATCTGATGATTGAAATGATGTGAACTCATATGTATCGGATGCACGCGAGGGTCCCATAGATTCCGCATGCTGTACTTACTTCAGCCTTTAATCTTTATACCCAGTTGCGTGACCAAACCATTCACTAAAACCCAACAGATCATGGGCTTTTTCATCTAACTCTTTGCTTGGAAAGTGACCCAGCAATGTGGAAAACATATCATCAATCAGCTCAATACTTTAGCTAGCTTTGTGGCCAAAAAAAGATATTGACCATAGAAACTTTAACATCAAATCAGCTCAATGTAAGGTGACAAATCGAAACAATTTATTAAGTTACGAAGCAATTTTTTTGACTCGATTAGCGCTAGGATGCTCGCGGTATAAACAGATGTTATGTGTATATTGAAGGAAAATGTGCATATAGGAGTAAATCGAAGTCTTTTGTTTGTCATCTTGCCACAGAGACTCCAACCGAGTTGCTGGAAACCACGACAGATTCCTCGGAGACGGATGAAGTGATCGCGGCCCTCGAGAGGAACGGGGTGAGTTTCGTCGGGGCCGCGGCGAGGTCGAAGACGAAGAGCAATGGGAAGCCGAAGATGACGATGAGGATAGAAATCCCGGCCACGACGCCGACCCGGATGATCACCGCTGTGACCTCGACGCTGTGGGAGGATCTGGTGAACAACCCAAGGAAAGATGGGCCGGCTTATTTCATCAACAAGAAGAAGATTCAATGCGCTGAGAAGATGATTAGGGGAGCTTTTGTGGAGCTTTACAAAGGCCTTGGTCTCCTGAAAACTTACAGGTGACAAGGATAAATACAATTTATTTAAATATTCACTAATTAATTTGCCATATCATTTAGTTAAATTAGTTAATTAATCTGCAATTTGTCACATATACGTATTTGGATTATGACTCCATTAATAGTTTTGAATATATTATGCGCACAAGGCCTGATATAATATGCTATTTTTGGCAGCTCCTTGAATATGATGGCTTTCACGAAGATTCTCAAGAAATTCGACAAGGTAAGCCCAAGTCAGAAAACTTTTTGGGACTAAAATTTTTCTTCAATTTTTAATCGCCCTTGTTGCTTCGAAAAATAAGAAACGAGAAATGTCCAAATTGTTGATGATAAAAACATTTTTCGTCAACTTATTTTTTTAAACAATATAAATGGTACAAATTAGAAAAAGGTTTTTTCAGATTAAATTTTAAACGAAAGATTAAACTAAAACAGATGTCTTATCATTTTCTTTTTTTGGATGAGCAGGTGGCAAAGAGACAGGCATCGACAAGTTATCTAAAGGAAGTGAAAAAATCCCATTTCATAAGTTCAGACAAGGTATACTATATATATGCCTGAGTTTCCATGATGTTGTTGTATATATATTTTATTCATTTTCCAAAATTGACAATATGCGTGAATGGGTGGAGATTACTATTATTAAATTGACTTTAAGGTAAATGAATATGATTTTTTATTTTGGGTACATTGCATGGGGATGACATGTTTGATTTGATAATAAGGTGGTGAGGCTAATGGACGAAGTGGAGTCCATCTTCACAAAGCACTTTGCCAACAACGACAGTAAAAAGGCCATGAAGTTCTTGAAGCCCCAGCATCACAAAGAGTCTCACATGACTACCTTCTTTGTTGGTAAATTCCATCTCTCTCTCTCTAAAAGAATTATTATTATTATTACCATAGTGCACCATTAGAAAAATATTAATATTAGGATGCTAATTTGAATAGCAATCCCTTTGTTTTACCCTTTTCAAGTAAAATGAGCATATTTTTTTTTTCATCCTACTAATTTGAATTGAAATTCGACTAAACTAATATTTCGAGGGTTGCAGGTTTGTTCACCGGGTCATTCGTGACATTATTTACTATATATGCGATTTTGGCGCACATAGCTGGTATTTTCAATTCCAACTTGGATATTGGCTACATGGAAACCGTCTACCCTGTCTTCAGGTGATTTATATTCAAACCCATCTTCATCGACATAAAATTTTTCTATTGGATCTCCACATTTTCTCTAATTACAATGCTAATTTGTCTTAAATACGATTGATCTCACGCTCTTTGTTTGTTTGTTTTTTTTTTTTTTTTTGGGGGGCAGTGTCTTCACCTTGTTGAGCTTGCATCTGTTCATGTACGGGTGCAATTTGTACATGTGGAAGCGCACGAGGATCAACCACAACTTCATACTCGAGTCCTCGTCCAGCACCGCCCTCAAGTACCGCGATGCCTTCCTTCTCTGCACCACCTTCATGACCGCCGTGGTCGGCGCCATGATCGTCCACCTCCTCCTGCGGGCCAACAGCTTCAGCCAGAGCAAAGTCGATGCGATCCCAGGGGCCCTGCTTCTGGTTAGCATACCGCTTCATACTCTTGATGCAACATCAGTTTTTTCCCATCTAAGAATGTCAACTGAGTTAAAAAGAATAATCATTTCATGCTGTGAAGATTAGGTAACTAGCTATATAGTGGCTATTAGTTATCTTATATGTCTTATGCAAATGTGTACAGATTTCCTTCGCCGTGCTGGTTTGCCCGATTGACGTGTTCTACCGCTCGACTCGGTTTTGCTTCATTCGCATTATGCGCAACATTTTTTCTCTCCATTATATAAGGTACATGATGCATTGGCCTCCTCTGTTATTAAAGTTCTTTACATCTTTCACCCTCTGAAGTTACGTTAAACTCGGATCCAACTAACCAAAAATGAAGAATTCGAGCGAGATTGCTGCATTATAATCTACCTTGTTGGTGTCTAAATGAGTTCATCAACTCGTTGAGTGCAGGTTCTGTTGGTTGATTTCTTTATGGCTGATCAACTCACAAGCCAGGTAACAATATTAAGGATCGATCGTCTCAAATGATTTTTACCATTAGCCGACAAAATTGTGCGAAATATGCAGATTCATTGTCTGAGTCATCTTCTTACTGGTTGTAGATACCATTGTTAAGGCACATGGAGTCGACAGCGTGCTACTACTTGGCCGGAAGTTTCAAGACGCACCAATACGAAACATGCAGAACGGGAAGGCCTTACAGAGAACTTATGTACGTCATTTCGTTCTTGCCTTACTACTGGCGTGCCATGCAGGTAAGCGATATTTAGATCCTTTCAGTTAGCTAATCAAGATCCATATGTCGCGACTTATGTGGCAACCCCTTCTGATGGCTTCCTTTAAACAGTGCGTTAGGAGGTGGTTCGACGATGGCAAAATGATCCATCTGGGTAACATGGGGAAGTACGTTTCGGCGATGGTGGCAGCCGGGGCAAGGCTCACCTACGATAGGCAACGCGACAACTATCTGTGGCTCGGCATAGTCCTGGTTACCTCCCTCGCGGCAACCATGTATCAGCTGTACTGGGATTTTGTTCAGATTGGGGATTTTTCACCCCCAAATCGAAAAACCCATGGTTGAGAGACCGGTTGGTTCTCAAGCGTAAGAGCATCTATTACATGTCCATAGTAAGTCGTATTCTCTCTCTCTCTCTCTCTCTCTCTCTCTCTCTCAATACATCAGTCATGAAATATTGATTTGGTTATAAACGTTTCAAAATGAATTAAACAACCATCTGGATCGAAGTTGCGTTGGGAAGAATATAAAAGAAGCTAGACGAAACATTCAAAAAGAACTGTAGATCATAGGGTTTCTAATGGAGAAAACTAAATATATTTGCAGGCCTTGAATGTAGTTTTGAGGGTCGCATGGTTGGAGACAGTGATACACTTTCGCCACGGACTGGTGGAGAAGAGGTTGCTGGATTTCTTCATGGCTTCTTTGGAAGTCATTCGACGCGGTCATTGGAATTTTTACAGGTAACGATCTCTCTTCTTCAAGAACTCTTACTCTCTTTCCATGGAAAAGAAAGGTACTGAACTCAGCTTCCGAACCCTCGTTCGCCCTTTCCCTCGTGCAGACTGGAGAACGAACAATTCAACAACGCGGGGAAGTTCAGGGCTGTGAAGGAAGTGCCGCTTCCGTTCCGCGAAATGGACTCCGACTGATGGGAACCTCGTGCGGTCGTCCTCCTGGAGCTGAACCGCCGAATCGATTAGAGAGATCGATCCTTGACAGTTGACAGTTAGCATAATGCATCGAGCCACCATATGATCAAACGGTTAAGAGCCGAAGCATCGAGGGCGGTGATTAATTTTGTGCCGCTGCTAAGTAACCGGCCGGATTCGATCGGGAAGCGGGCCGTGAGACGCTTTCCCGAGTGCAAGAAGTGAGGAGGGGAATCTTAGTCCTGGCAATGTATAGATGATTCTTAGCCTTTTGAATTTGGGTCAGTAATGGCCCAAGGTTCATGTCGTTGTGATGTAAAGCATTGTTTCTTTCGAAGACTTCGCCATTTTGAGGATCCAAGCTTCTTATTAAAATCATATTGGCAACTTGCAAAGTCAAGATCCACATATGCTTATTGATACCTCCATGAATATGCATAGTAGTAAGGCTCTATTTGTTTCGTCAAAAATAAATGACTTAAAATATATTTTCCTAAAAGTGATTATATGTATTACTTGAATAATTTGTCAATGAATAATGTTTTCATTATCGACAATAATTTATGTATAAATATTTTTATGGAAGAAGAAAATGATTTTTGTTTATTTATTTGTATAAGTAATATGAGTAATCATTTTTAAGAAAATATTTTTAAATTATTTAATTTCCATGAAGCAAACGGACGCTAAGATGTATGACTGTTACATGTGTGGATCATGCCAACATTTATTCACAATTAATTGATAAAAGAAAATGAGAGAAGCATTCTAAATCTCTCACATAGAGTGCAAGGATAAGGATTATTAAGTAATTTTACCAAGTGCGGTTTCTTAATAGAAAGACAGTGGGTATTTAATTATTTTTTTTGTCCTTTTCCTTTGGTCAATGTTAGCTTTTTTTCCTATTTAATTAGCATAATGATGAAAAAAAAATTATAAGGGCTTTAATGGGAAACACAAAAATGAGACAAATGACACTTTTGCCTAATGTAATTCTTTCAAAATTGTACTCAACCTAGGGAAAAATCACCAAAAAAAAGTTATAAATTTATTATATAGATGTCAATTAAGTTATAAATTTTTCAATTTTGTCAATTAAGTTTTTTTATTTAATGAATTGCCAATATAGTTATTCCAAGCAATTTTGACTAGCAATCATTAACAAGGATAACGGCTGATGTTAATATGGATAAATTTTTGCACTTTTTTTTTACAATTCAAAATTTTTAAATATTTTTTTTCTTTTTTTTTTTTTTTTCTTCAAAGATTGGTGAGGACCACAACCTCTGCCTAATGGCTGACAAGGGTTGCGTCCTCTCACCTAAAGTCGACGAGGAGAAAATATTAGGTAGAACCGGAGTTTTAATGAGTAAAAATCCAACTTTAGTCATCAGGCGATACATGTGACCGGGCCCACTGCAAGCCAAAACCTTCTCTTTCTTCTCTCTTTTTCAATTTCACGCTCTCTCTCCTCTCACTCACTCTCTCCTATCTCTCCCATTCACACTTCTCTTTCTCCTTCCCACTCACGATCGTTCCCACTTGCGACGGAGCTTGTCGTCTGATGAATCGCGCTGCTGTCTGATGAATCATGCTGCCGCCTCCACATCCACCTCTTCTATTGTCTCTGCCGTGTGTTCTCTTCGTCTCTCTCTCGACTAGCTCTATCTCGCGCTCTTTTCTACCCGACGAACCATGCCGCCGCCATTGCCGCCTCCGCCCTCAATCCAAGAACAAGTCCAAGCCCCCCATCGTCCATAACCCTAGCCCTCCCTCAACCCTTGCATCCTTGAGGTTCCTCGTGGCTCCGATGTCATCGCCTTCTGAACCTTCTTCAGATCTGGCGAGGATGACCCTCGCCTTGGCTGCGAGGGTCGACCACTCACCAAATCCGACCACCCTCGGTTGTGGCGGGTGAGGGCCACGACACTTCACCAATGTCGTCGCCTCCCAAACCCTTGCCAGATTCGGCGAGGGCAACCCTCGCCCTGGTCACGAGGGTCGAGCCCTTGTTGAATCTAACGAAAGTGATGCTCGTCGGCCACAAGCGAGGGTCGCGACACCCTCGTCGACCCTCATCTGTGGCTGGCCAAAAGGAAAGAAAAGAAGGGGGAAAGATAGAAACAAGGAAGAAGAGAGAGAAACGAAGGAGAGAAGGTTGTTGCAGGTTTTCTGAAAGGCGGGCTTGCGAGCGACATGTGTCACTTGTTGAATAGACTTTTGTAAAGTTGAGGTGGCTATCCCAATTTTACCTAATATTTTCTCGGTAGACGAAAGACTTAGTAGAAAAAAACAAAAACAAAGAAAAGAAAAAAAATTTAAAAAATTAAAATTTATTTACGTTAGTACTGTCCATATCACATAGAAGAAATTTAAAAAATTTGGTATTGTTCAGAAAAAATGACTTATACATAATTGGACATTCCTTTTTATAGCTTATGAGCATATAAATGCATGGCTCCCATGACTCACACTTAATTATTTTCTACGGAGTGTCATTTCATGGGTCCAGAGTTGTACGAAATGTTTTATTAGCATTGAATAATAATTAAGTTATGCATAAGAATTCCTAACTATTTGCTTGTTTGGATTTGCAATAAAACATATGCTAAACTATATAATGAATCAAACAAATGGAAATTAGCAAGGAACAATTTTGTAGTGCTGCCAGATTAGTGAATAATGAAATTAATAATTTCATGCCAACCGTGTGCGAACCTTCAAAGCAAGCATACACCGCCTTTAGGAAAAAATATTAAGTGATTTGCAAGTGCCACATCATTTGCTGACTTGGTGTGTTTTTTCACCTTAAATTAATTATAATTTTCCATGTATATACTAATGTAGATTTAATTAAACAAAATAAAAAGTTTCAATCCACCTCACCTTTTTCCTCCATCTACGCTTCCTCATCCGTCTCCAGCCACCTTGGGCCCAACCTCATTCTCTCCCTTCGCCATCGCCACAGACGGAGTTGCCAACGCTAAGTCCAAAGAGAGCACTATTGGGCGAAGTTGCAAATCTGCAAGTCGACCACCATCATTCATGGCCATGGACGAGTTGTTGTCACTGGAGCCATGGATGCAGATATGAAAGTACTGTCGTGAGCAACAACAACTCATGAACTGCCATTGTAATGGGAAGGAAGCCTCCCCTCCATCGTTGCCCGTCCAAATCTGGACTTGAGTCGGGCCTCCAGATCTGGTCTTGTCCATGACCACGAGCCTAGCTCGGCCATAGCTCATGAGGAGGCGGCTAGTTCGAGATCTCAACGGCCATGAATTGCGACCTCAAATAGCAAAAGAAAATATTGAAGAATAGATGTCAGGGAAAACGACAAGAGTTTTAATGCAGTCCATGGCTGGTGACACCGCCAGTGGGGTTCAACCTAATCAAGGCATTGGCAACTCCACCGATGGTGACGCTTAGGGAGGAGCAAAGGTTGGACCAAATCTGAACAAAGGGAGAAGGAGGAAGAAGGGGTGAGCATCGGTCCAGGGTCAGCTCACCCCTGGACTGACCCAACCTCGTTGGTCCTGGTCCGGCTCCCGAGAGATTGGGTCGATCCTTGGTCCTAGAATTCCTGGATCAGCACTGTGCGAATTGGTTCTCGGTCTTGAGAGTTCTGGGTCGATCCAACCCGAACCAACCCTAACTATATATATAATATTATTTATAATTTTTTTATATAGAGAAAACCTTAAAATAAATATCGTCAACAACTTTAAATAGCTCTTTAATGAGGAGTTCAAGTAATTTTACATTATTTTTAATAACTTAGATTTTTAATGTTTTTTATAGTGTCAATAGTCATAATTTACGAAGGAGGAAAATATTTTTTGTGAGAAGTTCTCACGGCGTCCAAAAGGCATAAATAACTTCTTATGGCATCATTCTCTAGTATTCGTTCTCTTCTGTCTTATTTGTTATCTTAGTATTCAATTTGCCAAAATCAAAAGAAATAACTTCTCCGTTCACCACTCGACACTTGCCTCGCTCGCTTTGGGTCATTCGTGCTGCTCGCCGCTCGATGCTTGCTTGGCTTGTTGCTCCCCGCTCGACATTCGATACTCATTCTATTTGACGCTCACCCCTTTTGACCCTCACCGCTTGCCTTTTTAGTTGACCTCGCTCATCATCAAACCCATTTGGTCGGTATGGCCCTCGGTTGCCCTTTCAAGGAGTACAAAAAATGAAATAAAAAATTATTGGTTGGTCCTAGGTTGACTTGGAAACTGGATCGAATCCATTGGGTCAGTCCGGTCCTTAATCGTTTTTTTAAGGAGTACAAAAAATGAAATAAAAAATTATATGTTGGTCCCGAGTTAACCTTGGAACCGGACTGAATCCATTGGGTCGGTCCAGTCCTCAGTCTCAAGCTTAATAGGGTCGGTCCTTGGTCCCAAAAATTGAGGATCATCACTGTGCGGGTTAGTCTTAGGGTTAGGGGTGGACCGGCCCAACTTGAACCATGCTTACCCCTAAGGAAGAGTGAAAAAACTTATGTTTATATAATTTTTTTTTTAATTACAGGTCAATGTTTATGTTTTAATATCTTATTGGATATAGATTTTTTAAATTAAAAAAAAAAAACTCACGAAACGTCAATTTCTAACATGGCGATTGCAAACCATTGAATATTTTATTGCCTTTTTGACTCTCCATGCCTTGTGTCTAAGATTAATTTCTACAAGTAGAAAATGTTGGCAAGAAACTAATATTTAAATGTTACGTGGTCCGCAATTATTTTTGGTCCCAACATTAAAAATGAAATAAGATTACAACCAATTACAATTATGAATATGGGTAGATCAAATGTGAGCTTCAATTTAGTTATTTTTATGGGACTCGGCCGTCTTAAATAGGGAGGGTTAAAACTTAAATGTGCACTAATGATGTGACGTGACCTCGTAAACATTCATAATTAGCACGAAAAGGATAATTCTCGGTCGGTCCAAAATAAACCCATTATCAATTATTATTCTATTTCTCTTAATTGGGAATGACATAAACTCATATCCCCACTAAACTATTCTAAGTACCGTACATCCTCTACTTAGGAAGGAATTTTGGATAAATTGGAGGATGAAATGCAAGGTGACAAATTCCGGTCTTTTGGAACCCTTGGAGAGAGAGAGACAGGAGAGTAAACCCATGATGTTAGCAAAATCCTAGGTTGCATCGGCCCATGATGTCAACGTTGAAGAGCTGAACGGAACTGAGGCAGGCAAGGGCTTATACGAGGAACTTTAAACCGCATTGGTCGGCCCATACTAAATAGGGTATGTTTGTTTATATTTCTTGTTTCTGTTTATGAACAAAATTTTTGTTTTTTTGTTCTCGGGAACAAAAAAAAGAACAAAAACGCGTTTGTTTGCGTTTTTGTTCCAAATCTGTTTTTATTCTCGAACAAAAAAAAAAAGCAAAAAAAAAACAAAAAAAGTTGTTTCTTGTTTCGGAAAAAAAAAAAAAGAACAACTTTTCTCTCTCCTCTCTTTTCTTTTCTTTTTTTTCTTCTTCTTTTCTTCTTCTTTTTTCTTTGGCCGATCGCCGGCCTCGGCCATGGCCGGCGACCGGCCGACGAGGGCTGGCGGCCTCGCCGGGCCACGGCGAGGCTCGCCGGCCCTCGGCGAGGTCGAGCCTCGCCGTGGTTGGGCGAGGCTCGCCTCGCCTTGGCCGGGCGAGCTTGAACTCACCCAAATCCGGCGAGGCCAAGCCCAAGCTCGCCCAACCAAGGCAAGGCCGAGCCTCGCCCAACCACGGCGAGGCTGAGCCTCGCCGAGGGCCGGCAAGCCTTGCCATGGCCCGGGTGAGGCCGCCGGCCCTCGTCGGCCGATCGCCGGCCATGGCCGAGGCGCGACCAGCCACAAGAAAGAAGAAAAATTAAAAGAAACAAAAAAAGAACACAAATTTACCAAACATATTTCTGTTCTTTTTTTATTTCAGGAACAAGTTTACCAAACGCGTTCTTTTGTTCAAAAACTGTTCTCCGAAACAGAAATAGTTTTTTCTATTTATGTTCCCTAGAACAAAAAAAGAACAGAAACACAAACAAATGCACCCTTAATGGACCAAGTTCCCAACTAAAAAGAGAAAAATGGCTGGGCGCAAGTCCAAGAAGATAGGTTTCTGATTTTTATTTTTTTTAACAACACTGTAATACTTTCCTATACGATCTGCGATCACTTATTGTGATGGATGACCCAAATGTCCCACTTGGAGGAACCTTTTAAATCACGTTTGTTCATCTGAACTTTTTAATGATAGGACAAGGTCAAATAGAATAAGTGTTGGATTGAATAAAATGAGATTTCTAATATCTTATACAATATCAAATATTGATATCCAAAACTAAATTCAATGTCTAGCGTTTAAATAAATAAAAAATCGATATATAGCTCTTGCCATCGACAACCTCCCAAGTAATGGCTCTTGCCACCGATAAATCCCACCTCACTCTCCTGGCCTCCAATGTTCATATCTTGAACCTTAGCAATGTTGACCGTTTATATCTTGACCCTTGCCTTCATCCTCTTCTCTCATGCCAGGTAGAACGTTGACCGTTCAAGTTGTCTAGGCATCATCACCGTGCAGAATCTTCAGCAACCACCAGCCCCTCCTCATCTTCATCACCGGCATAAAATGTTCAGATTCCCGGTTCATCTCCTTCATTCAGCCTTGTCGTTTCTATTCCCATTTATGAAAGATGAATCTCGTTTCTTATCGACCCACCTTATTTAAAACATCATAAACATATTGCGGTTTTTGTTCCTGAAGGTTCCTCATTGTCATCGAAAGCAGAATTCCGAGGTCGAGCTCCACCTTAGCAAGGTCCAATCAAGCTCTGATCGGGCCATGGAGCTCCTCCATGGCCAAGATCCAATCGAGCTCCGTCAAGTTGAGCTTTGCCGTGGAAGAGCTCCACATCCGGTCATGAAGCTTCTCTGCAGCCAAGATCAAGTCAAGCTCGCCACCACGACAAGCGTCATTGGTGGCAACAAGATAGAGCTCGGGTGGGAGGCTATGGTGATGGTCAAGGGTGGGTAGAGGTGACAGAGGAGAGAGATGGTATGAGACATATTTTATCCAAGTATATCACAACTTCTAGGAAGAATTATTTTATCAAATCCGACTTTCGGATGAAAAGGAAGAAGTACCTGAAATTAAGGGGAGGAAGCTCTCACTCGAAGCCTCATTCACCTAAATTAAAAATCGCATCAGACCTGCTGAGGAGGATAATACCATAGAGCACTTGTTCGTTGTCGCCATTGTTGCACGTGTCCTCGCATCTCAAATTGTAGAACGGGGACGAAGATGAAGAAAGCAAAGCAAAGGGCTACTGTGATCCGATTTAGTTTAAGCAAGCGTGTCAGAGAGAGAACTTTTTTTCGAATCCAATGAATCACGATCCCTTTGATGTGCTGGACATGACAGAATATTTTCAAAGATTTTCAATTCTATCGTAATTTGCACCAAACATATGACAGAATTTTATATAATCTAAAGGATATAGAGAGGTTTTCAAATCCTGCCTTATCCTATTTTATCACCCTCTGAATTCAAATAATCAAGCGCTACCTAAAGACTTGCAAAATGGATTCAACACTGGTACATTGACTGATTGTTCGTGAATTCATTCTGCATGTTCTACGGATTGGAAGGATAATTTTAGCAAGATAGACTATGGTGGAGTTGGAACAAGTTAGGATTATGGAATCCCTATATAATTCGATGCATCGTTTCGACGATTTTTTTACATTCTTTCAACAACGAGTAAGCCAACCTTGAATTCACTTGTTGAACTCATCACTAATAATCGATTCAACAAATTGTTAAGTGACCAGCAAAATGAGAAGCGACGCAGGCAACCCCGCTTGCCCTCCCATCTTTTTTCTATGTACATGTGTGCGCAGTGCTCACAAAGATCGACCTACTACTCTCCAGCTCCAACCCTCCAATCCCTTCATCAATAGGTCCGCAAGCCAATTGGCAACCTCGGTCGCATTGTAGAGGCTCAAAATTTTGTGAGGCACTAGAGTCAAAGAGTGTGCGCGATAACATTAGTCGCCGGTAAAGACTGGTTCTGAATCAAACCGATATAGCGACAATCTTACACAAGCCATGACGCTATTCTCTAAATTAGATACATATATAATGACAATAATGAAGGTTTCAATAAGATCAACGGGAGTTGACAGGATCAAGATTCCCCCGGCCACACGAAATTCCTTCGAGATATATTGACGGGCCACGTCACCCTGGCGACAGAATCGTTCGTGCTTCGTGGGGGCGAAAATGGAGATCCGCTTTTTGGATTATTCAAGTTTTAACACCAAAAATGGCTCAGCGGGCCATGGGTGAAAAATAAGGCTCAATAAGTCCTAGATTTGTGAAGCAAGCCCATGAGGGTCTAGGTGAGGTCGCCATCATAGGTAGCAACGATTCGGTACCAATTATCACTTGGAGACAGGAGGATAAGAATAAAGGCAATTACTAAAGCACTTGATACCGATGACTTGGCGCATAAAACAATGCATTTATTGGCGCAGTACCAAAGATTTCCGAAAATTTAAAATTGAGGTGATAACAACCAGAGAACAATTATTTGCTGTACTTGATTATAAATAAATGGGTGGACACCAACAACACTGTGGACGAGTTGATTTGGATCTTTCTCCTTCTAATTGTGGAGGGGAGAGATTCGAATCACAGCATGCGCATTAGCGCGACTTAAGCGAAGCACCGTGGGAGGTAGGTCCCAGCGCCAGTGCTCCCTGGGGGTTTACGCCGAGCGTTCGCTGTGAGGCGGTTCCTCCAATCTAAGAAAAAAATAAAAATAAAAAATAAAAAAAATAAATGAGTAGACACCATTGTAAAGAGATCACATAATTGAACAAGAAACTTGAAATACTCGGTTTTAGTTAGTTTCAATTATCTTTCTTATCTTCATTTTGCATTTACTTTTATCCTTTATTTATAATAGTTACATTAGAATTCATAACTTCCTAGAAAAAAACCGAAGACTCATCCTTCGGTGACAGATTTTTTGTTCGAGAACCTTCTCGGTGAAACATCCAAGAGGGATGTTGTCATGGATTCATTATTACATCAATTTGAGAATTTTTGTGATACAAACATTAATTTTAACACTATCGGCCGTGGTGGTTCCGCTGGATAAGGGCTCCATTGATCCTTTCCCAAAGGTGAGGGGTTAGAAACCTAGTGGAGTCGCTTGGTGTCTTAAGTGTGACGTCGGGGTAGTGGGTCCTCCGCTAACGTCACCCCGGGTTTACCTCGCCAGCTACCAGCTGTACAGGGGTTTCCGGGTCATTAAAAAAAAAACATTTATTTTAACAACCCACCCACGCTGGTTGAGGCTTGGCCTCCTGATTGCCAAGTCAAAGGTTCGACTCCCAAAGTCCCCTATAACTTCCAGAACAATTCCGTGACTTAAGCAGGGTGCCCTGGCTGATGGGTTGCTGGGCTAGTCTTCCCCGATGTATAGTCGGTGCTATGCTCCCGTAAGGTGAATTAGACCGAATCCTCGATATAAAAAAAAACATTAATTTTAACAAATGCGGTATGGTGTACCGATTAAGAATTATTTTTACTTTTTTTTTTTGGGTATTTACCCAAATATTGCGCATGGCATCTCGTCTTGTGTTAACAAAAGAATTTTGTGAACGCGTGATGTTTGGCAAGACATTTGTCTTATAAAATGTGCGGTCAGTGTATTCAAAATTATAATAACGATAATAAAACCAAGTTAATAAGCGTTTTTAGAGTACGTCACGTCACCCCACGTGTCGATAGTAGAGAGCAGTTCTTGAGTTCAGTTTTCGCTTTTGTAGATCTCATATTCCTAATGGCAAAATTAGAGATGGTCGGCCGACCGGCTACCAAATCAGATTTTGTCCACTGTCCTTTTTAAATTTCTACTCTTAAATAATACCTTCAGGCGTGATTATTAGTGGCGTTGAAAAGTGATGGCGACGCCAACGTCCTTGTCAATCGTCGAGATGATAGACTAATCATTTAAAAAGCCATAAATCTATTATATTTTTATTAATTCAATTATAAATTTTTTAACTTTATAAATTGAATATTAATTATTTTCATCTTTTGTTAATTGAGTCCATTTGATCATTTTTTTTGTTGGAATTTGCTGACGTGAATGCCGATATTGACGTAAACAAATGTTATTAAATTTTAATATTTTTTCAAATTTTTAAATAATTATTTTATGTTTTTAATTTTTTTTTCTTTTTTTTTTTTTTTTTTTCCTTTGGCTAGTTGCCTAGCGTTTAATGACTAGCTAGAAGCCACAACCTATGTAGCACGGACACGACGACACGGATACGCGACACGTCTTCACAACACGACACGACACGTCACATGACACGCGACACGTCATTTCTCAAAAAGTAGATAATTTCGACACGTTCCGATACGTTAAATATTAAATAAATATTTTTATTTTTAATTAATTTGATTCAAATTCACAAATAAATAAATAAATAAATAAAGAGTTTACAATGAATTTATACTAATAATATTAATAAATCTTATACTTTTTTTTTTATTTCATTATCCCAAATTTACATTTATTTTTCGAAATCCCCCTCCCCCAAATTTACTTTTATTTTTCGAAACCAACCACCCCCGCCCCACCTGCGCCCAAACTTCCCTCCTCTCTTTTCCCCCACTTTATTCATTGATAGACAAGTTGTCCTGTCACTTCCCCCCCAAACAAAAACCCTAGCTTTACTTTTTACCTCATTCTCTTTTACTGCTCGCCGCACGACCCTTCCTCTTCTCCTCCTCTAGATTTGTCTCCTTCCTCGCCGCTTGCTGCTCGCCACTCGCTGCACGACCCACTTCTTCTTCTTGATCTCCACGTTCTCTCGATACACGCCCTTTTTCACATAGATCATGAACCGGCACGTCCCGTGATCGGGCACGGCCGCAATCGCGTCCTCCACCTTGGTGAAATTGCTGCTCTGCCGCCGCCGGAGTTGGAGCTGGAAGATGGGTGGACCATGGTGAGGAGTCGTGTGACTAGTGAAGTGATTTGGTTGAGACTTCCAGAGACGACACTCTTGACAATGCTGCTAGTGCCCTCAAACCCATCTTTGCATGTCTCCTGGTTTGGTTTGCAAGTGCAGCACTTAGCCATGTCCTCGCCGCTCACTGCACACGACCCCCTTCCTCGCTGCTCTTTCTCTGGCCATCTCTTGCCGTTGCGGGCTCGCTGTCGGTTTGTCTCTGCTCCCTCGCCGTCACTTCCACCCTCCTTCGTCCGCCGGACACGCGTGTCCAAACGTGTCGGGCAAAGGTTGACCACGTGTCGGATTTCCGACACGCGTTGACTGCATGTCCGACGCATGTCAACGTGTCCGACGCCCGACACACTCCGACATGTGTCGGACACGACACGGAAGCATGGACGGCCACGACTAGTGAGGTTTGACATCATTGGGATCTAAGAAACACCGACACTCTCTGGAAGCCTTCGTGTCGTGTCCGACACTCCGACACGTGTCCAACACGCTCCGACACGCTTCGATACATTCCAACACGCGGTCAACAAGTGTCGAGAAATCCGACATGTGGTCAACTCTTCCTGACACGCTCCGACACGCGAATCCGAAATTTTGACACATGATTCTGACATGCACGGGGTCAATTTTAAAAAATTGCAATACTTGAAAGGTCAAAGTATAAATATATGAGAAAATAATGAAAATAACAAAAATAAAGGGGAAAGAAAAAAATTCTTACTCTCAAGTTTCTCAATTATAGATTTTGACATTTTCATGAGTGACGATGAAACGCCCCTTTTCTCGTTGGCGTCGCTCCTCCGCCTCGCAAACTTAAAGTTGTGATTTTTTATTTTTTTTTTATTTTTGCTTCTTTTCGCCTCTCGCAGGCGTCGCCTGTGAGTTATCTCTTTTGGTCTATGTCATTAGTTTGTGAGTTATCTCTTACATTTTGCATGGTGAATTTAGTTATTTCCTTTTCTTTTGGTCGTACTCTGAGAGTTCTTGTCCTAAATTTTCATTTTTCTCAAACCTTGTTTTGCAAAGGAGCTTCAAGCTAGTGTCACGGGCCGAAAGAAGGCCAATCCAAGAGGTTCCCGGAGGACGACCGTGACGCATCTGTGGAGGACCTCCTGCTTTCACTCATATTCCCACCAAGTCTTCTCCCCGAAGTTTCCAAGGGCGGGCGATACCGTAATTAGACTCTATCTTTATTTATGTCGGTAGTTGATAGCTCTCATTTATGTCGGTGGTTAGCAGCCGCCATTAGTGTCAGTAGTTAAGGCGATGCGATCTCATCCGCCAGTTAAGATCTAGATCAACGGATGTAATCGGAGGGCCTCGAGTATAAGAAGGGATGCCCTCCCCCTCATTTTGTATCCATCCAATCATTTTCAGTAATACAAGTTCCTTTCTCTCAAGAGCCCCTCTCTCTAGAAGCTTTCTCTCTCTACGATCCGGGTGTGCAAGCGAGTGCGCGAGCGTTGATCGAGCAAGGCTTGGCTTAGGTGATCCAAAATAACCTGAGTTGCCGCGCGATCACAATCCCAATCGATCGGCCCGTGACAAGTGGTATCAGAGCAAATGAGAGATCCGTTTCCAGAGATCGAGGAGCGCAAACTGTTCGAGGGAATGTTGAGCCAAGATGCTGTGATGGATGGAGAGCCTATGCAGGTCAAGGAGCCTCGCGGCTGAGCAAAGAAAAGAGATGCCTCGATGGATGCTGCAGCTGCATTCGATGAGAAGATCGGGAAGGTTCGGAGTGCCGTGCTCGAACTCATGGAAGGTCTTGACGAAGTGAGAGACCGGATCATGGAGGTTGAGACTTCGCTCCGTGAAGACTTCACGACCGGCCTCAACGAAGCTACAGCCTCGTTGCACGACAAGGACGAAGCCCTTGAAGCATCGATCGATGTGTTGAAAGAGCGCGTCCAAGTGATCGAGGAGGTGAGCCCTTGTAGAGACAAGGTCGAAGCCATGAGGGCGGAGATCCAAGAGCTCAAGACTGAGCTCGCTCTATGCAAGTTGAGCATCACCAATGGCGCGATGCCCACACAAGCGGTGCCCAAGCTTGAGGTGCCAAAGCCAAAGGAATTCAAAGGCGAACGATCTACCAAGGAGGTGGACAACTTCGTCTGGAGCATGGAGCAATACTTTGGCGCCGTCAACATACTCGATGAGTCGATCAAGGTACGAACCGCTTCCATGTTCCTTACTGATACGGCAATGCTTTGGTGGCGCAATAGGTGTGATGAGACTAGGCGCAGTGCCAATCCCGTGGACACATGGGATGACTTCGTAAGGGAGTTTCGAGACTATTTCTTCCCTGAGTTCGCTCGGCAGGAAGCCCGTAGCAAGCTCCATCGCCTCGAACAAAGAGGTACAGTCCGAGAGTACGTGAAAGAGTTCACGGAACTCAAACTCCAGATTCGCAACCTAAGCGAAGAGGAGGCTCTTGGAGCGTTCATGGATGGGTTGAAGCCATGGGCACTACTCGAGCTCAAACGAAGGGATGTGACGAGTCTCGCGAGAGCACTAAGCGTGGCCGAGTCGCTCGTCGACCTCACTAGAACTGAACCAAGGAGTAGAGCAAGAGAGTGGAGGTCAGATCGATCCTCTGAGGATGAAGCTGGAGATGCTCCCCGTGCGCCGAAAGATCAACACGCCCGAGTCAAGACATGGGGCGAAGGTACTTCCAAGCCATCCTTCCAAAGGGGTCGACCGCAGACGGACTACGCGAGTAAGTTCGATCAACCCCCGCCTTCTCCTTGTTTTATCTGCAAAGGTCCACACTGGACCTAAAAGTGCCCGAAGAAGGGTTGAATCAATGCCCTCCTTGCCATCGAAGAGGAGGAGGAACCCAAAGAAGAGAAGAGGCATATCTGGATTGGAGCGGTGAAGATGATCAACGCCGTCCAAGCTCAGTCGCCAACCAAAGAAAAGGGAATTACCCCAAACATGGACATGTTCTTCGTGGAGGTCGAAGTGTGTGGCCGAATGCTCTATGCTTTGGTCGACACGGGAACGTCAAACATGTTCATGTCAACTGAGGCGGCAAAAGCCTTGGGTCTTCGCTTGGAGCCATCCGCGAAGTCCTACAAACCCATCAATTCGGGCGACTTCCGTGGTGTAGGAGCAACTCCCGACGTGGATGTCAAGATTGGCGGATGGAGAGACAAGATGACTTTCGAGGTAATCCCACTTGACGACTATGATCTCATTTTGGGTATGCAATTCTTCGATAGTGTGGGAGCCATGATCGACATGAGGACCAAGTGCATCATAGTTCCTGATCCAAAATGCCCGTCGATGATCCCCATGATCAAAGGGGTGGTTGACACCAAGACCATCATGTCAATCCGACGCCTCGACAAGAGCTTGAACGCCGTGAAGCGCATAAACAAGTTGACTGAGGTGAAGCCGAAGGTTGAGTTGGATCCTACTCCAACGCAAGCCATGTCGATTCAAGTGCTTTTCCCCGAGGTTGAGTACACGCCGTGTGCTCCGTCCAATCCGAAGATGGAACCGTGCGCCAAGTCCGAGCTGATCATAGAAGGGTGTGGACCTTCGTTCGTGAGCGTCCGTACCAAGCAGAATCAAAAGAAGAGAGCCCATGCTCGTGCGAGGAAGGCTGCTCGTCGAGCTGTGAGCAACGAGGGCGTCGCTCGATCAAGTGGGGGAGAATGTCACCGGGCCGAAAGAAGGCCAATCCAAGAGGTTCCTGGAGGACGGCCGTGACACATCTGTGAAGGACCTCCTGCTTTCACTTGGATTCCCACCAAGTCTTCTCCCCGAAGTTTCCAAGGGCGGGCAATACCGTAATTAGACTCTATCTTTATTTATGTCGGTAGTTGATAGCTCTCATTTATGTCGGTGGTTAGTAGCCGCCATTAGTATTGATAGTTAAGGCGGTGCGATCTCGTCCGCCGGTTAAGATCTAGATCAACGGATGTAATCGGAGGGTCTCGAGTATAAGAAGGGGTGACCCCCCCTTCATTTTGTATCCATCCAATCCTTTTTAATAATACAAGTTCCTTTCTCTCAAGAGCCCCTCTCTCTAGAAGCTTTCTCTCTCTACAATCCGGGTGTGCAAGCGAGTGTGCGAGCGTTGATCGAGCAAGGCTTGGCTTAGGTGATCCAAAATAACCTGAGTTGCTGCGCGGTCACGATCCCAATCGATCGGCCCGTGACACTAGTCTATATCATGAATTCTGAACTCTGTTTGGGACTATAAGAAATCTCACTAATTTCCGATAAGTGTAAGAAAACATGACATGTTCCTTCAAATTTACTCTTTTGTGTTTGCAATTTTTGAATTTCTTATTCAATCCCTGTCAAATTAAAATAATGAATGATATTAACAAATGTTGAATTAATATTTTTAGTATAAATTAATTCTATGCTCTTTTTATTATTTATTTTTGTATTTATATATAAAAATATATATTTAATATATAACGTGTCGAACGTGTCGGAATTCTTTATTTTTTTAGAAATGACATGTTGGCGTCGTGTCGTGTCGTGTCGCGTGTCGCGTGTCTGTGTCGATGCTACATAGATTGGGATCTAGCGAGAGTGAGCCTCGCCCAAGGCCGACGAGGTTGCCCCTTGCCAGATACCGGCAAGGGAGACATCGCCTAAGGCCCGCAAGGCCAACCCTCGCTAGAGAGGGTGAGCCTCGCCCGAGGACAATGAGGTCGCCCCTCGCCAGATCCTAGTGAGGCTCGACCTCAATAAAGGTCGCAAGGGAGGCGAGTTCACCCCTCGCCTAGGGCTAGCGAGGCTGACCTTCACTGGTCTTGGCCTTTGATCGGTGGTTGAAGGCTAGGCGACTGGCCAGAGGAAAAAAAATTAAAAATATAAAAAAATTTGAAAAATTCGAAAAAATATTAAAAATAATAAATCTTGTGTCCACGTTAATGCTGGTTGTACCACATAGGATGGTTGGCATCTACATCAGTGAATTCCGACTAAAATTGGTTAGATGGATTTAATTGGCAAAAGTGTAATAAGTTTAAAACTTTTTAAATAATTTTTTTATTATAATAATGATAATGATAATCATTAAGAACAAGCCATGGACGAGTGATGTTGTCCCGACCTAAAGCAAAATTTCGCTTGCGCTCTCTTTGCTTTGCTTCGACAGCCTGATTTGGTACTCCTCCTCCTCCTCCTCCTCCTCCTCCTCTTCTTCTGCTTCTCCTTCTCCTCAAGACCTCTCTCTCTTTTAAGCCTCTTGAAATGAAGTTCTCGAATGAGCTCGAAGCTCAGCTCATACCAGAATGGAAGGCAGCCTTCGTCAACTACGGGCGACTCAAGAAGCACGTCGAGGACATCAAGCTTTTGAAAAAACCAAAGCAACCTCAGCAAGTCGACCGCAACTTCACCTGGTCCATTTTAGAACCCATTCGTTCCATGGCCAAGAAAGTTGCCAGCAAGTTCCAAAAGTCCCCTAACACCACCGTCAAAACCCTGGTACAAATGAGCATGCATGTCGGATGATTTTCTTCTTAGGACCTCAAAAATTTTCTTCTCAATGAAATTCTATTCTGAACCAAAACTACTGAGTTTCGAGCAAAAGGGTTGCCTGCGAGCGATATATTCACACACCAGACAAAAGCATGTTGTATTATTTTTGTAATCGGTCTTTACATCTATTGGTGAATTTGTATTTAGCATTTGAAGTAAAAGTTTTGTGGTGTTTTTTAATTGTTGCATGCGGCTACCCGTAAAAGGGAGAGATAAAAGTGTTCTTAATTGTTGCTTGCTTGACCCTCCAATTGCCATGGCCATTCCTCTGGACGGTAGAGATCAAGACTTGATCTTCTTCAGGAGTCCATGGCCCTTTCTTCAGCCCCATCTTCTCATGTCATGGTGCTCCCACCATCTTCCTTTGCTTCTTCTTCCTTCTTCCTTCTTGCTTTTACTATTCTCTCTCTCTCTCTCTCTCTCTCTCTCTCTAATAGATTGATGTGTTCAAGATTCCATTGCGAGGGAGTAACAGAAAGAGTGACAGGCTTGTCCCAACGGAACACACATGAATAAATCACCCTCTTATTTATTCATTTTTTCATTAAAAAGGAGTAGACGAATAACTTCAACCTGATTTTTCTGCAGAAGAACACGAATGACGTGGAGAAAGGAGGGGAAGAAGAATGGGAGGAGCGTGAATCCTACGAAAATGAAGTAAGTACAAAATGGTGTACCGTCCCTTGATCAGTAGGCATTTTTGTCAAAATCTAAATAATATTGTAACGGAATTCTTTATTGTACTCGTCAATAAAACTGGACGATTGTTTTACAAGGAAAAATTTTGCTCGGACAGATTTCATTCGGTGATACTTGTCCGAGATTAAACGATTTTCTTGGATGGTTACTCAGGTGCTTTTGGTAATGTTTCTGTCCTAGGAAACAATTTTTTTTTTTTTCAGAAATATTTTTTTCTGTTTCTGTTTCCTAAAACAATTTCTGAGAATTTGAACGCGTTTGGTAACTATATAAAATTTCTATTCCCGAGAGAAAAATGTGTTTGATACAACTCGATATATTTTTATGATTTAGAATTTCTTTTCATTTATTAATAATTTTATTACATCTTTCTTTTTTTCTTTTTCTTTTCCTTCCTCCAATCAGTCGTCGGCCGGCGATCGGCTAGAGAAGGGCTAGCAAGGTTGGCCTCGGGGGAGGCTCGTTGGCCACCAGCGAGGTCACCTCGAGTCTCGTCGTGACTGGGCGAGGCTCAGCTAGCCTCACCCTGGTTGGGCAAGGCGACCTCGCCCAGCCACTAGCAAGGTCGAGCCTTGCTATGGCTAGGTGAGTCTCGGCCACCGCGAGGTTAGCCTCACTCGGCCAAGGCGAGGCCGAGCCTCGCCCTCACGGTGGCCAAGCGAGGCTTGGCCTTGCCAGATTTGGGCGAGGTTGCCAGAGCCTCGCCTGGCCGGTTGCTAGCTAGCATCGAGGCTGGCGACCAGCTAGGGGAAGAAGCGAGGAAGAGAAAGAAAAAAAAAAAAAGAAGAAAAAAAAAGGGAAAAAAATTGATTTTTATTCTTGTTTCTTGAATTATTCCTGGGAACAAGAAGTAACTTTTTTTTATTTATTTCTTATTTATGTTCTAAATTTGTTTCGAGAACAAATTTGTTCCCCGGAACAAAAAACTTATCAAACACATTTATATTTTATTTCTACTCCTGAGAACAAAAGAACAGAAACACATGTTTCCGAGAACGTTACTAAACGCGCCCTCGGTTACTAAGTAAAAACACCAAAAAATACCAAGTAAAAAAAAAAACATAAATTGAGGGTCCGTTAGTTTCGCGGAAAATAATTTCCAGGAAAACGTTTTCCAGATTTTCCGGCGTTCGTTTCACGGAAAATGAATTCCCTAAGGAAAATGTTTTCCATCAAAGGAAAAAAGTCTTCTAAAGTAGGGGAAAATATTTTCCACTTTTGAAAAGTGGAAAACATTTTCCTCACTTGATCTCTTTTATCTCACACCTCTATAAATCCCGATTTCCTCCTCCCCTTTATTTTTCTTTTTTTTTTTTTTTCATTCAAATTATTTTTAATTTTCTTTTTCTTTTTTTTAATTAGAATTATTTTTAATTTTCTTTTTCTTTTTTTAATTCGAATTATTTTTATTTTTATTTTTTGTTTCCCATCTTCTTCTTTCTTGGCTAGTCGTCGAGTAAGTGAACCTCAAGCGATCTGGCGTGCCTCGAGCTTGATGCTCGCGCTCGCCAATCTGGTGAGCGGAAAATATTTTCCTTACTGAACATCAGAAAATATTTTCCAAAACATTTTCAAGTTTTAGCCGAACACTAGAAAGTATTGTTATTTTCCTGGAAAATGACTTCCGGAAAAATATTTTCCGGAAATAACTCATTTTCCGCGAAACGAACGGACCCTCAGAATGTGAGAAGTGTTTATGCAGAGCTTGTGCATGGGACGAATCCCTAGCAGTACTTTAATTAATTTGCCATAGCTTCATCCTAATATTAATTAAGGAAAATCTCAAATAGGGACCCAGAGTGCCCTCATTTTCTCAAATAAGGGCCCAAAGTGGTCATTTAGTCTCAAAGAATGACCTCAATCGCCGGCCGGCAAATAGTTACATCTCCAATGCATATTTCGGTGGCCTGATTAGGGTATTTTCGTCCAACTTTTTTTTTTTTTTTTTTTTCATTTTTGATTGTCCTGTTCATTGTCTTCTTCAAGGCACGTCTGCTTTGATTTCCCCATGAAACAACACGCTGCAGTTATACATTTCGAAAGGCACCCATTTGCTGCCTTCACTTAGGAATACCAACAAACATTGATCGAGCATACACACCATTATATCCAAAACACGTAGAACCCCGAACTGTTCACTCGAGACGGTAATGACACAAAGCAAAGGGGAAGGAAAACGAAGTGCCCACCTTCTTGAGCACCTCTTCTAGTTCGAAAGCTTGGAAATTTGCGCTCGTCGCGCTCGGTTTGGGCAAGCTCGAGATGGAGAAGAGAGCATTGTTATCGGTCTACGACGGGTTAGCGAGACAAGCGATGAAGGTAGAGAGATGGGTTTGGATGGAGTTGGATATCTTCTCAAGATTTTGGAAGGGACTAAGGAATGGGTTTTCAGACATTGTCACCTAGAACGGCGGAAGGAGTCGGATGAAACAACAAGAAAGTGAAAATTTGATAATGATTTCCACTCTCCCTATTCATCTTGTTGCCCAGATCAAGAACACTAGACTTGGGGAAAGGCCGGTGAGGGCTTGACACCCATTGTCGGCAGCCGATGAGGGCTCGACGCCCATCGCCGGCAGCGAGCGATTGCCAGTAGCGAGTGAGGGCCATTGAGCCCTCACTAGCCTTTCCCCAAGTCCAGTGTTCTTGATCTAGGCAACAAGATGAATAGGGAGAGTGGAAATCAATATTTTCCACGCCTGAAGCGAAACTTGTAAAATCCTAATCCGACTCATGTTCGATTCACTAAAGCATCATTGTAGTCAGTGAAAGCTGGAATAAGATAAAACTCCTGCTGTTAACTAAGCAAATGAAAATGGTGTTTTCATGACTCACGAATCTCTCTGAGTAGAGCTGATTCCTCAAAGTCGCTTGCTTATGCATTTATCATCATGTTCCTCTGGATTCGTCAGATTTCTGCTTTTACATGTCGAATGCTTATTCAATGTGCGGGAGTGACTGGTGGTGGTGCTAGGAGGTGTTGCCTTTTTCTCTGCAAGACCTCAAAGCATGTGACTCTTTGATGGGCATCCAGCCCTCACCGGCCCTTCCCAAGTCCGATCTTCTTGGTCTAGGTAAGAAGAAGATGAGGAGGGGACGAAGAAGATGATGAACAATGCAATCATCAACTAAAAAAAAAAAAGAACAGAACAAACCGAAATTAAAAAAAGAATTTTTTTTGGACAAAAATACCCCTGATTAGGTCACCGGAATATGTATTAGAGACGCATTTGTTCACCGGCCGGCAAGTGAGGTCCTTCTTTGAGACTAAACGACCACTTTGGGTCATTATCTGAGACAAACTCCATTTTAAGTCCTCTTTTGAGAAAAAGTATGCACTTTGGGTCCCTATTTGGGATTTTCCTTATTAATTATAATAGTTACCTGCTGTCTGCTGAGTATAAATGTTTCCTATATTATTCGTAAAATTAGGTGAACATATTTCTCGGGAGGGTGAATGAGGAGCTCAGCAAGGTGAACCAGTTCCATAAGTCAAGAGAGGATGAATTTCTTGAGAGAGGAGACGCACTCCGTAAGCAGCTCCAAATTCTGCTGGACCTCAAGCAGATGCCCAGCAACGGGGAGCGCCGGAAAAATTCTCCGGGGCTCAATGCGGCGAGCGCCATAGCCTCTCCGCACTCTTCATGGCCATCCTCCAAGGGCACATCCAATTTTTCAGGTGACTTTTCCGTTGCGTGAGCGTACTTTCTTGTTTTGTAGATATAATTATGAACAAATCTAGAATGACTAGGGTTGGACATAGTTTTTTCCATAGAGGAAAAGTCAAAGTACAGTGAAATTAAGTTGCAATTTATCTACTAAGCGTTGCTGACCTTGTGATGTGGGTTTGTAGTTAGATTGGCCCATCACAATAAGTTCCGAAACCATCTCATCGTCATCATCACAAATCACGATGAAAAATGATTACGTAACGGTCTTTAATATACTGTGAGAATAACAGTTTATTCTAGATCATAAAAAATCAAATCACAAATAATTATAAATTGTTGTTGGATCCACTTATTCAAAAAAATTTGGCTTATAATAAATAATTATTCTTATAGTACTCCAATAATTATTATATTAGTAAAACTCAGTCAGAACGAAAGAGAGAAAACCATGTCATCGTCATCATCACAAATCACGAAAGAGAGAGAGAGAGAGAGAGAGAGAGAGGAGGAGGAGGAGGAGGAGGAGGAGTAAACGTTGTTGACCTCACGAACGATGAGGTAGAAGTTTTCTTTTTAACAAATTAAATGGTGCGCAGTCGATCGTTAATGTCACGCATATTTTCAAAGGGAGTGTAAGATGATGTACTTGATAGGAAAAATTCTCACATGCATTCGGATTATACAAGCTTAATCTGTCTCAGTCATTTGATACCATGAGTCCCACATGGGACCAGCATGATAGTATGATCCAAGGGCTGAGATTGATTAAGTTCTATATCTTTGATCTTTCTATTCATCTATAATATACATATTAGTTTTTTTCAAGTATTAACTATAACATAAAAATTACTTAATTAAAAATCAATTGATGATCATCCTCATATTTTTCAGGGAAGATTTCAAATAAGGACCCGGAATGAATCTATTTTCTCAAATAAGGACCAAAAGTGAATTTTGTGTCAAATAAGGACCCGGAGTTAATCTATTTTCTTAAATAAAGACCAAAAGTGAACTTTGTGTCAAATAAAGACCCGAAATGGATCTATTGTTTCAAATAAGGACTCGAAATGAATTTTATGTCAAATAAGAACCCGAAGTGATCAAGTTAATCTCTATTAAGGACCTTAGCTCTCCGACAAACATTTTCCGGCGATTAAAATAGGGGCAATTTTGTCAAAAATTTGTGATAGGAAAAAAGGGAAAATTGCAAATTAATTAAGTTTAGGTTATTCATTTAGATGTTTATGTTTTCTTCTTTCTTCTCCCCCTGCTGCTCCTCAACCAAATCTTTGCCCTCGTGACTTGATTCTCATGACTCGCCTTGCTCGACGCTTTGGGTCTCTGCAAACAAAGAAAGAAGCATATGGTTTTCTTCTTGTTTTTGAATTCATGCCTCAACTAGCGGAGAATTTGGGTCTTCGACTTTGCGGAGGATGGTTACAAGGAATGGGGAGAACTTCGGTCTTTGACTTTGTAGAGGATGGGTACAAGGAACAAGGAGATTGTAGAAAACCTAGGGTTTTTTTTTTTGTTTCCGTTTTAGGATTTGTTAATTTTCCCTAGATTTTTTTTGGACAAAATTACCCAAACTTTGATCGTCGGAAATGTCACATGCTTGATAGTCGGCGAATATTTGGTTGACCAGCAAGCTCAAGTTCTTATTTAAAATTGATTCAACCATTTCGGGTCCTTATTTGAGACAGTGGATTCACTTTAGGTCTTTATCTGACACAATTTATTTCGGGTTCTTATTTGAGAAAATTAGTCCACTTCGGATTCTTATTTGGAATTTTTCCTATTTTTCACTCTATTATGACTGGTAAGGAAATTTGTATGTGCAAGTAAATGGGACTCTTTTCTATGTCGTCTTGCCATAGAGACCCCGACGAAGTTGCTCGAAACCCCCACGGAAACGCCGGAGATGACGGACGATGTGACCGATGTGCTCGAGAGGAACGGGGTAAGTTTCGTGGGGCCAAAAATGCCGACTTGGATGATAATGGCCGTGGCATCAATGCTGTGGGAATGTTTGGCGAACCCCCCAAGGAAAGACGGATTAGCAGATTTCATCAACAGGAAGAAGATCCAGTATGCTGAGGAGATGATTAGAGGGGCTTTTGTGGAGCTGTACAGAGGCCTTGGTCTCCTCAAAACTTACAGGTAACAAGTAATATCTATAATAAGATCACTTTACCAAAATACACGACAGACTCCACTCATTAGTTTGTCATATCATTTGATTAATTTAATTAATAACTCTGCAATTAGTACTAATATCCTGGGCATTACTCCGAAAACTATATCTTATAGCACCCCGAATTGATCTGTTTTAATTGATATTAACAAGGCTATCGCAAGATAGCTTGCCTAATTGGAGAATGTTGCATATAGGTCACACTCAATTCAGGGTTTCATGCGTAAATATGGAATAGGATTCTGTGTGATTTTCTCGAACATATTATCCACGTAGGGCCTGATATTAATTTGCTTTCTTGGGCAGCTCCTTGAATATGATGGCTTTCACTAAGGTACTCAAGAAATTTGACAAGGTAAGGTCTGAGCCAAAAACTTTTGGGACAAAAACATTTTCCTAATTCGGTTCATACTTTTAAACAAGCAGAGCTTAATTGCCTGCGCGATTTACTTGGATTAAAAAAATTAAACTAAAATGGAGGATTTTATTGAATGAACAGGTGACAAAGAGACGGGCATCGGCAAGTTATCTAAAAAAAGTGAGAGAATCACATTTCGTAAGTTCAAACAAGGTACATAAAATTTGACTTTCCATGATGCTTTTCACTTTTTATTAAGGTAAATGAATATGATTATATCGCGACCTCCCTTTTCAGTGCCCTTGAAGGCTAATGGCTTGCTAAGTATTAAGCTTAGCCTAGGCTCTCCCATGTCTATCAATTCACAACTTACGGTTTGAGTTTTTTTAACCGGCAAGTCAATTTCAAATATGAGTCTCTACTAATCAATTTGAGATGGATCAATTAGAAATCCAAGTAAAATATTAGGAGAAATATTTTACTCCTACGCAACTAAACTAATGTCCTTCCAACACCTCATTTTGTCTAAACCCTGAGTTTTTTTTTTTTCAAAGATTTTCCATGCATTTGTGGAGAATAAAAACCATTTTTTAGGCATTTTTCTGATTTTTTTTTTTGGAAAATGTGAATCATTTTTGGCTATTTTTTTGGCTATTTTTTAATTACTAAACAAAGCTGACCCGGGTCGGTGAGACCCGCAAGCCGGCCCGACCGACCCTGCACTTTTTTTTTTTTTTTTTTTTGCAGACCAGTAGATTTGTTGCCTCACTTTCTCTCTCTCTCCCTGCACGATGCAGACTAGAAGAGACTAGCCCTACTTTGTTGACCGAGAGAGACAGAAGAGACCCTTTTTATTCTATAATAATGTTGCCCCTTCCTTTTCTCTTTTCTTTTCTTTTTCTTTTGATTCCCTTTTATTTTTTCCTTCCTCCCCACGCGAGACCCGCTCACCCAGCCGCCCTCCAAGAACATATATTTTAAGAGAAAAAACTTGGGCACCCTCAGAGCCGTAACCATCCGTCACGCGGCCGTCGTCCATGGCCGCGACCGTCGCCACAACCCTTCAACTTTGCCGGCCGAGGACCGATCGTTTTGCGGAAACACGACGTGGCAAGACGCGTCCGACAAGCAACGCACCAATCCTCCTCAGGCATTTCATGGCCGGTCCACAATGCATACGCAGGGGTCAACCTCAGCATGCTATGAACGACGCACGGCACGCCTCGACCGAAAACGAAGAAGGCGAGCGTGCATATGTCTCGGGCATCTCGGCAAACAGGTGACGTCCGTCGTCCGTGGGGCGAGAAACGCGAACGACCGAGCCGGGATTCGAGTCGAAACTCTCACAGCAATCATCGGACTAGACATTGAAACCACATCATATGCACGAGGAAGGCCGGAACTCGCTCGGACCGGGCAACGGCAGCACATGCATGAGGCGTGCCGGCGACCGGCGACTTCACCTCACCACTCACTCTCATCTCTGCTCGAACTCCCTGGCTCTCAGATCTCAAGCTTCTCTCTCTCTCACTCCCGATTTCTCTCGCTCGCTAAGATCGATCGGGCTTCTTGGATGTCTCTCCAAAGAAACCCCCCAGATCTCTCTGCCTCTCTCTCTCTCTCTCATGTCTTTTGCCTAGGAGGCCGGTCGATGGAGGTGCTCGGACCGTCGGTCCTCGACGTGCCAACTGGCCTTGGTGCAGCCGAACCGGCATCCTCTCAGCCGCCCACTCGTGGAAAAAGGGGTGGCTAGGGCCAAGCTCATACCCATGCATTTCTTCTATTTTTTTATTCCAAATGCGGTAAAATAAGGGGAGATAATAGAAAATAAAATTTAATAGATGCAAATAAAAATTAAGACCTTGATGAAACGAGAATTATTTTTGTTAGAGCCTTGATCCTTAATTTTCTGTACAATTTTTGACATAAATATTTAGCCATAATTTAAGTGTCAATAGATTAAATTATGTTTGATTTGATAATTAGGTGGTGAGGTTAATAAATGAAGTGGAGTCTACAGTCACAAAGCACTACGCCAACAATGACAGAAAAACGGCGATGATGTTCTTGAAGCCCCAGCACAACAAAGATTCTTACAGAAGCACTCTCTTTGTTGGTAATTCTAATTTCTAACTCTCTCTCTCTCTCTCTCTCTCTCTCTCTCTCTCTCTCTCTCTAATTGTATTATATATTTACTATGATGATTGTATATTTAACAAACGACTGTGACAGGGAATTTTGCCCTTCATTTTTTATGAAAAAACAAATTTCTGGTGCTCATTTGATTATCAAACCTTTATGACCGACCCTTCAAGTAAACGAATATACGGTTTTTTTTTTCCATGCCAATCGAATTGGAATTTGACTGAATTAACCTATTGTGTTGCAGGTCTGTCCGCCGCTTCTTTTTTGACATTTTTTACCATATACGCAATTTGGTTACACGTAACTGGAATTTTCAGTCCCACCCCGGACATGGTCTACATAGAAACTGTCTACCCTGTCTTTAGGTGATCCATGTTTTCTCTGTACAATTACAATTCCAATTCGGGCAAAATTCGATCTATCTCATGCTCTCTGGTTTGGACCCATTTTTGGGCAGTATTTTCATCTTGGGGAGCTTGCACCTGTTCGTGTACGGATGCAATCTGTTCTTGTGGAAGAGCACGAGGATCAACCACAACTTCATATTCGAGTTCTCGTCGAGCACCGCCCTCGACTACGGCGACGCCTTTCTCCTCTGCATGACATTCATGACCACTGTGGTCGGCGCCATGATCGTCCACCTTCTCCTGCGGGACAGCAGCTCCTCGCCGAGCCTGGTCGATGCAATTCCTGGGGTCTCCCTTCTGGTTTGCATTTAGCTTCATACTCTCGATGCCCCATCATTTTTCCCCCGACTAGAAAATCACTTAAGTTAACAAATCTTGTGTTATATTGATTTCACGTTGTGAACCTTAGGTAACAAGATATATGGTGGCAATTAATGACCTTATTGGTTTTATGGAATATGCACAGATTTTCTTCGCCGTGCTGGTTTGCCCGATTGACATATTCTACCGCTCAACTCGATTTTGCTTCATTCGTGGGATGCGCAATATAATCTTCTCTCCATTTTATGAGGTACTTAATATTATGGCCTCTTTCTTAAATAACTTTTTTTACTTACTTTTACATTCGGAAGTTGTGTTAAATCATGATTCGATAACACCGCCTCATTGCCGCTTAGCAAAATAATTGTATATTTCACCCTTGTTTAATCTGAATGTATTATCGACACATTTAAAGGTATAATGATTTTGTGTAATTCGGTGTTAATTTGCTACCTAACAGATTAACATTTGGGGAAAAATAGGCTTGTTTCTCAGAAAATAATCGAGAGGGAGTGACAGATCAAGTTGTAATGACTGATACCTAGTCAAATAATTATTTTCCTAATTCAAATTTAGTCGGGAGTGGCATCATATGTAGAGCCCCTATCCCAAACAAAACAAATTGCCCCTTGCCCCCTGTTTGTTGTTGAATTTACCTAATCCCAAAACTCAAAACCCTAAAATCTCTCTCTCTCTCTCTCTCTCTCTCTCTCTCTCTCTCTCTCTCCTTAGTTCTCCTCTAATGTCACTGACTAAATGAGTTTTCTAACTCGTTGAGTGCAGGTTCCGATGGTTGACGTTTTTTTGGCTGATCAACTCACTAGCCAGGTAATCGACTACATGACATTATTACTTGTCCTAGTGAATTAAGGATGCATTTGTTGTATTTGTTTTACTAAAATTTTATGATAAAAGAGATATTTCTCATGAAAATCATTTATAAGGAAAACGGTTAATTTTCAATTGTTTAATGATTTATAGTGGGTGATTTTTTTGCTTGCTAAAAGCAGAAGTTATTTTTCCCAAATCTAAGCTTGTTTTCAATTCATGAAAGATATTTTCCATAATTCGATTAATTTTCGTTATTCAATTATCAGAATGTCGAAAAATAACTTTTCAAAAACAGTTTCCTTTCAAACGAAACTCAAGTTATGAATAGAAAATCGAAAGTATTTTCATTTTGTGAGTCATTTTCTTTGTGCTTGTAGATTCCATTGCTAAGGCACATAGAGTCCACGGCTTGCTACATCTTGGCCAGAATTTTCAAGACCCAGCAAGAAACGTGCATATCGGGAAGGCAATATAGAGAACTTGCTTACTTCATTTCATTCTTGCCTTATTATTGGCGTGCCATGCAGGTAATTAATATTAAGATCCTATTTTAGATGATATAATTCCTTACGAAAAATATGTAAGTTAAAAAAAACTAAGATCCTTTTCTTTAGCTAAATTATGATCTACATCTCGCAACTTATGTAGTGACCCTTCTAATTGCTTCCCTTAACAGTGCGCTAGGAGGTGGTTCGACGAACGCAACACGAACCATCTGGCTAACATGGGGAAGTACGTGTCGGCGATGGTGGCGGCTGGGGCAAGGATGATGTACATGACGCACCCCGATCATCTCTGGTTCGGGTGGTCCTGGCGACCTCCGTGACGGCCACCGTGTATCAGTTGTACTGGGATTTCGTCAAGGATTGGGGGTTTCTCGACCCGAAATCGAGAAACCCGTTGTTGAGGGACGACTTGGTTCTCAAGCGTAAGAGCATCTATTACATCTCCATTGTAAGTCTCTCTCTCTCTCTCTCTCTCTCTCTCTCTCTCTCTCTCTCTCAGAATGAACTAAACAACTGTATGGATTGAACTTGCATTGCGATAGAAGTGAGACAAAACATTTGAAAGGAAAATGCAAACCCTAGGGTTTATGGCATAGACACCCGCATGTGTATTACTGCATATTTTCTCAAATGAATTAGCCCTGAGAAGTTTCTAATGGAGAAAACCAAATCCATTTGCAGGCTTTGAATGTAGTTTTGAGGGTTGCATGGGTGAAGACAGTGCTGAGCTTTAATGTCGGAGCGGCTGAGTCGAGGTTGCTGGATTTCTTCTTGGCTTCTTTGGAAGTCATTCGACGTGGTCATTGGAATTTTTACAGGTACAAGCTCTCTCTGTTTTATACGCAGAGACGGTAGATACAAATCATGCAATTTTTATATGTTTTAGCCTGAGACAGAGGTACTCAATTCGGCAATTGAATTTTCGTTTGCTACTTCCCTTGTACAGATTGGAGAACGAACACTTGAACAACGTGAGAAAGTTCAGAGCGGTGAAGACGGTTCCGCTTCCCTTCCGCGAAATGGACCCTCTCAGAGCTAAATCGCATGGAGGGATGATTCCTTGACGATCAGCCGACATGATCGGGGATTTAGCACAACCGGATGGTCAAGAATTTGGGCATCAAGAGTTTTGCCTTAATCTAGTGCCACCACTTCCTAGTGCAAGAAGAAAGGAACAGGGTGTTAATTTCCTAATTGCACAGATGATTCTTAACTTTTAGTAGGTCGACGATTCGTACGTTTCATGTTGTTGTTGATGTATTCTTCTGACTATCAAACTTTCAGTCCTAGATATTTATTTGCCAAAGTGGCAACTTGCTTGCAAACATCACCCACATGGACACAAAAGCTTTAGGGCTTCGTCTGTTTGGTGTTGCCCTTTGGCCTTTATGGTCTTTTCATGCTACCTTACATGACTAGCTAGCTTTGATTGCCAATTTCTTCTTATACACTTTGGCTGCGTTTGGCGGTCAAGATAAAATTCAAGATGGATATTCTACGTTTGGTGCCTGCTCAATATGGATAAAGTCAGATATAAATGAGATGTAGACTGGATAAAATTAGACCATGGGAGATGTGGGATAAAAATAAATGGGATTTCTAATATCCATAATAGAAAAGTTTTTTTCTCAAATAACAAATTTCTTAAATTATATTTTGATATAAATGACATTTGAATTCTAATATAAGAAATTCAAAATAACAAAAAATAAAAATTATTTTTTATTTATATATTCGAATTTAATTCTATCATATAATATAAATTCAATATATAAATGTATATTTATTACATAATTTAGGTATTTTAGTATTTTGGGTATATTAGTACAATTTTCTATTTAATAAAATTTTATTAGAGAATGATGGAAGGGGAAGAAAGAAATAAAAAAAATTAATTAAAAAAGAGAGGAAAATAAAATTAAAAATAAATAAAATTAATAGACAAAAGTATCACGAGAGATTTTTACCACCTTCAGTTGTCAAATTTGTGATTCATATAGTCGTTTATACCAAAGATTATATATAATATGATGTGAATACATCCAACTTTATTATTGTAATCATCAAATAGTGGATATGATATAGTAAAATCCCCTAAATTTCATATCCTATCTTATCCAATTTTATCCTAGTTAGAAATCCGGATGACCAAACGTAGCCTTTGGGAATAAAACTTCTAGTAGATTTGCTTTTCATGCAAGCAAAGACATAATGCGTTTGGTTGACCGAATAAAAGCTTGGATAGGATATGTTTTATCATATCCGGTGTTTGGTAGTCGGTTAGGATAGGATAAGATCGGATATAGAGGGGATATAGTCTGGATAAAAAAATCCGAGGGGGAGGGGTGGGATAGACTCGGATAGGATTTCTCTTGTTGATCTATTATTAAAAAAAACCCTATGCTCTCCTTTTCCTTCTCCTTCTCTCACACACACGACTCCTCTCACAAAAAACACGTCTTTTTCTCGATAGCTCTAATCCGACGAATTCAAGCACCATCTCCGGCGAGGAGCCACAATGATTCTGCTTTCTATCAAGATTTCGTCTTTCTCTGTGCATCGATATTCGCACAATTTACAAGGTTTGTGATTTCCTTCCTTGGTTTTGCTTTCATAGGTGCAATCAATTGTGGCTCATGAAAATGTGACTCTTTTTCCATGAAATCCTACTTTACAGTGCGCCCTACTTTTGTTTTTCCACGAATTTCATCACTTGGTCACCGTTTCTTTTCATACCCTATTTTTGTGAGGATGAGCTAATGTTTATCTGGAGTGAGATTCGATCAATAATGTTTCTAGCATTAAAGCTATTTATATCTTTTCACGATTATGCTTTGTGAATACCTTATCTCAGTAGGACAAATTCATTGCTTGTGTGGTATTATCTTTTACAAGTTTAATGTGGGAAAAAAATATATGAATTAGAAGTATATATTAGAACTGTGTTGTTGTTGGTTTATGTGTTCTTGTGGTTGTATATTTGCAATTTTATTGCTGCGGTGGATCATCACTGATTTATTGGTGAGGAGATATTCATTACGTGGGTGGTATTATTTACAAGTTCTACGTGGGAAAACATATATAAATTAGAAGTAAATGTTAGAATTGTGATGTCGTTTTACCTTATCCATTTATGTATTCTTGTGGTTGCATATTTGCAATTTTATTTATTTATTTCCTGATTGCGTCCCTCTTGTGAAGAAGAGCGTCTTAAATTTCTATTGCTTGGCTTTGGTCAGTCTTAAGGACATATGCTTTTTTCTTTGAGTGTTTCTATTCAGGTTGGCCTGAATTGAATATTAGGTTTCCATCATTGACTTTTGTCGCGTAGCATGTTTCCTCAATGGACAATGCAAGTAGCTACGGGAGATCTTGGCATCAGAACGTGTGTATGTATTAATTCATCCTAGAAGCCTAGCACTCTCAATTTTCTGTGAACTGTAGTTGGTATACTGGAATGCATCATCTACACGGGCTTAGACCTTAATTGAATTAACTTACTAAAGTACTATAGAACCTACTGCAATCAATGCCACTTAGGATAATTAGCATTAGAAAATATTAGGCAAGGTGCACATGAAGCAGGCAGTTGAAACTAAATTCAAAATTATTTTTGTTAAGATCAAGGCTAGCTACAGTCAGTTGCTCATCTATTCTAGAGCCAAATTATATACCTTAATGTAACACAATGGGAGTTACTCACAGTGGATATAAGTGTTACCTGGAATCCTACACAAGGTTTATGCAAGAATGAGAATGTTGAGACCACACAAGCTGATATTGGTGATTGTGCAAGATCTACTGATGATACTTTAGAGGGTGATGTAGATGAAACAAATGCCCAACCAAGTCAAAGTAAGAGCAATAAAAGGACGGTAGAAAGTTCAATGAAGCAAGCTCGAGGAAAGAGAGGAAAAAAATTGACTAGACCTGATAAGTTAGCATCACAAATCGACAGACTTTGTTCAGCTGTTGAGAGTAGGAGCAATGCAACATCAGTTGCAAGGGAGTTTGATCCTTTCAAAGAAATTGTGCAAACATTGAAAGCCATACCTGAGATTAAGCAAGACAGAAAGTTGTTCTTTTTTGCACTCTCTCATTTTGCTGAAAAGAAATACAATAGGCAGATTTTTATGAACTTGGATAAAGATGAAGAAAAAGTTGAGTAGCTGAAGTATAAGTTGGAAGAGCATGATAGTCGCCACTAGGATGCTAGTTACTTCTTTGAGCTCTTTCATATTAATTTATATTGTAATAAGAGATTTATTTTCGGTTGCTAATTTGCACTACTAGTGAACTCTTCTTCTGATTATGTTTTAATGTGAGATATGTGTTTTCAGTTTATATTATTTCGATTTGGTGGAATTTGCATATATATTATGGAAAATAATTGTTCATTGATGGATGATTATTTATCACTTTTCTTACTATTTTGTTACTTTAAACAGATATGGATGATTCTCCTGAAAGAGAAATCCATGAGAAAGAGGATGAGGAATTCAATCAACTTGTGGAAATTACTCAAGCCACAATCGCTTATCAAGCAATATATGGTCACAAAAAACCTTGTAGAACATCATCATATACTGGATATGCATGGTTAGAAGAGTTGATGGGTGAAGATGCTAATCCGATAAGGTGTTATCAAATGTTTAGGATGGATAAGATTGTATTTAATAATTTAATGCATGATTTAGTAACACGCTATAGTCTTGAAGGAACTAGGAATATTGATGTTAGAGAAATGCTTGGAATATTTCTTCATATTTTAGGACAAGGTATAGGTAACAGGTTAACACAAGAGCGTTTTCAACGCTTTGGGGAAACCATAAGCATGTACTTTAGCTTAGTATTAGACAAAGTACGTGAAATGGGAAAAGATTTGATCCAACCAACTGATCGGCAATTTAGGGATGTTCTGGAGAAGATAAAAAATAATCGAAGATTTTATCCATATTTTAAGGTGTGTTTTGATTATTCAATAGAAAGAAAGAACTAAATGCAAATTTTGATTATATAATAATATTTGCGTTTTTGTTTTAGGATTGTATTGGAGCTATTGATGGCACTCATATCCCAGTGGTGATACCTGTAAAAGATCATATTCGTTTTATTGGTCGAAAAGGCACAACGACTTAAAATGTCTTAGCGGTGTGTAATTTTAATATGGAATTCTAGGCTGGTTGGGAGGGCCAAGCCTATGATACTCGTATTTTCTATGAAGGAGACATGATATGCAATTTCCTCATCCTCCTCCAGGTTTGTTAATTAATGGTTTTTGTACATTAATATGTATAAATATGGTATATGTTGATCAAATTTATATTATATTTATGCAGGTAAATATTATTTAGTAGATGCTGGATATCTAAATTCGACGGGTTATTTGGGACCATACAACAAAGTTAGATATCATTTGCCAGAATTTCAACAAGGTCCCATCCCTACAGGCTATCAAGAGGTATTCAATCGTGCTCATTCCTCGCTGCGATCGGAAATCGAGCGAGCTTTTGGTGTGTTGAAGAAGAAGTGGAAGATCCTAAAGCATATGCTAATTTTCCCATTTGAAAAGCAAGTAAAAATTGTTATAGCAGTAATGACTTTGCATAATTACATATGACGAAACGTCGCCAATGATAGACATTTTGCAATAGCAGATTTGGATCCCAATTATGGATATTCAGTTGACCTTCATAATACAAATGAGGGGGCCGGTACTTCAAATGACAATTTATTTTCTGACATAGCGCGTTTACATGATCAAATAGCAATGAGTTTAGTAAACACTTGAGGAGGATGTTTGCAATTTTCAATGAAAACCTATTTCTTTCTTTGATGCATATGTAATCATGTTTATTATAATGAAATTACTCTTTCTTTTTGTTAATATATCTCTTTTATATATACATCTTAGTGCAAAAATATATATAAAAAAAAAGTCATTTAATTTGTTAATATATCTCTTTTATATATACATCTCGGTGCAAAAATATATAATAAAAAAAGTCGTTGAATTTGTTAATATATCTATTTTATATATACATCTCAAAGGTGCAAAAAATATATATAAATATATATATATATATATATATATATATATATATATATCTCTTTTAATATACATCTTAGTGCGTTGAATTTGTTAATATATCTCTTTTATATATACATCTCGGTGCAAAAATATATATAAAAAAAATGTCATTGAATTTGTTAATATATCTCTTTTATATATACATCTTAGTGCAAAAATATAATAAAAAATAGTCATTGAATTTGTTAATATATCTCTTTTATATATATCTCAAAGTGCAAAAATATATATAAAAAAAAAGTCATTGAATTTGTTAATATATCTCTTTTATATATACATCTTAGTGCAAAAAAAAAAAAATTATTATTTTTGTTTTCAATTTTAAAAAATAAAAATAAAAACTTAAATTAATCGCTCTAAAGAACTTTCCAAATATGTGTTTACCAAACAACATTTCCCCAAAGTTGCTTCTCAAGGCGCTTTTCAATTATAGTTTACCAAACAGTTTTTGCATTTCACTAAAGGCCTTTAGATTAAAGGCCTTTGTATTTCCTTAAAGGCTTTTCCCAAAAACTTCTCCCAAACGCACCCGACTATGGTGGAAGTGGAACAACTTAGGATTATGGAATTCCGATACTATTCAACGTATCGTTTCGATGATTGTTTACATTCTTTCAACAACGAGTAAGCCTGTTGGAGATATGCACAGAATCAAGCTGAAGATTGCAACCAATCAATCCAAGATTACAGGAGATGTTGGAGATATGCACAAATCAAGCTGAAGATTGCAACCAATCAATCCAAGATTACAGGAGATTGTGATTATTTAATTATGTCAATTTGTGATTGGATTTGATTTCTTGAATATTCTTTTTCTTTAGATAGACATTTAATGTATTATAAATAGGACATCATACAATGTAAATTTCATATACAAAGAATACAAGAAAACCTTGAGTCTTCTCTCGAGCTTGGCCTATATCTCCTTTTCTGACATGGTATCAGAGCCGTGTTTTTCAATCTAGCTTCCGCCAAACTCTTCGAATTGCCTCTGTTCTTTTCTCACAAATCAGTTTCTACAAAGAAGCAGAGGAATTCATCATGGCCAAGCATACTCAAGGAGAAATCTCAGTTGAGGAAAGTCCAAACTCACCTCAAAGCGAAATCCAGCCAACCCTTCGAAGATACTCACTCGACGGCTCAACATACTGCAAATCCGACACTTGCTCCAGTCAATGTTTCCGGCCCAACTCAATGGTCACCAGTTCCATGGTTTCCCTTTTAGGGTCCGTAGGGAATTGGACCAGCTCAGTCGTGGGTTCCATACGGAACATCTGGAGAAGGATTTTCGAGCACTGGCGCAGGCTCGACAGGCATAGGCATAAGACCTGAAACATCTTCGATGAGTCAGGGAGGGACTACCTACCCGAATACAGGACCCGGATTCCCGAATGCAGGATCCGGTTCCCGAATGCAGGACCCGGCTACATGCCGTTTATCTTTCCTGCCAACGGCGGCCGACCGGAACCTGGCGACCCGTTCTACACGTCACCGGGCGACGGACCCGAGCTACGGCTCATTTCCTTGAAACTTACAGGATCTGAAAATTACACTACCTGGGCTCGAGATCTTAGGCGGGCGCTGGTGACCAAGGAGAAGGAAGGCTTCATTGATGGCAGCATTCCCTTCCCAACCGACGAACGATCGCAGCGGCATTGGCGCAGATGCAATCAGCTTGTGCGGACATGGATCGGCAACTGTTTGGCTCCTGAGGTGGCCGCCGGACTTCCACCAACTGAAGACTCGAAGACGATTTGGGAGGCGATCCGAGAGATGTATGGCAAGCTTGATCGAGCCAAGCTTTTTTCACTCACCCAAGCCGTATCTAACCTGAAACAGGGAAATCAAACTGTCACGACAGTTTTCAATCGGCTCTCTGCCCTCTGGAACGAACTCGAGGCTGCCGAGGAGAGACTCGAGGGATCGGAAGAAACCCTAAATCGATACAATATTTCGAGACAGAAAAAATCAACTCGATTTTTGCTGATTTTAAATGAAAATTACTCACATTTCAGGTCCCAATTGCTTGCAATGGAGCCGCCACCATCGCTCCGGCGGATCTACTAGTTGGCGGTCCAAGAAGAAAGCCAGAGGATGGCGGCGACTGGACTCGCGCGAACGGGAGAAGGAGCGGCGTTCGCGACTCTCGGATCTGGCCCGTCGATGGCCGGAAACCTCTCACCAGGGTTCGCCGTTGCCGGATCCGGTCTCACTCCGGCCTTGGGGGCTGGTAGCTCCTCGCACGCTCTCTCTCCGGCGAATCCACCTTTCGGGTTCCATGGAGAAACCCCTATCGCACGAATGAAAGGAAGCGGGAGGAAGGGAACCCTAATTTTAGGGCGGACGGCTCGATCGATCTTCGATCTAACGGCCACTATTCAGCTAATGCCCTAGCCGAATCCAATGGCTCTGGTTCTTTTAGGGGATCGTACGGTCCAAAAAATTTCGCACCAAAAGAAAATTTTAGAGGAAAAGGCAAATTATATTGCAGCTATTGCAAACGACCTCATCACACGGTGGAGACTTGTTGGAAATTACACGGAAAACCCGGGGATACTGGAAAGAAGGAATCTTCAGTTAATCAAGTCACTGGGCACAATGTCAACCAGCCCATTACACAACATCAGTATCAGGAAATAATGAAGGCCCTAAAACAACTTCCGCTTTCTGAAAAGGAGCGGGTTTTTCAGGTACCTCATTTTGCCTAAGCTCTATCTCTCATGATGCATGGATTATTGACTCAAAAAGTGCTAGTGACCACATTATCTCGTGATGAGAGTTTCTTTTCTCATACTCATGCCCATATTTTCCCAATCACCGTGAAACTTCCAAATGGGAATACTACAAATGTCACAAAATTAGGAACAAGTACATCTTAGCCCTTCCATTACCCTTAAAAATGTGCTTTATATTCCTCAATTTGAATTCAACCTTATCTCAGTATCCAAAGCCTGTGAGGATAATTCATGTCGAATCCTCTTCAATTCTGACACATGTTCTTTTCAGGCCCTTTCGACTGGCAAACTGATGGGCTTGGGTAGTCTCTCACAAGGGTTGTATTTTTGGACAAGTTTTCCCAAAAATATTGATTTATCATGTTTTTCTGTGAATAAGGAATCATTGTGTAACGTTGCTACCAATGATAAAGCTATCATTTCTCATCGACATTTTGGTCACAGTGCCTTCTTTCCACACCCCAAATGTGATATTTGTCCTCTCGCAAAACAATCACGTACTCATTTCTCCACAAGCAAGTCCCATACTACAGAGAAGTTCTCTTTAATTCATGTAGACATTTGGGGACCCTATCATACATCACATCGAGATGGGTCTCGTTTTTTCACTATTGTTGACGATCATTCTCGTGCTACATGGATCTTCCTTATGCAATCAAAGAGTCAAGTTCTTTCTCATTTGAGAGATTTTTTCATCCTGACAAAAAATCAATTTGGAAAATCTATTCAACGCATTCGAACAGACAATGGGAAAGAATTCTCTAGTCATGATTGTCAATCCTTATTTTCTTCATATGGAGTTCTACATGAAAGTACGTGCACTTATACACCTCAACAAAATGGGGTTGTTGAGCGGAAACACCGCCATCTTCTAGAAGTTGCACGTGCACTTAAGTTTCAAGCCTCCATTCCTGAAACTTTCTGGGAGATTGTGTGGTCACAAAGCAGCATATCTGATCAATCGCATGCAAACTAGGGTTCTTAATGGGCGTACCCCGTTTGAGATCTTATTTGGAAAGAAACCTGCAGTAGATCATTTAAGAGTTTTTGGCTGCTTGTGTTATGCTGTTGCTTTGGGTCCTCGGGACAAGTTGAGTCCCCGAGCCAGACGATGCATTTTTATGGGTTATCCAGCTTTCCAGAAGGGATATCGTGTTTTTGAACCATCGACAGGAAATTTCTTCGTAAGTAGAGATGTGGTTTTCCATGAGGATGTGTTCCCTTTTCAAGATGAAATATCTTCCAAAGACTCTTCAAGCTCAAATCAGCAAAATAGAAATTTTCTATTTGAGGAAGATTTATCACTCGACCACAATATATATGTGTTCCGACTTCTTCGCCAGTGATCGAAACAAATGCAGCATCTTTACCTGCCTCTGAATATTTAGCTTCGGGCTCTACAGTATCCATTGAAGAGACATCCAATTCAGAACAATTACCACATCAAACTAGTTCTGAAGAATCATCTCCTGCACCTGATCATGCTCCTCCAAGACGGTCAGGACGAACCATTTGTCCTCCAACTTGGACAAAGGATTATGTTTGTGCATCTCTCAATTCATCAGGTACACCATACCCTATCTCCTCTTATGTCTCGTTTGATTGTCTCTCTGCGGAACATATGTGCTGTATCAGTCGTATCTCCGAAGAAGTGGAACCATCATCTTATGATGTGGCCGTTCGTGATCCACGTTGGCAAAAGGCTATGGAAGCTGAGTTACAAGCATTAGTAGAGAACCACACATGGGATATAGTCCCACCACCTGTTGATCGTAAGCCAATTGGCTGCAAGTGGGTATATAAGATCAAGTACAAGGCTGATGGTTCAGTGGAACGCTATAAAGCTCGCTTAGTGGCAAAGGGCTTTACACAACGTGAAGGTTTTGATTACCATGAAACATTCTCTCCAGTTGCCAAAGATGTCACTGTTCGTTCCTTTCTTTCTGTTGCTGCTTTCCGGGACTGGAAATTACATCAAATGGATGTACACAATGCTTTTCTTCATGGCGATCTTGATGAAGAAATATATATGGATCTTCCACCGGGATTACGGCGACATGGGGAGTCCGGAGTGTGTCGTCTCCGTAAGTCCCTTTATGGACTCAAGCAAGCTTCTCGTCAGTGGTATGCAAAATTCACATCAGCCCTCACAGCCATTGGTTTCAAGCAATCCAAGCATGATTATGCCCTATTCTCTTGGGCTAAAGGTACGTCTTCAATCTATCTGATGATATATGTTGATGACATACTTATCATGGGAAATGATGAATTGAGCATCAAGAGACTTAAGGGACATTTGCATTCTAGCTTCCGTATTAAAGATTTGGGATCTCCCAAATACTTCCTTGGCATTGAGATTGCTCGATCAGAGCTAGGGATTGCCCTTAGTCAACGGAAATTTGTATTAGAAATTATATCAGAAGCAAGTTTATCAAGATGTAAACCGGCCGTTATCCCTATCGATCGAACATCGGTGACTACGTTGACTATGATGTTGGATCTTCGTCTAAGATTGATGATCCTCTGCTTGAAGATCCATCCCATTATCAAAGGCTTGTTGGAAAACTTATATATCTCACTATGACTAGGCCAGAATGCAGTTCAAACACTTAGTCAATTCATGCATAAACCGAAGGAGTCTCATATGAATGCAGCCTTGAAGGTTATAAAGTATTTGAAGAAATGTCCAGGTCTTGATTACTTCTTTCACGAGATTGCAATCTCGAAATGACAGCTTATTGTGACACAGATTATGCCACATGTCCTATGAGTCGAAGATCGGGCCACTGGTTTTTGCATCAAGCTGGGAGAATCGTTACTTGCATGGAAAACAAAGAAGCAAGCCACTGTATCTCTTTCATCTCGCCGAAGCCGAGTATAGAGCTATGGCTAAAACAGTTTGTGAAATAGTTTGGATACGAGGCTTACTTTCAGATCTTGGGATACAAGTCAAAGGGCCAACAAACATATATTGCGACAATGACGCAGCACTCAAACTTGCAGCAAATCCCGTTTTTCATGAAAGAACGAAACACATTGAAGTTGACTGTCATTATACTCGAGACAAAATCCAAGAAGGGGTAATCAAGACAAATGGAATTGGAACTGTGGAACAGCCTGCTGATATCTTTACCAAACCATTATGTCAAAGACAACACGCATATCTACTGAGCAAGCTTGGCGTCTTGGATATATACCAGCCGTCAGCTTGAGGGGGAGTGTTGGAGATATGCACAGAATCAAGAAGATTGCAACCAATCAATCCAAGATTACAGGAGATGTTGGAGATATGCACGAATCAAGCAAGATTGCAACCAATCAATCCAAGATTACAGGAGATTGTGATTATTTAATTATGTCAATTTGTGATTGGATTTGATTTCTTGAATATTCTTTTTCTTTAGATAGACATTTAATGTATTATAAATAGGACATCATACAATGTAAATTTCATATACAAAGAATACAAGAAAACCTTGAGTCTTCTCTCGAGCTTGGCCTATATCTCCTTTTCTGACAAAGCCTACCTTGAATTCATTTGTTGAACTCATCACTTATGATAAATTCAACAAATTGTTAAAATGACCAGCAAAATGAGGAGCGACGCAGGCAACGCCGCTCGCTTTTTGGTTGCCTCACTTCTCGTTTCTATGTATATGTGGGTGTAGTGTTCACGAAGATCGACCTGATACTCTCCAGCTCCACCCCTCCAATCCCTTCATCAGTAGGGCTGCAAGCTTGTGGGCAACCTCGCTCGCATTGAAGAGCCCCAAAATTTTGTAAGGCGTTAACCCTATAAAGCGAAAATCTTACCCGAGCCATGACGCTATTTTCTTAATTAAATACATATATAATGACTACGATAAAGGTTATCGTTAAGCCTTTGCTGTTTTTATTTTTCTTTTCTTTTTAGTTTATTCGATTGAAAATTCATCAGAAATATCTCTTTCTTTTCTTCCTTTAAATTGTTGCAGGACGTGGCGGCGATTCCTCCGGGATCTGTAATTTTCCGAAATTCGTAAATGGCATAATTATGACTTTTCTAATCATAAAACTTCAAGAGAATAAAGAAAAAGGGAAAAAAAAAGATCGACCGAAGTTGATAGGATCAAGGTTTCCACCGTTCATACGAAATTCCTTTTGAGACGTTTTGACTGGTCATTTTACCCTGACAACAAATTCGTATTCTTGAAAGAGAATAAAGTTGGTTGCTATTCCGGAAGAGATCGACTTATTTTTATTTTTTAATTATGTCGACTTTAATTCCATTCGCTAATTGAAGGCATCAAAATCGTTCCGAAGGCCACACGACCACTAATTTTGGAGCCGCTTTTGCTGTAGAAGCCGGGACATATACTTTGTACCGTTGAATATATAGATGTAATTTTTAGAGCATTTAAACCCGAATTTGCCCTAATCAGCACGATTCCAAGAAAACCCCAGAAGCGATTTTTGGATTAACATTCGATAATTAATTTGAATAAATATGGTATGGTGTACCAACTTGAATTTTTTTTTTTTTTTTGGTGTTATTAATCCAAAGGGCTTTGCTAGCATAATAGTATTTGGAGACATTAAAAACTGTTACGCAATTATTTATCTAATCTAAATACTACACATGGGATCGTCTAGTGTTGAGAATTTTGCTAGACATTTCTCCTCACTTTCCTTTTTAAAATTTGGTCCTTAAATAATATCTTCCAGAGGGACTATCAATCGCGTTGGAAAGCAAAGGCGAACGTCCTTGTCTGTCGTCAAGATGGCACCGGTTGAAGCAACAGGGAACTACCTGGTCGGCATATGGCTGATGCGAAATTCCTTCTCAATATAAGCCATGCACGAGTGATGTGGTCCCGACCTAAAGTAAAATTCGCCCTTATCTCTTTGGTTTGCTTTGGCTAAAATTTCTACCCGTGTTTACCTAATTGTCATTTCTACGCTTGCATAATTGTCTTTGCTTTTCTCTTGTTATTTCTTAACCACAGAAATGTGAGGACACCACATTGGCCAGATAAAGACATCTTTAGCTTTGAATTCATTTCGAATTTGTGCTCTCTCTCTCTCTCTCTCTCTCTCTCTAATATTTTTTACCCTTGGACAGCCTAATTTGGTCCTCCTCCTCCTCCTCTTCTTCTGCTTCTTCTTCTCCTCAAGACTTGTCTCTCTTTTGGGTGTCTTGAAATGAAGTTCTCGAATGAGCTCGAAGCTCAACTCATCCCAGAATGGAAGGCGGCCTTCGTCAACTACAGGCAACTGAAGAAGCACGTCGAGGAGATCAAGCTCTTGAGAAAACCAAAGCAACCTCGGCAAGTTGGCCGCAACTTCGGCTGGTCCAATTTCGACCCCATTCGTTCCATGGCCAAGAAAGCTACCAGCAAATTCCAAAAGTCCGGTAACACCACAGTCATTATCCAGGTACACATAAGCATGCATGTCGGATGATTTTTCTTCTTGGGACCCCAAAATTTTTTCTCCTCGATGAAATTCTATTCTGCAGAAGAAGAACATGAATGGCGTGGAGAACGGAGGGGAAGAAGAATGGGAGGAGCGTGAAGCCTACGAAAATGAAGTAAGTGCAAAATGGTGTACCGTCCCTTGATCAGTAGGTATTTTTATCGAAAATTAAATAAATTGTCCCGGAATTCTTTATAGTACTTGTCGCTAAATATTAACTGGACGACTGTTTTACGAGGAAAAATTTTGCTCAAACAGATTTCATTTGGTGATATTGTCTGAGAATAAACGATTTTTTTTTGGCTGCTTCTTCTTCTTCTTTCTTGCTTTTACTATTCTCTCTCTCTCTCTATATATATATATAATAGATTGATGTGTTCAAGATTCCATAGCGAGGGAGTAACAGAGAGTGACAGGCTTGTCCCAAGGAGACACACATGAATAAAGACATCCTCTTATTTATCCATTTTTACATTAAAAAGGAGTAGACGAAGAAATTCAACCTGAATATGAAGTAAGTACAAAATGGTGTACCGTCCCTTGATCAGTAGGTATTTTTGTCAAAATTAAATAAAATTGTCACGGAATTCTTCACAATACTCGTCGCTAAATATTAACTGGACGACCATTTTATGAGGAAAAATTTTGCTCGAACAGATTTCATCCGGTGATACTTGTCTGAGATTAAACGATTTTTTTGGGCGGTTACTCAGTTACTAAGTAAAAGCACCAAAAATGCCAAGTAAAAAAACATAAATTAAATGTGAGAAGTATTTATGCAGAACGTGTGCGCGTGACGAATCCCTGGCAGTACTTACATTAATTTGCTACAGCTTCATCCTAATATTAATTATGATATTTACCTGCTGTCTGTTGATTATAAATGTTTCCTATATATCTCGTTAAATTAGGTGAACATTCTTGGGAGGGTGAATGAGGAGGTCAGCAAGGTGACCCAGTTCCACAAGTCAAGAGAGGATGAATTTCTTGAGAGAGGAGATGCACTCAATAAGCAGCTCCAAATTCTGCTGGACCTCAAACAGATCCCCGGCAGCGGGGAGCGCCGGAAAAATTCTCCGGGGCTCAATGCGGCGAGCGACATAGCCTTTCCGCTCTCTTCGTGGCCATCCTCCGAGGGCACATCCAATTTTCCAGGTGACTTTTCCGATGCGTGAGCGTACTTTCTTGTTTTGTAGATATAAGTGTGAACAAATCGAGAATGATTTGGGTTGGACATAATTCTTTCTACAGAGGAAAAGTCAAAGTACAGTGAAATTAAGTTTCAATGTGTGCTTACTAGGGCACGCATGATAAAATTTTCATTTTTCTATTTCTCTATTTCTCTCGTTCCCCAAATGCGGTTTGAAAACAAACTGCCGTTTGGTAATGCGGTTTGATTTTTCTATTTCTGGAACATATTTCTATTCCAGAAATAGATTTGAAGAAAAAATTAAAAACTAAAATCTTTAATTTCTCAATTTTTGAAATAGAAATTAAGAAATCAATTTCTGTTCAAAAAATTTTGTCATACGCACCATAAGCATTGCTGAGATTGTGACGTGCGTTTTAGTTATCTTTGCCCGTTACAGTCAGGTTAAACCATGTGCATCATCATTACAAATCACGAGAGAGAGAGAGAGAGAGAGAGGAGTAGGAGCAAACGAGGTCGACCTCATGAATGACGAAGTAGAAGTTGTCTTTTTTCCTAAATAAATGCTGGGGCAGTGAATGCTTAATGTCACGCATATTTCCGAAGCGAGGGTAAGATGATATAGGCCCCATTTGGTTTAGCAAGAATTTAAATGCTGGGGATTCCAAAGTCATGCAAATTTCGCAAACGCGTTTGGTTCGTGTTTTTGCTCAACTTTGAGAAAATACAATTGCATCTTTAAAGGACTCTATTTGACAGGAAAAATTCTTGCATCTGAAAGCTCATTCTATCTCGATTATTAGATATCGTGGATCTCATATGGGACCAATGTGATCCAAGGACTTGAGATTAATTAATATCACATAGTTGATGCTAAGATCATGTAAGTGATGTCTTTAATCTTTCTATTCATCTATAAGATGCAGATTAGTTATTTTTCAAGTATCAACTATTACGCAAAAATCGTTTAATTAAAAATCGATTGATGATCATCCTCATATTTTTGTACGTGTAAGTAAATGGGACTCTTTTCTGTCGTCTTGCCATAGGGACCCCGACGGAGTCACTCGAAACCCCCACGGGAACGCCGGAGATGATTAGAGGAGCTTTTGCGGAGCTGTACAGAGGCCTTGGTCAACTCAAAACTTACAGGTATAAAGCGTACCCTATGATAAGATCATTTTACCAAGAAAAACTCGACAGGCTCCACTTCATTAGTTTGTCGTATCGTTCGATTGATTTAATTATTAACTCTGCAATCAATACTAGTATCCTGGGCATTACTCCAAAAACTATATCTTTTAGCACCAAGAACTGATCTGTTTTAATTAATGTTAACAATTCTATCACAAATATAGCTTGCCTAATTGGAGAATGTTGCATACAGGTCACTCAATTAAGGGTTTCATGTGTAAATATGGAATAGGATTCTGTTTGATTGTTTTGAATATATTATCCGCATAGGGCCTGATATTAATTTGCTATCTTGGGCAGCTCCTTGAATATGATGGCTTTCACGAAGATACTCAACAAATTCGACAAGGTAAACCCCAAGCCAAAAAAATTATTTGGGAGTAAAACATTTTCCTAATTGGAATTGTACTTTTAAACAGGCGGAGCTTAAGTGCCGGCGCAATTTACTGGGGTTAAAAAAATTTAAACTAAAATGGAGGTCTGATTGCATGAGCAGGTGACAGGGAGACATGCATCGGCGAGTTATCTAAAAGAAGTGAAAGAATCACTTTTCGTAAGTTCGGACAAGGTAATAAATTAGGCTTTCCATGATGTTTCTGACTGTTAATTAAGGTAAATGAATATGGTTAAATTATGTTTGATTTGATGATTAGGTGGGGAGGCTAATGGACGAAGTGGAGTCCATCTTCACAAAGCACTTCGCCAACAACGACAGGAAAAAAGCGATGAAGTTCTTGAAGCCTCAGCATAACGAAGATTCTCACAAGATCACCTTCTTTGTTGGTAATTCTAATTTTACCCTTGATTTTTTTTTTTTTTTTATGAAAAATCAAATTTACGATGCTGATTTGATTATCAAACCTTTATTCCCCTTCAAGTAAATGGATATTTAAGTAAATGAATATATGGATTTTTTCCATGCCAATTCGAATTCAAATTTGACTAAATTAACCTTTTGTGTTGCAGGTTTCTTCACCGCTTCTTTTTGACATTATTTAGCATATACGCAATATTGATACACGTAACTGGTATTTTCAATCCCACCCCGGACATGGCCTACGTAGAAACTGTCTACCCTATTTTTAGGTGATCCATATTTTCTCTGTACAATTACAATTCCAATTCATGCTAAATTCGATTTATCTCATGCTCTACCATGTTTGTGCAGTATCTTCACCTTGTGGAGCTTGCACCTGTTCATGTACGGATGCAACTTGTTCTTGTGGAAGAGCACGAGGATCAACCACAATTTCATATTCGACTTCTCGTCGAGCACCGCCCTTGAGTACCGTGACGCCTTCCTCATCTGCGCGACCTTCACGACCATTGTGGTTGCCGCCATGATCGTGCATCTCCTCCTGTGGGCCAACGGCTCCTCGTCGAGCCTCGTCAACGTGATCCCCATGGCCCCGCTTCTGGTCAGCATACAGCTTCATACCGGAGAAAATATTGGGTGGTCCGGGAGCGCCACGTCAGCGTGGTCCCGGACCACTCACGTGGCGCCACGTGGAAGGGAGTGAGACAGAGAGGAGAAAGAGGAGAGAGAGCGTCAGAGAGGTGGGCAGGGCTGTCTCTCTAGTTGTCTCTCCCCCCTTCCACGTGACGCCGCGTGAGTGGTCCGGGACCACGCTGACATGGCGCTCCCGGACCACCCAATATTTTCTCCTTCAAGAAAATACTGTCGATGCCCATCATTTTTTCCCCTCTAGAAAATCACTTAAAGTGGATAAATCTTGCGTCGTATTACTACTTTCATATGTGAAGATTCGTTAACTAGCTACGTTGTGGCAATTAATGATCTCATTTGTTTTATGTGATGTGCACAGATTTTCTTCGTCGTACTGGCTTGCCCGAATGACAGGTTCTACCGCTCGACTCTAGTTTGCTTCATTCGTGTGATGCGCAATATAATATTCTCTCCATTTTATAAGGTACCCAACCTATTGGCCTCTCTCTTAATTAACTTTGTTTACTTCTTTAACATTTGAAGTTATGTCAAATCAGATTCACAACACCTAACCGAAAGTGAAGAATTTTGGGCGACAACACTGCCTCATTGCTGCATTATTTATTAAAAAAATAATTGTTAAACATGTAAAAGTAATTTTCTGTACATAACAATTTTTTTTTTTTGGTAAAAAATTTGCTATACGTACATTATCGACATGTTTACTAACAGTTTATTTTTAAGGAATAACGATTTTGTCTGAGTTGATGTTAACTTACTACCTAACAGTTTATGTTTTTTTCCGAAAAGGGGCTTAACTAACTTCGTGGTATCAAAAAAATGATTGAGAATGAGGGACCGATCAAACCCTAACCTGATTCCGTTACCAAGGGCTGAGTGGGCGATCTATTGTTGTTGGCAAATGGGAATTTGTCTAGGTCACCTAATGGGCTTAATGCCTTATAGAGTATGTGTCAACGATACATCGATAGCAAATTACTTGACACAACAAATAATTACTCGGTTATCTTATCTATTACATGGAATTGTCTACTTTTGTTGCTGTCTCAATGAGTTTCATAAGGCATCGAGTGCAGGTTCTGATGGTTGACGTTTTTATGGCTGATCAACTCACTAGCCAGGTAGTTAACTACACGACCCTCGTACTTGTCCTGGGGGATATAATTAACAATTGATCATCTCAAATGGTTTGTAGATACCGGCGTTTAGGCACATGGGGTCCTCGGCTTGCTACTTCCTGGCCAGAAGTTTCAAGACACACCAATACGCAACGTGCAAAACGGGAAGGCTTTACGGAGACCTTGCGTACGTCGTTTCGCTCTTGCCTTGTTTTTGGCGTGTCTTGCAGGTGATCGATAGTTAGATCCTTTCAGTTAGCTAGTTAAGATCCATATGTCGCAACTTATGTGGCGACCCCTTTCTGATTTGCTTCCTTTGAACAGTGCGCTAGGAGGTGGTCGGACGAGCGTGACACGAACCATCTGGCTAACATGGGGAAGTACGTGTCGGCGATGGCGGCGGTGGGGGTAAGGATCACGTACGCGAGGCACCCCAGCTGCCTGTGGCTCGGTATGGTCCTGGTGACCTCCGTGGTGGCCACTGTGTATCAGCTGTACTGGGATTTCGTCAAGGATTGGGGGTTTCTCAAGCCCAAATCGAGAAACCTGTGGCTGAGGGACGACTTGGTTCTCAAGCACAAGTGCATCTATTACATCTCCATTGTAAGTCTCTCTCTCTCTCTCTCTGTGGAAAAACTACTCTGGTTTTATTTAAATGGAGAAAAATGAACTAAACGACCGTATGGATTGCGATAGGAAGAGAGACAAAACATTTGAAAGCAGAAAATGCAAACCTTAGGGTTTACGGCATAAACACCCGCACTGTGTATTATTGCTTGTTTCCTCAAATGAATTAGCCTTGAGAAGTTTCTAATGCGTAAAACCAAATCCATTTTCAGGCTTTGAATGTAGTTTTGAGGGTTGCATGGGTGGAGACAGTGATGAGGTTTCATGTCGGAGCGGTCGAGTCAAAGTTGCTAGAAATATTCTTGGCTTCTTCGGAAGTCATTCGACGTGGTCATTGGAATTTTTACAGGTACAAGCTCTCTCTTTTTTATCCGCAGAGACGGTAGATACAAATCATGCAATTTTTATATGTTTTAGCCTGAGACAGAGGTACTCAATTCGGCAATTGAATTTTCGTTCGCTACTTCCCTTGTACAGATTGGAGAACGAACACTTGAACAACGTGAGAAAGTTCAGAGCGGTGAAGACGGTTCCGCTTCCCTTCCGCGGAATGGACCCTCTCAGAGCTAAATCGCATGGAGGGATGATTCCTTGACGATCAGCCGACGTGATCAGGAATTTTGCACAACCGGATGGTCAAGAATTTGGGCATCAAGAGTTGTGCTTTCATCTGGTGCCACCACATCCTAGTGCAAGAAGAAAGGAATGGAGTGTTAATTTCCTAATTGCACAGATGATTTTTAACTTTGAATAGGTCAACAATTCGTAGGTTTTACGTTGTTGTTGACGTAACGTATTGTCTCTTTTGAGCGTCGAACTTTCAATCCTAGAGATTTCATTTGCCAAAGTGGCAGCTTGCATGCAAACGTCGCCAACATGGAAACGAAAGCTTTAGGGTTTCGTCTGTTTGGTGTTTGCCTTTCGGCCTTTCAGGCCTTTTCATGCTACCTCAAATGACTACCTAGCTTGATTGGCAATTTCTTCTCATGCACCTTGGGAAGAAAACTTCAAGTAGATCTGCTTTTCACGCAAGCGAAGATATAAAGAACTTGACATTCATTTCTTCTAACTCCTACTATACAAATTCTTTTTTAGAATAAATAGGACTTTGATAGCATAACAATTTTTGAGCTACTATTAGAACAACAGCTTGTTGTAAACGATATATTCTTGAAGGAATAAGCTCCACAATAATTTATAATTATTTATTATTTGATTTTTTGTGATCAAGAATAAACTGTTATTCTCATAGTATATTAAAAAAATATAACAAATCATTTCTCAAATAAATAAATATTAGTTTTTTATTTTGGTAAAGAATAAATATTAGTTGAGTTTCACTATTTGCCCAATGATTGAAAGCAAACATTTATTTACAATTCACAATTAAAAGAAAATGAGAGAAGAATTCTAAATTTCTTATATAGAGAGCAAGGAAATATAAAACCATCAAGTAATCTTACCAAGTGCACTTTCTTAGTAGCAAGTGGGTAATTAATTTCTTCGTTTTACCTTTTTTATCCTTTTTCTTAGGTCGATTTTACCCTTTCTCCTCTTCAATTAGAATTTAGGAAAAAAAATCTAAGGGCTTTAATAGGAAATACAAGAAAAAAAAGGACAAATGACAGATTTGACTTGAATATGTAAATACAGACATAGAAGTCCTACATGGTGACAATATTAGCATTAATGCAGTAGTTTTAGAACTGTACTCAAACTAAACCTTTTTTCCATGCACTGCCCAGGATTTCATATTCATTGGGGAAATTGATAAAAAAAAAAGATAAATAAAGAATCTAGAGAATTAAAGTAAGTGGCAAAAATTAAACTATAATTAAGAACCAATTTTTTGTCATCTAAAAATGACAAAAATAGATGAACTCCTCAATAAAGGGAACATAAGATTCATATTCAAACTTTAATGTAAATTAGACAAGAGCAATGCGTGGCAAAACTCTGAAGATAGAATGCCTATCGGAACTATGCTAATGTGCATCTTCCTCCTTGCTCCATATTGCGAGACAAAATTGAAAACACTTTTCAGCAATGAAAATATATCAACTTTCGAGTCTCAATAGCACATCTCTAAATGGCTAAATTAATTTGAGCAAATATTGATATCCATGTGATAGTAACAAGTTCATAAAAATAACAAAATGGAAAGATGGCATGCTAGAAAGCACCAAAACCTTTTCATGTCATGGAAATGCTTTCTAAATTCTTCCTCAATAATTAACTACATTAATTTATCATTATAATTGAAAAAAATACTTTATTATAAAATTTGCAAAAAACTTGAGTGTCCTACTTTTGTATGTCTTTTAAAGATTTGGGAATTTCACGACCAAATGTCACATTTTAAAAAAATAAAAGTAAAGAAATTTCAAAATTCAAATCATATTATACTTACAACTTTGAAAAATCAGAAGAACTTTTTTTTTTTTTTTTACTTTATTAATATTTTAGAAAATTATAAAAAATATATATAAGAATTGATACATCATTATAAGACAGTTCTGGAGGTTTTAGGGATATTATGCCAAAAAAACCAAAATGCGGGAGTCACAAAATTTTATAAAGCCAATCGTTAAAAGTAAAAGTAACTCCAAATAATTCCAAAAATATCCACATTTTAAAGGAACAACAAACTTAAGGAAAAAAATAAAATGAAGAAATCTAAAATAAATATACAACGCAATGTTCAACACAAGGAAGCTATCAACAGCTTCAATTCCCCTTGGTTCCCAAACTCTTTTATCTCGCAACTAAAGGATTAAAAAAGAAATCAATCGAAGATATAAGTCGGCTTTCCTGTGTGGACCAGAAGCACATGATGGAACTAAGAAACATTAATATGATAAATTCCTCCAAAAATTGTAATATTTGGAGGGATAATTTGCTCTGTTGGTGAGAAGAAGAGCTTGGTCTAATTTATTAAATTATGACTCAATGAACAAAGAATTGAAGAATTCACTTAATTTTCCTTGTGCCTTCCTGGGTAATCGTCCCTAGACGAAGGAATGGCTCAGTTTTAAGGATGCGGTATTAATTATAATCATGCCATATACGGAACTTCCTATTATTTAATTTAGGGGTAACTAGGAAACGTCCATATGGGCATATAGATATAGATATATGGACTAATACATTATAAAATGGAGATCATCAATACAAAGTATGGACTCACCCATCTAACACCCTCATGTAGAGAAGATAAAAAGAAACAAAACTACAAATACCAACCGAGGAAATTTATAAGATGGTCTATGAACTTTTAATTTGTTTAATGTGCAATATTGTTCTTGAATTTGAATGAATTGAATGATAATAAATTTATGTAAAGTATTGCACATCGACTTAAAGTTCATGGATCATATTGAATTGAATCAAAATTTAGGGATTATTTGTGCCATTATATCTCACAATAAACCAATTACCATTAAAATTGGAATTTCAGGTTGTTTTTGGTCCCAAAAATGTCAAGTTACTATGAAGAAGAAATAAAGAACATTTGATTTTTAGGGGTAGAAAGAAAAAGAAAAAAAGAAAAAAAAAGAAAAAAAAGGGAAATTGGTAGCTTGCCCTCCCGCGAGCGTCGACCAGCGTATGCTCTCTCTCTCTCTCTTTCTCTGTGTGTGTCAACCCTTGTTTTTCTCTGTCTTTCTCTGCTAAAAATCAAAGAGAAGAGAAGAGAAGAGGGAGGGAGAATCTCCGAATCTCCTCCGCCGCGAGACTCCTCCTAGGGTTTTCCCATCCGCCTCCCTCGCCGATCGACCGAGAAAAATGGTGCGAGCGTTGCTGAAGAGGCTGGTCTCCAACACCCTCACGGTGGCCGGCAAGCCCCAGCACCACCAGCTCCGCCGCCTCAACATCCACGAGTACCAGGTCCCTCCTCCTCCCTCCCTCTCTCCCCCTCCCCTCCCCCCTCGCGTGATCCACCTCGAGCGACGTCGTTCGGCGACGGATTCGCGTCTCTCCGGAGAAGCGGGATCTTCAGGCTCGAGATTGCTGTCCGCGGCGTTCGATTCCGAGTATCTGATGTTATTTGCATTTCGCCTAGAGAGAGGAATGAGCGCCTGTTGTTGGATGGCGATTCTTGCTGCTTCGGGAAATGCCGCGATTTTTCGCGCTTTTATCTTTTGACGGCTCCGGAGTCTGCCCGGATCGCGGTTGTGTCTGTTTCTGATTTTGATTGAGTGGTGGACGAGCTCGTGGATCTTCTCATTGTTGAAATACTGCGTTTTCGCTGGGGTTAGAGAGATTTGATCAGATTTTATAAATCGTGGTTTTGTGATCGACCTACCTGATTCTTGAATGATGTGTCGGCTTATAGGAAATATCTTGTGGATGCTCGGTGCGGTAGTTTTGCTTTTCTTCATGTGCAGTTGGCTTACACCAATTATTTGGGGATGCTTCCTTAATGCTTTTTAATCTGCTGCCTGACACGGGCTTTGTTTACCTTGAGTTCAGGGTGCTGAGTTAATGAGCAAATATGGCGTTAATGTCCCGAAGGGCGTTGCCGTTTCTTCAGCGGAGGAGATCAAGAAGGCAATCCAGGAAGTATTTCCTAATGAAAAGGAGGTATTGTAAATAATAGAAACTGCTAACCTGAGCTAAGAGGGCCTGAACGACAGTCTGAATTCTTCATGTTTGCACTTTTTTTGGCAGTTAGTTGTCAAAAGCCAAATACTTGCTGGTGGAAGAGGATTGGGTACGTTCAAGAATGGGCTAAAAGGTGGAGTGCATATTGTCAAGGCTGATGAGGCTGACCAAATAGCTGGTATGGAACCATTCTTCTAGAAAAGAGCACGTCTTCTGAAATTTATGGTGTATGACTTCAGTGGGGCCAAATTGCTTGAGAACTATACACTTAGATTAGATTTGATTCAATTGAATGGAATTGAGTTAGGAAATGGAATGAGAGGAGTAATGGAGTTTTTTTTTTTTTGGTCAAAGAGGAATGGAGTTGAATGAGCATCCAATTTCCTTGTTTGCTTGCGATAAAGAATAACTTGAGAATGAGAAGGAAGTAATAAAGTATCTAAATTATCCTTGAATTAACTATGAGTATAGAACTGTGAGGGCACACTTGGAAGTGTGTGAAGGAAACAGGAGAAGCTTATGGTGAAATGGAATATCAACTCCCCAGTAACCAAACATGGGTGAAAGGAGTGGGCATTCCTGTAGCAGTGACAACTAAATATAAACGTGGGAAAATGTAGAAGATGACACTTTGGTGCTCCTTATAAGGGCTTTTCGAACTACATGTTAGGTTTTTCAAGAGAAATTTGAACTATTAATATGTGGATTTAGTAAGGTTAAATCCCCATGTGGATAATTTGGTTGAAATACTACTCAAGAAATGCCATAAATTTAGTCTTGAAGGCCTCTGGCGTACATGATAATGTTTTTAGCATAGAAATCGTTTAAAGTTTGTTATTGCCTTTCTGCTGTATATAATATATACTTCTCAGCATGAAAATTCATTGGTTGCAGGGAAGATGCTTGGACAGATACTTGTGACCAAACAAACTGGGCCTCAAGGGAAAGTTGTCAGCAAGGTTGGGCATAATCAATTTTGAATAGGCTTTTCTTCTTAAACATATTGCTTTCGTTGACTACCATTTTGTATCCATATCTATTCTCGTGACATTCTAGATGACATAAATCCTCAAATTTTTAAGGATGCCCCTTTGAGTGTCGACATACTCGTTCTTTTTGGCCACATTTATAGTTTTTTTTTTTTAAATTTCAAATTTGTTCTATGGTTTAATGTCCGCAAGTACTATTGTAGTATAGAAAACTAAAAGTTAAAAGTTTCATATAGTGAGGGTTTGTATAGGGTGTTTCCTCTTTTCTATGATAAAAATAGACTAATGAGTTGGCGGGAGCTTTTTGTTTTTTCCTTTAAATTATCTTTTCTGGGTTGGGGGCCTTAATCCAGTTAGACTCTTGGTTACCATGAGAATGAGAAATTGATTGTTGTGAAAGGACAGACGTGTGTGGAGTGTAAAGAAACTGATTGGACATGGACTTTGCTATAGTCCTTGCTGGGTCTCTTATTATTTAACCCAAAACTGAACTGGATACATGGAAGCCATGGGGTTAAACCACACCAGAATAGTAGGTTCTCTCCGGTTTGATTTGCTTCTTTCTGGTTTTGTAACCGACCAAGAACAGCAAAAGGCAAAAAGAAAACAAATTAAGCAGAAAACAATATATACACATGAAGGCATGGTTTTAAGCCATGTCTCTTTTATGTATTAGCAGACCTTGTTGTGGTGCCATGCATGATCTGAGAGAGCAGATTCAACACTTTACTTTGGTTATGGTGCCTAATCTTTCTTTGGCACGACCTGTCTTGTATAATCAAAGACATTAGGTTGAGTAATGAATGTGTAGTTTTATGCCTGTTAAGATAAAGAATGGCTCCAGAAAGGCATATCTGTATATTCTCTCTGGTTTCTGTTGTGGACTACACCTGATGAACTGAATTAGACCTAATTTTGGCTTGAAAACAAAACTGAACATGGAAAAACTGAATTTCTTGGTTTGACTCAATCAGTTCAGTCAGCATTTTCAGGTTTGTAATTTTTATTCTGGGGCATCCCCAGATGTATTGCAGGTGACAATTAAGACCTGGCTAATGAACTTGCTTTTCTTTTCTGTTTTAGATATTTAATTCATATTCTAACAAATGTGAACTCTTTCCTACTGTTTCGTGTTATAGGTTCTGTATTCTCTTGTTTTGGGCCTGTCTCAAGCACTTCTCTTTTCAATTGCTTCGTGATTCTGCATCTCCCATTTATCATGACTTCATTATTTCTTTCTGCAGGTTTACATATGTGAAAAGCTTTCTCTTATCAATGAGATGTACTTTGCCATCACTCTGGATCGGAAAACTGCTGGTCCTGTATGTCGTTGACTCTCTGTGTATTCTTTAGTATTCCTTTTCTCCCTCATTGGCTGAGATATATGGCCATTTGTTTTTAAAGGATCCTGCCATATATGGTTTTTTTTTACTATTTCTCACATCACTATCGTGACTATTTTATCGTTCTTGCATTGCCTCCTTTATTTCATTAATTAAATGAAGAACTGTTTTATGTGAATAACTGGAATTTTGCATCTTACTGTTTGTTCCAAAAAATAATCCTGCGTAATGCTTACAATACATCCTGTTTCTTGGAGAACTGTTTTACTCAATATGAAGAAATGTTATGCAACTGTTGCTTTAATTCTTTGACCTTGTGTTTACATACAAAGTTGATAGTCATCACAGGATGTTAATCTAGTCAAGGGTTTGAAACTATGTGCACTGAAATGGCTTTATTTATAATGTTTTCTATAGTTGACAACTTTGTAATTGAATGGTAAAGAGTGGCATAGGATCCATGTCAAATGTTAACTCTTTAGGTAAACTGAGTCATAAAATTTAGACATACCATAGTTGACTTGTCTGATTTCGAGCACCAGGTGATCTAGTTGACTTTGTTACCTTTATGAGTGACGTCAAGTGATATGGCAACAACCTTCTCGCAGATGACGATCATCTTGAGATCAGGTAGTCTAGTTATAGTTTTGAAGGGGGCAAATACAGAGGAGGTAGAAAGAACAGATATGTTCAAAGGAAAAAATAGTTGCATGCTAAATATGCATGTGGCATTGAAAAGATAAAGGCATCTTTTAGGAAAGACAAAACTGTCATGAAATATGGGCAAAAAAGAAAAAGGAAAGGGAGGTTTCTGTGGATAAACAATAGAAAGTTGGAGATATCGATTTTGAAGCCCACGTACTTGCATTGTGAACCATATATAGGGGAAAATTTTGTTTCACATACATTCAGACAATTGTTTATGCATGTATGCACAAATATATATATATATATATATATATATATATATATATATATATATATATATATATTTGCATATGCATACTTATTTGGTTGTGTCTTTTATCGAAGATACTTTTGTATTTATGATATTTTTTTGTTGGCAACAAATAGAATATTGCTTTAATCCATGGAACTGACCGTGTTTGGTGGTAATGCTTGGCTGTTGTTTGATGATACGGAACAATGGTGTTTGCCTCAAAGTTTTGGTTCAAACTTCTATGCGAATGTTTGGTTTGCTGCACATTTTCCTAGTAGTCATTCGAGGCTAAGAAGCTGCAAGACCATGCGGTCAGGTCCTCTTGTGTGGCTTTAGTTTTCCCTGGATGAGAAAATTATTTCCCTTTTCTTCCTATTTTACTGCTCTCATGCATTTATTGCATATCTTCTTTTGAGTTTTTTGTCGAGGATGATTTGCTTCCTCTATTTGCGCATCTATAGCTCACTCACACTTTATTTTGCAGATTATAATTGCCTGCAGCGAGGGAGGAACCAGCATTGAAGATCTTGCTGAGAAATATCCGGACATGATAATAAAGGTTTAATTTCCTATTCTTCTTAGATATATGTCAGCATTTCCCTCTCCTTCATTTGTCCTCTTCTGATGGGACTTGTTCTTTCATATAGGTACCAATTGATGTCTTCCAAGGAATCACCGATGAAGATGCTGCCAAGGTGGTTGATGGTTTAGCCTTAAAGGCTGCAGATAAAAAGGCAGCTATTGACCAAGTGAAAAAATTGTATGAGCTTTTCTGTGCGTGTGACTGTACGTTGTTAGAGGTATGTATTCTTCTTCTTCTTTTCCTTGGTAGAAACTAATCATACTCTCCACTTATTAAAAGACAGAATTGGTACATTTGGTACTTCATGAATTGATTTTCTGTTTTGCAGATTAACCCCCTTGCAGAGACTTCTGATAGCCAATTGGTTGCTGCTGATGCAAAATTGAACTTTGATGACAATGCTGCATACCGTCAGAAGGAGATTTTTGCTTACCGTGATCCCACTCAAGAAGACCCTCGAGAGGTTTGACTTTAATATATATTCTGCCACTGACATTACACTTTTTTATCCTATTGCTTGGTGCTATTGATGCATTAGCAAACTCTTGTTTTATGACATCTGGCTTAAATATTAGTTTGTCTGTCTCTTTTTTTTTATAAATCTGAAGCAATCACTTTGAGAATAAGAACATTGGCTTGATATAGAAAATAGTTGTAATTCTGGTTAGTTGGAAGAGCAGAAGGCAAATTTATAGTCCAAATAAAGTGGGTAGCGCATTAACGTGGTGGCACAATGTGGTGTGATCACAAGAAAGAATTTTTCCTTATGTTTTTGCAGTTAGTATACTTGTTCTACTATGTGGTGCTTACTTGTTCAACTTATTCGACTAGTTAATGCATGCATTTTAATTTCACACGGGTCTTCTGCTAGTCAGAAAGAAGAGGAAGTTTGAATAAGGAGTTCCACATACAAGTTTTGGTTTCTTTTAATTTCTTGGCAATGATTTGTAGGTTACTGCTGCAAAAGCAGATTTGAATTATATTGGTTTGGATGGAGAGATTGGTTGCATGGTGAATGGTGCAGGATTGGCAATGGCTACTATGGACATTATCAAGTTGCATGGTGGAACTCCTGCCAACTTCTTGGATGTTGGTGGAAATGCTTCAGAGAGCCAGGTAATAAACTGCATCTTCAGAATTTCTATTTTCTGGACAGCCTGGAAGGATGGCATTCCTCATGCACAGGATATGTTAAACCATTAAGCCATTCAGTTTTTTGTGATATAGCATATAGAGGCAGCATTCCTCCAACACATGAATAATGATTAATCTTAGATCCCTCTGCAAGTAGAACACCATTCAGTTAATCATAATAACTTTGAAGCAGCGGGGTTTCTCTGCTTTTGTTTTGCATCTTGTATGAAGTAAGTGCACAATTTATTGGAGCCTTTGGGTTTCTCTTTAGGCTGTGGTCTTTTGGTTGCTGATTCATCAATTCATTCTTAATCGATGAACCGTGAATAAAGATAGTCATCATGGTAGACCCTTCTGCAAGTAGAACAACCATTCGATTGTTTGGAATAACTTTGAAGCATCACACTGTTTCCGTTCTTCTTTTCCATCTTGTACAACTGCACGGCTTATTGGAGCATCTGAGTTTCTGTTGAGATTCTACTATTTTGGCTCCATTCAGGGTTCATTGCGGCATTCTTGATTTGATGAACAATGAATATCGATATGATTTCTTTTTATTGCTGTGATCCATATCTGTATTTAGGGTGAAATACTCCGCATGGACCCTGCATAGGCTAAACATATTTGGTTGCTTGTGTTAATGTTCATTAGTGAGCATTTTGCTTCCTTAGCCATGGTAGGTGCTCCATTTAATTGGAGTTGCTTTGCAGCTTTTTACATGCAATTTTTTCTGTTAAAGTCTCTCTTTTGCAGTTTTCCCATATTAGTTTCTCTGAATTATCATCTGCTTTCTCCTACTTTTGTTATCGAATAGGTGGTGGAAGCATTTAAGATATTGACATCTGATGAGAAGGTCAAGGCCATCTTGGTCAATATATTTGGAGGTATCATGAAGTGTGATGTCATTGCAAGTGGAATTGTCAATGCAGCCGAACAGGTGAGAAGTGCAATGTTTGACGCACTGACTATTTGTAGGCTTCTATTTTATTATTTTGCATACTTTATGGTTCTGCCTATAGTTTCTTAGTTCTGCATTTATGCGTTTTTAAAGAACACACTTGAATAGCGTGATGCCTTTGAGAAATTGAAGTGTTCATTTGAGAGGTTCACCATGGTGATGCTTCTTTGTATTTTTTAAAATCTAAAGAAAAGTAATAGCTTACAGGTTGTCAGGCCTAGCAAGCACGGTACCTTCTTTAGTACTAGCACCTCTGCCTGTTGGATTAGTGTGGTTGAATCCAGCCAATAATTCAGAAACATACCTGAAGATCTCATTTGAATTCACTTGTGGAGATTCCAATCCAGATATTAAGACAAAGTGCTGCTAATTTCACTATTTCATTGCATGATTCCAATCCAGATATTAAGACCAAGTGCTGCTAATTTCACTTTTTCAGCATTTTATTGCATGATTCCAATCCAGATATTAAGACCAACTGCTGCTAATTTCACTTTTTCAGCATTTTATTGCATGATATGAAATTCAGAAGTGCTGAGATCTTTGCTTCTGCTTTCTGTTTGTTGCCAGGTTTCCTTGAAAGTACCAGTGGTTGTTCGCCTGGAAGGCACAAATGTGGACCAGGGAAAGAGAATACTAAGGGTATATATTTGTATATATTTTACCATTGTTTGCCTTAAATGCCTTGCACCACCATTGAGTGAAGTATGATTTCTTTCCTTGTTTTCTTCTTCTATAATTGCACAAGATGGTGATTGGATTTTGGATTCCGTTTGTGAATGATTTTGTAGGAGAGCGGGATGACATTGATCACGGCAGAAGACCTAGACGATGCGGCTGAGAAGGCAGTTAAGGCAGCAGCCAGTTGAGGGATTTCATTGTTTTTCTTGACCATTTTTTGGACAGTTAAAGTCTGTCATTCTCGGGTTTATCTGCTTGAAGTAAACAGAGCTCTGCCAATGCTTATATGATATATGATCTAAATTTTCTAATTTCAAAGTTTGCTTTTGAAAAGATTGTGGAATAAAGAAGATTAGAGAAGAGTTTTGCTACTCCTGGCTATTAGTTCTTAACAGAACCTGCTGATAAATAGGAACTTCAGCTGACGAAGCGGTTCATGCTTCCTGCTTTCCCCATCCTTGTACCAGAGGAAGCTTCGCATTGATTGGTTTGATGAAATGAGAATATGCAGTTGGCCTTGGAGTGATGATAGTTTTCCACAGTGATTCTGGCAGACTAGTGTTTCCATGCCATGATTCTCACTGATTTTGTGGGTAGGGAACGCATGACTTATCCACATGGGAATGTTTATGCTCGCGAATCAATTATCTGTGTTGAAACGTAATTTGGTTTCTTTATTTTAGAAATAAATTTTTAGTCTAGAAATATGTTTGGAATAGAAACGAGCTTCTCTAATTCTCGAATAGAAATGAAAAACTAAAAATCTTCTCATCCATTATTTTTGTTGCTAGCTGATTGCCCCTCTATTGTTGCCGTCGATTGCCACCATTGGTTGCTGGTTGTCAATCGTCACTCACCATCATTTGCAGCCGGCTGAAAGGGAGAAATTTTATATCGTTATTAAATAAATTTTTATTTTATGAATATAAATTTTGTATCGTTATCACACGTGTATTTTTATTTAGAAATTTTTCTGAGAATAAAAATAAAAAGAAAGTATATTTCTGTTTCGAAAATCAATTTTTTACCGGAATGACTTTCATTCGTGTCCTTTGATTAGAAAAAGGTGGACGCAATCATAATTTGATTGGCTCGGCTGGTGTCAATCTTAAAGAAGTCGATATCAGCCGGCGGAGCCTTATACGTGCAATTTGTTGCTTCGAGGGGCAAAAAGGATTGGCAGTTTGGAGCGTTCACAGGCTATGCACCGAACAGAAATAAGGAAAACATGCTCGGCCTTGGGCAAGGGTGAGCTTTGTTCGATTTACGGCTCCCATCCTTTAACGCCAAATCCATGTATCTTGAGCTATTGTTAACAAATCTTTAAACATTTGACATCACTTCCATGCTCGCTTGACAAATAGGATCCTAGGCACATTGGATAGACTCATCTAATTAAGGAACAATCACATAATAATATCGTTTAGTGAATGAGAATTAGTACATGTTTTCAACTAAGCGTATCATTATTCTACATCATAATCAACCAATTCTTCCCCTCCAGAACGTCTCTAGGCTAAGGCACGAATCGAATGAACTGGTTTTGGTGTCCTGTAATGTCGAATTAATCATAAGTATTATGGTCATGAACGGTTTGGGAGGAGTTCGGTTTGTTCGGGATGGCTTCTCTTCCTCACCTTTTTGTGAAATGTCGCTGTTCTTACAATTTGATATTTGTTTAAGCAAAACACTCAATACCACCAGTGTGTATCTTATTTTTCAGCAATATTTTTTTAGAATTTTCCGGTTTTATGAAAGGAAGATTACAAAAAAAACAGATAAACGAAGTGATTGCTGATTGGCTTACAGTCTTCCACAAACACAGCACTATCAATCTCTTCGTCTTCTCCTCGCGGATTCTCAGTTGTGTCTTCTCGAGAAAGCGACAAGGAGTTCGTGTGCAGGAAGAGAAGTCCCTGCAAAAAGAAAGCAAAAGAAAGAAAGAAAGCCATGGCTTCCTCTTGCCTCCTCCTCCTTCCGAACCCAACTCCCATCTCTCCCTCCCTTCCGCCTTCTTCCTCCTCATCCTCCGCCGCCCTTTCCGTCCCCCGCGCTCTCCCCGCTGCTGCTCTGACCCGCCGTCGCCTCTCTCTGAGCTCCGTCGGCGCGAAGAGGGGTCTCGCGACGCGGTCGAGCCTCGATGATGTCTCCTCTGTCCTCGACCGGCCGCCCTGGCAGTCGGAGCCTCTCGCTCCTCTGAAGCTGAAACTGCTGGTGAGTGCTTCTGGGTTCTGTTCGGTCGAGGCGTTTGAATTGCGGGTGCGGAAAAAAATCGATCCTTTCTGCTTGGTTTGGAAAGCCATTGAAGGGTTGTGGTATGTTTTGGATAGTTAACAGGAGCTAGTGAAGTAATTGATCATCACTTGGCGTGTGACGAGCGTATTCAAATCGTTGGATCCTGGGTTTTTGTCCCGAAGCTTAGTTGCGTTCGCATCTAACTGCCTTCATTGAACCAAGCATCATTTTGAGGTCGTCTTTCACAGGGAATTGATCTGCCTTTCTGTTTCTAGCTGATGCTTTAGCTATTCTTTGAGAAATGTTGACTCTTTGTTTTCCACGCATTGTGTGGACCTCCGTCCTCAATTCACAAAGCAAAATCAGTTTATAAATCAGTTCATCACTTTCTGGGATATGAGGTGGGAATTCCTGTTTGAATTTTTTTTGGGCTTGGCCAAGTTCTGAACTTGGCCTAATGGCAAATGAAATAGGAGTTCATGTCGGTTAGCCTGTGATTATGGTACTTGCGGGATCATCAGCCGTCTCCTAGATTTCACAACGGCAGAATCTTCTGCAAATGGACTGGTTTGATTCTCGATGTCATCATATTAAGTCTTGGAATATTTAATATGGGCATGGACAAAAGAAAGCAACAACAATTCACTTTGGAGCTTTTAAGAAGCTCGATAGGCATAGATAACATTTTGTCCAAAAGCTGAAGCTGTCACAAAGGAGTTCACAAATCCCCAAATGTTTAAGCCGCGGGAAATTAGTCCACGTTGTTGTTGAGTATAATATTTCTTTGCAATTATCATTTTAGTTCCTCTCTCCTATCAATTTATATATGTTTGGAATGGTTGATGCCAAAAGAAGCTGACATGCCTACAAAGTCGACGGGGCTTTTGGGCTACTGATTAGTTTTAAAACCTTTATGTCCAATTAAATGTGTCCAAGAACATCCATCATTGAAGCATAACATTTCCCGACAATCGCAGAGTGCTGTCTCTGGTCTGAATAGAGGGCTCGTTGCGAGCGAAGAAGACCTACAGAAGGCAGAGGCTGCTGCGAAGGAGGTTGAAGATACTGGAGGACTTGTGGACCTTTCGGCTGATCTTGAGAAGCTTCAGGGTCGTTGGAAGCTGATATATAGCAGTGCATTCTCGTCTCGTACTTTAGGCGGCAGCCGTCCTGGACCTCCCACTGGAAGGCTCCTTCCCATAACTCTTGGTCAGGTGCGCTGCACTCGTTTTCCATGAGTTCTTTTGCCTGACTTCAGCATATTTCTGTTTTAGCTGGTAAATTGTTTTCACAACTTCGAGGTTGATGAAGGTTTTGTCATTGTATTTCCTCAAACACATTGGGCAAAAGCTGTATATTAGCCACCTTATGAGATGCATTTTCCCTTTTGCAAGCAGTTTTGTTGTCAAATATTTTGTTAAAAGGAGAGTGGAAATCTGGGTTTTGTAAATCATTCCATCTTCTTCCTTTCTCTTTGGAAATATGATTTCATCACTCATTGTAACTTCTTTTTTTGTACTTCCCACTCTAACATCTTGTCCCATCTACTCATCCATCTTGTTTCTTCTCTCCTGGAATTTCATCAGGTCTTCCAACGGATTGATGTGTTGAGCAAAGACTTTGATAACATAGTGGATCTCGAGTTAGGTGCACCATGGCCTCTCCCTCCTCTTGAAGCAACCGCCACGCTTGCCCACAAATTCGAACTCATTGGTTTGTTACTGCTTCAGCTTGCATCTTATTTCTAGTAATGCAGTTCCCACTTTAGAATCACTGGCCTATATGCAAAACCCTTTTCCTGATCAACTGGTAATCTGTCCTTTATAGGATCTGCAAAGATCAAGATAACGTTTGAGAAAACAACAGTGAAGACGACGGGAAACTTATCACAACTCCCAGTATTTGAGATACCTAGGTTACCGGACGCACTAAGGCCTCAAGCCACAGGAAGCGGCGAATTTGAAGTGACATATCTTGATTCTGATATGCGCATAACTAGAGGAGACAGAGCCGAGCTCAGAGTCTTTGTCATAGCTTGAACCTTCCAACTGTAGATATTTCAGGTAAGGAGCTATAGTTCCAATACCTCGTGCTGTCCTTGTTCATTTTGGTTTTTTTTTTTTTTCTCCCCATTGTTCATTTGTAAATGCAGAATAATATGCAGCATTTGGTAAAGCAAGGGAATTTTGTATGTAAATTTGATATCTGATGCGAACTTGTTCTTCCAATCAAGTTCCCTTCATATCATCCAGACCAGCACTTGCCTGCATTGAAGAGAATCTAATTAAAGAGAACATGAGGAAATCAATCAAGAAACGGAGAGGGGAGTGAAAACAAGTCTTCTTGCTTCAAAACCAGAGAGGAAAACAGACATCAGAACACAACCGTGAATCTTGAACCCTCTGTGTTACCTTCGCATAATATTGATGCTTGGGTGTTATTTTCTGAAATTCTTCACTGCAATAATAGAAGTCAAATATCGATACAAAGAAGCAAGATCAGATGACTAAGTATGGCTTTTGCATTATTTTGTGAATTTATACGGTTGATTTATAATAATTCGTAGAGGAAGCACGCAAGTATCACAAGGTCACAAGAGTTTCGCTAGTTCTCAGAAGAGCCGTTCGCCCTTTTCCTGTTGAAATTCCTCAAAAGCCAATAGTTTCATGAAATCGCTCTTGATTCTTGACAAGAAAATTACATTATCTTCATGGGAGATGGTTTGTTTCACAGAGGAAGTAGCGAGACTTCTAAGCAGAGTTTTTACAGAGAGCAATCTGCTCATCCTTCCAACGTCTGGGTAGCATCAATTAAAACAAAAAAGAAAAGAAAGAAGCATACGGAGCCGGCAGCGGATGTACCTCCGCTTCCGGTGAAGTTCCCATGGAGAGAAGATGAAAACAGTGCGACCCCAAAATCTTGAAAGTGAGAAGATGGGACACAATATGAGCAGAGATGGAATTTTGTCTGCAAACCAACTTCGCCAGCCCTGAGATAAAATTTCATCTTGCCCACATCATGTTGGCCTTCATCTCTCCCATCGGATCTCGGTGTGGTATCGCCGCGCTTCGCCCCGAACGAACTGCTTTTCCTTCTTCCGGCTCCGCCTTGGAAAACAATCTGGACTCTACTTTCTTTTCTCGAGTTCCTGATTCTGGATGCTACAAGAAAGTGAGATGCCATGATAAACAGCTAGAAGGCTCTCAGGCCAACATCTTATAGCATCAAGAACAAGAAGCTCGAAAAAAGAGGAGAGGGAATGTGGAGAGGTGAATCGAATGCCACTGGTTTGTTGCGAGGGAGAGAGCTTGAAAGTCACAGAAATAGAGGAAAAGAGATGATGAAAGCTTGCTCTCGGGCCTAAATCTCTCCCTTTCGAGGTACAAAATATTTTCTTTTGCTGCAAAAAGATTGTCAGGGCATCGTATCAAAGGCACTGCATCGAGTTCAAATTTTTTTTTTTAATGTTTTGTCATGGCAGAAATGATCTCCGGTAAGAGCAGTTAAAATGCATTATGTGGTCACTTGCATGTCGAATTCACAGGCTGTGGACAAGGCATGAAGTTGCAACTAAAGTAATTTGTTTTGGAAAGAGTTAATACATCCGAAAATTTCAAACTAGAACATCCGTCGTCAATTTATCCCAAACTAATATCACGAAAAATCCCAAACTCATATACGCATAACAAATTTACCCTTTATTAGCTTTTGTTAAATTGCGATCTTAAATGATACATGACAGTTGACGTGGTAAGTCTAAGTGGGGGTTAAAATCATGAAAAGGGAGTTTGAGGTAATATGAGAAGAAATGAGATGAACGATAAGAAAAGGGTGAGAGAGAGAGGATTTGAGACCGAGGTCTTAGCTTTGATATTTGTAGGCTTTTCTCCCCAAATGTTTGAGCTATCAGGAAAACAGTCCACAACGTCGTTGGAGCATAATATTTCTTTGCAATTGTCATTTGGTCCCTCTCTCTAATCAATGTATCGTTCTAGAGAATTTATGAACCTAACTCGTCAGCATCAAGTTTGGTTTTCACTCGGTCGGGCTGAGCAGAACTTTGATAGCAGAGTGCCGTCTCTGGTCTGAATAGATGGCTTGCTGCAAGTGAAGAAGATCTACGAAAAGTGGAGGGGAGGCCACCGCAAAAGAGGTTGAATACGTTGGAGGACCAGCAGAACTTTCAGCTCATCTTGATAAGCTTCAGGTTCGATGGGAGCTGATATACACCAGTGCATTCTGGTCCTGTACTTTGGGCAGCAGCTGTCGTGGACCTCCGACTGGAAGGCTACTTCCCATGACTCTTGGTCAGGTGCGCTGTGGTGCTGTGGTAGTTTTCCATGAGATTTTTGCCTGAATTCAGCATATCTCTGTTTTAGCCGGTAAATTTTCTTCGCCGCTCCGAGGATGATGCTAGGTTTGTCACTGCATTTCTTCAAACACAATAAGGAAAAGCACGTACATTGGGCACCTTCTGAGATACATTTTGCCTTTTGCAAACAGTTTCATGGTCATATTTTTTGTTAAACGGAGTGTAGAAATCTGGCTTTTGTAAATCATTGTATCTTCTTCCCGTTTCTCATCAGAGAATATTGTTTTATCATTTATTATGTAACTTCATTTTTTTGTATTTCCGACTTTTAACGATTTGTCCCATCTACTCAATTCTCCTAGAATTTCTTCAGGTCTTCCAACGAAGTGATCTCTTGTGCAAAGATTTCAAGAAAGTGGCGGACCTCAAGTTAGATGCACTGTGGCCTCTCCCTCCTCCACGCTTGCCCACAAATTCGAACTCATTGGTTTGTCACTGCTTCAATTCATGTCTCATTTCCACGAATGCATTTCCCAGCTTAGAATTACCCACATATAAGCAGAACCCTTTCCCTGATCAACCCAGTAATTTCTCATTTATACGGTCTGCAAAGATCAAGATAAAGTTTGGAAAATGACGGTACTTATCCCGACTCCGCCCTTTAGAGATGCCTAGGTCACCGGATGCACTAAGGCCTCCGAGAATAGGAAGCGGCGAATTTGAAGTTGCATATCTTGATTCTGATATGTGAGTAACTAGAGGAGGCAGAGGCGATCTCGGAGTATTGTGATATCTTGACCCTTCAAACTGTAGGATCTTCAGGTAAGGAACTGTAGTTCCGATACCTCGTGCTGTTCTTGTTCATTTTGGTTCCTTTTTTTTTTTTCCATCGTTCCTTAAATGTTGAATAAAACGCATCATTTTTTATGTCCATGTTGAAGCAATGGAATTCTGTATGTAAATTTGATATCTGATGCAAAGTAAAGCGGTTCTTTTTCCCCTTTAACATACCAATGCTCACTGGAGAGCATGGATGACTCACGTGCACATGCAACCGTGCCGCCATCAGCAAGCAAGGAGAGGTTTTCGAATGGCCAAATACTAAGAAAATGAACTTTTGACCCCCAAAAAGGGTCATCAAGGAACAAAAGGATCACGATTAATCCCTAGAGAATGTACCTTCGCAATATATTGAATAATCGTATGTCTAATTCAAACAAGAAGAGATAAGGAAGAGTTTGAGCAGGGTCACCATCTGAAGCTCTCCAATCAGCTGCCCTTCATATTGTCTAGACCAACACTTGCCTGCATCGAAGAATTTGATTAGGAGCACATGAAGAAATTAATCAAGAGACTATATAATCACATTTGCTGGCAACCTGAAATTAAATCGAATGTTGTATTATGTCATTAAGTACCAGCAGTCTAATAATACTTTAAATACTGAAATTCATGCCCAAAGGTTATGTCTGTGTTTGTGCTACACAAGCCATCAGACTATGAGAAGATGAAAAATGAGCATTATAACCAAATCATCAAACTCTTGAATTATGACTTCATCATTCTTCCGTTAGCCTTTTATCTTCTGAAATGAGAGGGGAGTGAAATAAGTCTTCTTGCACCAAAAACCAGAGACGAAAAAGAGATATCAGAAGACACAACTGTGAATCTTGAACCCACTGTTTTCCCTTAGTATAGTATCCGCACTCAGGTATTATTTTCTCAAATTCTCAACTGTAATTATAGAGTCGAATATTGATATAAAGTAGCAAACTTAGATCACCACTGACTAAAATGGCTTTTGTAATGTGTTGGAAAGTTGTTCTCACCAAGAACTTGTGATTTTCCTGAAGAAGTGGACCATACTTCTCACAAAACGACCTCATGTCAGCAGTGAGGTCACCAGAACCGCCAACCACTTCCAGGAACTTTTTCCTGTCTGGAACAAGCTTCAGTGCAACCTGTCATTCCCAAACAATTACAACGTTACATTCTCCAAAAGATAGACTGATAAATTCATGTTAAATCCTCAAATATTCAGATTATATCAACAGAGAATTGTTGGTACAAGAAGCATTACAGAGAAACTTGAAGTAGCAAGCCAGTTGTGCCACTTCTTCAGACTCTTGCCGTAGGCATTAGTGCAGGCCTGTGTCATTGACCAGTCCGGATGATTGAGTAGGTCGTGAAACAGTTCCACTAAGAAATCCATGGCCCTGGAAGAATTCAGGTACACATGGACGTTAGCATGAATTGCTTCAATATTTGATTGATCAGTGATCATGTACGGAAAAACTGGAAAAATTAAAGTCACGTTCATCCATGAGGTTCATTAAAATCTGTGTAATCTCCGAAGGCATATTATTCTGATAACTTTTTCTTTGTCCTGACTTTCGCATACCTCGTCAACCAAAGAAGCGCGTTGGTGCAACTAGAGGATGATTTTGCTGTTTTGGATGCAACTTCCGTACGTACCAGACTGTACAAAAGGTTGAATTCAGAAGGACTCGACAAATATTTCTTCTCCATTCTCTACAAGGAAAATGGACATGTCTCATAAATCAGGGGAAAAAAGTTTGTATGCTCGAGAGGTTAATTCATAAGACATATAAGTTATTTCTCCCAAAATCAATTGACGTGTCTTACCTGGAGATTTCCGCCAACATCAGCTTTCACTGCGGCCATAGCGGCACCAAACTTATCTACCATTAAAAGCACAAGATTAGAACAAGAACAAATCTGATTTGATGAGACTTAATGAGCTAAAATATGCGAATTTCCACTATTAAATCCAAACTAATACTCCTAGCAAATCAAGGGTAATTTCATCGAGAGCGGTTGACCAATGATAATACTTAGAGGAAGCGAACGAGCATTACATGACCAACTCTCAGAAGAACCATTTGATCTTCTTAAGATTGAAATTTCTCAAAAGCTGCTTGTTTCATGAAATTGCTCTTGATTCTTGACAGGAAAATTATATAATATTTATGGGAAATTTTTGTTCCATTGAGTATTGGAGCGAGTCTTCTAAGCTGATTATTTACAGAGCCTAGAAAAGAACTGGATAAGATCAAAAAGAAAAGCAAGGACCCAAAAAAAGCTAAAAAGAAATTAAATAGTGCCATTAATCTCACATTCATCCAACATTCATTTACTAAAGAGGCATATAAACTCAGCATAAATAAATAAATAATTATATAAAGAGCTGGACATACCTATAAGAGGCAACATCATTTTGCAAACATCAATGAAGGGCTTGGTTAGTATTTCTCCTTCTTTGGACTTGACATGCTTCAGTTCTTCCAAAGCACGGGTAAATGCAGTTCCCTCCATTTCAAAGCATATAACTGAGTAGCATCAAATGAACAAGAAAAAGCATAACTATTCGAAAAATATAAGCCTCAAGTAAAATATTCTTTCAGGTTTATTTGACAACGATTGGTATCCAGGTTACCCGGTAACTCAGCAACTGGAAATGGTGGATACAGAGTTGCACGAGAGAGATGAAAACAGACAAGTGAAAACCCTTCACGTTCTTGAATGTTATTAGCTCATTCCAGACACAAGTCTTGAAGTATTCACGTACAATATCCCCACAGCACTACAGGAGATCCAAATGCAATGCAGATAGCTCGTGTTCTTCTTTCGATCTTTTTAAAAGTGATTTAGATAGTCAACACATTGATCTAAACCATGCAGCTTCGAAACGAATCAATTACTCGAGCAGAAAAGTTTTTCCAGCATACACGTGAACTCTCTATTATTTGTACATTGGAAGAAAAAAATTAATGAAGACCCGTATGGTGCATATCACATTACAAGATAATCACACACCATGCATGCAAATCTAATGCTCGTACCTGGTTCGTCAGATTCAACAATGACGAATTAGCTCGACGTAGAAAGGCTTGCTGGGATGAAAGCGACAGATTGATATGATCGATCGATCAGCAATGACCTAAAAGTGAAAGCAATCCAATTTTGTTGGGGAAGAAAGAAAATGGGGTCGATGTTCGTTTTGTGATTCAGACTCTATTTGCTGCGTCTTTTGTTTTCTAAGTTTCTTTTTTTTTTTCCTTTTTCTTTGTGGGGTTGGAATTTTGTGGTTGCTCGGACTTCTCGTAAGTAGACTGGCTACAATTATGGACTGCATTGCATGGCGTCGTTGTAGGGAACTTTAAATCTAACTCAACATACGACATTGCCAGCAACATAACTGACATTTGACGTTGTGACGCGCAATCTCTCTCTGTCTCTGTCTTTCTGTCTGTCTGTCTGTCTCTCTCTAGTAATATGCGACAACAAGCATGCCTGAATTCAATTTAACTAATTACAGTTGATGGTATTTGGCACCTAAAAAGATCCAGTAGAAAATGTATATGTTGGAAGAAGGCTGACGACGGTGGCACACGGTGTGTAATTCGAATGAGATTTGCTACTTCGCAGAATTTGATTTTTGGCTTTGACATTTTTCAGATTTTATTTACATGCTTTCCTGCAACTTCAATCCTATGCTCTTGTGCTTGGTGGCTTCCCGTTGTCAAGCTGCTCTAGTTCGGCTTTGTATCGAACCCACGACCTGCGTTCTCGCTCCTCAGAAACGCGAAGTCATTCAGAACTCTTTGATTTCTGGTGCCATCCGATTGTGCCTAGAACCATAGAGGGGTTCTTTCTCCACCTACAAGTTTAATTGTATGGAATGTAAACCGCACTCTATCCGCTTCAAGTTCTAAACATAATGATTGTATGCACGACGTCATCTCTATATAAGGGTTAGAGCTCTCGAGTTCATGATGTTTAGGAATTCAATGATATTGTTGATCAAGATGAATTATATTTGGTAGAAGTGTCTAAGAAGTTTAGTCATGTCCGAAAGAAGCCCTCATGTTGTGCCAAACAAGAATTGACATATGTTACTTAACTTTAAGCAAAAGGATATAGAGAAAGTTATAACCCCTTTTCGAAGCCATGTTGTAACCTCCAAAGAATAAAGTTTTTGTTGGGAGCATACAGCAGGAATTCGATAATTTCACTTGGGAGGATCACTAAGATAGAGTCCAAGCCTAAGCCCATCAATATATCCAGTTGAACCCAACTTAAGGTAATGAGTTATGAGTCAATTAAGATATATTAGCTGCTCCACACTATATCAATTCTCTATTATAGGATTTCTCTAACACAACTTGTACATATGTCTTAACAATCTCTCTCTTCGTGTGAGCTCCAATGTTAGGTTTGCTCATCCTTAATTCAAGTATCCTTCTACATCAATTATGGGCGTTGCTATGCTACAACGGCTAGACTTGTGTTGTCACACCACAACACCCACCTACTCGGAAACTGTAATCATTAGCTCTAATGTCATTTGTTGGGAGCGCACAACAAAAGTCTAATATCTTCACCTTGAGAGATCTACAAGAGGGAGCCTAAATTTGAGCCCGTTAATATATTCAGTTGAACCCACTTTCACTTAAAAGTTTAAGCCAATAAGTTATGGACCAACTATGATATATTAACCGTTTCACATCATATTAATTCTCCGATGTAGAACTCTATACGTGTATCATAACAATCTTCCCCTCAAATATGAGCTCTAGTGTTAATTTTGCTCCCCTTAATTTAGGTATCCTTTTGCATCAATTTATAAACCTGTATTACTACGCTACAACACCTATTTGCCCAAAAACCGTAAACATTGGCTTTAATACCATTTGTTGAGAACACACAATAGAAATTTGACACCTTCACATGGGGAGGTCTCCAAGAGGGAGCCCAAATCTAAGCTTGTCAATACATCTAGTTGCATCAATTTTCACTTAAAAACTTAAACTAATAAATTATAAGCCAATTAAGATATATTAACTACTCCACAACATATCAATTCTCTAATATAGGACTTTTCTAACATAACTCATGTGTGTATCCTGACAATTTTTCTTATCAAGCGCTCATTGAATGATAAGAGTCAATCATATCCTATCAAGTTGAAGCCACCTAACTAATTTCCCATTGCCATGTCATTAAATCTTAGGTCCTGTTTGTTTCACAAAAATAAATGATTTGGAAAAGTATTTTCCTAAATATGATGACTTGTATTGTTTTCAAAGATGAGTGAACGAAAAAGTATTTTCATTGTCTACAAAAATGTTTAGACATAACCTATCATCGATAATAAAAATATTTTCTATTGACTAATTATTTCAAATGATACAAGCGATCATTTTCAGGAATATGTTTTTTCAAATCATCCATTTTCGTGAAATAGATGGATTACTTTCTCATGATTTTCTATGAAGCTACTTAGTTCGAACCCACATTCTCATGAAAAAGAAGGGTAAAATTTCTCGATTGGCTTCTCTTGTTATCAATCCCTAAAAGAAATAAATGAACTCTAAAGAGATTAGTTAGGGCACGAATGATAATCACTATGTTCCTCGATACAATTTTTGGCATTTTTCTATTTATATTTTGTGAACGAGTTTCTAAGCAAAAATGTGTGTTTGATAACGACATAAAATTTCTATTTCCATAATAGAAACTTCTTTAATAACGACACATAATTTCTCCCTCCCAAATGATCGGCGGGCAAGGGCGAATGGTGGGGGGAGGCAGGAGGGCAAGTGATAAAAGAGTTTTTATTTTTCATTTTTGTTCCAAAGATAGAAAAGTAGAAAATTTTTATGTCTTATTTTTGTTCCAAACCTATTTTTGGACTAAAAAATTATTTGAAAAATAGAAAAATAAAATTATATTACCAAACAGGAATTATATTTCAAACCCGTTCCTAGGAGTAGAAATATAGATCTTGTTAAAAATAGAATGATTGTCATATACGCCCTTAGTTGCGAGTGACAAACGTGTTTTCCTCACTCACGATCAACGTGCGAACCTTTGTGCTCTAGTAATTATATAACACGTGTAAGACTCATAGATCACGGTAGCTAGTACTCGGGATTTATCAGTGATCAAAGAGTCTTAGATACCTTAATTTAGGAGAAAAAAATGGGGGAGGGAGAACCAAAAAATAAAAAGGAAAAAACTTAAATAGGAAAAAAACCCAAAACTAAACATCTCATGACAAATTTACCCAAAACTATTTTTTTACCATAAAAAACTCCAAACTGGTACACCCGTGACAAATTTACCCCGACTAATCATAAAAAACCCTAAACTGGTACATTTATGACAAATTTACCCCAAACTAATTTATTCGATCGTAAAAAACTCCAAACTGGTAAATTTGTGACAAATATACCCTCTACTGCTAAATTGGATTAATACAAAAAAAATCACAAAAATTGTAAATTGTGACAAACGGCTCATAAAATCCCAAATTTTTATATCAATCAACTGTCACGTGTTATTTAACTTAATAATTTGACAATAAAATTTAATAAAAACTAACAGTAAATTTGTGTAGTATCTGGAATTTGGAAATTTGTCAAAGTATACCAGTTTGGGATTTTTGGTGGTCAAAAAAAATAGTTTGGGGTAAATTTGTCATAAATGTCAGTTTGTGATTTTTCAAGGTATTAACCCAAAAAAATCAGGATTAATTTTTCATGTGGTGAAAAGAAAAGGAAATAGAGAACCGGCCCAGCCCTAACTATGAACCAAGACATCCTTAGGAAAACAAAGCAAGCCTAGCCCACAAGATCATGAAGAAGCCCCTCAGATCGGACGGCCCAGATCAAAATCAAAACCCACCTATAAATTCCGAAACCCTAAACCTCTTCCTCCTCTGATCTCTCGCCACCGTCCTCTGCCCGCCTCCCTCCCTCCCTCTCCGTCTCCTGCTTCCAGCGCCGGCGAAAATGGTGGGTCATCTGAAAAATCGGTTCTTTGTTCCTTTCAGGATTTGGGTTTTCGTGATTCTGGGGCTGATCAAACTTTTGTTGATTTCGAATGTCGTTACGCTGTAGCCGTTCAAGAGGCACGTGGAGATCGGACGGGTGGCTCTCATCAACTACGGCAAGGAGTACGGCAAGCTCGTCGTCATCGTCGATGTCGTCGACCAGAACCGGGTACGCGTGTCCCCCGTAGTTTGTGCTCCGTGAGGTGTTCCACCGTAATTTGATTAGTTGATGACTTGACTGGTGCTCGTTTGGGGAAGTTCAAGTTTTGTTCTTGTTGGAAATTGCGTGAGCGTGGTGCTTCGCTGGTAGATTGATTACTGAGGAATGCCTGTTCTTGGGTTGTGCGAGATTATTTTAGTGTAAACTGGTTTTTGAGCTCTTCTAGATTACTAGCAGAGTGACACACGTGCTGTGGTTAATCAATGACCATCTTAGCTGTTGCCGCAAAATGCAATTTTTTTAGTGTACATGTTCCAGATGCATGTATGAAGCAAGATTATGCTTTGTAGTTTAGGTTCCTTGTGTGTGAGCGTCTGGTAGTTAGCACGTTATGTGATGTAGGTTTCGGACATTGTTTTATGTTCATTCAAGCTTCTGTTCTGAACATAACATTTTTTTTTTTCTCTTCTTTTTGAGTTTCTTACTAGTTATACGGTGTAATGGAAACACAATATTAACCTACCAATTGAGTCAGTGTGATTTAGTTGGCAATTGAATTACATTAATTTGCCAGCATCTTTTGTGGGACTTAAATTGCATGAGAAATTTGGATCAGGAAATGTGAAGAGATGAGCACATATTGCATTAGAAGGGTTCTATTTTCTTGTCTTGGTATTATTTTTAGTCACTCTGGTTGGCTTGCTAACATAATCTGTTTTCATTATTTCAAGATGAGGGTGACCTTTTGGTATTTAACCATAATATCAATATTGTGTGTGGAATGTTCAAGATCATTATTTCTGGTGCATTCTTTTGGCTTTCATAGCATCCGGTGTTTTTCCAGGTTGAAATAAGTCATGGGTATTGGCAGCAAGTGTTTAATTTGGTGGGAAAATGCTGCTTAATCTCTAATCTTTCAAGACTTAATTAATTTGGTGTGTTTGATGTCTGTGTTTGCTTTGATAGCTTAAAATTTCACAACATCCATAGTGAATTTGTTTCTTCGGCCATTTGATGCAAAGGCAAACTGAGATACTACCATGCTCTGTTGGGCATTGTGGCACCTATAAATGTAGATGTGTCCCTTTCCAATATTAAAATGCTTTGTCCCCAGTTTTTATATGATATTAGTCATCTTAAACTTTTATTTGCATGTGCTGGCAGGCTCTTGTCGATGCCCCTGATATGGTTAGAATGCAAATGAATTTCAAGAGGCTCTCCCTCACTGACATTAAGATTGACATTAAGAGGATTCCGCAGAAGAAAACACTCGTTGCAGCCATGCAGGAAGCAGGTACGATCACAAAGTTTCCAGAATGTGAATGTTTATGATTTTGAGTTACGGATATTAGGACTTTGTGTGATATATTCTGTTTATGATGCCAGATGTGCAAGGTAAATGGGATAAGAGTTCCTGGGGCAGGAAGCTCATTGTTCAGAAGAGGAGAGCATCCCTGAATGACTTTGACAGGTTCAAGCTCATGCTGGCCAAGATTAAGGTTTGTTAGAGTCCCTTATATTGGTTTTATCTTCTCCATTTTAGAATAGATGATCAATGAATAAGCCGAAAACGAATCATTAAAAAAAAAAATCCATTTTTTTCATGTTGATTAGTGCGAGTTTCTTGGTTGGGTTGTCACTCTTTCCATCTATAATTAGTATTATGAGTTTTTAATTGCTCAGCACATTGTTGTTGAAGTTCACTATTTAGGCACATGAAATGGTTGTCATACTGATGTGCTCATTAATCTTTCTCCTGCAGAGGAGTGGACTAATCAGGCAAGAGCTTGCGAAGCTGAAGAAAGAAAGTGCTTAAGTGACTGTTTTCCTAATTTTTGTGCTGAACTTTTTTCGACTCCACAGTTTTGCTTTTTGTGTTATTTCCTTGGTCTCAGAGCAATTTTAAGGGGAATTGAAACTCAAAATTCATTTGTCTTCCCAAATCGATTCCAGTAGTCATGTGAAATCCTTACTTTTAGAGGCTTCTTTGGAAGTAAATTCACTGCTTCACGCCGAAGCAAATGCCATACACCGCACATAACAGGTGGCGTGGAAATGAAGTCTATTTCAGAAGCGACTCTCGGCTGCTTGTTAGAGCTATCTACTCTGGAAATAGCTCCCCACCCTGGGTAAATTGCAGGAGTCGTTTTGGATGAACTGGACTAGGTGCTCTTCAAATGAAGCCACTCAGTCTAACAATTTCCTAGCCCACGACAAAATGGTTGTACTTCGTGAGGCACAATACCGAAGTTCCTAAACAAAGAAAGTCTGTAAGCAATGTTTACACGGGCACCTTCTCAGCTCTGAAGTCACATTTTGACCCTTCTTCAAAGTGCTTATCGAATCAACTTCAATGCTAGTGTACGAGTTCACCATCGCTTGGTTGAATCTCGTACCAGAAAACCATCTTTTGATGGACACTGAATGGTCATTCTCAGCTTTCTTGATACCACCCGTGGTTGAATAACTCCTTTCTTCAACCAGACTTCAACGTAGACATGTGAGCCCTTCGATGATTCCTTAGATTGTTTGCCACTGTATCAGGCATCTTCTCTGTTTGAGGTTATCCCCATAAAAAACAGGGGCTTCAATATTTTCGAGACCGGCAGTCTTCAAATCCAGGGATGTGGGGAGAGCCTTGCCGTGGTCCATGTTTCCGCTACATAGATCTTCTGGAGAAGAAGACATGGTTTTTCGGTAGTATCAAGGCTAGAAAACTTATCGATGCCTCCCGAGCTGAAATGAGAGAAGGAATTCGATAGATTCCTTAAGCATTTGACATCCCCCTTGTGCAGAATTTAATGAAAAACTAAGACTCGAAGAGTTTTCAAACAAGAAGTTATTTTTTCGAGTAAGAAATTATCTAAAAAATTCTTAACCTATTGTATTTTTGCCAATTTAGTTCTAAACATTTCAATTTTGTTAATTCAGTCATAAACTTTTTCACTTTTTGTCAATCGAATCTATCCGATCAATTTTAACTGGAAATCGCCGACGTGGAAGTCAGCGGTCCACATAGGACCGTTGGCACTGATATCAACAATTTTTAATGATATTTTATAATTTTTTGAATTTTTATTAATTTTTCTGATTTTTTTTCTTTTTTTTTTATTATTTTTTTTTTCTTTTGCTTCTTCTTCTTTTGCCTTTTGGCCATCGGCCATGCTGGGCAGACTGGCCTTGCCCACCACAGGTGATGCACGGTTAGGCAAGCCCAATGAGGGGAGCCCTCAGACAAGTGGGGCCAAGTGGGGTTGACCTTGCCCAAGCTAGGCGAGGCCAGTTGGCTTGGCAAAAGAAAGAAGAAGAAGTAAAAAAGAAAAGAAAGAAAAAAAAAAATAATAATAATAATAATAATAAAATTATTAAAAATTGTTAATGTCAGCGTTGGCAATCTTACGTGGCACCGCCAGCTTCCAAGTCAGTAATTTTCTGTTAAAATTAATCGAATAGACTCAATTGGCAAGAAATGAAAAATTTAGAACTAAATTGACAAAAGTGCAATAAATTTACGATTTTTTTGGAAATTTTTCCCTTTTAAGGCAGATTAGACATTCTAAGCAGAATGAAGGTGTTCTGTTCAAACTGATTAATATAAATAAAAGATGAATAATGGCTAAAAGCTGTTCTAATAAATTTCTTGAAACAGCATATCTTAAAACTAGTGCATTGGTAGAGTAGATTTACAAGAAGAGAGTGATCCATCACCTTCACTTTCCTCCCCTTGATAAGAGTGTCATTGCATCTCCAGCCAAGTTATAGTTTCCAATATCTTCCACCAAATACTTTGCCTCGCTGTTACCCCATTTATCCTGCACATATGCTGCTTCTGATATGATTAGGTCCTTTGCTGTCAGCTAGCTCAATTGGTTTATGTATAGCAACCGTTTTGCCTTGTCAAGCATCTCTCCTGTTTTAACACCATCACTACCTCTCTTAAGCGCCTGAACAATTCCTTGTGAAGCTTGCAACTGGGAAGTGGCAGGCTCCTCAGATTCCCCCATAACAATGGTCTTTCCGATAATGGCAATGTCATCCCTGTCACTCTGATGGCAAAGCCAATCGTCACCATTTTTTAGTTCAGCAGCGGTAGAGGTCACTGATTAGTGCTCAGTCATTGTCTGTAATACTTCTTTTGGGGTTGATTTGCTTTCATAATTCTCAGTTCATTAGCCGTTCTGATTTTGAATTATGGAAAAGTAGCAGCCCTGGTTTTTGAAGTTTGCAGATATTTCCTTTTCCATCAGTTCACTCACAAAACATTTCATCCCATTGATTCTGTGTTTCAGGGCCTCACTGAAGAAATATGGTGGCAACTGGCCATTCTAAGGCTCTGAGAGTCTCCTAATCCTGGCTGTGGATACCTTATGTCTCTCACATCACACTGGTGTTCTCTTTTATTTCTTCAGGCAACAATGAACCTGAATGCATTAGCCAACTGAGTCACTGACAGTATTCAATCTGGTAGTCTTGAATCTTGTTTGCAGTAATGCAATAGCAGACCGAGCAGGGAAGGAGTGCTCCTTTCAGCCTTTTTGGTCTGTGTATGCAAAATCAGATGATCGACAGCTAGACATTTTGCAATTACTGGGCATCTTTTAATTGCTTGATGGAGATTCTCTCTGACTGGATTTTAGAATTCATCATTCACTGGCATCTAATCTCACTGGAAAACCACATTTCACTGTCTTGCTTGTGCAGTCTATTCCATTTGTTCTTGCATGTGTCTACCATGATACTGTTCGCTAGATTTGATCCTGTATTACCATCTCACCAATAATCACCACAAGAGCACTTCCCATCCTTGAAATGGTGAAAGCGGCTGTTATCCCTCACAATTATTTCTCTCCCAACTATCTTTGATATAAACTTGATAGCTTCATGGCAGTCAGTACATACTCTTATATTCTTTATGATTCTGATTTCTGTCCCGGGAGGAGTGCTTATAATGCCGAAAGCAATGGCCAGCCTTTCACTGTGGTGTTGCAACAGTTGTTTTTTCTGCTCCTCCTCAACGTCATGTAGCACTTCACTTGTGTTGGGCTTATACCCATCTTTTTCCATTTGCTCTAAAAGAACTTCAAGAGCTTCATTTATTTTGTTATAGTAGGGATGAGATGTGTCTCCTGACAAAAAGGCATGGACTCTGTTTCTCACTTCAATCCAGCTGCAAGCTGGTTTCTTTCTGAGGCCCCTTTCCTTCATAGAAACTTTGCACTTTGCGGCCTCTTTCCATCTCCGGGCAGCAGAATATATATTTGACATTTGAACGTAAGTTCCAATACTCTCAGGATCGACTCGAAGGATTCTCTCAGCAACCTTTTCAGCTAACTCAACATTCTTGTGGACTCTACAAGCAGTCATTAAAGGGGACCATAAGCTGCTTGGTGGTTCTGAAGGCATGCTGCAGATAAAATCATAAGCTTCTTCCAACCGACCTGCTCGACCAAGAAGGTCAGCGATGGCAGCATAATGTTCTAACCCTGGATTAATTTTGAATTCTTGAGTCATACGGTTAAAGTACTTCCATGCTTCATCCACAAGACCTGCATGGCTACAAGCTGTCAATACAGCAATAAATGATACATAGGTAGGCTTAACTCCCTCTGTTTGCATTTTCTCAAACAATGCGATGGCATCAAGTGCGTGCCCATGTAAAGCACATCCCATAACAATGGCAGTCCATGAAACTATGTCGTGTAGCTCCATATTATTGAAAATCCACTTAGCCTTCTCAATTTTCCCACACTTGGCGTACATGTCTACAAGAGAGCTGGCTATGTACACATTATCATCAAATCCGGCTCTCATGATATATCCATGGAGCTGCTTTCCCAGATGTAATGAGGTCAAGTGAGAGCATGCGGGAATGATAGTCGAAAAGGATATAGGACCAGGCTTCACATCGTCCTTAAGCATTAAGCGGAAGAATTTAAGGCCTTCATCAAACATGCCATTCTGCGAGCAGGCCCCAACGATGGAATTCCAAGAAATGCCATCACGCTGAGGCAACATGTGGAACACATGATACGAATCCGCGACACGAGCACACTTTGCATACATGTCTATCAAGCTACTGCTAATAAACAAGTTTGAATCGAACCCATGCCTCACAGCATATCCGTGAATCTCCTTTCCTTTACGAACATCTACATGCTCCGCGAATATCGGAAGAACAGTGGACAGAGTAAAGGAGTCGGGTCTCAAATTAGCATTTCCCATCTCCCTAACCATTGCCAGAGCTTCTCCATACATTCCACTCTGCATATTCCCAGCAATGACCGTATTCCAGGAAACAACATCCCTCTGAGGCATCATATCAAACACTTTTCTCACACTGTCCCTCTGACCACACATTTCCCTCCAGATTCCCATCAAACCCATTTCATTTTGCCCTGATGAATTCAAGCGATACAACACATCGGGTCCACCCATCTGTTTCGTTACATCGCCACAGTCCACCCGTTGCGACATTTCGTCGAGCACTTCGTGCGCAACACCTCCAGTCCCAACATCCCCACCCGAGTTCCGGAACTTGGCATACATATTCATGAGCGCATTGCCCGTGTACAGGTCCCCGTCGACGCCGACCCGCACGGCGCACCCGTGCACCGCCTCCCCGAGCCTCACGTCCATCAGGGAGGCGCACGACTTGAGCACGGAGGGGAAAAGACGTTGCGGTCGGGGCGCCTCCCGAGGGCGCGCATCCTGGAGAAGGAGGCGAGGGCATCGGCGGCGAGGCCGTGGGAGGCGTAGCAGTGGATGACGGACTTCTAGGCGGCGGCGGGGGAGGGGCAGGGGAGGGCGCGGAAGACGAGGAGGGAGTCGCGGAGGAGGCCGAGGTCGGCGTAGACGGAGAGGACGAAGGAGAGGGAGGCGGCGGAGAGGCCCTTGCGCTTGAGGATCTGGGCGTGGAGCTGCCGGGCGCGGGGCTTCGTGGCGATGGCGCGGGGGTTGTCGAGCGCGGCCTTGAGGACCGCGACGCTCGGGAGCGTAGCCATGGCCTGGCCTGGTCTGGTCTGGTCTGGTCGAAAATCTATTCCCTATGGTTAAAAGAAAGTTTTGGACTTTGAGTATGTTCTTGAACTGCCCGTTAGAGTGAGCTGGTTCTAAGTTTTGTACGAATTTTACTTGGAATTTGAAATCGATTCATTCGAAAAAAAATCATCATTTTTAACTTATATTGCATATTCTAAAATCTAGAACCTTGAACTTATCATGTTACAGGCCCTTAGAACCTAGAATCTTGAATTTATCATATCACAGGTTTTGGGATTTATCTCAAGTTGGCCATAACTTATATTTAAACGCAAGAAAAATATTAAATATTAATAAAATAAAAATCTCAACCATGAAATGAATACTCAAACTATTGGTTTCAAATTATATATTCATCATTAAATATTATGGAATATCGTAGGATGGCATGAAGACAGAGACTATAAAAACATAAAAAAGTTGTTCCAAGTTCTAGATTACGAGTTCTAGGTTCCAAATTATAGGTTACAAGTTCCAAATTTCAAATTCCATTAGCCTACAACCTATTATCTACTCGTCAAAACGGGTTCCTCAATTTTGGAACTTGGAACTTACCCTACATATTTTGGAACTTGGAAGCAGATAAGTTCCTACCGATCCAATTCTCAAGTTTCACGTTTTATCTCGGAACCATGCTCATTCCTCAATATCTTTGAATGTAAAAACATTTAAAGGGTAGAGTTAGGTACAGAACTTGATAAATATAGTGTGTCACTTTGAAATTTGTGGAAAATATCCGGGTTGAATTGCATTTATTCATAAAAGAGATTGCCTCCTTTTTAGCCATTTATTTGCGTATTCAACATCCTATTGAAAATAGGAGGAGGGATTTGAGTTTGTTTGATTCATGCTTTCTTTGCAGTCGTAAGATCAGGGAAATTGTGCAATTAGTCCTAAACATGTTGTTTTGATTTCAATTCAATTTAAATTCTTTAATTTTGCTAATTAAAACCTATAACTTCCCGTAAAATTCCAATATAATCATTCTGGCCAATTTTCTTCGAAAAATTACTAAAATTGCAATTGCCCCATATGACAGCTAGTGATAACTACATTGCTACGTCAGCGATTTCCAACGAAAATTGGCTGAAAGTGTTACATGAAATTTTGTGCAAATACTTAGGACTAAATTGGCAAAATTATAAAATTTAGAAATGAATTAACATCCGTATAATAGGTTTATGACTAATTGGATAATTTTTTTCTAAAAGAAAAGAATAGTATGTAAATAATGTGGAGTGAGGTATGGAGAGCATCAATTCTATGTGAAAAAGTTAAGTGAGTTCTTGCATTCAGGATTTTGATTCATTAATTTTCTCGGTTGACCAACTCTTTTTAATTTGCTAGGAAATTAAAGACCCTTGAAAAAATAGATGTAGAAATTATAACCGGAAAATTTGTTCCAATTAATGACAATTAATCCTCCACCAGAAACTATTGAAAACTCAGCCATGTCTTAGGTGGCTATTATAAAAGCTGGAGAAATGCTGGACTTTTTCCAAAGGCAAATACAAAAATGAGAGGTATGATCCCTAAAAAGTTGACATTTTTCAAACATTTTTTGAGCATTGGATTTTAATTTCAGTACTATACATGTACAATAATGCTATCTGTGGGTTAATATGGAAATTGAAGCTGTCACAGATCCCTAAAAGGTAAAATTCCTCATTCCTTTATAAGATAGCATAAATACTGGTAGGGACTAACAATGGACAAATTCTTATAAAGGTGAAATTAGACAGAGACTGCATAACCAGGGTCCTAAGCAGACCCCCATAAAGAACTTTCTCACATCAGAAGGAAGAGAGCAAAAAATGACAGTCAAAATTTGAAATTGTCAACCAGATACGTTCAAAGCTTACATGTAACTGCCAAACAACATCATAAACACCCAAAAACACTCTATTGACTTCAGACCAGACTGATATCTCCTTCCGGGTTTTCCAAACTCACTTTCTACATTCCCAATTTGCCATCTTCTTCAAGACCTCCCTCTCTCATTGTCATCTATCCTTTTCCTTTCTGCAGGTTTCAGGGTCTGTATGGGTATCATTAGAGTCTCCAGAAAAAAAGGGTTCATGAGGCTTCTTGATTTTCACCTGAAGCTCAAGGTAAGGCCCATCTCTGTGTGAGTGTGTGTGTGGTGGTTGGTATTATTCTTTTTGATCCAAGACTGTTTTTATGAGAACCTTTAGCCTTTTCATCTGAAAGATTTTTCACTTTCTGTGTTCATGTTGAAGCAACCGGGAAAAAAAAAAGCCAAAAAGAAAGTAGACTTGCTAGGTTTACTGTGCAAAAATTGTCAGAAGATCAAAGTTAAAAACTTGTATATCATGAAGAGATGTTCTAATTAGTAATCTGGATATTCAACTTCCGAAAGTGAGCAAGATTTAGCATATGTAACGCAACTCTTTTTAGGAAAATGAATTGGAAAATTCTGGCAAAAAATTGATAAATGAATTTGGACGATTGCCCCCACAGAGCTGAATGAGCATATTACATTGTGATCGATTCAGGCGTGTCGAATTCCACGCTTTCTGACTGGAAAACATCGGAAGCAAGAAGAAGAAATTTCAGGCGGGAAGGAAGCCTGCATGGATGATGCAACAATCACATGGCCATTTCGTTCATGAAAATAAGGATGGTTCAGACTCAGACTTGGTTGTGATCCAAAGAGAGCAAATTCAAGAGCTCGAGCTGTGGCTCTTTGGGGTTTTCGATGCTCAAGTAGGAGACAGGGTCACCAAGTACTTGCAGTCACATTTGTTTGACAAAAAGCAAAATGAGGTACTCATACAGAGCAGCTTTGTGACCATAAAAATTTAGTTTTTAATTAAATTGCCCTTAAAATCCAGCTTTGGAGGTCAACTTGAAGGTGTCTGCAAAATCTGTTCACATAAGCATCAGTTTTTCGATTCAAAAAGCCTTAAACTTTTGTGATATGTCATCCAGGTTCTGATTCTTAAGGTTGGTTTGCAGTAAATAGAAATCTAATTTATGGGTAACTGAGATTGTTTCACTTTTTCGTTTTTTTAAGCATTTCTATAGTTTCACAATGTAGTAATTCAATGGTGGTGATCCTATATGAAATATCTTGATAACATTATTGTTATTAAGTTTTCCCTGCTAAGTATGAAAAGACACGGTTGCCATTGTGACGTTATAGGCTAGTTTTCATATTATCGTGGCAGTCACAGATAGTGAGGAAGACCAAAGAGACGACAAGAAAAGCGTACCTCAGCGCTAGGGCTAAGGTAAGGGTGAGCAAGAAGAAGACGGACGAGGAGGCTGTAACGAAAGTGGGTTCGGCATCGGTGACGGTCGTGAATGGAGAAAAGCTTGTGATAGGTAACATGGGTGACTACAGAGTAGTTGTTTGCAGAAATGGTGTGGCCAAGCAGACCGCAAGCAAGCACCAGCAGTCAGCCAGAAGGCATTGGACCCAAAGAATCATCCCAGGTAAACGGAAGTCTTTTATCAATTGTTCGAGGCCGTTAGTTCCCACATATGTGCTGGTAAGAGAGAGACGAGAGATTGCATTTTGGTGAAATTAAGTGGCGGCTTCTCAGTTCGAATAACTGCACCTGTTTCCTTGTTTGTACAGTGTTTCTTAACCAGTTATTGATGCATATTCAGTATCACAAACTGTTAGATTGAATCTTGTCTGTAGTGAACAACAGTCTTTTGAAGGAGGGTGAGATTATGTTATGAACATGGTTTCGTGCGGTTCGAAGAAAGCACAGGGAATGCTGGTGTGATTTAACTCGCATCCTAATGTTCGATAATTTTTCCTCGGTTCATGTCCGGGCGACATGATGGGGCCTCTGTACTCTGTAGGTCGAATGTTCACATGGAAATCTAACAGGAAAGACGCCTTGAATCAGTCTGAAAGCTCCAATCTCGCGATTGGCGTCGAGAGGATCGACACAAACACCGAATTCATCATACTGGCAAGCTCTGGCATATGGGAGGTAAGGTCCTCGAACAAAATGTCGATACCCTCACCTTTCTTATGTTCTTTATCAGCAAGATTAATGGAATAAGGCCTTCCGCTCTCAACCTTGACAGAAAGGGTATCTGTCTTGCAATGAATTGATCTTCCGTCCTGCTTTCGCAGGTTTGCTCACATATCTCTTGTTTTTCTCCAGGTGATGAATAATCAAGAAGCTGTGAATCTGGTCAGGCACATGGAGAGCCCACAAGAAGCATCCGAGTGTCTGGCAAAGGAGGCCCTGACCAGGATGAGCAAAGGCAGCATTTCTTGCCTGGTGGTTCGCTTCGAAGACCTGTAAAATTTTGTCAAATCCCAATTGAAGATGATTCCGATTATATGATGAACTCCTTGACGACGTGAGAAGTGAACTCGTTTCAGACTAAATTTTCGGGCCGATTATTGTTTCAATCTCTAACATCATGTAGATACAGATGGAAAGCAAAGAGCAATAATGGTTAGCTGGACGCAGCTATGGTACAAAATGAGTTTGATATCGATACTCCTGGGGAGAACTCATCAGCATATTGGGAAACCATTTCATGCCCATATCGGCTTTTCTGATGTACATCTGGTTCTTTCGATTGATATCGGTTTCTAATCATTGGTACTGCTTCCCTAAATGAGATAAACCATTGAAGATGATGCAGTCATATGTACAAACTAATTAAGGTTGTGCGTACTAATGCGGAACGAATTAAGTGATGTGGTCGATCTGATGCAAAAGTTGAGTAATGGGATGGGCAATGTCCTTTTACCACTTGGTCTTCTAATGCTTCTATCTCTCACGATAAAAAAAAGCTTCATTGCTGTAGAATAAGACACACAAATTTAGATTAAAATTGAGAAAAAGGCACCAGAGGTTCTTGAACTTTTCCAGATTAGTTAATGAACTTTTTTTTTGTTTAGTTGGATCCCTAAATTATAAGCTTTTTTTTTTTTTTTCCCGAGTTGGTACTCTTGTAAATAATTATAGACAAATGGATAAATCCAGACATGACACTCTACGTGGTATTTTAAAATTACAAAAAAGATTTAGAACCAATTAAACCTTGCAGAGAAACTCTTAGGTCTCCAATAATTATTCCAATAATTACATATCCGATTTGACCTATGGACGAACCAGGTGACGCCAGGATCAAGCAACCTCAGTGATCGAAAACTGGGGCCAGACATCCCCTGGCCAGTTTGCACAACCCTAGGCCAGATCTGGCCCAAACGACGATCTTCAGATCTCTTCGTCTGCATCAACTCATCTTCATATTATGTTGGTTTCATTGTATAAGTTCATTCTTTCTTCATTTCCATGCAAACATATATACCATTCTCAGGTAGCAATCTTACTTTTTCGCTCTTTTACTTTGTATACCAAATCACACCGTTATCTTTACAGAGTAACAGTACATAGCCTTTCAGATCCATTACTTTGTATGGCGAAGGACGTTTAAGCTTTTAGACCATAAATTTGTTCCGGGACAATTCATAATTACTAAGTAAAAAGATTTGAATATCATAGCTCAAACTGAACCAGTGACATATGTAGTGAAACCTGCATGAAAGATGGCCACACATGAAAACGACCAAACATACGTGAAAAGACACAGCCAACTAAATCCATTCAAGTGAATCACACAAATGTAATACCTCACAAGTGATTTTACAGATGTGAAGACGAATACACTGCTTCCTCACCTTCAAACATAATCTTCTTATGCTGTAACCTTCTTTTCACTGTTCTTGCTACGGAATGGCGACAGTAAGGAGAAAGGACGAGAAGCTGTAGACAAATTGATAGAATTCTTGATATCAGCACAATTTGATCTCTTTCAAGAAACGAGAAACATAACTGAAGTTCATCACCAGATATGCTTACATTTTTTTGGAGCGTTGACCGCAGTAGGTGTTTCATCTTGCGAAATGAGATTTTTCAGTGTAGCGACTGACCAGGGCAAAGAAGAAAAGCAAAAACGGATGGTTAGCTTCAAAGAATCATGCTGAGTGCTTACTAAAAAGTACTGATTCCAGATTAGCGACTCCACCAGGCAAAACTTGAAAATTAGCTACTGCTATAGCAACTCTCCTACAAAATAATTTATAATAGCCAAACCATTAAAGCTTCTAGTTAGGTCAGTGAAAGTTGGCACTCCAACTCATTCAGTTGATGTGATAGTGGCAGCCAGCAGCATTATCTATTACAACTGTGATCAGGATGACTCAGATTATGGCCTTATTTACACAATGCCTGCTAAAACCAGAATACAATTGTTCAATACTTCAAGTCCAGCGTAATTACATTGTCAGCTTACGACATATTTATATCCCAACAGTCTCAGAGACTTGCTTGCTAAAGAATGGTTGCCACCTTCTAGGCTGGAAAAGTGTTTATGATTCTACAATGGAAAGCATTTGTCTTTCACTTACCTTTTCTTTTCCCATCACTGTGTCAACATGGCTTTACATTTCTTTAGCCAATGCAGTAGACAAATATGAGACAAAACTAACAGTTGTCATAATCACAGATCAGCAATTCAAGTCCTCCAAACCATGCTAAACTCACAATTTGGCTACACAAATATGCACACAAGATGACTTCGATTATATGAATAATGCCCACTCAGTATTGATGAAGTTACCTTCGATGGAAGGAGCCGAATGAGTTGCATGATCATCTGCATCAGATTCACTAACACTGCAAATATCAGCTTCATTAACACCACTTGTAGTTGAACTACTACCTTTCCTACCAAATTTCAATAGCCGTCTAAACCCTTTGCTTGAATCCTTAGATTGTTTGTCCACTGTCTCAGGCATCTTCTCTATTTTGAGGATGTCTGTATCAGAAATAGGGAATTTAATACTCTCTGGACAGACAGTCTTAAATTCGCAGGATGTTGGGAGTGCTTTGCCATATTCCGTGTTTCCCATACACGGATCTTCCAGAGAAGACACCCGAGCATAAGGGGCTTGATATGGTTTTTCAGCACTACTAAGGCTCGAAGAGTTTACTGATGCCTCTCCATTGCATGTTGTAACCTGAAAAGAGAAAAGGACAAGGATATTCTTTTTATTTGTCCGAAAAAAGAGCATCTTTGATGACCTTCACTCTCCTCGCCATGGCAAGTATGTGATCACATCCACAGCCAGCACATGGAAATTCTTTTTTTTTTTTTACCAAATATTTACCTTATGGTTACTGATTTCGTCATGCACTTCATTGTTCTTCTGGTTAGGTCCATTGGTGCCGGCTAGTGCAATTGGTCGATGTAAAGCAACATCATTTGTTACAACCTCTGGCTTATCTCCTAATTTACCACTATTGTTATCTTCCTTAAGCAACTGCACTTTTTCTTGGGAAGCTTGCAACATGGTAGTGGCAGGCTTCTCAGGTTCCAGCATAACGACAGTCTTTTCAATAATGGGATTGTCATCGCCCTCACTCTGATGTGAAAAAGGATCATTGCCATTGTTTAGTTGAGCACCTTTAGAAGACATCGATTTGTTCTCGTTTGTTGCCTGAGCTGCTGCGTCTTTTGGGGCTGATTTGCTTCCACAATTATCAGCCGATTTTGGTGTTCTTATTTTCAATTCTGGAAGAGTAGCAGCCTTGCTTTTATCAAGACTCATGATTGCAGATATGTTTTTGCTGTCAGTTCCATCGGACACCTTTTGTCTCGATAATTCTGTGCTTCGCTGCTTCACTGAAGAAACATTGTGGCTGCTAGTCATTTTAGGCTCTGACAGTCTTCTGATTCTGGCCATGGAAACCTTCGTCTCCGGTGTGACACTGGCATTCTCTTTTATTTCTTCAGGTAAAGATGAAACTGAGCGACTTAGCCTATTCCCAGCTGAGGTATTGGCAGCACTCAATCTGGTTGTCTTCGAAGTTTTATGAGAGTCACTGGAACCGACAGATAGAGTCCTGACAGAGGACCTCTGTAGAGGAGAGGAAGAACCTGGTTCCGCATCGCTGAACTTTGACCCTTTATGAGAGCCAGGGGAAAGTTTTGTTGGTAGTTGTTTTCTTGTTTGCTGTGCAAGAGCAGGCTGAGCAGGAATAGAACCGCTCCTTGCAGCAATCCTCTTTTGTCTTTCTAGCTTCAAAGCCTCCAGCCTTTTTAATTGTTCCTCCTCCTGATTAAGATTCAGAAGAGCCAAAAAAGGTAATCAGTCTCAGTAAAACACACCTGAAATGATGGTTGTCAGGTCATGCCCAAGGATAGAAGGCACAGAGGAACTAGAGTGAGAACAACGGACAAGTGGACATGCTTATTTTTATTTGTATTTTGCTTTTTATGCCTAGCTACTACTTAAATTACAGTGAAGTGCCCAAAATAATTAAGTACCTTTTCCTTCTTCATTTTCTGCAGATCAGCTTTATAGGATCTTAGTCTTTCTGCACGTGCTTTTGCTTCCTCCAAGGGACTTAGTTTTGAAGGCTTCCCTTTTCTTATTGGTCCAACATTCTTCTTCTTGTCTGACGCATCTCGGGTAAGTTTAGACTTCCGGTCCTTATCTGGCTTCTTAGAGGCCTGTTTACCTCCTTCCTTCTCACTCTGATCCTGGCTAAAATTTTCTTGTTTCTGAGCCTGCATCTCATAATCTAGAGCGGGGTCATAACCAATCAATGCTCTCTCTGTCCCACGTTCTGGCATCAAGCTCGTATAGTCAGGCTCATAATTAGGCTTGGATGCATTTTCTGTCCTCTGGCTGATAGATGGGAATTCAGAATCGATGTCTAAAGCTTTTCGTTCTGCATCTTCAATCCCATTAACAGGAATCTGTCTCAAAGGAACGATGTAGGAGTCATCATTCACATTACTTGGCCACTTTGCATTTGAATTATGGGTCGTATTCTCATCTTCAGCTAAATCAGAGGGACAAACAACATTTATGTTTTCCCGTCGGTGGATCATGAAATCATCATTTTCAGTCCTCCTATAAGCAACCCTTCTGCCATTCACTTCTGTGTACTGTACATCTAAATGGCCAGACATTCTACCGTCACTCCCTTGACTGACCTTTGTAGACATCATTGTTGCATCAGCAGACGCTCCAGTAATGAAGTTTGCTTTTCCACTCATTTTTTGCATATCCACCAAGCTCCCCCTTTGAGATTGATCCATGTATTGTCCTCCAAGAGCTAAAGAATCATCATTCCTCATATTCTGCCGCCTTCTTGACCTACCTTCCTTTTCCATTGAAAACATACCATCATCAGCAACACGATTTTCCTCATCATTGTCTCTCAACAAGAAACTCTGGAATGCTTGCCAGTTTCCCCCATCAGTTTCATTCCCATAAAGTGCTTCATTCTTATCAGATGAAATCGACTTGTTTATGGAGCTTTCATCCTTGTCTTTCCTTTTTGAGGACCGGGTCAGGTTCTGGCTAGCCTCCATTTCTCCATCATCTTCTACACTTTCAGAATCAGAAGCAGAATGTGACTCACCATTGGAAGAGTTCCGTCTCTTCGGAGTGATGTAATTGATGTTCCGAATTACAACCATGCCTGATTGCTTCTTATTGGATCGACTGGTCTTCTTTCGAAGTGCCAAATCTTCCTTCTCTGACTCAAATGGTTCTGGGGATTTAGTTTTCGAGCAGTCCTCCTCTGAAGCTTCTGATTCAGAATGCAATTCACTGCTCTCAACAGAATGCCTTCTGTGACGTGTTTTTCGACCATTACTTGATCGAGGATCCTGAACTGGTGCATAAGCTGGTTGGAAAAAGGGGCCGTTTGCCGGATAGCTCTGATAGTAAGCCATAGGCTGCATCGGATATGGTTGATATATAGGTGGTGCACCAGGTGGAGAATGCATTGGCCATGGCGGGAACATAGCATTTGGAAACTGAGCTGGGAAATAGTCATGGCCTCCGTGAGGTGCTTGGTGATTTATCGGAGGCTTTTCATCTGGCATGGGTAATTTTCTCAGCATAAATATAATGTATAATGTGCAACACAAAATTTAGTCAGCTGAACAGAATCTAATAGTACAAAGAGCAAGACAATGTAACAAGATTTATTGAACATTTTTCAACAGGAAAAATTGATTCTGTCAATCCATTTCAGGCAGCTGAACCAGTATAGATGTCTGACATGCTATATCAGTACCTAGATGTAGACTGACTTATAATATCATATCTGCAGTTCGTCTTGCAGAATTGGAATTTGCTTTTCCATTGGTTTCCAAGCTTATTGTCCTACCGAATCAATTATCCAAGATTACTTTCCTAATCGGACATTCCTTCTTGCTTTTGTTAATCCCCTCAGCAGTTACAGTGATTGGACTTAATCCACAACCAACTACTCTTTAGTATTGAAGCATTGTAATGATGCTAAAAATTTTTACATGTTGAGCTAATTACCTCCACTTGGAGAAGTACTTGGATGACCATTAGATTCTGATGCTGGTGCATTGCGAGATTCAGACCATGCCTCCTTCTGCTTGTTGGAGACATCAGATAGCATAATACCCGATGCACTCATGGCAGCTAAATCTGCTTGGCTGGACAATGCCTCAGTTGCTTCTATTTCAAGCCATTGACCGCTCTCATGTTTTCTCTTCCACAGCTCTATGAATTTTATGCATGCATCCCTGTTGCAAAATTGAAATGGAACTTTACTATGTATAAATTTCTTTACCATCCTTCTATATCCACCTCGTTCCTCTTCATGAATGTCACCAATTGTCGTAAGGATCCAAACACACCCGTGCCCCCCCCCCAAAAAAAAAAAAAAAAAAAAAAAAAAACCTAGAAAACATCTGTCCTGGCTTTTGGCTCCAACTATTCGTAATATATTTTAAAGAAAAAAGAGAATGAAATACACAATAGATTGGATACTACCTAACCTAGCTACGATGATAATCTTGAGCTGCATGTAAGATAATACAACATGCTAGTCTGTGTACTGTACGGATTGCATACTTATTCTGACCGTATCACGTGTCTTGTAGCTAATAGTGTTCTTGAGACATTCAATTGAGCGCAGCAGCAGATGGGCAAAAGACATAAGGGCTTACATCAGTCGAGAGGCTCCAAAGCATTCAGCAAAGGATTTCAGTGATTCCAAATTGTCAATTTCGAAACCAGCAGCGACAGCTCGGGCAAAGGCCATTCCTTGCTCCTTTTGAAGGACACTTTTTCGTGTCTCCAAGACTTTCAGAAGCTGAACTCTGGATAAACAAAGTAATTAGAGTGCAACTGAGGCCAACACTGCTAAATTACGATGGGTTATCGATCAACCCCACAGAAGAGAGAAGATTGAATTAGTGAATGTCTTGCTGATAATTCACCCAAGAAGGCATTGTTCTCACTCAAAGGTCATTAATCTCTTCCATGCGCAATGTTTGCCTTTCGGAAGCAATGAATGCCTTTCAGAAGCAATGAACAAAAATAAAGCATCTCTTACCAAAAAAAAAAAACAAAACAAAACAAAAAAAACAAAAATAAAGCTTCAAGGAAATTAATCCATTGATGATGCTCCTTCCAACTCAGTTATTCTTCTTCTTCACAGGCACCATCTCAGATGAATCAGGTTCTAAGAGCCATACATATATTTCCAACAGGGAAGAAGTAGACACATGGCAAGATCCAGGCATTTTTTCTTAGCCTGAAATGCTAACATGTGCTTTACAATAGAACAGAGAAATCAAATGGCAATAAAACTGCAAATATTGAAGCCTCCAGAAAAGCTATTTGTCTTTAATGTGAATTAGCACAACACTTCCTGTAATCATCTTACAAGTAATCTTCAGAAATAGTACTTACTTTGAATTTCCTTCTCGTGAGGTGGATCCACTTGCTTTAGAAGGCTGTGCGCTAGGCTGACAAACATAATACAAACAAAAATTAAGCAAAACCTATTGGAATAGGAACAATAAGAAATGAAATGACGCAAAAATAATTGCTCTCTCACTGTGTAAATAACAATAGCTTTATCCTCATTACCCTCAAGCAAAGGGTTGCCGCCTGGAATAAGACAGATCATAACACCAGATTAGTCAGAGTAATCATCAGAAATTGTTCCACTTCATTCAGAATCCATATCTCAGTATGACACAGCAATAAACATTTGAGAAGAAAAAGGAACACAAACAACAACAGATGAGCGTAACACAATAGGCACCATTTTCTCTTCTGTAGGTCAGCTAAAGGAAAAGGAAAAATTAGATATGCAGACGACCCAAATGTCAAACAATCTCCCAACCTTTCTACTGTAAAGAAACAAGCAAAATGGAAAAGGGTGTTTTACTCGACCTCAAAGTAATAACCCTCACATACACATTTACAGTACCTTCCACAGACTCTGCAGGTTTCCCTTCATGGTCTTCCACCTGGTGCATGGAAAATTAACCACATAAATTTGTTTTGTTGGATTAAGGATCTCAAAAATTGATCAAGGTAACTTACACTATGTAATACTCCATCATTGTTACTTTGAATCACAATTGCCTCCTCAATTTGCAGGATCTCCGATTCTAGAGTATATACTCTTTCCAGGATTTCTGGTGTGCTCACAAACCGGACAAACCTGAAGAAGTTTAGCATCTTTTAACATGCATGCTAACTACTCCCATATTAATCATGTGATTTGAACTTCTTGTTCTCCAGTCAGCTTCAGTAGTCAATGTCATTTCCGGTTCAAATTGCAAAACAGATGCCAAAGCAGTCGCACAAATTATCTTCTTCAAGAATCAACATTTAAAAGACTTACATCCAGAGAGCAGTTCCATTTACAGAATGGTAGAAGCCTAGGTGGTAATTCTCCCGTATTGAGTCCCATACAAAGAATGTAATACCCTATTGCCACTAGTAAGCTATTACTTTCTGTAGGGACACTTGTTTGTCACCTTTCCAATACTTTGCCATGTCTTAAAGTCACATAAAAACTTACAAAAGATATTCTGTTAAGTCATTTAGGCAACATTCTTGGGAGTAACATACATGCTTATGATTGTAATGAGCATCAAACCCCTCAGCCAGCTATTCTATACAGAAATGCACTCAAACTTTTGATATGTTGGTGAGAACAGATAGTCATGCATATCACAGCAGAGCACAAACCTTTCCACTGTTCCCTTGGTGAACCAAGTTGCATCACTGCCAGGCTCCGGCTCAAGAATAATTGAGTAACCCCCTCTAGCCATCTGTTCTTGTGCAGCCTTCAGATGGGCAAGAAAAGGGCTAAGCAAACCAGAAGCTACTTTCACAGTCTTCCCATTTGCAAGTATAACCAAGTCGCACCTGCAAATGCAGTAAACATCCGATGCCTAACTCAGTCAACCCTCGGTAGTGCAAAAACAAGTTACTCATTGCACAAGATTAGAACAAAGGTAACATTGCTCATTGCTGCACTTCTAAAGATGATGAATCCAAAACTCAGACTTTCAGAGAAAATAATGGTACACTCAACTCCAAAATGATATTTTGACCCCAAAAAGAAAAAATTCCCAGATGATATCAGAAACTTTAAGTCTCAAATTAGATCCTTCACATTACTCCTTCACCCATTTATGGGATTCCCACCTTTATATGTGGTGGTCTTCAACAATCATTTCTAGTTCGCATATCAATTGGGCCTGCACCAGGCTTTCATTGTCTTACAGCCAGTGCGTGGGGACACCACCACACGGATTAAGAGTTGGTGAATGCGACCGCAAAGAACCATATGAAAGAGGCTTAGCAAGCATGTTGCGACCCTAATTAACCATGCTTGAACTAGGGGTCAAGTAATGAAAGAAACCGAGGAAAACATAATAAAGTCCCAGACTGAGAGAGATAAGTATCGTGGTTTGCCGGTTTCACTGAAGATTCCTTGGATGCAGGCTTTCGGTTGTTCGGTGAGTGCGGCAGAGGGGATGTCAGAAAGTCCAATTCAGACTCACTAGAACATCCCAAGTTTTTAAAAAATTGCACGAGGCACGCGGGTCAACATCCATCATAAAGACAAAAGAACTTCATCCCAGAATGTCCAATACACTAGAAGGCTCCTCCGTGGAAAAATTCTTCATGCAACACAAAAATCTCGCCCGTTTGTCAACAATAACAAGCGCTACGATAGATCCAGACTTCGCATACTAAAAGATAATCCAGCATTGACTCTTAAACACTCTTACCCATTAATTTTCTTTCCATTTTAGAGCGACCCATCATTAACTGAGGACGCATTACAATAATCACCAGCAATAACTTCAAAACGATCGAGTAAACAGACTCAAAACGAGCGGAACAAGCAGTAGCCGGAGAGGAATAAAGAAAGAGAACCTGGTTCGAGTAGGCGTGAGCTGAAAGACCGCCGAATCCAGCCGAGTGGAAGGCTTCATTGCGAATCGTACCCAGGCTGCAGCCGCGAGCGACGGGGGAAAGTGACCTTTACCCTTCACTGATCTCCCGAAAAAGATCAGAAACGCGACGTCAATCGGAAGAAAAGGGATCGACCCAAGAACCGGAAAGCGAGGCGAAGCTGCTAAAAGAAGAAGAAGACGAGCGAGCTGTACAGCTGCCGACCCGCCTTTTTCCCCGCACTCGCAAGCGCGCGAGCTCACAGGAACGGGAGAAAAAGCAGAGGAAGAAGAGTGAGGTTTTAGAGAGAGAAAAGGTGGGTTATGTAGAGAGAGAAAAGGTGGGTTACGCACAGTGACACAAGAGGATCCGAGATGGGCTGTGCTTCTACTTCGGATACCAGGAAAGTGAGTGAGAGAGAGAGAGAGAGAGTGGGCGTAATATTCGTGTCATATTCCTAATAAACCTCAATAAGAAAACATTCCTATTGTTACAATTTTCAATGTACTAACTTTCATCTCGTTGTCTTAAAAGTTATAATTATTTCAATTAAATATATCTGTCAAATTGATGCAATCCCAGTCTTTTACCTCCCTCCAATTTAATAAATGAAAGATGTTGACATAACATTTTATCATTATTTTCATTATTTTCTTCCTCTTAAGTGCATTGACATGGCTAGCACATGAAAGATAAAATTAAAACAATGTCGTTATGGTCCAAATATGATTTAATCTAAATATTATTTACATTTAATTAAAAAATTAATTTTTTTTTTAAAAAGAAAGAAGGACAACAAAACCGTGAGGGCAACAGGTTTTCACTTTTTTCTTTAAAAAAAATTAGCTTTATCTCTTAAAAAATTTAAATATTTATTTAAACCCAAATTTAAATCAAAATGGTGCCATTTTAAAAATCATGTTAGCATTTGTCATTGGTCAAGTTAAATGGAACTAATGGAATGACTTGATTATATTAATTTGACAAATTTTATTACTCGATTGCATTTTGGCGACAAGTTTTTGGATTTTCAACACATTTATTCCTAAAATCTTAACGAGCATGTGGATACTTTTTTTCTTTCGATAATTTGTGTCTTTGATGCTTTAGAGCACATAAACACTTCCATCAAATTAAGATCACATTTCTCTTGTCAAGTAATTTCTAAGGTACAAGAAATGAGACTCCAATTCTTGGTTGGACTTCTTGAGACATGGTCTATACACTTTATCGAATGTATTTCACAATAAATATTTTTCGATTTTTTATAAAAAAAAATATTGTTTGCACATGTCACCACGACATGGTACGCTAATTGCGTACGATTATTCATTAATTTTTTTTTATAATATACGAATATTGCAATCTTTTAACAATTCTAAAGAAGTTTGGTGCGGTTGAACTGCTGCGTGAGGTGGAGTGCGATTTGAAATATCGAAGGGGGTAAAGCCGGAAATTCAGGTGATCCGGCCGCTCCGCCGCGAGATACTGAAGCAGGAACGACGAATACGGACCTGCGGTGGGATGACAACGGTCGGATGTGCAACGGTTGAATTACTAGAATACCCCGCGTCCCCCCTCCGTTCGATGCAATCGATGGATGCGGTTTTGTCTTTTCTTGGGTTGTTGTCGTTGGGGGGTTTACTGGTGAAGTCCTAAATTCTCATCATCGTTCAATTAATGCGGTTTGACTTTTCACGCAAAAGCAGGGAAACAAGCAATCCGCGAGCATAATGCTTGTCATTTTAGTCAAAGCTACGGTGATAATTTCTCACCATTCGACTCACGAGATTCACCATCAAAATTGATATCGACGGATCTGAGTGTTCGGATCAATTGCAGCGCATTTTGACCGATTCATTTTCCCGAATAGTCTCGGGAGCGCGCTCTCCTGTAGCTGCTCAGTGCATTTAGAAACTTACCCTCAAATTGTAATAACCGGACATGATCCGGAGACTTAAAGGAAAAGAGTAACACTCTCTTATTAATACCCTAAAAACCCCAAATTAGTACACTTATCATAAATTTATCAAAAAATATTTTTTTGACTATGAAAAACCCCAAACTAATACACCTGTGACAAATTTACCCCAACTGACCATTAAAAATCATAAATTGGTACACCTGTGACAAATTTACCCCAAACTAATTTATTTGACGGCAAAAAATCCCAAACTGGTAAAATTTGTGACAAATATACCATCCGTTAAATTGGACTAATACCACAAAAAATACTATAACAAACGGAGCGTAAAATCCCAAATTGATATACTAGTCAACTGTCACATGTCATTTAATTTAATAATTTGACAGTAAAATTTAAAGAAAACTAACAGATGGTAAATTTGTCACAAGTGTACCAGTTTGGGGTAAATTTGTCAAAGGTATATCGGTCTGGGATTTTTGGTGGTCAAAAAAATAGTTTGGGGTAAATTTGTCACAGGTGTACCAATTTGGAGTTTTTCAGGGTATTAACCCTATAATCTAAGTCAAAACCTTGTTGATTGGTATAATTATGTTGGCCAGTGGATATATTTTATTTTTTGTTTGCCTTTGCTTGTCGTCGACGGTCTTGTGATTCGATCTATTGGGTCAATAGGCTAAGTAAGGAAAAGGGGACCTTTTGTGAGTTCATCCTTTTAACTTTTTTTTATTCGTGTTAGCATGGTTACCAAGCCGGCTGAATCGGAAGATTGCTGAGATGATATGTTATAATAGCTTGTTCTGGAAAACAGAGCTTGATGTGTGCCTTCACTTGCTAAGAAAGGATTCGGATGACTTAGGCAATGGTCATATCTTTTGCAGATTGTAAAACTAAAGCACAAGGAAAATGATGAATTCGAAAAACTGGGTGCCCTATATTTGTACGTCTGGTCTATCATGAGGTGCGGTTTGACAAATTCCTCGGGACCGAATTAATGCGTATAATGGACAAGTTCCACAAAAGTCAACACACCCAGGGAACTTTTTTGTGTAGGTAGGGTTTCGATCAAATGTTCTTGTGAAAGAGGGTGAAGCGCATGGTAGGCAATATGGCATTCGAATATTTCAAAAGATTTTTAGCGTTTCGTGGTGGATAAAAATCAACGTATAAGTTTTGTAAAATTCAAAAATTTGACAAGTAAAAAGTAGAAGTCATCCGAACAGATTGTTGAAATCGACCATGGAGACTAATTGATAAAATATGGGACATATCGTTCTGTCGGTCTAGAGTAGCAACGGAAGTGCGAGACTGGAAAATAGACATTTAAATTGTCGTAACTCTCTGACCAACTTTTGTTCTTATTAAGTAATCTATTAATGGATACCGTGTCGACCAATCGAAGAAATAATTCGATAATGGACATACCAAAAAAAAAAAAAAAAGGGGGAAGAAAATGGTGTCTTAGCAGACACTTTTGTTTTGACCAGGAGGAGCAGACATCGAGTGTTGTGTTTGAGCATTGCTCGTGAGGAGGAATCTAACCCACCATGATGAAAAGGGCAATCACCGCCAAATCAATCATTGATCCGATGACTTTTCTAGATTAACAAATAATCCACTAAGTAGTAAGCGATCATTTCTTTCTTTAAGAAAATTATCTCCCTCCTAGACCGACACCCATCATGATATTCCTTTTATCTGATTTATTTTTTTTTTATTATTCCATGATGTCTCCTGAATTTCCTGCTCAACCTGAGTAATAATTGAGGTGATGTCTCTTGGGTTGTTGGACATATTTTGTCTATACTTGAACAGACATTTAGCTTGCAATTAATATATGATATGTGCATCCACTGTGCCAGCACATGCTCGAAGGTCATGATATGGTAGATGTGCATGTATGTGGCGAATTCACAAAGTTTGGCATATCATGGAAGAGATTATACCTGGAGGATGTGATTCTTGCTTTCCAAAGTTTATCATTCCATGGAAATGGGTTGGTCGGATATGTTCTTCCTATCGTTGGAAGATGATTCATGGATATCGTTTGATGTGAGATGGGGAGAATATATTGGAAAAATTCAATGTGATTTTGTTGTTGATGCATTCCGACAATGAAATAGCAATTGATGTAGCTAGAAAATCGAATAATAATTTTCTTCTGTACTCTAAAATGTGATATAAAATCATGAAGTTTTCCCGGCTCGCTTCCTTGTCGGATCTCTGTATGTAATGGCTACATATTGTTCTGATTTAATAAATTTGCTGATGAGATTTGGAGCTTTTGACGGTAGCTAGATTAAGCCAAAAAAATTATAACAAGGTTTTCCCTCTTTTCGTCTTGTAGCATATTATTATTTGAGGGGGGATTAAATAAGCAATCCTCAATAGAGGACAACGAATTTAGGTATTGTATATTAAATCTCGGAAAACTTTTAGGCATCTCTACAAAGTTAGGGAAAAGTACAAACTCCTCTCATACTATTAGCCAAATTCAGCTTTGGTCCCCAATTAATATCTTGTTATAACCTCTCTCTTTTTTGTCGGAATATCTTGTTATAATTGAGTCCCCCAACTTATCACCGCCAACAATTAAAGGACAAATTTTTTTCTGTCAAAATGCGGACAAAACATGCTGAATCAGCATTAGCAAATCGACATGTGGGCCCTAAGAACGAGTTTCTGAAAAAAATTTACACTTTCAATACATGTATTTAAAACCACGGCAGGTGGGGTTGGTTCGCCACCCTTCCATCTTCTTGGAAGGAGAGGTTGGGGTTCAAATCCCCACCTTCTCGTGACGGGATTGGGGTGGGGATGATTTTTGAAACCCCCGCAATGAGGCAGACAAAAAAAAAGAATGAGTGTTAGAGTAGGATTTCAATACATGTATTTAAGGAGTGTTCGATTTTACAAAACTAGTTGTCATATTATTTTTAACAAAAATTAATTTCTTTCATTCCATCTAATCCAAATTGCTGATGACATAGATTTGAAGGTTTCTTATGAAAAGTTTCATGTTCGGAGGAAATTGAGCTGATTTCAATTCTATCTTCTCACTTTGAGACTCGGAGACGGAGAGAGACCCAACAATGCCGGCGAAGCCATGTTCCCTCCTCATCCTCCAACCCCGCTTCGGCTGCTACTTCACACCATACCTCCCAACCAAGTTCTCATCTTTCCCCCATTTCTCTCCTCGCACCACCGCCCTCAACGTCCCTCTCTTCTTGCATTTTTGGGAGATGAAAATAACAAAGTAAGCTCAATTAGTTCAAAATTGATTTTAATCATTTTGCTAATGGCCCCCGAAATATTTATTTCGACCCTCCCCTGCCTCCCCCTTCTCTCATATGGCCAGCATTAGAGGGAGGCTGGGAGACACTTCAATGTAGGCAGCAAGTAAGGAGTGACAAGAAGGTTGCGGCAATGGCAAGTGTCACGACCTGATTTCTCATAAATTCTAAACCTCGAGAGGACAAATAATCTAATCTCAAATCATGTACACAATTATACATAATTGAAACTTCCGATACAAGGTACAAACTCCTACTGTTTTTGTGCACCATGATCCAATCATTAAAAGCAATATTTTGAAGCATTTATCTAAAATATAATAATAACCAATGAATTCACATATCGTTTCGTGGTAGCACTATAATTTAGGAAATGTCAATTATATATTTGGTCGAAGTACTATATAAATTGAACTTATTCCTTAATTATTACATATACAAAATAGGATATTTCGATCACTCTAAGAATACAACATGTATTTGTCGCGATCCTCCAACTGGTTCAGTTCGTCAGGGGAATGGATTTATGGGCATTGTCCAAAAAAGGCGAGCGGAGTGGCTAATCGATTAGACGTGAGCTCATCCAAGCCCATATTATAGACAACGTTGGATTTTGTTTTAAGTTCTTCAAATCTTATGAATTTTAAGAAGTTGCCACTAGTCATTTTGAGGTCTGTTAGAAACCAAACAAAATGCGGTAGTATTGTCTCTTTTTCAATGCCAATCAAAGATTCTAGTTTAGGACTTGATTTCGTTAATATTTCTATTAATACTCTTTCAGCACCACTAACTTGGAAGTTTGTCATCTAAGTGGTCATACAATCTTGATTATCAATTATGATCTTAAATGTATCAAAGCCACTAAATGATGATGCAAATGTTATTGAAGGGTGTTCATTATGATCTTAATCTAGACCTAACCATTCTTTAAAAGAAATTAACAAATGAGTTGTTAAAATGACTTGAAGTAAACACTTAGGAATTAAAGGCTCCTAAGTAAAGTTACGAGGAATAAAACTCGATATATGTTGGGCAAATAATACACATAGCCTTGTTATAGAGCCCTAGGACAAGATCTCTCGTGAGCTATATGAGAATTTAAATATGCATGAAATTACACTAAACAATTCAAATCTCTACAAGATGGATTATTTACGAAGATGATTATATAATAACAAAAAATAGCACTAAATTAGGAAAATTTTGAAATTGTCATTTCCGACCTAATTAGCACTAATCTACATTTTTTTTCGAGTGTTTTCTAATTTTCATTTTTTTTGTGTTTTTAAAAAATTAGTTTCTTTAAACCGATCTATGCTTGATTTCAAAACGTGAATATTACAATAATCAAGCTCAATTCAACATTTTCAAGATTGAAACTCAATTTGGGCTTTTTCATCAAATAACTAGTGGGCACTAGCCTTGCCATATCAATTTCTACAAGTTCATGTTTGTGGTTAATCTCAACTAGTATGCAATTAGCATCAATGTTATACTAAAACATGCATAGATTAATATCAATTGGGACTAAGATCCCAAAACACATGATAACACAATCAAAATTAGCCTAAGAAGTATGGGTTCAACCTATTTTTGCAAACCTGGGTTTGACAAATAGATTGGTTGCCTAGATTGAAGCCTCAATACTTATTACGTGCGAGACATTCATGAACATCTCACAAATATGTAACATGGGGTTTTAAATGCAACAAGCATAATGGAGAATGATTAACTACACACATCAAAACAACCTCTGCAAGTAGCCTTCATCACTCACAGTATGGAGGAACTCATGCTAAAACCTAGCAAACTACCTTGGCCCATAGCCCATATTTTATTCATTTTCACACAAGTTGACCCGCCAATGTCTCATAGAACTCCTAGTGGGCGTATCATGCGGTTCTTGGCCAAAAGAACCAAGAAATTGCCTCCTGAAATCACACAAAGTGGGCCTCCTCAACTCTAGGAAAGTAGACCCGCAAGGAAGAAAGTTTACCACAAAGGTGTCTGGTTAGCATCCAAAAGCCTACTCCCATATCTCTTTAGTCTACTCTTTTGGCACCTGACTCAACTATATGTACCCTAGTTTAACTCCCGAGACTTGGTTTTCCTCAAATATCCCACATTTTTCTCAAAAACTTTCACATTTCCCTACCCGCAACCAATCGGCTCAAAACACGAAAAAAATTTCTGGGTTTTTTGGGTTTGTGGGCTTACTATGATGCACTCTCCTCACTTTAACTCAAACTATCCTAGAACTGATCAATGGACAAAACCAAGCTTTGATTAATCTAGAACGTTTCTACTTTGACCCCCCAATAAGTTTTTTAGTTTAACATTCTCTCGTTTCTTTCAAAATCTTATTTTTTTCTTGTCTTGTGACCAACCCTCAAATGCTTAGAAAGAATTTTATACTTACTTCCTTGTAAGCTAAGAGGGCATTTTTCGAGGGGTTTAGGAGGCCTTAACGATCGCCATTTGGGACCTACCACCTATGGTTGGAAAGATCTTCAAGTTTAATTTCACTCTCTAGTTGAAGCTTTAGGCTTTTTTGGCCGAAAGTTTATAAAAATTACGTTCTCTCTCAATCTATTTGAAATTTCTTAGTTGAAATTGGGTTTTGAGTTGTTTTTGGTGGTCATGGAGAACTCCCCCATGCACCATTTGTCTCCAACTTTTTATACCTCAAAAGAGCTTGCTTCAAATAGCTTATCTACCAAATCGAGCCAGCTTTCGGTCGGTCCTTGCACACACACCAAGGTTGCCAAATGAGGTGTTTCGCCAACTCTCAGACCTTATCCGATTCTCAAACATGTAATGCTATTGGTCGGTTTACACACCTAGCGATTATGTTCCACCTCAATCAGAGATAATTCCTATTAGGCAGATGAAGGCAGATGAGCTGGATATGGTGAGGTCGTGAAGTTGCTTACTCAGTAGCTTCAAATTGTGGCTAAATTATGGGCTGGGTTTTGACAGCTAGCTTGAGTGCTTTAATCAATCCATTTTGCTTGAGTGTTTGATCAATTGGCAAGTTCATAAATATTACTTTAAGCCTTTTACCAAACTTTGCAATTTTCTTTACCCAATTTTGCAGGAAAGTCCCTTAAATTTGGCTATTTTCTTGCCGAGAATGACTAGTTTGATTTAATTTGGTCCTTTTGGCTTTGTTTGATCAATTCGACTGGCCCAAGCTAAACGTCAACCTTAATTAGGGATTAAAATGATGAAAATGATGATTTAAAGGCTTGGGCAAATTTTGTAAAATTTGCGAATTGATCGCCCCTACTCTTGAAAATTTCATTTTGGCCCCAATAAAATTTGCGAATTGACCGCCCCTACTCTTGAAAATTTCATTTTGGCCCCAATTTGTTGTTTCAATTGCAATCTAACCCCCCCAAGGCTTGGCTAATCACATTCAACTCCTCGACCCCAATCTTCCTCTTATTCTTTTTTATGGAAAGTAGATTTCAAGAAAAATAAAATAATTTCATTTAAAAATTATACTAAGTGCTTAAGTAATTTATATTCGAAAATTTGACTTGAATTATTTTTGTAGAAAAAGAAATTCCATTTTTTTTAGAAATATATAAACACGATCTTTGGAAAAGAAAATCATGTGTCAATAATATTTTATATGTTTCAGGGAATTGCATCTCAAACCATATACGACATTCTAACCCTTTTAGCTTTTGCAAATATACATCATAGTATAAATTCATAATCATGTCAAGAATCCACATCTCAAGTACATATTCATATATTCCCATACTTTGCCACTTGGGTAACAAGGATATCAACATATTCTAGACAACATATATTCACCTACACTAGAGGTGGCAAAATGGGTCATGGACCCATTTTGCACTCATATTTTTCACAAATGAGTCGAATGTGGGTTATGAAGTTGTAATGTGCCATAACCCATGTTCAACCCATTTTAAGTTCAGTTTTATATGGGTCGACCTATTTTCGACCTATTGTTAAAACCCAAAAGACACGAACTTCCTCAGCCGCTAACCCTTCGACCTTCACCTTCGTCAGTTGCTAACCCATTTTCGACCCACCTCCGCCGCTCACCTCCGAGCCGCCTTCGCCACTCGCTGCCACGGCTTGCCTTCGAGTCACCTCGCCGCCCGCCTCGAGGCTCGCCTCCGCCGCTCCCTCGAAGGTCGACGAGCGTCACCCACCTCTCGCCGCTCGCCTCCGCGGCTCGCCCACGACCTCGGGTGTTCGGGTCGACGCCCTGTGGTTTGGCCTCCAAGGCGTCAAGAGTGAGATCGTGGGATCTCACTCTCTCGAATCCGCCTACCAATCGGTAACCCCTTTTTTTTTCTCCCTTTCTGTTTGCGGTTATGCTATTTTGGATCAACATGTTGTTTTCTACGAATTGCTTGGATAAAGAGGGAAACTTGGGGTTGGTCGGGTTCTTATGGGCATGGGAAGTGAAATTGGTGAACTGGGCTTGGTGCTTGTTGTAGGTTAGGCGCAGGGGAGAATTTCTCCTCAATTGCTATGTTTATCTGTCTCTAATATACTTTTGTGAGTATTCCGGCACATTTGACTTCAGAAACCGGGTGGAGTTAGCTTGCAGTTTCATCGCGATGTAGATGCTTATTTAGAGAAAATTGCTATGCCTAACAGCATTTACCTTGTCATTGTCTTGACTTCTGAGGTATGAGTATGAGATTCTTTGCTGCTCAGGACAGTTTCATGCAGAGAGAGTGCTATTTCACGGCATCTCTTTTTGTAGAAGTGATGACATTATAAGAAGCTCTCCTGATGTGTTCTTTTTTTTTCTTTTCCAAGTAACATTCCTACACCTTCCAAACAATTTATTTCAAATCATTTAATTGTTAACTAACATACCTTAAGTATAATTATAATAGTAAAAGGGTTCATAATTTTAACCAAAGAATTTCCTTAAGAAAGACGTGAACTAAAAAAAAAAAATTGTATGTTTGAAGGAGTTATTGGATATTCAACTTCATAGAGACATCACAAATAAATGGATTTCATTAATATTCTTTCAAATTAGAATCCCCACAATTAAATTTTATTAAAATACTCGAACCTTAGATTATTCTCGTAAAAAAAAAATTAGGGAATATTAATAAAAATTATTAGATGGAAGCTTTTATAGAGTCTTTGTAAATAAAATAAAATAAAAAATCGGAGGAAACTGAGCGACTGCAGTTCTATCTTCTCTCTTTCTCTCTCGGAGACTGAGAGACTGAGACTGGGAGAAGAGAGCAGCGATGCCGGCGAAGCCATGTTCCCTCCTCATCCAACCCCGCTTCAGCTGCTACTTCACACCATTCCTCCCTCCCAAGTTCTCATCTTTCCCCCATTTCTCTCCTCGCCCCACCGCCCTCAACCTCCCCCTCTTCTCCGCCAGCCCTAGACCCCTTTCTTCCCTCTCCTCCGCCCAGTCACACACCGACCGCGGCGGCGGCGGCGGCGGCGGCAGAACCGGAGCCCTGGCCCCTCCTCCGTTCGCCGACGAAGTCCAGAAGATCGATGTCAACCCCCCGAAAGGCACCAGGGACTTCCCTCCCGAGGACATGCGCCTCCGAAGCTGGCTCTTCCACAACTTCAGAGAGGTTAGCGGTTTGATCTTCCCCTGAGTATGATCGAGGAAGCTCTGTCGATTTCTGTTTACGATGGTGTCGGGGTTATCAGGTTTCGCGGCTGTTTGGGTTCGAGGAGGTCGACTTTCCGGTGCTGGAGTCGGAGGCCTTGTTCATCAGAAAAGCAGGGGAAGAGATAAGGGACCAAGTTAGTATTTTTGATGCTGTTGCTTTGATGAGATGTGAAATGTGTTTGATGGAATTTAAGGCACGGCGAGAAAAATATAGTGCTTGCATTAGTGGTCTGTGGGTGGATTGAAAGTGTACTGCTTTGCATACGGTTTCTGTTTTGCCAACTATAATTCGACTTCACATTTCGACTGTGGCTCTTTTAAAATGAAGAATCGCGTGTCTAATGCAGCTATACTGTTTTGAGGATCGGGGGAATCGCCGTGTCGCCTTGAGGCCCGAGCTCACCCCTTCTCTTGCGAGGCTGGTGATACAGAAAGGGTACTTAAATGTATTAAAAATAAATAATTTATGCATTCTTAATCTTCCCCAGATCAGTGCGCGTCTCTCTATGATTGCTTATTTATTCTAGTTATGATTTTTGTATCCAGGTACAGATGCCAGAATTTGATCTCCATGTTTTTCTCTGTCCAGAAAATCTGCACCTCTTCCGCTCAAATGGTTTGCCATAGGGCAGTGTTGGAGATATGAGAGAATGACTAGGGGTCGCCGTCGTGAGCATTATCAATGGAATATGGACATCATCGGAGTACCTGAGGTTACCGTGAGTCCTGCTAAGTCTGTCTCTTGTAGAATGATTCGTAATTATTATAATAAACTTACCATTATCTACTTTATTTCAATACGTTGGATGCAGTTGTATCTCAATTAACTTTCAATGAGACTCTTCCTTATGGTCTTTGTTCACTAGGCTGAAGCAGAACTTTTATCTTCAATTATCACTTTCTTTAAGCGAATTGGAGTTACTGCATCCGATGTTGGATTTAAGGTCTCCAGTCGAAAGGTATGCATATTTGTTTAAAGGCAGAAAGACTCTTTGAATTTACCTTGATGCACTTGTTCTGGCATGGTTTAAATTTTCTCGGTTCTTGGTTGATCTGGCTAGCCAGTCGCAAGTCTGTTTCTTATATTTTAAGTGCATTAAACTTTTGCTTTTCCTTCAAAAATGGTTTTAAAACTTTACCTCGGAGGGTCATTTGAAGCATGGAAATTCTAGCAGAAGTGATGAATCCCTAAAGTGGATAGGTAGATCCCATTGTGAAAGACCTATTACTAGATAATTCATGTCAGCCAAAAAATGTGATTTGTACAAAGTGCTAATGTCATTGATTAAATTTAGTAAGGTACTCTGTTGCATAGAAAGGACACGTAACCATGGAAACAATGGAACCCACACTGGATTCAGTACAATGCTATTCATTTCACTCTGATAGTGCCGCCCTCTTCAGTAATCCGAAATATGTCTTCATAATCAGTTGATGAAATATGGTTAGTCTCGATTTTGTTAGATTTAGTTATTGGGATCACATTCCGATCTGGTTGACTTTGGTCATTGTTCTTGTTATTATCGCCATCACCAATTTGGAGGAGCTTTGTGTGATCTTGATTGGTTGTTAAGGCCACACTTCTTAATTTCTTCATTTGCATGGCCTTATAATACAAGGTTCTCTGTTGAAGCTTATTTCAGCCATTGCATGGTTAATTCGTTCCATGCTCAGGATTCGAGGAATTGTGAAAGAATGATATCTTTTGGTGTTTGATCAGGTTCTGCAAGAAGTCTTGAGGTCCTATTCTGTTCCAGAAGATTCATTTGGCCGGGTTTGTGTAATTATAGACAAGGTTAGTCCCATTTACTCCTTGTATAAGAACTTGATATGCTAACAAGTTTCTTCTTGTTCCTTTACTTTTACTCGCTTCAATGTGTCTTTATTCTGTTCTCATTTATAGAGAATGATTGTAAATACCAGACATTTAGAAGCAACAGGATCATCAATTGGAAAGAGGAAAAGAGTTAATACTATATTGCCTGGTGTGATTTTATGATTTTTGTATTCATATGATGGGAAAACTAAAGATCACTGCCGAACATTAGATGCATTATTCTTGAATTCATTATATCTTTTTACTGAACAATTTATTCCATTTTCTTCCTCTTGGGGGCATTGCCATGAAAGCAGATTGGGAAAATTCCAGTGGAGGATATCAAGAAAGATTTGAAGCTTGCTGGGATGTCCGAGGTAGCAGTTGAGGACCTTCTCCAAGTGCTCTCCATAAAGTCTCTGGAAAAGTTGGAAGGTCAGTTTCTCTTGGGAAGTTTTTTGATGTTCACATAGCAATGACTGAATAACTAGAATTTGCAAAATAATTCCTGTAATTGTCATGAGATTAAGTTTTCGTACACAAGGGCATGTTTTCATAGAACCTGTCCTTTTGAACCTTTTCCTTACCCCTTTTCTATCATTTATCTAGTAGGACAGCCTTATTGAAAATCTTAACAATTTGAGGATTCTATATGCTACTCAAATCCCTTTGCGCAAGGCATACAAGATCCGGATACCTTGGGTCTTTTGAGTATTGTCAAGGAAACTCAGTGAAGATATCATTTAAGCATTGTCTGAATCAGATTTGGAACATTTTGTTTCTATGGATGTAGAGATTCTTGGAGATTCAGGGGAAGCAATTTCCGATCTGAGACAGTTATTCTCCCTTGCTGAAAAGTTTGGTTATTCAGAGTGGATTCAGTTTGATGCATCTGTTGTTCGAGGGCTTGCCTACTACACTGGTATTGTATTTGAGGTGAAGACTATTCATGATACCTTTTAACATGACATGAGGAAAGAGAAAATTTATTGGGGAAATTTGTAGTTTCACATACCTGTTCCATTTGTGGTCTATTGTTTTCTCCTCATGATGTTTTAAAGGTCAATCTGTATTTTTTTTTTTCTTTTTGGATCAGTGTCTGTACTTGCCTTGTGGCATTTATGCATGTTTGTCCTATCATCAGCTTATCCATGATAAGAAATGCACTGTTGTAAGGTTAGCTATATGATTCCTTAGTGCTGCTATTGCAATTGCTTCTCATTTATTGCATATATGGGTAGATCATGGGGAACTTACCTGGGAAGAAAACAAGGCAAATGTGCAATTTGTGTGCAAACATTTATAAACCTGTGGTTAATATGCATGTAAAGCATGTTCGTAGAATACCTCATTCCTTGTCAAATAAATGACCAGTTTGATGTTAATAATTGGGTGTCTCTTTCATTTTTAAAACGGACAATCTTTCCTAGGGTTTCGATCGAGAAGGGAAGTTGCGAGCCATATGCGGCGGTGGGCGATATGATAAATTACTCTCTACTTTTGGTGGTGATGATCTTCCGGCTTGTGGCTTTGGATTTGGTGATGCTGTCATAGTGGAAGTATGTTCCTGGATACTTCTGAAACTTTCATTGATAGTGGTTTATTTACTTTGCAAGTTCTTATACTCACGGAAGAAGAATCCATTGTTCATCAAAGAAGATTATTTTCTTAGTGCATTTTCCTGTTGATAACAAGGCTTGGTGACTGGTGTTTCTATTTTTAGCTTTGCGCAGTTAGGAATCGGTTGGATTACCATCTTCCAGCTTTATGCAGCATACATTCTAGTTGTGGGCATTCGTTTATCTGTTCTTTACTTATCTGGGCATTCAGCTTTCTCCCTGTCAAATATAAGTTAGTTACAACACTCAAGCTGTTTGAGCTTCATTGTGGTAAATCCCATGACTGGGTCAATAGTATGTGCACATGCATAAAAATTTATGTGCTTTGCTGATGTATACATATAGACGTGATTATATGCTCTCTGCTGGTGTCTATGTGCTTAAATGTCTCATTAAAGGAAAGAAAAAGGTGCAAGAGTAGTCCGCATAGGTTACCTCTGAAATGTCATTCTCCAAATTTGCATGATTTATGAAGAGCTTTTTCTTCTTTGACAGTTGTTAAAGGAGAAGGGTCTCCTGCCAACACTAGACCATCAAGTAGAGAACATAGTATGTGCCCTGGACAGTGATCTTCAAGGAGCTGCTGCTGCTGTTGCCACTAAACTCAGGGAGAAAGGTCAAAGTGTAGACTTGGTTTTGGAGAGCAAACCCCTTAAATGGTATGTAATTTGCAATTATCTACCAAATGAACAAGTTTGGTTAGTTGCCTCTGATTACTCCTTGTGTCGGTGTAGGGTGTTCAAGCGGGCGGCTCGAATAAATGCGCAGAGGTTGATATTGGTGGGGCCTGATGAGTGGCAAAAGGGCATGGTTAGTGTGAAAATACTCTCATCCGGTGAGCAATATGAAGTCAAGTTAGTTGAGCTGGAGTAAACATTAATCTAATTACATGTCCAGGGTTCTTTGTAGCCGGTTAATTGTAGGTTTCAACCTTCGTCCATTTATTTATCCCCCTGAATTTTTTTTTTTCTTTGTAAACTTCAGATAGTTTAGAACAGACATGGCTAGTCAATTTTGCAGTGTATTATTTTGGATTTCAATCACCATTTTGAGGCACATACAAAAATCATAAATTCTCTGTCGGTTGCTTTCAGCCAGATAAATAAGAACACAATCTTGCTGGAATTCGGTTTTAGGGCTGTCCATAATTCTTTTAGTCTGAAAAATTTGAACTTTCTGAGCATTCCTTGGCCTTGCGGGGCAGTAATAGGAAGTGCTGATTTAACAGAGTTTCAATTCAACATTTTTAGTTAGTTGCCATGATATCGCCATTGTATCAATATTCGATTTCTATTCTGATTATCCTTTTGTAATCAGCTAGAACATCTCTAAATGAATACGAAAGTCCAATTTTAATGCAGTGAGATCGCTCAAATTGATCTTTGCTCTTCTATATAAATTCCCAGTCCTTTCGTGTTTTGCACTATATAAAACACCTCCGCTTTTATATTTGTTGTGATTGGCATCTTATTTAGTCCTTATTAAAAGAGTTCGATTATACAAATGATAAGTGCATAATGTCGTCTTCGATACAGGTAGAACAAAAGCACCATGAGGGTGGCGTAGCACTCACGCTAACTAGTCGGGAGATGTATATAATCTAATTTGGAGTTATTCTATGTAATCTTTGCTATTAATCACTTCCCATAAATTTTCAATTAATTAGGTCGTATTCAGCCCACCACTTTGTTAGATATCATTATATTTTCTATTACACAGGAAGGTCAGAAAGATACGCACGAAATGCAGTTTGGAGTCTTCCCCTTCTGTCGTTCCCATTTGGTCGTGTTCATATTGCGACTAGACGTCTCAAATTGTTTGTTTCTTCTCTCTGGCACACCTTGGTACTGCTTCCAATCGTTCGTTTCTTCGCCTTCTTAAATTCTCTGCCACTCTTTTCTATTCTTTTTGCCACCTGCTTGTCACCTTGCATGGCCGAGATAGCTTAGCATTCATATCTTCTTCTTGTCCAGAAAGGTCAGACAGCAATGGAAAAAAGTGGCAAAAATTCTAAACTATGTCCACTACGATAAATTTATCTTAAATTTTTTGTGAGACATCAAAAACCTAAAATTATATTTATTGTAACACATTTACACTGAACTTATCCTTGTAGCATAAATAATCTCAAATTTATTATGTGACACATTTACTCTCTATCAAGATTTCTTCTTACGATTTTCAACCAGAACAATGTTAACTATCATTTCTAATCCTAATTTGTTTCTCCTCCTCCCCCACAATGGTTTTCGTTGCATCAAGTTGATGTTGTTGAACATGATAACCTCCTCCACCCCATCGCAATAAGCAAGTCAATCGAGTCTTTTTGTTAATTCTATTCAATTTGGTTGATGGAAAATACTGCTGTAATTTCTTTTATCATTTTCTCTATCCTACGTGGTGATGACATGGTTAAAACGACATCGTTTTGATCCAAATATAATTTTTGATACAATGAGATATCACAGCCCTCGTCGCCGTCGCTATCACCGTGGCGGCACCATCATTAGGAAAGGCCGACAAGAGTGGGGGAGGGCCAATGTGGCCAGCGACCCTCATGTTCTCAACGACTACAAGCAAGGGGCCAGGCCCTCAGTCACCTGGTTTCTCGCCTTTAAAAAAAAAGTGCCTATTTTTTAATTTAATATAAATACAATTTGTTCTAATAGACCAAAACGATGTTATTTTTATCTTCATATTTCATGTTTTAGCCACATTATTAGCATGTAGGAGAGAAAATATTTAAAAAAATATTGTCAGTATTTTCCATTAGTCAAGTTGGACAGAATTAACGGAAAAACTCGATTGCTCAAATTTGACGAGTTTTAAGACTTAATTGCAGTTTTTATAAGTTTTAAGATTCAATGGTACTTCTGTAACAAATTTTAAGATTTTTAGTGCACTTATCCCAAAAATAAAGTTGGGAACAAATTTAGGACAAAGCCTAAATTTAGGTTTTTTTTTTTTTTTTTTAAACAAAAGAAAAAGGTAGATTAGAACCACACCTAAAATTGGGATATTCTAGGAAACTAGACCTAGGACGGGCGAGAAGTATTAAAAATGTTATAAACTTTATTTATGTCAATTTAGTCATAAACCTTTTTTTTTTGCCAATTTAACCATAAACATTTTTACTTGATGCCAATCCAGGTCTTTTCCCAGCCAAATTTGGCCGAATTTTGTTGATTGAGCGCCGGTCAATTGACGTGGCCAATCAACGCTAACGTAGACAATTTTTAATAATATTTTAATAATTTTAATAATTTTAAAATTTTATTTTTTTTTTTTTTTCTTTTTCTTTTTTCCTTCTCCTCCTCCTTCCTCCAACTGATCGTTTAACCTTGCCAACCGGCCGGGCGGCGCGACGGCCGGTGAGGTCGACCTCGCGCTAGGCTGGCAAGATCGAGCCTCACCTTGCGGCCCGGGCGACCTCAAGCTGGCCTCACGCTATGCGGCAAGCCTCGCCGCCTAGCGTGAGGCCGCCCTCATGGTCACTGGCGAGGTGGCTGGCGAGGCTCGCCGGCCGTCCTCTCTAGGTGATCGCGGAGGTCCAGCGATCGGCTAGAGGAAGGAGGAGGAGAAGGAAAAAAAAAAAAGAAAAAAAAAGAAAGAAAAGGAAAATATTAAAAATATTAAAAAATTATTAAAAGTTGTTAGGTCACGTCGAGTAGGCCCAGCGCCAGTCAAGAAAAATCCAACCAAATTTGGCCGGAAAGGATTGAATCGATACTAAATAAAAATATTTAGAACTAAATTGACATCAAAAAAATGTTTATGACTAAATTGGCATAAATACAAAAAGTTATGACTTTTTTAACACTTCTCCACCTAGAATAATCTAGCAGATATTTAGATCAGTGTCCGTGTGGGTCGCATTGTGGGTCCACGTAATTCTATGGTATTCGATGACAAGATGCTTCATAACTTCTCGTTAGGACAACTTCTTTTTTCCCCCTCCGTTGGTCATTTAAAAACAAAATGGACTGATCCGATCAATCCTAATGAATGTCACTGCAGAAGAGGTCGAACGCAGTTGAAAAGAGCAGCACTTTTCTTTAGCAGCTTTAGATCGTGGGGCCCTCAAGAACTCTGGATCGCACCCGCAAATTGAAAATGCTACTTTCTTCCTCTGCTACTGCAAAATCCCATAATCTCAGAGAGCAGCCAAAAGGAAAATGTCACGAGGACCATAATCGATCATTCGTGTTTCAGACGTTGTGTCTCTACTGCTGTTTTTCGTATGATTGCCAACATTTAAATCCAAGACAAAGCCATTCCCGTTGCAGTCAGTAATTGGACATACCCAAGAAAGGGGGTAAAGCTGAAAAGAACAAAGACGGTCTCAGAATTTCTTCTCTCGACTCGAACCCACCGGACCAAATGACTCTCAATCATTGATTTTATCGGTGGCAATGCATTTAGTCCATTGGAATCAGGTCCTGGCAAAAGAAAAATTTTTGCCGATGGACAGACCCAGGTTCTGGCAAAAAATTTCCCCCGTCCGTGAACTCATAATTCCCAGCTCAGAAAGCCAAATGAATTCTGTAGGAAAAGAAGAGAAAGGGCGAGAAAACAGAAGGGACCACAGCAACGCCATCATCCTAACCTGTCATTTTCTCTATCGGTTCTTTTCTCCGTCTCTCTTACCACTGGCTGTGCTCGTGTTGCGTTGCGTGCATGGACGATCTCTTTGAGTGAGAGCCCTTTTCCTTCCTTGTCCTCATTCCTTTGTTGTTGCTCACTCTCGCTTTCAGTGTCGCCATCTTTGTCTTCAGGACTCCGCGCGCGCGCATGTGCAACCACCTCCATTATTATGATCCCCACGAGGCCCCCATCATTCGTGTTCGCCGTGTGTAATTGCATGCCGAGCGATCTGGTTCAGACAGGATCCGGAATTCGCACCTGCCTTCGATCTTCCGTGTGTGTGGATCGCGACCGGTTTGTGTCAATCCTGTTCACAGGAAAGATTTTTCTGCCAAATTTATTGGGCGTCCCGGCTCGGGATGACGCGATCCTACACCTCGACGGGACAAAGGGAATCGCCTCCGGCGTTCAAACCAGCATGGTCGCGCCAGAAATCAGAAAAAGATTGCGACTTCCTGTTTTTGACTATCTTAATGTGTTCATTGACTCCCTTCTTGTCATGCAAACTGCTAGTTTGTCTGCTTTTGACCCACACAAGCTCGAAGAAGCTCATATCATTCATAGAGAGCATTTTCCAAATTTTGGTGAGAACATATATAACTAAGAACAATTAGATAATAATACACATCCCTATACTACACGTAATCAGCCCCAAAAAACAAAAACAAAAAACAAAAAAAGAATTCCAAAAACATATGATGGGGTATAAGGAAATTCCCCTTGGGTATCAAAACTCATCAGCCCTCTCTTTCCCCATCTTCCTTCGGCCTCGAAGAGCTTGAGCCTGAAGTCATTCCGATCACCTCGCTGTGAGTGAATCTCTGTAGCTGTATCATCCTTGCATAGGTTCCATCTGAATAGTTTTTCAGTAGCTGAGAATGCGAACCTTGCTCAGCCACTTTCCCATCATCGATAACCGCGATGACATGGGCATTCCTGATGGTCGATAGCCAGTGGGCCACCACAATGGTCGTCTTCCCAGCACAAGCCCGGTCCAATGCCTCCTGCACAGATCTCTCCGACTCAGCATCGAGTGCACTGGTCGCCTCATCAAGCAGCATTATGTCCGCTTTCCTCACAAGCGCTCGAGCAGTGGCTATCCTCTGCTTCTGTCCTCCAGAGAGTTGAACTCCTCTCTCACCGACGTATGTCTTGTATCCATTCGAAAACCAACTTTTACTATTTTACATAATCTTTGGCGATACCATGATATTGACAAGAGATATTGTTACTGCTTGCAATTCTAAAAGCCATATCCAAAAAAGTAGACCAGACGTTCAAGTTGATACAGAGCTTAGCATAACTTACCATAACCTCAGCTACTCCGATGATGTCCATATTTCATTGATAATGCTCACGACGGCGACCCCTATTCATTCTTTCATATCACCAACACTGCCCTATGGCAAACCATTTGAGCGGAAGAGGTGCAGATTTTCTGGACAGAGAAAAACATGGAGATCAAATTCTGGCATCTGTACCTGGATACAAAAATCATAACTAGAATATATAAGCAATAATAGAGAGACGCGCACTGGTCTGGAGATGATTAAGAATACATAAACTATTTATTTTTAATACATTTAAGTACCCTTCTTGTATCACCAGCCTCGCAAGAGAAGGGGTGAGCTCGGGCCTCAAGGCGACACGGTGATTCCCCCGATCCTCAAAATAGTATAGCTGCATTAGACATGATGCTTCATTTTAAAAGAGCCACAGTCGAAATGTGAAGCTGAATTAGCTGGCAAAATGGAAACTATATGCAAAGCAGTACACTTTCAATCCAACTGCTGACCACTAATGCAAGCATTATATTTTTCTCGTCGTGCGTTAAATTCAATCAAACACATTCCATGTTTCATCAAAGCAACAACATAAAAAATACTAACTTGGTCCCTTATCTCCTCCCTTGCTTTTCTGATGAACAAGGCCTCCAACTCCAGTACGAAAAGTCGACCTCCTCGAACCCGAACAGCCGTGAAACCTGATAACCTCGACACCATCGTAAACAAAAATCGACAGAGCTTTCTCGATCATACTCAGGGGAAGATCAAACCGCTAACCTCTCGGAAGTTGTGGAAGAGCCAGCTCCGGAGGCGCATGTCCTCGGGAGGGAAGTCCCTGGTGCCTTTGGGAGGGTTGACGTCGATCTTCTGGACTTCGTCGGTGAACGGAGGAGGGGCCAGGGCTCTAGTTCTGCCGCCGCCACCGTGGTCAGTGTGGGACTCGGCGGAGTAGAGGGAAGAAAGGGGTCTAGGGCTGGCGAAGAAGAGGGGAATGTTGAGGGCGATGGTGCGAGGAGAGAAATGGGGGAAAGATGAGAACTTGGGAGGGAGGTATGGGGTGAAGTAGCAGCCGAAGCGGGGTTGGAGGATGAGGAGGGAACATGGCTTCGCCGACATTGTTGGGTCTCTCTCTGTCTCCGAGTCTTAGAGAGAGAGAAGATAGAAGCTTCGATCTAATCATTTTATTAAGGGTTAATACCTGAAAAACTCCAAACTGATACGCTTATGATAAATTTACCCCAAACTAATTTATTCGACTGTAAAAAACCCCAAACTAATAAATTTGTGACAAATAAACCCTTTCCTAAATTGGATTCATACCACAAAAAAATCACAAAAATTGTAAACTATGATAAACGGAGCGTAAAATCCCAAAATTGGTATACCAGTCAACTGTCACGTGTCATTTAACTTAATAATTTGATGATAAAATTTAACAGAAACTACATAGGGTAAATTTGTCACACGTGTACCCGTTTGGAGTAAATTTGTCAAAGGTATACCATTTTGGGGTTTTTGGTGGTCAAAAAAATAGTTTGGGGTAAAATTGTCATAAGTGTACTAGTTTGGGGTTTTTCAGGATATTAACCCCTAATAAAAATGATTAGATCGAAGCTTTTATAGAGTTTTTGTAACTTTTTTATAATAATAATAATAATAATAATAATAATAATAATAATAATAATAATAATAATAATAATAATAATAATAATAAAGTTTCATGTTCGGAGGAAATTGAGCTCTATGTAGCACCGACACTCTTCGGGAGCCTTCGTGTCGTGTCTGACACTCCGACATGTGTTTGACACGCTCCGACACGTCTCGACACGTTCCGACACGCAGTCAACGAGTGTCGAAAAATCCGACACATGATCAACTCTCTCCGACACACTCTAATAAGCAAGTCCGGAATTTCAACACGCGATTCCGACACGCACGGGGTCAATTTTAAAAATTTCTAATACTTGAGGGGTCAAAATATAAATATACAAAAAAGAAGTAATAAACAATGCTATAAATATACACACACGGGGTCAATTTTTTTTTTTCAATTTTTTTTTTTTAGAATTGTTTTAGTTTTTTCAAAAGTCTTTTACTATGAAAGAGGTAATAAAAAATGCTATATATGATAAATAAATAAATTTAAAAATATCAATTCAGCATTTTTCTTTAAACAATGTTTTTTTCCTCTAAGTTTTATGTATTATTGTAACAAATTAAAATAATGAATGATATTAGCAGATGTTAAATTAATATTTTTCATGTAAATTAATTCTAGGCTATTATTATTATTTATTTATGTATTTATATATAAAAATATATTTAATACATAACGTGTCGGAACGTGTCGGAATTCTCTATTTTTAAGAAATGACGTATCGGCATGTCGTATCGTGTCGTGTCGCATGTCACGTGTCCGTGTCGGTGCTATATAAATTGGGCTGACTTCAATTCCTTCTTCTCTCTCTGAGACTCGGAGACAGAAAGAGACCCAACAATGCCGGCGAAGCCATGTTCCCTCCTTATCCTCCAACCCTGCTTCGGTTGCTACTTCACACCATACCTCCCTACCAAGTTCTCATCTTTCCCCCATTTCTCTCCTCGCACCACCGCCCTCAACGTCCCTTTCTTCTCCACTAGCCCTAGACCCCTTTCTTCCCTCTCCTCCGTCAAGTCCCACACTGACCACGGCAACGGCGGCGGCAGAACCGGAGCCCTGGCCCCTCCTTCGTTCGCCGACGAAGTCCAGAAAATCGATGTCAACCCCCCAAAAGGCACCAGGGACTTCCCTCCCGAGGACATGCGCCTCCGGAGCTGGCTCTTCCACAACTTCCTAGAGGTTAGCGGTTTGATCTTCCCTTGAGTATGATTGAGTAAGCTCTGTTGATTTCTGTTTACGATGGTGTCGGGGTTATCAAGTTTCGCGGCTGTTCGGGTTCGAGGAGGTCGACTTTTTGGTGCTGGAATCGGAGGCCTTGTTCATTAGAAAAGCAAGGGAGGAGATTAGGGACCAAGTTAGTATTTTTGATGTTGTTGCTTTGAGGAAATGTGGAATGTGTTTGATCGAATTTAACGCACGGTGAGAAAAATATGGTGCTTGCCTTAGTGGTCTGTGGTTGGATTGAAAGTGTACTTCTTCGCATATAGTTTCTGTTTTGCTAACTATAATTCAACTTCACATTTTGACCATGGCTCTTTTAAAATGAAGAATATTGTCTAATGCAGCTTTTCTGTTTTGAGGATCGGGGGAATCACCGTGTCGCCTTGAGGCCTGAGCTCACCCCCTCTCTTGCGAGGCTGGTGATACAGAAAGGGTACTTAAATGTATTAAAAATAAATAATTTATGCATTCTTATTCTTCCCCAGATCAGTGCGCGTCTCTCTATGATTGCTTATTTATTCTAGTTATGATTTTTGTATCCGGGTACATATACCAGAATTTGATCTCCATGTTTTTCTCTGTCCAGAAAATCTGCACCTCTTCTGCTCAAATGGTTTGCCATAGGGCAGTGTTGGCGATATGAAAGAATGACTAGGGGTCGCCATCGTGAGCATTATCAATGGAATATGGACATCGTTGGAGTACCTGAGGTTACGGTAAGTTATACTAAGCTTTGTATCAACTTGACCGTCTGGCCTACTTTTTTGGACATGGTTTTTAGAATTGCAAGCAGTAGCAAAATCTCTTGTTGAAATCTCTTGTTGATATCATGGTATCGCCAAAGATTATGTAAAATAGTAAAAGTTGGTTTTCGAAGCACACACAAGAATAACTACATAAAGAAAGACAAACCCATAGTCGCAAGACGAAAGAAAGCCCGTCAAAACTTAGAAAACAATATGACTCTTTCCATACGCTATTTATTTAGTTAGACCAGACCAAATTAGAATAGAATTCTCTACAATGTCATGTATGTTAAGGAAGGTGATCCATGTCTACTTAAAACTAGATATATTGGTGATATTGTTATTATCTTGTTATGGTTATAATGTTGTTCACAATTGTGGAGATGCTGAAACTCACTACAGCTTGTTGTACAGTGATAGACTGTCGGTTTAGGCTTTGCTTGTTTTATGGAAAATTTGAGGTTGGAAAATCCTTTCTAGACAAGTTGTTTTCCAGAAAAATGAACTTGTGTTTGGATGTACTGTTAAAGATGATGTGAATAATTTTCCAGTGCTCACTTGCTTTATATAAAAGTTCTGCTTCAGCCTAGTGAACAAAGACCATAAGGAAGAGTCTCATTGAAAGTTAATTGAGATACAACTGCATCCAACGTATTGAAATAAAGTAGATAATGGTAAGTTTATTATAATAATTACGAATCATTCTACAAGAGACAGAGAAGAAAAAGAAGAAAGTTGTCCATGTCACGGACAATAGGGGATGTCAGTTTCTTTCATAAGAGCCAAGGGAATATTTTTAACTCCTCATTTCTTTCTTTCTATGCTTTTCCTTATATTGAATATCATTATGGGAGGCTTAGAGTCTTCTTTATGTTTCATACATCTTTGGATATTCTTTTAGTAGGGGCCAGGGAGATGACAGGAAAAGGAACCAAAGCACATGAGGAGGTTCTTAGTTTTTATTATGGAATGTAATCACTACTCAGGACCAAAGTTTCCTTACAATATCTCAAGAAGCACATTCACTTGAATTGTTAAATAGACTTCACGCCCCAATTTTTTTTTCATTTTTTGTACAAAACTAAAAGGATGGGGAGGGCCAAACAAAATGGCCACTTCTTCTGGACATCACCACGACATTCCCACACCCACTACTCAATTTTTGAATTAAAACTGCAGAAAGGTTGCCACTCAGCACCACTCACAACCTATTGATTATAAGGTAGGTGATCCCCGTCACCATAGTCCCACTTAGGTTGTAGAGGCCCTAAACCCATTTACCAAAGCGAGATGCACACGCTACTACTCCAAGCAAATTCGAACTCATCATCTTGCATCTGAGAATATAACATGACGTGTGATTACAACACCACTAATTTAAATTTAGATTTATATTTCCCTAATCACTATAGAAGAGAGAAAAGCAAGACCAAAGTAGTTTTTTTTTTGGTAAAGAAATTTTTTTTAGTTTATATGAAGTTAAGAGAAAAATGAGTATATAGCAAAACAAAAGGTCCATTTCATTTACGGAAAAGAGCCTTGGAAAGACATTCTCCCTTCTTCTGTTGTTTGGCATTTAAGGAAAATAAGTGCATAAAAAAATGTTTTCATGTCAATAAAAGTTTATGCTTAACTTTTGAAAACTAATTTATGCTTGTAAAAAGTGGAGATTATTCCTACATTTGCTTTGGCCTCTACCAACATCATTTGGATCTCAATTATGAGTTTTGGTCTTTTGAGACCCAAATCTTTAAGTCAGACCAAAATGCTCAAAGCCCACCTAGACCCCAATCATCAAGGCCTAGACCCAGCTCTCTTGTCGAAACCTTGATAGTGGGAGTCCTAACCTAGCTACGGGGAGCTCTCACCTGGGTTCCCCCCCTGTAAACCAAGGTTCTAAGCGAACAGATCAAGTTTCCTGCCCTCCAAGGCTAGACTACATGGAGCTTAGCCTGAGCTCCATAGCTTCTGCACCTGCGACCCTAAGCCATCAAAACTAGGATCACAGCTGTAGGAGTGGGGCCCCTACCATAGACCTGGGTTCCCTTGTAAAACGATTGTGCATGGGCTTTCCATTAGTAAGCACTGGAAAATTATTCACATCATATTTAACAGTACATCCAAACACAAGTTCATTTTTCTGGAAAACAACTTGTCTAAAAAGGATTTTCCAACCTCAAATTTTCCATGAAACAAGCAAAGCCTAAACCAACGGTCTATCATTGTACAACAAGCTACAGTGAGTTTCAGCATCTCCACAGTTGTGACCAAAACTATAACCATAACAAGATTAATACCAATATCACCAATATATCTAGTTTCAAGTAGACATGGATCACCTTCCTTATCATACATGACGTTGCAGAGAAATCTTCTGTTCTAATTTGGTCTAGTCTAATTAAATAAATAGGATATGGAAAGAGTCATATTGTTTTCTAAGTTTTGACAGGCTTTCTTTTGTCTTGCGACTGTGGGTTTGTCTTTCTTTATGTAGTTATTCTTGTGTGTTTTTCGAAAACCAACTTTTACTATTTTACATAATCTTTGGCGATACCATGATATCGACAAGAGATTTTGCTACTGCTTGCAATTCTAAAAGCCATATAAAAAAAAAGTAGGCTAGACGGTCAAGTTGATACAGAGCTTAGCATAACTTACCGTAACCTCAGCTACTCTAATGATGTCCATATTTCATTGATAATGCTCATGACGGTGACCCTTAGTCATTCTTTCATATCACCAACACTGCCCTATGGCAAACCATTTGAGCGGAAGAGGTGTAGATTCTAGACAGAGAAAAACATGGAGATCAAATTCTGGCGTATGTACCTGGATACAAAAATCATAACTCGAATAAATAAGCAATAATAGAGAGACGTGCACTGGTCTGGAGATGATTAAGAATACATAAACTATATATTTTTAATACATTTAAGTACCCTTTATGTATCACCAGCCTTACAAGAGAAGGGGTGAGCTCGGGCCTCAAGGCGACACGGCGATTCCCCCAATCCTCAAAATAGTATAGCTGCATTAGACATGATGCTTCATTTTAAAAGAGCCACAGTCGAAATGTGAAGTTGAATTAGCTGGCAAAACAGAAACTATATGCAAAGCAATACACTTTCAATCCAACCGCAGACCACTAATGCAAGCACTATATTTTTCTCGCCGTGCATTAAATTCGATCAAACACATTCCACATTTCATCAAAGCAACAACATAAAAAATACTAACTTGGTCCCTAATCTCCTCCCCTGTTTTTCTGATGAACAAGGCCTCCGACTCCGGTACCAGAAAGTCAACCTCCTCGAACCCGAACAGCCGCGAAATCCTGATAAACCCGACACCATTGTAAATAGAAATCGACAGAGCTTTCTCAATCATACTCGGGGGAAGATCAAACCGCTAACCTCTCGAAAGTTGTGGAAGAGCCAGCTCCGGAGGTGCATGTCCTCGGGAGGGAAGTCCATGGTGCCTTTGGGAGGGTTGACGTTGATCTTCTGGACTTCGTCGGCGAACAGAGGAGGGGCCAGGGCTTCGGTTCTGCTGCCGCCGCCGCCGTGGTCAGTGTGGGACTCGGCGAAGGAGAGGAAAGAAAGGGGTCTAGGGTTGGCGGAGAAGAGGGGAATGTTGAGGGCGGCAGTGCGAGGAGAGAAATGGGGGAAAGAGGAGAACTTGGGAGGGAGGTATGGGGTGAAGTAGCAGCTGGAGCGGGGTTGGAGGATGAGGAGGGAACATGACTTCGCCGGCATTGTTGGGTCTCTCTCTATCTTTGAGTCTAAGAAAGAGAGAAGATAGAATTACAATCAGCTCATCATTCCTCTCATCAACATAAAACTTTTATTATTATTTATTATTATTATTATTATTATTATTATTATTATTTACAAAAACTCTATAAAAGCTTCGATCTAATCATTTTTATTAAGAGTTAATACCTGAAAAATCTCAAACTGGTATACTTATGACAAATTTAACCCAAACTAATTTATTCAACTGTAAAAACTCCAAACTAATAAATTTGTGAAAAATATACCCTTTGCTAAATTGGATTAATACCACAAAAAAAAATTACAAAAATTGTAAACTATGATAAATGGAGCGTAAAATCCCAAATTTGTATACCAGCCGTCACGTGTCACTTACTTAATAATTTAACAATAAAATTTAACGAAAACTAACATAGGGTAAATTTGCCAGAAGTGTACCAGTTTGGAGTAAATTTGTTAAATGTATATCATTTTGGGGTTTTTGGTGTTCAAAAAAATAGTTTGGGGTAAATTTGTTATAAGTGTACTAGTTTGGGATTTTTCGGGGTATTAACCCTTAATAAAAATGATTAGATCGAAGCTTTTATAGAGTTTTTGTAAATTTTTTAATAATAATAATAATAATAATAATAATAATATTTATAATAATAATAATAATAATAATATTTATATTTATAATAATATTTATAATAATATTTATATTTATAATAATATTTATAATAATATTTATAATAATAATAATAATAATAATAATAATAATAATAATATTTATATTTATATTTATATTTATATTTCCCATTTATATTTCCCATTTATATTTATATTTATATTTATATTTCCCATTTGTATTTATATTTATATTTATATTTCCCATTTGTATTTATATTTATATTTCCCATTTGTTTTAGCTACATCCAATTGTTTTAATATTTATTTATATTTATATTTATATTTATATTTAACTTTCCCAATTGTTTTAGCTACATCCAATTGTTTTAATATTTAATTTTAATTTTATTTTTATTTATATTTAACTTTAACTTTCCCAATTGTTTTAGCTACATCCAATTGTTTTAATATTTAACTTTCCCAATTGTTTTAGCTACATCCAATTGTTTTAGCTACAAGATATCGTTTTTAGCTACATCCGATTGTTTTAGCTATCCCAATTGTTTTTAATTGTTTTTAGCTACATCCAATTGTTTTAGCTACAAGATATCGAGTTACCAATTGTTTTAGCTACAAGATATCGAGTTAAAGCAGTTCCCAATTGCCAATTGTTTTAGCTACATCCAATTGTTTTAGCTACAAGATATCGTTTTTAGCTACATCCAATTGTTTTACTATCCCAATTGTTTTTAATTGTTTTTAGCTACATCCAATTGTTTTAGCTACAAGATATCGAGTTACCAATTGTTTTAGCTACAAGATATCGAGTTAAAGCAGTTCCCAATTGTTAAACTTTCCCAATTGTTTTAGCGACATCCAATTGTTTTAGCTACAAGATATCGTTTTTAGCTACATCCAATTGTTTTAGCTACAAGATATCGAGTTAAAGCAGTTCCCAATTGTTTTAGCTACAAGATATCGAGTTAAAGCAGTTGTTATATTATATAAATTTATAATAAACTTTCCCAATTGTTTTAGCTACAAGATATCGAGTTAAAGCAGTTGTTATATTATTTAAAAATGATCTTTTTTTCGCCCTAAAAGCAGTCTTAGATACTTCTACGTATCTAAAAAAGTGGATATTATATTATTGCATATAATGGAGTTAACCTTAATGAGGCTATCAATGAGATTGCTTATACTTATATACTCAAGAATAGCAAATTAATTGTTTCTTTTAAAGTGGCATTTTCATGAGATCTCTGACAAGATGTGATGAGGGACTAAAGTTTCTACACTAAGGACTAATTTCACAACTATAACCGGAACATTCTTAAAAGTAGAAAGACAAAAAGTGCAACTTTTATTAGAAACTTGTACATATAAGTGCCTTGTGTTGATTTATCGGTGCTGATTCAATATATTTCATTCATGTTTATGTAGAAAATTTGAATTTTACCCTTAAATTATCACCTTAGAAAAATTGGGGTACTAAACGTGTCAAAAATACAACATAAGGACCGAAACTGAACTCGTGTAATAGAACGAAGACGAGTTTTAAAATTTCTGCTATTAATTTTAAACGTTTAAAAAGTTGGAAGAAATCTTTACGTGGATTGTTCATGTCTCTTCTTTTCGATCCACATAACACTTTGTGAAGGCATTGTATCTATCTAATCCCCTTAATTGATGGCGACAACTAACATGATTATTTTCCAATTGTTTGCAATTACCGAAATTAGATAAAATGATTGTCAGTTGGCACTCCAAACCCAAGACATGAAGTTTGGCCTCGATTCATTTGATTTGTCTGGTCGGCGGGTTCTTGGCTCTGTCTGCATGAGTTATGGACTTCGATAACAAGGACAAAACTTCTTGGGAAAAAAGAAGAAGATATTTATATCCATAAAAAATCACAGTACTATTGCGTCAGCAGGAGCCCCTTTTCGTTTTCTTTTTTCTTTTCTTGCATTTAATATGTTAATATAATACTTACTAAATATATCTATCATGGTTGTCAAGGCAAAATCCACCCTTGCGCGAGCGTCGTACGAAAACCCATGTTATTGTAATTTGTTTATTTTTAGTAGATAAGTGGGGGACTGTTGTGAATACATGCATGTATGTATATAATTTATTTCTTACATATTGTATTTGTGCATACATATGATTTGGAGGAGAAGGGAAAAAAGAAAGATAAGGGTCAGTCAGCAATGACCATCGACTGATCAACGTTGACCTTTGGTCCAACTAGAGTGTGAAAGGAAAAATGCATTGCGGTGCATCGATATTATTTTCTTTTGAAATTTTTTTTCTAATTTCTTCTATTGAATTCATGACCATTTTGAATTTATGGTCTCCATATCCACAACCTAATGTTGACCTTTTCTTCTAAAAAGATAGTTAGAGTTTCATATGCAATATGTGTAGTCATTTGATCGCTGCAATCCATCTTTAGCATTGTTAATTGGATTGTCAGTTGTTTATAATTATTGATCTCGATGGTGATGAAGATAGCTTGTGTAAACAGAAAGTTAAACGACTTGTGTATGTAAAGTGGATAGTCAGTTGTTTATAATTATTGATATTGATGGATATGAAGATAGCTTGTGTAAATAGTAAGTTACATGACTTGTGTATGTACTTAAAGTAGCTCCAAAATTAGTGGATACACTAAAATTGATATATTAGGTGATGTGGGAAAATTGTCCAAAAAATTTTAAACCGACTACATTTTTGGCAACTCAGTCTGAATCTTTTCAATTTTAACAAGTGAGTCATAAACATATTCGATTTTTATCAATTAAGTTCTTTCGACCAATTTTGGCATGAAATCGTTAATGTAGACATGGGCCGTCCAATGTAACACAACCAATGCTGATATGGACAATTTTAAATAATATTTTAATATTTTTAATTCTTTTATTAATTTTTTTTTTTGGCTTTTTATTTGTGCTTTTTTAATGACGGTGAGGGTCATCGGTGATCATCACAGGCCATGAAGGCCTTGCCAGATTAAGCGAGCATTGTCTCACTCGCATCCAACAAGGCCACGAAGGTCCTGAGCAAAGCCAACAATCCTCATCAGTAAGGCCTTGCCAAATCAAGCAAGCATTTCCTCACTCAAAGCCAATGGGGCTACAAATGTCCTAGGTGATGCCATCATAGCCTTGTAGGCTGCGAGCAAGGCAGCAGTATAGAGGTGGTGAGGCGGTGGCATGAAGGTGGCAAGGGCCGCCTTGCTGGTGGTTGTGATGGCCTAGCCTAGGATCTTCATGGCCCCGTTGGTTACGACCAAGGTGGCCCTCAGCTAGTCTGGGTGAGGCCTTTGCAACCAACGGGAGTTGCCAATGACCCTCGCCGGCATAGAAAAAAACCAAAGATAAAAATAAAAAATAAAAAATTATTATTAAAAATTGTCTACATCAACTATTCTTAGCCAAAATCGGTAGGATTGATTCAATTGACAAAAAGTAAAAAGGTTCAAGACTTCATTGGCAAAATTGAAAGGTTTAAGATTGAATTGGCAAAAGTACAATAGGCTTAAGATTTGTTGGACAATTTTTCCTAGGTGATGTAGTAAACTTTTATTGAATATTGGATATTATCCATTTGTTTGAAGATCTATATATTTCTTACTTATTACATTACTTAACTTATCAATATAACAGAAAAATTACAGCATATCCAATATTACTCTTGTCAGGACACGTACCTCATAGCAAGTAAGCAAGTAGCAATGTGGTTCAATAGTCGGGGCCTCAAATCCAGCCGCTAGCAAATTAAGTCTAGCAATCAGGTGAGAAATAACGGTGGAGGTGAAGATTAAAGTTCCCAATTTTATTTTTAGAAAAACATAAATCATTTCCCGCAATTGGACCATAACCTTTTTTGTTTAATCATGGAAAAACTATTATAAGGACAACTGTTTTTTTCCTTTGCCTAGAAAAATGAAGAATATCTTTAATTAATAAAGTCATGACCAGCATTGAATGAAATCTTATGGAAATCTTATGACAATGTAAATGAAGCTATTATTCATTGAAGTAATGAGTACTAACTTACTTAAATAAAGCTTGAACAACATGGAATAATTTCTCTGAGCCTAAATCCAACCATGTCTAAATTTAATGGCTAGGCCAATCTCATAACATCTACCTCATGATTAATAGAAAAACACAAGCATATTGCTTTTTAATCTAGAAAATTATCAAGTTAGTTCTAAACCTATTGCATTTATGTCCATTTAGTCTTAAATTTTTCGATTTTGCCAATTTAATCTTAAGCTTTTGTGAGAAATTTCAATGCAGTTCTTCCCATCAATTCTTGTCGAAAATCGCTGACCTGTGATTCTATCATTGCCAGCCGTCCTAGATCATAAAGATGTAACTAACCCTTCATCTAATTATATATAAAGTATCAAACCCAAGGCCACTCACCAGGACCATAGTGATTGGTTGAAAGCCCTAAAGGAGAACATTGTTTTATTATCATAAACAAGAAAACTAGTTTTTAATAGCTATTTTTTTTCGCGATACTATTCATCTTAACATACTTGCATAAAATCTTGACCATGGAACTAATCTTTGAAGCTAAATTCAATCATGTCTAGATGTAATGGCTAGTTAAGTTGCGCATCACCTGCCGCAATCCCAATAAAGAAACATAGACATGTCGCTCTTTAATCTTAAGCCTAGGTCATCAACTAAAATTTTGACTTACTTTATCTTGTCTATCAAGTTAATATTTATGATTCTGAAGCCAAAATATCTTCACATATTATCAAAAAATTTAATAGATATATAGAGGACCATAATTGAGGAAGCTAGCTTTCAACAACTATTTTTTTTGCAATATGATACATCTTAATATTTGTACAAGAGATAATTATACTATAAGTCTTTAAATTTGTCATGAAATTACAATTGAATTCTAAAACTTACAACAAGTGTAATCAAGTTTCAAAACTTATTAATTTGGTATAATCAAGTCTTTTGGTTAACTTTATCCAACTTGAAAAATGGAAAATGTTGATGTAATTTTTAAAAATATTTTCTCTCTCCTATGTGACGATGTTGTGGCTAAAACATAAAACTAAAATGACATTATTTTGTTTGAAATCTTATTTTTTATGCCAATTTTATTTAGATCAAATTAAAATAAGCTATGTATATATATATATATATATATATTTTAAAGAAAAGAGGATTAGAAACCTACCGCCCCATCATCACTAGGAACAGTTGGTAATGGTGGGGGAATGGTTGATGAGGCTCTAACCAGGGATTGATGACCCGTGCCCATGTGTGATCGAGGATCGCGGCCCTTCCCCATATTTAGCGAGGGTAGTTAGCCCCCGCGCAATTTTAGTTGCGGCCTACCATTGATTTGGGTGAGGGCCTAGAGCCCTTGCTTGGGGCCATCAAACATTGGTCGAGGCATGGCAACCCCCGTTAACCATTCTCTCACCATCCTCGGTCCTTTATGGCGATAGTGGGGCGGTGACGGATCCGAACTCTTCTTTTTTCAAATATAGAATTAGATTTTTTATTTAATTTATATAAAATTTACTTAAAAAATAAAATTTGAACTAAAATGACATCGTTTTAGTCATGTCATTGTTACTATTTCCGTTAGTAAAGTTAGATAGAGTTAATAAGGAAACTAGCTTTTAGCAGCTATTTTTTCTGCTACACAATACATCTCAACATATTTGCGTAAAGTCTTGGCCATGGAATAAAATCTGCGAGACAAAATTCAACCCTGTCTAGAAGCAATGGTTAGTTAAGTTGCAGATCACCTTCCGTAATCCTATTGAAGAAACATGCTTATGTTGCTATTTAATCTTCAAACTTGGGTACCAACCAAATTTTTGACTGGTGTCTTATCTTAACTATTAAGTTAATATTTATGAGTCTGCAGTCTAAATATCGTAACGCTCTATTAAAAATTCTAGTCAACATATATAGAACCATAAATAAGGAAGCTAGCTTTCAACAACTATTTTCTTTGCAACATTGTCTTAACATATTTGCATAAAACTTTTATTATGGAACAAAATCTCCGAGACTAAACCCAACCGCATCTAGATATAATGGCTAATTAAGTTGTGTATGACCTATTGCAATCCTAATAAAGAAAATATTTAAATTTGGATCACTAGCCAAAATTTTGGCTAGCTCTTCATCTTAACTATTAAGTCAAAATTTATGAATCTGTAGTCTAAATATCTTCTCTCATAATCAAAATTTAGTAATATAGAATCATAAATGAGGAAGCTAGCTTTCAACAACTTTTTTTTTTTTTGCAATATGATGCATCTTAATATTTGTACAAGAGATAATTATACTATAAGCCTTTAAATTTGTCATGAAATTACAATTGAATTCTAAAACGTACAACAAGTGTAATCAAGTTTCAAAACTTATTAATTTGGTATAATCAAGTCATTCTGTTAACTTTATCCAACTTGAAAAACGGAAAATGTTGATGTAATTTTTTAAAATATTTTCTCTCTCCTATGTGGCGATGTTGTGGCTAAAACATAAAACTAAAATGACATTATTTTGTTCGAAATCTTATTTTTTATGTCAATTTTATTTAGATCAAATTAAAATAAGCTATTTTTTTTTTAAAAGAGGATTAGAAACCTACCGCCCCATCATCACTAGGAACAGTTGGTAATGGTGGGGGAATGGTTGATGAGGCTCTAACCAGGGATTGACGACCCTTGCCCATGTGTGATCGAGGATCGCGGCCCTTCCCCATATTTAGCGAGGGTAGTTAGCCCCCGCGCAATTTTAGTTGCGGCTTACCATTGATTTGGGTGAGGGCTTAGAGCCCTTGCTTGGGGCCATCAAACACTGGTCGAGGCATGTTAACCCCCGTTAACCATTCTCTCACCATCCTTGGTCCTTTATGGCGATAGTGGGGCGGTGACGGATCCAAACTCTTCTTTTTTCAAATATAGAATTAGGTTTTTTATTTAATTTATATAAAATTTACTTAAAAATAAAAATGTGAACTAAAATGACATCGTTTTAGTCATGTCATTGTTACTATTTCCATAAGTAAAGTTAGATAGAGTTAATAAGGAAACTAGCTTTTAGTAGCTATTTTTTTTGCTACACAATACATCTCAACATATTTGCGTAAAGCCTTGACCATGGAATAAAATCTGCGAGACAAAATTCAACCCTGCCTAGAAGCAATGGTTGGTTAAGTTGCATATCACCTTCCGTAATCCTATTGAAGAAACATGCTCATGTTGCTATTTAATCTTCAAACTTGGGTACCAACCAAATTTTTGACTGGTGTCTTATCTTAACTATTAAGTTAATATTTATGAGTCTGCAGTCTAAATATCGTAACACTCTATTAAAAATTCTAGTCAACATATATAGAACCATAAATAAGGAAGCTAGCTTTCAACAACTATTTTCTTTGCAACATTGTCTTAACATATTTGCATAAAACCTTGATTATGGAACAAAATCTCTGAGACTTAACCCAACCGCGTCTAGATATAATGGCTAATTAAGTTGTGTATGGCCTATTGCAATCCTAATAAAGAAAATATTTAAATTTGGATCACTAACCAAAATTTTGGCTAGTGCTTTATTTTAACTAATAAGTCAAAATTTATGAATCTGTAGTCTAAATATCTTCTCTCATAATCAAAATTTAGTAATATAGAATCATAAATGAGGAAGCTAGCTTTCAACAACTACTTTTTTTTGCAATATGATACATCTTAATATTTGTACAAGAGATTATTATACTATAAGTCTTTAAATTTGTCATGAAATTACAATTGAATTCAAAACTTACAACAAGTGTAATCAAGTTTCAAAACTTATTAATTTGGTATAATCAAGTCATTCTGTTAACTTTATCCAACTTGAAAAACGGAAAATGTTGATGTAATTTTTTAAAATATTTTCTCTATCCTATGTGGCAATGTTGTGGCTAAAACACAAAACTAAAATGACACTATTTTGTTCGAAATCTTATTTTTTATGTCAATTTTATTTAGATTAAATTAAAATAAGCTTTTTTAAAAAAAAAAAAAAAAAAAGAGGATTAGAAACCTACCGCCCCATCATCACTAGGAACAGTTGGTAATGGTGGGGGAATGGTTGATGAGGCTCTAACCAGGGATTGACGACCCTTGCCCATGTGTGATCGAGGATCGCGGCCCTTCCCCATATTTAGCGAGGGTAGTTAGCCCCCGCGCAATTTTAGTTGCGGCCTACCATTGATTTGGGTGAGGGCCTAGAGCCCTTGCTTGGGGCCATCAAACATTGGTCGAGGCATGGCAACCCACGTTAACCATTCTCTCACCATCCTCGGTCCTTTATGGTGATAGTGGGGTGGTAACGGATCCGAACTCTTCTTTTTTCAAATATAGAATTAGGTTTTTTATTTAATTTATATAAAATTTACTTAAAAAATAAAATTTGAACTAAAATGACATCGTTTTAGTCATGTCATTGTTACTATTTCCGTTAGTAAAGTTAGATAGAGTTAATAAGGAAACTAGCTTTTAGCAGCTATTTTTTCTGCTACACAATACATCTCAACATATTTGCGTAAAGTCTTGACCATGGAATAAAATCTGCGAGACAAAATTCAACCCTGTCTAGAAGCAATGGTTGGTTAAGTTGCATATCACCTTCCGTAATCCTATTGAAGAAACATGCTCATGTTGCTATTTAATCTTCAAACTTGGGTACCAACCAAATTTTTGACTGGTGTCTTATCTTAACTATTAAGTTAATATTTATGAGTCTCAGTCTAAATATCGTAACGCTCTATTAAAAATTCTAGTCAACATATATAGAACCATAAATAAGGAAGCTAGCTTTCAACAACTATTTTCTTTGCAACATTGTCTTAACATATTTGCATAAAACTTTTATTATGGAACAAAATCTCCGAGACTAAACCCAACCGCGTCTAGATATAATGGCTAATTAAGTTGTGTATGGCCTATTGCAATCCTAATAAAGAAAATATTTAAATTTGGATCACTAACCAAAATTTTGGCTAGCGCTTTATTTTAACTATTAAGTCAAAAGCCTTTGTCCTTTATCCTCGAACAAGGTTCCCCCCGCGGTGGTGACTTGCCCGTGGCACGTGTGTGGTGGTTAGCACGTGTCGCCCCCAGTGGTTTACTAAATATTAAGTCTTTATGAATCTCTATCTTCTCTCATAATCAAAACTTAGTAACATAGAATCATAAATGAGGAAGCTAGCTTTCAACAGCTATTTTGTCGCAATACAATATGTCTTAACAAACTTGGATGAACCTTGACCATGGAACAAAATCTCCGAGGCTAATACTAACCATGTCTATATGTAATGACTAGTTAAGTTGCATATTACCGACCGCAATCCTAATAGAGAAACACATCCATGTTGCTCTTTAATCTCTATATCTAGGCCACCAATCCATATTGGAAAAAAGAGAGTTGTGTGACAGTCCCGTTATTTACGAATATATGACGGTCCTTCCTCCACCACATATTTCAAAATGCAAAGTCGACAAATTCTAGCAACCATTTGCTAAGTGGTGATTCCCGGATTTACATGAGTGGGATCACCTCCCAAGTGATTGTTTTTAAAGGATATATAAGATCTTTGATTAATTATTGCAATGCTATATTGCATTTATTAAACTAAATTCCCACAAATTTGAGCATAGTTTTACACACATGAATAGACAGGCCAAATGTCACACACATGTAGAATTTTTCAAGCCAAAAATAGGATAAGCATATCAAGTTTAATAGAAAATCAACATCAATTTGTTTAGGACGAGAAAAATTTGGAGTAACAACAGATTAGGCTTTGTTCTTTTTTCCAGTAGAGGTTAAAAAGGGACAAAGAACTTGTCAAGCTACATCAAGATGACTCGTGTGGAAGAACCCGCTACTTTATTCGTTTCAATTGCAAAATAGTGTATACATATTTGCTTTGATTCTTGTTGGTTTAAATCAATTTTTACATGTTTTTTAGAAGTTCTTACTATCTGCGATTAGGTAACTTGTTTATCCTTAATTTGTTACACCAATAGCTGATAATTGGTCAAGCTCCACCACTACCTAATATCAGTTCATTTATTTCTTAAAATGGACTTATTTGATTTAGTTGAGTCTAAATAATCTTTTCTCATTTTAAATATAAACTAAGTATGCATTCTTCATGATTTGCTTTTTTATTATTTAAAAAATGGATGGATTAGATGTTTCACTATTTGGTAGTGGACGGATGATTTATTTTTCTACTTAGCTTTCTTCCCCTTTTTTTTTTTTTGGGTTTGTGATGGCCTTATCTTACTCAGCTAGTTGCCTTCTCTTTGTGAAAAATAATAGTGGTTCGGAGGCCACTGTCATTTCTAGTCATGACCGTGACCGTCATGCTAACACCGCTTATTTAGATTTTACCTTTCGTCTTATTTAATCTATAAAAAAAAAATTTGTTTTATGAGTCCGAAACTACCTCTCTTGCCTTATCATAACAAAAAATAAATTAATTAGATAGACATAGAACTGTAATGACCGCTAGTTCCTAACATTTATCCACGAAACAATGAGTGCTGACTTACTTAAATATAGCCTTGACGAACAAGGAACTAAATCTCCGAGGCTAAATCCAACCACATCTAGATTTTCTAGATTTAAACATAGATTAATTGCGTATCAGCTATCGTATCCCTAAAAGAGAAACATGCAAAAGAATGCTACGTTTGGTCGTCGAGATAATAATCAGAATAGGATAGGATAAAGTAAAATATTAAATCCTTTGGATAATAAAGGCGGACATATCTAATCTTATCAAGTGTTTGGCGCACTTCAGGATAAGATTAAAAAATAAATATGATATCCATTTAAATTATAAATTTAAAAAATAGAAAATTCAATTAATTAAAGGCCATGGAAAAATCCTAGATTTAGGAATTGTGGCCACCTCCGTAGTGGCCACCATTGAAAACGGCAAGCACCAACATCGCCGTGCAACGGTGACACAAATTGTTAAATCTTAGGCTACGACAGAGAGGATGGATGGGGGAATTTTAGGTGACCACCAGAGTAGTCTTTGCATTGCCTCAAATCGATCGACTCCCCAAGTTGTCAATGATACCAAAGATTTACAGTTGCTTCATCACCATCACCATTTTCCCATCTTCCCTTGAGACGTCCAACGTACTTCATAAGGATTTTAGCATTGTCAATGAAGTGGTGCAGGTGGAGCCAAAGTTCCAGCCACCGATGTTTGAGGTGGCACAAGCAATGCTTCAATTAGTTCCACAGATGCCTATGAGAAAACTTCTGCCCTATTTGTCTCAAAAAGCCACTCTTGGTCATAAGATTTAGCAAGTCCATGATCCAAAGGAAGGGGCACCCAATTGTTGGCGTACGATAAGCGAAGATGGGATAAAAGTGGAAGAAGAGAGCTGACAATGAATCGGAGAGGTGGAGGCATCCATTTGACGTAGATGCTTATGATATCTTCTCTTTTTGTTAAGTTCTTTCTTTCCTTAAAAAAAATTCTTATCCAATCCGGCCTTATCCCACCCCCTCCCCCGGATTTTTTATCCGGCGTTTTATCCGGATGTATCCAGGTTTGTCTAATCCGGTGGACATTCTCAAACATCGGATATGATAACAAATTATCCTATCCGGACTACCAAACGTAGCCTATAGAGAGCAAACTATCCTGAACGAAGCGAATATGATATCAAATTATTGAATTTGTGCAATAACTGTAAGCGTTAATTGTGTTTCTGATGAACGTTGGCTTTGTATAGTAAAGCTAAGGAGAGCATTCAAATTTTCCATCCATTTGACTATAGCCATGAAGAGATCTCCATGACCGGCAAAGATTTCATTAAGCAAACTAAAAAGAAAGAAATTGCAGAAATTTCAATCAATCCATGTCGCTGCTGAAGCGTTTTCTATGTTAATCTTCCAGAAAAAGAACATCTTCCCATTTATTATGTTTCCAGACAGAGAAGACCATGTCATTTCTACTACTGCAAAAACCAGAACAAAGGGAAACAACAACAACGATTCACCACCTTGCAGTAACACCCATAACCTAATCTATAACTTTAAGGTCAAGTCCAGCGCCGCGGAACTCGATTCAGCCTTGATGACGTTTTTCTGGCCATTTCTCCACTTCATCTCCAAGGTGAGACGCTGCTCCAACTGATCAAGAAACGGCTTGGTGCGATCGCCGGGCAGGTCTTTGGGCGCGAGTTGTTGTGCTTGTGGGGGCGGTGATGGCGCCAACATCAACTTGAATTGACGAGAATCACCACTATCCACCGGAAGAACTCCTCTCGGGGCGCTGGCCGCTGGCAGGGCACCGATCGGGTTGATTCCACCGACAGAATGGTTCATCTCCTGCCCTGTTGTTGGCACCAAATGGCCACCTTGCTGAGCTTGAAGTCCTGGCCTGCTGGAGACAAGATAATAAGGAGGTGGGTTAGGATTCAAGAGAGTCACTTCTCTAGGGTATGAGAGACGATTCCTTTCACTTCTCATTCTTGAGGAAGCTTCATCTAAACCCATGTGAACCCCAACGTGGTCTATGAGTACCCAGTTGTCCATGAACACCTCACCACACAACCTGCATGCAACTGGTGTGGGGTTCTGGTTTTGTTCCCTTTCGGGTGATTGATGAAGCCCACCACCACCACCCAGGAAATCAAAATTCTGCCTACGACCAGCCATTTTTTTTTTCCTAAGGGAATTCAGCAAAAGGGAGTGATTAGGCGAAGGCTTTTAGAAGGGAGAATTTGTGGGTATGCTTCGATGTGTGATCATAAATCAAGAGTGGGAGGGGCAATTTATAGATGCCATGGTTCATGCAAAGACATGCAAGTCATTAATATTTGCCTTTAATGGTTTGTATATCTGGGTCTGGGAAGGATTTATTACATTTTTGGGTTTTGTTAATGAATGCATTGAATTTTCTGTCATTTATAAGCAAAATGTGTGAGAGGCATTAGGGGAAATGTGAAAAGCATGAACTAAGAGTCAAGAAAAAAGAGATTAGAGCTTTAATTGCAGAATCCATGGGCAAGGCTAAAGTCTGGGTTGTTAGTGATGGCATATTAATGAAGGTTCATAATAAATGACATTTCCCAGTTTAACAGAGCAAGTTGCAACAATCTACTGAGCCTGATGAGTAGAGCTTGTAACTAAATGAGGTATTAAAGTGATTAAAATGCTCTCGATGGGCAGGATTAGAGAGCGTTCAACCACCGTGGTTCGGACTAGCAAGGCTCCAACCATTTATGCTTGAATTTGTGAGTAGACTAAAAAAAAAAAGAGCAAATAAAATTCTGCAAATTACAAAAGTTACTGGTCAATATCATTATGGTTTTTCTAACCTATTTGGTAACATATCAAGGATAGGAGTGGAAGCAACTTTCCATTTGGATTCATTTTTCCATCCATGTAAATAGAATCTGTGTGCTTTATTCTTTACAGAAGACAAAAAACTTGCTTATTTCTCATTTTAGCTTTCACATAAATAGTTTACTCTTTGTGCCTCCATAGTAATTTGTTTTATCTTCATGCTCCATTAAAAGATTATAAATCTAATCAATGAAGAGAGACCATTAATTGTCTCTTGCCACTTTTACTAACCAAATTAAGAAAATAATCTGATGGGCTGTGGATTACTTTGTTACCATATACTACATGTACGAAATCTGACCCGATAAAAGTTCGACCCATATTTTGGATATTGCCTTACTTATTATATTTTGTCTCGAAGCAAATTTAATAAAAGTAGGACTGATATTTTGCATTTCATCTAACGTAGACTTTGTCTCCTAATAAATCCAATAAAAGCTCGACCCGTATTTTGGATATTGACTCACAAAAGTTGTGCAACCCTTGCCACTGAAGACTGTGGCAGCCTGCCCTTGCAAGTGGCATCCCTCTTTCCTCATTTTAAACTTTTATTTTCTATTTTCTAAATTTAACATATATTTATCGTTATATTTTCAACTTTATTCGAATGATTTATCAACTTTTTTCTAAGTAAATTATTATATACTTTTAGGTTACTCACTCTCATTTGAGCTACTTACTAATGTTTATATTTATCAGTTGTTATTATCTTTGACCAGTCTTCCTTACAAACCTTTTAAATTTGTCAATATTTACATGATATTACCAACATTTATTTGCATGACTTATTAACTTTTCTCTTGTTAGGTTACTAATAAACCAAATTAAGTTTGGGCACGCGACAATAGACTTATGCTAATATATACTTTGACACTTGCCTTTGAAACGCTTCTATTCTGTTTAAAAGCGTACTTTGTACTTAGTTGGTGTGGTCTTTAAAATTAACAAAATTGAGGAGATATTGTATTACTAGAACAAAATACTGCAATTAGTGAACAAAACCAGAGAGATGAGAGCTCCAAAAAAAAAAAAAAAAGAAGATAACTATATTAAACTGGGGGAAGTTTTCATTCTTTAGTTGTAATATTATTGAAGCAACTCAATTGAATCAAATTAAGTTTAATGAGATACGTGGATGGTAAATGCTACTTTTATTAATATATAAAAGATAATGACCCTTTTGGTTCGCCATTTTTTTTTAATAATGTGAAATGTGATTTATCAACATTGAATGTGTTGAATGTCCAAAAAGATATAAACCTATTATATGACGATCAATTTAGTCATAAAAATTTCAGATGTGAGAATTTAACTTTAAATATTTCAATTGTGCCAACTTAATCCTAAACTTTTGACGATTTGTTAATATAATCATTTCTGCTAATTCTGACTTGAAATTACTAATGTATACCTTGGTCATCCTACGAGGCATGATTGACACCGACGAGAATAATTTTTGCAATTTTTTAAAATTTTCTAAAATTCTATTAATTTGCTATTAATTTTTTTTCTTTTCCTTTCTTTCTTTTCTTTTTTATTTTCAATGTTAAGTGTTAATAGGGGATTGCTAGTCACTGACTCACTGGCCAAGGCTCGAAGACCCTTGTCGACCTTGACCCTTGTCTAGATTCATTGAGGCTGCAACGCCCTTGCCTGTGATTTGGGTGGGGCCTCACCTATGTCTAGAGGCCTTCATCAACTATCGTTGGCCAATCTAGAGCCCAACCATTGAAGGAAATAGTATAAAAGAAAAAAGAAACAAGAAAAAAGAAAAAAAAAAAAAAAGATAAAGATAAAATGATCGATAAAACTAATAAATTTTTTGAAAACTTTAACAAAATTGCCCACTTTAGCGGTAGTCACGCCATGTAAGACAACAAACAACCGATTCACTGATTTTCGGTCAAAATTGGCCCTAAATGGCTACATTGACAAATCGTTAAAATGTTTGGGACTAATTTAACGCTATTGAAATGTTTAGGATCGAATTGGTTGTTGTATAATATATTTAAGATTTTTTGTACAATTTTCTCGACATTGAATTGATCCAATTGTTTGTAAAACATGCAATGTCGTTGTTAGTTAAGTCCCCCACCTATTTAATATGATCGATTTCATTTTTGGGTTGCTTATCATCAATGAAATTTGCTGAAATAGAAGACACCTATCTAATTCAACTAATACCGGATGGAGAAAATGACATAGATGGATTATGTATTAATATTGACTTGAAATTGGCAAGTAAAGTACTTGTTTCTTTCCCGTTTAAAATCTAAGACAACTAATATCATATTCAAGTAATATCGATTTACTGACAAAAAAAGAAGAAGCTAATATCGATTTCGGTGAAATACAACGTGGAGACACTAAAAAAAAAGAAGAAAAAAAAGAAAACTCAAAACGGATGGTTTACATTATAGTTGGGTTGGGGCCCATCAGCATTGCCAGCCCACTTCTTAACACAAAAAGTCAAGGAACGTTTCTTGTAGTTTTCGTATATTTTTCTATTTTTCAGAAAAGAGCTTAATTTCAGAGGGAAAAAAGAAAGTCTGGAGCGCGTGCGTGCGTGACTCGTGAGTTCTGACTATTTTTCATTCCTTATCCAAGAAAATAAACTAATAACAAAGATTAGATAAACATTTGCTATTTTTTTTTCAAGAATTAAAATTGGATATTTATGTGAAAATGAAAATAGAATGCGAGAGTGACGGAAATTTCTCACATCCGGTACAAAGATGCAGTTGGTTGTTGCGTCGGGGGATAATTAAGGAACTTCCCCAGCGTTTTTTTCTTTTCTTTTCTTTTGTGAAAAGTTATAGTTAGCTTTTTAATTTTTACCTTTTCAGTTTTTTTCCTTTGGCCAATTTTATATTTTCTCCCCTTTAAAACTAGATTGAATTATGATATTAGAGCAACATGCATATATGATGGCCAAATGGAAATCTCAAAAGCCGAAAAAAAATGGTGTTCCGATTTAAATAAATAGGTAGGCAAATGTTTTATTTTCTGCTTTTTATATTTTTCTTGTGCACACGTGCATTAGCCGTAAATGAAGAATCTTCACATTTCATTTTGGAGACTTCATTTTTGCTTTAGTTGTTAAACTTCTTCATGTTAGGCCACTTTGATTTTTCCTTGGAATTAGTAATACTTGAGGAAAGTACAACTGACAATTGAAGAAAAATCTAAGTAATTAGGCTCCGTTTGTCTCATGAAAAATATTACATTTTTAGAAAATATTATCCACGGTTATTTTTTAGAAAAACGGCACTATTTTCTTATGTTTGGTTGAAATTTGAAAAATAACTGAAAAATATTTTCCATCGTTTGGAAATGAAAATTTGATTTGATTTTCCTAAATAGATATATATTATTTGGACGCTAGTAATCTGCACATAGATTACCAAGGAACTAAGCACAATCATTGAGTTCTCAATATCAGCCTTGTGGGCTTGAGCGTTATTAGCCTAAGTGTTGGTGACCCAAGCTCATGCATTGGGGACCTAAACATGGGTATTGAGGTCCTAGACTTGGCCTCAATGGTCTCAAGCTTGAGCATTGAGGATCTAGTCCCGAGCCTGGCCTCAAGACTTAGTTTGGGCAATAACCAAGCTCAGATTGTCCTGTTCTAGATTGAGACTTTGTTTGGGCATTTCGTCAAACATTTGGTGTGCCTCACACTACCCATACGAGTTGCCTCGGGTCATTTTCATGACTTTCAATCTTGACCTATAGACGATCTTAAGAAGAACCATATCATCAAATTATACTAAAACATGCAGGGATCAAAATTACTAAGAAATATCATCCTAAAACACACACTAAACTGATTGAAATTAGCCTCAAAATCACGAGTCTGATCTGTTTTGCAAACATGGATTTGAACTCAGGTCAGGGGAATAGGTTGCCTGCCCATATTCAAGCCCTGATACTTATCACATGCTTGACATACAGGAAAATATGATCGATCCAAATGAGAATATGTAACAATTAATTTCAAATGAAATAGATAGATTCGAGAATGACCAACTACACACCTCAAGCCATCCTCTCAAAGTAGCCTATACGCATGATCCATGCTGGCCGACCGTGTACCAGTCATAACCCAGTGTATATCAGCTCAGGGCGCATGAACTTTGGTGACTCTTGCAGGCATTTTAACAAACATCTGGAACACAGGCGACAACCTACAAGCTTCTCAACACGAGTAACACGTGTCTAAGGATCAACTTACAAGACCAAATCATGCATTTAGACTTGCAACAAAGAAGGGTTCAAATGATCCACGTATAAAACCCAGCAAGCACCACTAGCCCTCCGCCCTTTTTCATTCATTATTACACAAATTATTCCCATTGATTTCTCATTGAAACTGAGTTGAGACCCTCACCTTTTTTATTTTAGGGGGTGTATCACGCGGTTCTTGACCAAAAGAACCAATGCCTCCTGAAATTGCACAAAGTTGGCCTCCTCAACTCTGGAAAAGGAGACTTGCAAGGAAGAAAGTTTACCACGAGGGTGTTTTGTTAGTATCCAAAAGCCTGCTCCCGAATCTCTTTTGGCATCTTCTTCAACTGTATGTGTCGTAGCTTAGTCTCGCTTGCCTCAGGCGTCCCTCATTTTTTCTCAAAAACTTTCGCTTTTCCCAACTCGTGACCAACTGATCTCCATTCTTGGGGAAGATTTTTTTGGAATTTCTGGGCTTGTGGGGACACTCTGGTGCACTCTTTTCGCCTTAACTTGAATGAATCTACCGCTAATCAAGGGATAGAACCAAGCTTTTCTTAAGCTAGAAGATTTCTACTTTGACCACCAGTAAGTGTTTTGGTTTAACACTCTCATTTCTTTCAAAATCTCACTATTTTTCTAACTCACAACCAACCCTCCAACGCATAAAAAAATTTCAGACTTCTTCTGTTGCCCACCAAGGAGGTATTTTTCGGAGGGCTTTAGGAAGCCTCAATGATCTCCATTTGGGATGTGCAACCTATGGTCGGAAAGATATTTGAGTGTAATTTCACTCTCCAGTTGAAAGTTTTGGCTTTTGACTAGAAATTTGTGTAAATTGCATTTTCTCTCAACGGGTTTGTCTAGAATTAGGCTAAAGTTGGTTTTTTTTTTTTTTTATTTATTTATTTAATTTTGGGAGTCGTGGAGAACTCTCCCAAATGCCTTTTGTCTTCAACCTTTTATGCCTTAAAAGAGCATGCTTAAGAGGGTTTATCCACTAAATTAAGCTAGCTTTTGGTCTATCCTCACCCACACACCAAGGTTGTTAACTGAGCTGCTTCACCAACTCTTTGACTTTGTCAAATTTTTATTCTTGTATCGCCGCTAAGATAGCTGATTTAGTTGAGATTTTTGCACCCCTTCATTAGCTCATCCACAACCAATTTTTGTCTATTTGCACATCTAATGGTTGCCTTCCACTTCAACCAGAGATAATGCTGATTGGACAGCTGAATAAAATATGGTGAGATCACAAAGTTGCTTGCAATTGCAATCCGACCCCACAGGACTTGCCTAGTCATATTTAGATCCTCAACCCAAATCTTTTCATTTTTTCTCCTTTTTTTGGAAAGTAGATTTCTAGAAAAAAAAATCCATTTAAAACTATATTAAATTTCTAGATAATCTATATATAAGAATTTGACACGAACTTTCGTTGAAAAAAATGTTTCAATTTTTTTGGAAATATGTAAACATGATTTTTGAGTAAAAATTTAGGTCTCAATAATAAAGGAACCGCTCTTTTCCCTGTAAAGGGGAGGGAAATCAATTATGAGATTTGTTTAATATTGATTGAGATTTACCATGGACTCAAGAGTGAATCAGTTTTAAATTGGTTTGGTTCCTGAGTAGAACCAATTGGTTCCGGATATAAAATCGGGAACCAAATCAATCCTATGGACTGGTTGAGTGAAGTTGGTTCTTTCCGGATTAAACCAACCCAGTTGCTCACCCCTAACGTAAATGTTGGGGTTGGGATTGTCCAGGTTTTTCAAGATGGCTACTAATCTCTAATTAGTGAATTGAATCACACATTAAATCGTGGGAGTGTTCCGTACACGTATAGTTGATACAGACGAAGACATCATAATACAGTATAGCCTGTAAATATGCCAGATGTCTTTCATTGAAGGAGAGCATGCATCCAATGGTTACTCTCAGTTTTAATCTTCTTCATTATTCTCTTTTTAATGTTCTATTTTGAGTTCTGTAGTTTTATGAAGTTAATATAGACCAGTATGTACTTGGCAATTCACTGTGCAACATACCGCATCGCTTTATGGCACTTCACGCAAGAACACCAATGAAGCTCGACGGTAGATTAATGATGAATTTAGATTTATGTCGTATTTGCATAATTTTTTTAATGTAACTAAATATAACTTCTATTTTTTTTTTTTTTTTGCTAGAACTAAATAAAACTATTATACAATCTATACGGGTAATAATATTTGACATGACAACAAAAACACACGGTTGATCTCGAGGAGAAAAAAATTTGCGATGTGAAATCCAGTTAGTCACATTTGTATTAAAATTGCATTTAGTTGCTTGATAATTGATAATAAGTTTATATACAGGGACAATCTATACGGTGAAAGCTGACCGATTTAATCCAAATAATTGAAGATATCACTTTAATCATATATCTTTGTGTATTGCAAGAAAATTGAATTATAACTTCATTCTCCACTCAAATTATAATAGTTTGATCCCTTCCCGTTCGTTCATATAGCTCCAGGTTATGATCACATGGGAAGACATTTTAAGCCAAAATTACATCTATATATTAAACATCAATTTCTCTTTTCGTCTTCAGCATGCGACAACTTAGAATTAGTCAATTTCCAAGTTAAGTGTTCTGATCTCTCAAGCATTCGGTTATGTAGTAAAAAGAGCATTGGATTTCCTTTTACAAAAAATTTGACAATATGATTAATGCTTATGCGATTGTCGCCATGTACTAAAATATTTCCAAAAGAAAAAATGATAAATGTAGGAGTGTATATATTTTTTCCTATTATATTTTGTTCTTTTCATGTCTATAATAAAAAGAATTTACTCCAGCACACAAAACAAAAATTTTTTAGCCAGAAATACTTAGTAAAAACAATAGCATTTTGTAATAACATTAATCGGCTTGAAGGCACTGTTAAAATACCCTTATGTCATCCATGGTTTTTCCTTTATCTTCTGCTGCAAGAATCCTCCCTCCATCAAAGGATTAAAAGGCGGAGTTACCTACTGGCTAGACCAATCCTAGCCACAAAAGCCTAGTCTTCCAAAGCACGTGGAGTTTTCTCCACCATAAGTTTCCATAATAATTCAACGACTTTAACGAACATGTAGTCATGAAGAAGCCAAAACTCTGATGTTAATGAATTCCTCCTCCTCCTTTTTTTTTTATTAATAAAAGGAAAAGGAATCCAATGCAGCTCAGCCGTCAGCATCGAATCTACAAAGTAGTCAAGTGTCGATAATCTTATGGAAAAAAGAAATCAAATGTTGACATTGACGGGTTACAAGTTTTGGAATCATGCCAAGATTGTGGATGGGACTGTACCGTTGAAGATGACATAGTAATCACACATGTCAAAGGAGGAACATTTTCATGTTGCTGGTTGGATAAAGTTCCACGTACCAAACTCCAATCGGGACATTCGACCAAAAAAAAAAAAAAAAAAAAAAAAAAACTCCAATCGGGACATAGAATTTCTTAACTGATGCTATCAAGACCTATTCTTTTTTAAAGATGTGCTATTGAATTCTCGTTTGTCTCCTATTGTATATTTGGCAATTCAAAAATTGCCTATGTGAGGCACATCTTGAAATGATGTTGTTTAAAAAACAAGAGATCGGATAATAAAATAAATAGAATAAAAAAATAATTTAGATATTGGATTTACGTAATTTGGTCTGTGGAAACTATTCCGCAAAAGACGGAACACGCAATTCCATTACAGATCAAGGGAGATAATGAAGACTAGAACCATACTCTCAAGTTACTCAAACACTTAGTATTTTCCAGTCTATAATTATATCTAGTAATTCATGTAGTGTTTAGTACTCACAATTTCTCGTGAAACAATCTCTTACTTTCATAATTAAGTCAGAGGGCAAAAGTCCAATTCGTCGTTCATGGGTGCGGTGAGTGCTCAAAGTTGGAGGGGCATCTGGACAACCAATTGGTGCTTGCGACTTGGTGGTGTTCATAAATTGCTTCTAAGAGACGAGGGTTTAAGCCAAAAAATCATATGGGTAAGATTTATGAATAAATCTATGAGATTAAGAGATTGTTTTACAATAAATTGTTAGAACTAAATACCATGTAAATTATTGGGTGTAATTACAAGTTGGAAAATATTGAGAATGTTTAAGTGATTCAAGTGTGGTTGTAATTTTCATTGTATTATTTGATCATGTGCTGCTTTCCTCGTGGAGAATTGACCGAACCATGAAAATTCCAAGTCTGATTTATTTAGTTTTATTTTATTATTTGATTGTTTGTTTTTTTTACAACAAATGACATTTAGAATCGATAAGAGAAATTTGATGAAAGGAGAAAGACTAGTCAAAACACTCTAATAATTGTCTATCGTGTCTATAAATCAAAAATAAAATACACAGGCCTCTCCATTTTCGAAGTTGGCTGTCATAAATGTCTATAAAGTCATGTTGAACACGATGGAGGCAGAGGGGTACCTAAAACCTAAAAACTAACCATTGGTGGGTCTCGCATGAACTTCACAAGAACTATTGTGATAAGATATAGATATAATTTGAAAAAATATTTTTCAATTAATATCTCTAACTTTGAGAGACAGTTATAGTGTATAACTTTTATTACATATATGCAATACATATTCACAAAAAGCTAGTCTATTTTGGACTAAGTTAGAGCTCAACTGTACAGCAACCGTGACCACTGATGAGTCTCACCTTAACTTCACCCAAACACTAAAGATGGATCGTACAAATTGGGTTTTGGTCGAGTCCTTGACATATCTAATTCTCGAAGGGAGCTTCCCATTTAATATTCTCAAGTCGGCCCTGGTAAAAAGTGTCAGAATGAACAGTATAAACGGAGAGAGACGGAGACAGCAGGTTAAAACATAGAACCTAACCATATTCAACATCTACATCAGATGTCTAAACAGTGTCCATCGAAAGCTAGAGAGAAGAATCATTCGTCCGGAATCGAGTCCACGAATCGAGTGCACTCGCAGTCGTCGATAACATGGATCCGAATCTTGGGAAAACCTGAGCCTGCCATCGAGGGAGAGAAGAGGTTAAAAACGCAGCAGCTGAACTGGAGTCAATATCACCTCCCCATCGGAAGAGACGCATTCTTTGCTGTCAATCCACAAGCTTTTTAGCATCGTACCCCGTTCGTGATGAGCTATCGCTCGTCGTCTGCACGTGTGAAGACGACGGACAAGGGAGTACATGAACAGTATCTATGACCAGCACGTACACACATATTTACTCGTTCGTATGACCACCTGTCGGCCACAGCACAGGGCAGTATCCCAGATGGGTCTCTGTCGTTCAGGTCGCAGATGGGAAATCACATGGAAGATACAGAGCCTCCCCCACCCGGTAAAGAGGGCGTCCTTTTATGGCCTCTGGTTTTTCCAAAAAGAAAAGAAAATCTGATAATTTTTCGCCTTCTAGTTAAATGAAGTATTTTTTCTTTTTGGATGGGACAGAGAGTCTGTTTTGTCTTGACAAAAAAAAAAGGGATTTCTTTTTGCACATTTTAAACTAGTTTTAACTAGTTGATGCAATATCTAGTGTCCTATAGAAATATGTGCAATTTTTGTGTGATTTTTTATAAATTGATATAGTTTTATCTTGTTTTGACGATAAAGTCAATAAGCATATTTTGAATTTTCGATAAATTATATGAAGCAAACAAAGCACGACACTTTAGAAATGCTTTTCCACCGAAAATGCTTTTAGAAGTTAAGAAAGTCAATAAAGAAATATTCTTAAATTGTTAGCCCAACACTTTTTGAAACTCTCATCTCTTTATGATTTCAACTTATAAAATCACCACAAACAAAGGAGAGCGTTCTACGAGTGTTCTAATAAGAGTTTTCTCTTCCTTTTGTAAACACAACTGGAATTTCAATGAGAATATGCATCATTGTAATATGCTCTTCTTTCTCAAAATAAATTTGCCAAGTTGAAATATTAAAATATGGACCAACTACAGATGTATACAGAGCATATTACTTATTAAAATTGTAAAACCGTTAAAAAAAATACCCACTATTTGTTATATTTTGAAGCTACCCAATGTCTAAATAAAGAAAAACCATCCATCTTCATTCACAGAAATGCACATGGCGCACCCATTAATTCTAGTCACTTAACAAAGAAAATCATTGGATTTTGCGTAAGGCATTTTGTACCATCAAATACTACAAAAGCTTTTATCCAAATGTCTAAGACTAAATTAGCACAATTAAAATATCTATAACTAAATTGGCCGCCGTAAAATATGCTTAGGATTTTTGGGTAATTATCTCATAGTTTATGGAAGCGATTACTATTTTTACCAAAGTCCTAAAACTGGAAGCAGTCTTCGGTGGCCATAGCTTTAGTTGGGATAATCCTTCCCAGAATCAGCTATGTAGTTTCAAGGGTCCTCCATTTCACAACCCCACCTCTTTCTACGTCTTTATATTTTCTCCCTGGTGCTAGTCGAGTCATTTTATGCAACTCCTCGCAAATAAGAGTATCCATTGGTGTGTGAAAATTGTACAAGTTGGACAAGTTGGAAATCCTGTGTATTGTGCTAAAAGCTAATTACATCCCTCATTTAATTGCCCAATAGAGTCAACGCACTTAGACATAGAGCAAATTCCCGTGTATATATATATATATGCTCTACCACAGGTTGTGTGATAGACACCATTGCCTCTAGGCATGACGTGCTATAATTGTGTCAGCAAAATCAACATCTTTGTCACCTCTTGAGCGGATAGCGAGGGAGTGCTTCTCGGAAGCGGACAGAATTATGTAAATCGGTGCTCAGTTATAGACTTAGGCTCATTGCAATTGGTAGCCTAGCTTATAATTGATTCCGGATTAGGTGCTAGACGCATTTGATATATAGCTTCCTATTTCATAGCTTCTCGTGATATTGATAACCCTACTGAATATTAAATTAGATAACCAACCAAGATTATTGACTTGCTAAAGAATTGGATGTGCATGATTCCTCTTCACGCTGAATGAGGGTTTGTTTTATGGAAAAAAGAAGGGGAAAGAAAAACTAAAGAGAGCTTAATCATAACCATCTCTATTAATGCAATCAATGAGGATGTGTGAACGATTGGATCGGAAATATTAAGATCCGAGATATTGCCAAAATAATAAAATAAATTGAACAAAATTACTTTTGTTCGGAGGACTTATTATGTTCTTAGTAGGAGAAAAGGATTAAAAAGGGGTACTACATTTCTAAAACATTTATAATAATTAAAAGTCCTTATTTTCTTTAAGAAGACACTCAAAACATGGAAATTGCAATATCAATTTGACATGAAAATAAAATCAGTAAGAATAAAAAATCGCTAATGATCCTTATCGATCGAATTCCTACTAAAGAGCAGATTATTTTTTTTTTGAGCTTTCGGGTATAGAATCGTGAGAGTTTGAGGTCTGAATCAGGATTCTAACAACCATGGTGCTAGAACTAATAATGTCTTCGATTTCGATCCCTCGTACCATCCTTTTTAACTCATGTATGATTTTATTTTTAATCATCTATCAAGAGTTTCACAAAATTCTTCCAACTCATACATATGAAGTTAGCATCCTTGTCGCACGTGAAGGCGACGGTAGTCATTGTTTTCTAACTGTTTAACCTTTCAGAAAAGATGATTGCGAGCACCTGAATTTGACGTACATCCACTCGAAAAAGACTGAGAGTTGGGCAGCAACAGTGTTTGTAATTATCTTCACTTGCCTATCTAATGGGGTTTGGGCAGCAGGTGGACCAGTCTATTATTTCTTTATTGCTAATTCATTTTTTTGCAAGAAGGTGTCATGGAATATTATATGGCCACACTCAAAACCCATCTCTACAAGAAGCATCACTAGCAACATATAATGCGTTTTATAAATAAATTAAAAAAAAATGCGATGCTTTGGTCAACACAAGCAAATTGGACAAGAAGATCAAAAGTGAGAAGGGTATAGGCCGTAGACAAGCAGAATTCGATTGTAAAAGTATCTCAATAAGATGAGATGTAATAATATTGCAAGCAAAATTAGTTCCATGACTTTTGATATCAAATTGTGTTTAGTTTCCAGTTCTTTGGAATTAGAATTCACCTGCATAATACTAATAAAATGTATTTTATTAGTATGACCAATGATCAAATTATCATCCTATTCAATAGATAACAGTGGGCCAAGATCTTCTTCGAATCCAAGGAAAAACTCAGATGATTTTAGTGCTCAAGTTGATTTCTTTATCTTCTTTTCCTCGAGGAAGATCTGACAATGATGCTTCACTATCTTCGGGGCCCCATCAAAATACCGAATATGTATTGCATAATGATAACCTAATTTGATAAAATAATCACCTCCTCTATGCTACTGCTAAAGATTCAACATTATTGATGGGTACTGTAAACCCCACTAAACATCTAGTCCAAATTTCATTGTCAGATTCATAAAGCAGTTAATAAAGATGTGGATGATGCATTCAAGCTCTCTATGTTACTGTGTGCTCTCTTCTTCCTTTCTCATGGGGATAGATCTACCCTTTTCTTGCTTATAATGAAGCTACATAAGAATTAGCTATAATTAGGGATAAATCCTTTTCCTTTTAAAGATCATACATGGTTTGTGAATCTATCTGATTGATGAAATTAAACTGAAAAGAGCCTCTACTTGCGGAGTGTATAGATTTTGCAACAGCTAGTCTTGTAGATGATTCTGACCTAGAAAAAGAAAAAGAAAAAACAAGGATTAAGTCCAAAATAAATAACATCAACATGAATATAAAAACGAAAACTCCCAAGCAACCACTAGTTTGTTCATCTTTATAGCTATATGTGCAGATTGACTATTATGAGGAACTCATGAACTTACGTAACTTTTTTGCTTTTATATTCCCCGATTGATCAAGGGCATAGTAAAGCTGGTCCAAACCCTCCTCTCTTGCATGTTCATTGGTTTAAATCCAGTTCATTCACTAGATTGCAGCTAAAAAAGTGAGAATCCGCGAAAAAGAGCTTTTCCTGTTAAAATTGCAAACCTAGGTCGCTAATGGATGCTAGAGTGGAAGAGACTGTTTCTTCACTGTTTATGTACAAGGGTTCATGTGAATGGACCTCACTTATTTAATGTTATCTCCGCTTTTGGGAACATCCAGGCTTGATATGACACAATGGAGCAATTGCAGACAGATTTGCATGATAAATAGGGCGCAGAATAAGACACATTCTACTTTTACTGAGCTGGGAAGATGAAGCAACAAGCATTGAATATATTTTGCTGATTAAGTGGGTACCTTTTTCTCAACTTGCTCATTTGAAATTAATGGGCTAATGACAAGTTGGATCCCAAAGAACTTGGATACATTACTTCCTTATAGATTGCTATAAAGGTTCAGATCAATTTAACTGGTTCTTCTAAATTTATTTAGGGCAAGAAAGATCACCAAACACAAGAGAAAGCCCAACATAGACACTATAGATGGTACCATTTAAAGATGAACTACGACAATTCAAGATATACATGACATGAGATTTGATGTATTTGCCAAGCTTTTCATTCCCAGAAAAAGAATGATATGCCGAAACAAATTAAGTATTGCACAAAATAAGGAATTGTCAACAGAAATTGACTTAGAATAACATCAACTGAGAGATTTATTTCTTGCTATAAAGCCTTAAATACCAAGTACATTGAGAAATTAGAGTTCCCGTTTCAGATACTTCCAATCAAGTACATGACTCTAATTAATCGACCGATTTCTTCCTTCTTTCATTGACTGATCCACCCAACCAAGCATAAGATTTTAAGAAATCTGAAACAATTCCGTGCAGCTAACTAATGGAAATAAAAACAACATGGAATTCTACCACATGATGAAACTTCTCTAGCAGAAAAAAATCACATTCTCATATAGAAGATGTGCATTAATTTTTGCTTCAATCATCTTCAAGATGTCACTCACCATGACCAATTACTTCGGCGAACTCAATCCTTATAAACCGATTCTAAAGAAGAATTTCACTAATCGTGATATCCCTCACTGATCTTCACTCGATGGTGGTAGCGCTGGGGCTTGTGGTGGCGGCCTCTTCCTCTTCTTCTTCTCATAGCTCACCCCTCTCGCTTTGGATTGCAAATCGCGAACTTCACGCAGATAAAGCCTCACGGCCCTAGCCGCGAAAGGGTTGGCCTCAGGGTTTCCACCATTCTCTTCGAAGGCAGCACGGAGACGGCCGACAAGTGCGTCAAGGCTGCCCCAAGCTTGACGGAGAGGGCACGGGCAAGGGGCAGGTGGGTTTGGGTAGCCAAAGAAGGGGCAGAGCTGGGTGTGGACCTTGGTCTTACCGAACTGGTCGAGGTACCGGAGGAACTCAAGCACATGTGCCCCGCTGCACCGGGAGAGGGAGAGAGGCGGCCGGTGGTTACGGAGATACTGCCCAAAAGTGTTCCAGTCTCGCCGCTTCTGGTTTTCATACCGGCTGAGAGCAGCGGGCGAGGAGGAGGAGGAGGAGCTGGCGGCCGCAGCAGTGGAGCTGTAATTTGTTGCAGCGGCACTGGCAGAGGCGGCATCGTTGAGGGTTCCGCTGTCGGTGCTCAAAGAATCCAAGTCTTGAAATGAATCTGGATCCATGACTCTGATCTATTCGCTCTTCTCGATGATGCTTACTTGTTTTGTATCTTCTGAGGCTTTATTTGTCTGGCCTGGGCTTCAAGAGTTATTGCTGCTCACTTTAGATGAGGAAAACAACAAGACTAAACCCTCGAGTGAGCGATGGATCAACGATAGAACTGAGCTCAAGCACTTCAAGACATGATTGAAGATGCTTTTATTAGTACTGAAGTTCCTTACCCAGGGCTCAAGAAAGAGAAACAAAAACCTTCTTGAAGATGGATCCGATTCAGCTAACCCATGAGAGAGAGAGAGAGCGAGAGAGAGAGAGAGAGGGAGGGAGCAAGTTCCTCCTTTTTCTCTTTCTTTCAAGGTTTCTTTCGATCTTTTCTTTGGTAAATCCTCGAAAGCTTGAGAGATAGGCTTGGTGTTAGAAGCTTTTGCTAATGAGATCTGTTCAAGCAGAAGCAAAATGAGGAGAGAGAAAGCGAATATTGGCAGTGGAACTTCCTTAGGGCTTTTGTGGAAGGAGTATGTAGAAGTCGCGTAAGAGAGAGGTATTTTATGTTAATACGCATCATGTGCCCATGATATATCTATATATCGCCATCATATATGGGTATTTCAATAGCGGTGTACTGCGAAGATTTCATGCGCTTCTCGACGAATTTCAGATAAAAAAAATAAAAGTGGAATTTCGATTTCTCCACGAGAAGTGAAAAGATTTATTACCACTGGTACCATATTTCCTTGTCTTTCCCATGGTACTTTTTATATGTCAATTATTACACCAACGGTACAAGAAAATATATCAGTAGGAAAATACTATTATTTTGTCCGGTGGAAAAGATAACACCCTCTCTTAACATACAACTTATATAAAGTCCCACATATGATTCTTATTATTTTCACTATTTTAATTGTTTATGTATGGGGACAAAAAGAAATGTTTACGTACACCGATTTCAATTGAAACGGAATGAAATGAAAAAAGAGATGTAATTGATGGAATGGAATATGATGGGGATCTCGATTTCTTTGTTTTTAAGTAAAGATGCAATGAAACATGAATTTTTTTCATTTGGTTCTGAAAAAAATGAAAAATGTGAAATAATACAAAATAGAATGGTGATTTCATTTTTTTCGCTTCAGAAAAAGAAAAGAAAAGGATACATATATAGATCAATCCGGAATGGAATGCCCTCTACAGGTTCCAAATTTTATTCTAAATATTCAATTTAGCCTCAAGATTTCCACCTATTAATCTAAAAGTAAAGATAATCGGAATAACTTTTCTTACTATGAAATTCAATTTTTTGTTTTGCTTTCGAAGATGATGAAATATTTTGGCTTTTGAAATAGTCAATCTTATTTTTAGCCATTCAAATCGTGCTTCTATGTGAAAAAGTGTTTTGTTTTACTTTCATGTGCAAATTACCGAGAGGATGAATCGACAATGAGACTTTCATACATTACGCATCTATCATGGTCACATAGGTAATTAAATTACTAGGAAGTAACTAATTACTCACATCAACGGTGAAAAATGTGAAATTTACAAAGGGTAGTAAGATTTATCCGCTTGCTATAGAAATTATAATGAAACATGAACGCGAGCGCCGGAGCAATTGCAAAAAAATAGGCTTCGACATGAGGACTATAGCTTATGATAAAAACAATAAGACATAAGTGTTATTGTCAGCAAAAGACAAGTCCATATTTTGTCATACAATTTGGCTGCGTAATCTGGAAAAGAAACCCTATTTGGTATTTGGCAACATCATCTGAACCGGATAAATCTGGATATATATGGATAAAATGTGGGATGAAATATCCTGATTAGGGAGTGGGATAAACTTGGATGGGATAATTTTTTTTTAAATAACTTTACAATTTTCTTTCAACAATGGAGTGATGGAGTGAGCATCCCACTTCGTCCACCAACAAGCAAGGACCACCTCCACAATAGCCGATCATCTACTAGATCCTAAGTAGCATCAACATCGACGTGCAATATGCAATACGACACGACACCACACACATCATTTCTCAAAAAATAAAAAATTTTGATACATTAGGACACGTTATATATTAAATGTATATTATACATGATAAATTATCATTTTTATGATTATTTCAATAAAATTAGTTTGATTCAAATTCACAAATAAATTAATAATTAGAAAGAGTCTAGAATGAATTTATACTAAAAATCATGAGTTGCGGAAAATGAGAGTGAAAAGACAAGAGAAGACTAGGTTTTTCTTCTTTTCCCATTCATTATTTTTATTAATATTTTATTATATATATATATACACATTTTGACTTTTCATTTATTGAAATTTTTTAAAATTGACCACGTGTGTATCGGAATTCTAAACTCGCATGTCGAAATATGTCAGGAGAATTGATTACGTGTCGGATCTTTTTATACCTGTTGATTGCATGTTAAAACATATCAAAGTGTGTTAGAGTGTCAGACGTGACATGAAGTCTCTTGGAGAGTGTCGATACTTCCTAGACTAGATCGTGATGGTGGCTACCTCGTTGTTCACTTCACAACGCCTTGGACGACCTAAGGCTCTTCTTTGCTGATGCTCGAATTGCCTCTGATACGGTGAAGCTGAGGGAGGACTACGGTCTAGCGATGGAGTTGACAGTGCGTTTGGTGAAATTGATGATGGAGGACATGAACCGGAGGAGCAAGAGAGAGTGGCTTTGAGATCCCTATGAGAGAGCTCAAGCGGTGAGATCTGGATATTGCGGGATATTGTGTTAGACAGGTGAGATTTTCAAAGATTTTTATCCTATGTTTATATTGCACTAAATATGTGATGAGATTTTCTACAATCCGGAGGATATTTGGAGAATTTTTAATATGACCTTATCTTGTCCTATTCCAATTCAAATATGAACAACCAAACATAGCTTTACGTATTTAATCAAAGTTTGTAATTTTTCATTGGCATGAGTAGTCCTTCGTACTTTTGAATTTTCTCAATTGAGCCCCATTGAATCGATTAAAGTAGCAATCTTCACTTTTACTTGCCTTAAGTTGTCTCGTTTTGAGTGCTTATATATATGATGATGTTTGCAATAAATGTCATAAGGACAAATGCAAATACCATTTGACAATTTTTTTGGAGAATTTTGGAGAGATGCAATTATATTATAAAAACCCTTCATACGTCCCTTACCCCTACACAGGTCTAGGGGTGAGCATGGTCTGGGTTGGGCCGGTCCACCCCCTAACCCTATAATTAACCCGCACAGTGCTAGTCCTCAATTTTTGGAACCGAGGACCAATCCTATTGAGCTTGGGACCGAGGACCGGACCGACCCAATGGGTTCGGTCCGGTTCCAGGGTCAACCCAGGACCAATCGATAATTTTTTATTTCATTTTTTGTACTCCTTAAAAAAACGATTGAGGACCGAACTGACCCAATGGGTTCGATCCGGTTTCAAAGTCAACCCAAGACCAACCAATAATTTTTATTTCATTTTTTGTACTCCTTAAAAAAGCGATTGAGAACCAAACTGATCCAATGGGTTCGGTCCGATTTCAGGATCAACTTAGGACTAACAAATAATTTTTTATTTCATTTTTTGTACTCCTTAAAAGGGCAACTAAGGACCATACCAACCCAATGAGTTCGATGATGAGCGAGGTCAGCTAAGAAAGGCAAGTGGTGAGGGTCAAGTGGGGTGAGCATCGAACAAAATAAGCATCAAATGTCGAGCGAGAAGCAACAAGCCAAGCGGACATTGAGCTACGAGTGGCACGAGTGACCCAAAGCGAGCGAGGCGAATGTCAAGTGGTGAGCGGAGAAGTTGTTTTTTTTCAATTTTGGCAAATTGAAGATTAAGATGACAAATAAGACAGAAAGAACGAATACTAGAGGATGATACCATAATAAGCTGTTTATGCCTTTTTGGATGTCGTGAGGACTCCTCACAAAAACATTTTCCTCTTTCATAAATTATGACTATTGACACCATAAAAAATATTTAAAATATAAGTTATTAAAGAATAATGTAAAATTACTTGAACTCCTCATTAAAGAGCTATTTAATATTATTAACGTCGTTTATTTTAAAGTTTTCTCTATATAAAAAAATTGTAAGGAATATATTTGATATATATATATTGGTTTGGGTTGGACCGACCCGGAACTCTCAGGACCGAGGACCAACCCGCACAATGTTGATCCATAAATTCTAGGACCAAGGACCAACCCAATCTCTTTGGGAACTGGACCAAGACCGACAGGGTTGGGCCGGTCCGGGGGTCGGTCCAGGGCTGACCATGGACCGATGCTCACCCCTATGCAAGTCCATAAGAGTTTTAGACTTTTGGAATGCTAATATATTTCTTTTTTCAAAATTTTCCCTCATTAAATTTTCTCAATTTTGGAAATGGCCTCACTATCTTTTACCTAGCCACGTTGAGCTAGATTTGGTGCTGGCGACCCTCACCAAGTTCACATGACCATGGGTGACGCCAGCAATGCCAAATCTGGCAAAATCTAACAAAGAGTTTGAGTTCATTTTTATGTTTTATTATAAAGAAAAGTCTTTTATAAGTGTGATTTTTTCAAACACTACTTAACCAAAATTGTTTACCTAATAACCTTTTATATTACACTTTACAAAACACTATTTATATTTCGAGAAACCCTTTTAACTAAATTGTTTAGCATTTTCTCAAAATTTTCTCCAAAAACCAACCCAATTATATTAAACAAGGATAACGCATGATGGAAGGAACATATCAAACATTTTTACCACCAAATTGATAAGAGTTTAAAAGAAGATACCGATGTTGTGGGTTTGCTAAACATAATCACGAGTTATCGATCCTTTCTTTTGATCCTCGCATGATTGATTGTGATATATGGGACGGTAACTTTATCTGTATGCCAAATAATCTCTTGTCTAGCAAGCCGTACGACTTTGGAAAAAAGAAAAAGAGAAAGATGAAAAAAAAGGGGAAAGCAGAGAGAGATCAAACCAAACCGTCCTCTTGCACTGACTGGTTGTAATCTGGAGAAGCAAAACCAGGAACAAGGAAAAAAAAAGGCATAATCTTTCAACGAACACTTTAAAGTCGCCCAAGGAATGCGTGCCACACACCATTCATTGCGTACTACGAAACAACTGTCTTCCCTATTCCTGTATACAGCAACTCGCCATAATGGAGTTTCTGTAGATACACAAAGCCTTGATTTTCTAAAGCCTATATCCGATTGGAGGGGCTTTACCGATGCCCAATGTTTCCAGGTCGGCATTTGTTGGCCCGAGATGAAGTGGCAACGCAGTTTCGGTGCCTTTTTGACAATGTCACAATCAGATTCGGCGACTGGCTCCTGCCGAGCGATGCCCAACCGGCTTTACAGCACGGATTTCATATTTTAGGGTTACAAGTTCGAGAATTTTATATGATATGATTCCATGGGGAGGACTAAAAACTAGAAGATGGGCCAACCTAGTACAGTATCTGCATGTGATGTTCTGTTGGGAGGGGCTAAAAGTGTGTTGCGAGGAATTATACCGTGTTACTGCGCGCTAGTAACTAAATGCATCTGGGACATCCGATCTCACGGACCATGGTTCACGCATGCGGCCTAAGGGCAGTGCCTCTGGCGAGGCCGACCATGGCGCATTTCTGGGTAATTGGAGATGTGGTAGCCCTGAACGGTGGTTTGTGTTCGTATTTCTTTGTGTTGGACTTGTTCTTTTAAAAGAGGGTATCTCTTTTACTAATCTAGGGACATGGCCACTGAGGACCGGCAATTTGAAGGTACATGAAATAACCTGCAAAAGTATGGTATATAATTATTTCATGTCAATGAAAACTATAACATTCTGTGCATGTGAAGGAGAAGGGATTTGATATTAGGGATTACTCCCTTTGGCTGGGGTGTCCATATTCCCATGCCTCCTGTTTCCTGCGCAAATAGCCGCAAAAGGCATTCCTTTGGGGGTAAAGTGAATGAACTGGTTTGCCTCTTTTGAGCATAGCTGATTTATAATGAAATTTTGGGTTGAATAGCAATGTTGAAGTTCTTGTGTTTTCCATCTGTTATGTGCAGTTTTCTCTTAGAAGGACAATGTTGTATTTGTTCACCAATAACAAACATGCAGTAGAACAATCAGTTGGGAAAGTACATTCTTCCTATTTGATGTGAACAGAAAATAAAATGAAAAGATGCTAACATAAGTAGACAAATTGCAGGTGGTACCTGCACAAATAACACTCTTTTATACCTACAATTACAGCTATCAAAAACACACACAAGAAGGGGGAAAAAGGGCCAGACCCAAAGGGTTCAACAACTAAGTGTTGAAGGAGCTGCAAGGGATGCTATTTCTGAGAGTATCTATCCGATAATTCCCTATCAACCCATGTTCATAATTTGTGGCCAAACTACTTCAGGGATGCACTGTGCTTGTTGCCTAATATATTTCAGATTCTCTTTTTCCCTCTACAAGTTAATCCTGAATTAATATCAGCATCCTACAGTCCAAGGAAAGGAACATAAATGAATCAATATTCCGAAGATTGAGCAGCGTCGTTACTTTCTCCGGCATTTGATGGATTGCTAGATGTTCCCGCATGGCTGATGCTCGTCATCAATGGCGGGTACTTCTTGAACACCCTATCTTTGTTATTGTTCCACCATTCTTCTGCTTGCTGCTCAGCAAATCTCCTTTTGCTGTAACAGAGATTATCGTGTTTAAATGGAAAAAATTCCACAAGAAGGGAACTATTAGTAGACCGAAACATTACAAATTAGATTTATATTTCATTGTCTTGAGAATTCAAGTTAAGAGGATCCTAAATATTTGGTGACGTGCAAATCTGATTGAGAACAAGAAATATATATTTGCACCTGAATCGGACACGCTTGAAAGCCTTGACACCATTAGGAAGTGCATCTACAGTAATGTAGACACCAGGTTCGAATTGTTCAATCATTTGTGAGAGCCCATCTTTCCTTGTGACCAAGGATGGTTTGGAGTTCAAGGTGTTCTCTGTGTTCTGTTGAGGTATGGCTCCTTGCATTGACGAGGCAATGCTATCCTCGTTCGTGCCAGTCTGATTTTCATTCAAAGAGTCATTCATACCCACTGTATCGGCTTGATCCACACTTAATCGATGCCGATCACTGTCCACATTTACTGACAAGGAAGATGAATTCGCGGGCATGGCTTCCGTATGAAGAAACGTCTCAACCTGAGCATACAGCGCGCTGAACTTCTCATCATTGTGAGACTCAGGCGGTAGATTCTCCATTATCTCCTTCAACTGAAGTTGGTAAAGGAATGCATGTTAGTGGAATTCAGTTTCACATCTGATAAATAGGCAGTCTGCTTCCACACTTTCTTTTTGAATACCAATTCATGTCGTGAACATACACAAAGACCAGGAATAAGATGGATGCTTTCTTTCTGAAGTACTGTGAAGTACATGGTTTTGTGCGTACCTGAGTCGCAACGGAATTGACAACTTCCCTGGCTTTGGTACATTGAGCAGACTCTTGTGCAGCCTTAAGAGCAGCTCCTTCGGCGTCTTTATGCAGTTTCTTTATCTCCATGTCTTGAAAATCACACCTTTGTTTTAAAGTTCTAACCTGAAGGAGCACAAAAAATGAACAACATTACAGAGTGGGCAAAAAATTGGCATTGCTGTGTTCTGTATTTGTTTGGTATACCTGGTTGTGTAGCTTCGTTATTTCTTGATTCAAATATTCATTGGTTTTACTGAGACTGTCAACCACACTTCTAGAAAAAACAGGCGTGGTGGATCGTGGAGGGCTTGGTCTCCTTGAGTATGGCGAAGTGGGTCTGGAGTTGGGGGCTGACTGAGGTGGTGTAGAACTAGTAGCTGCTGGCATAAGAGCACTTTGCAGAGCGCTCAACGAACTGGGGAACGCGATATCTTTCAATTGCAAGAGCGATGGCACTTGGGAAGCTCGTATCACAGAGGGCTCGGCTTTAGCCCCTGGTTTCCCTGGTTTCACCTCGATGTACTTGACTGGCTCGATGGTTGGAGAAAGCAGGATTCTCGAGGACTTTACACTGCCTCTGTCCATTTTTTCCCAAGTATCTATCGACCGTCGCATGGTGTTGGCTTTTCCTTTCAAATAGGACATGTTGCCGCTTTCAGCAGCTTTTAGTTTTGCATAACAGGCGTCGCAAACCCTATGTGGCTTTCCCGGAGTAGGTGCTAGTGCCGCCTTCAATGCCTTTTTTGAACTGCAAGCGTGACAATGAACCAAGCCGCAGTTATAGCAGTTGTGTCTCTTCCTAGTGAAACCGAACGCTTGACGACAGCCAGTGCACAAGGATTGATCCGCTCCGGATACCCATTTGTGGATGCATATGCTGGCTGTGAAATTCGAGCCGCAAGATATGTTCTTCACGTGCCGATCCCTAAGCGCTTCAACCATGGTGGGGATTTTCCGATCGTCAACGTCCCCGTGACCCAGTCGACCATTAGCGCCTCTTCCCCAAGTGTACACTTCGCTTCTGGAGGTCAAGATGGCCACATGAAATGCCCCACAAGAGATCTCTTCGACGAACTCACCGACTAATTTGTCTTGCACCAGGCAAGGTAGCTTCCCTTCCGAATTTGGATTACCCAACTGGCCGTATGACGTGCTCCCCATGGTGAAGACATGGCCCGATGTCGTTAGGACGATGGTCATCATGTGCCCGCACGCTAGTTGGTGGAAGTTATAATCGATCAGTGCGGATACACAAGTAGGGAGCAAGTAAGTGTCCTTGTTCCCATGTCCTAAACGGTATTTGTCACCGTCTCCCCATGTGAACAGCTTCCTCGACGAGATGTTGCCGCCGGATGACTGGCTCATCATCACTTCCACGATTGCTGCGGTGTGCCACACCCCACAGGCGACCTTGATGGTCTTCAATCCGCTCAGCAGCTGAACCTCTTTAGGATAAGGGACACTCTCGCGATCCCCGTGGCCCAACACGCCGAATGTCCCGTCGCCGAAGGTGTACAACTTCCCGGCGGAAGTCACCAATGCCGTATGCCAGCTCCCGCATGCGACTGACAGGACTTGAACTCCTTCCATTATGCCAGACACTCTTTTTGGTAGCCAATGGCTAACATGAGTGCCGTGACCGAGAAGCCCCGCCTTGTGAGTCCCATCACCCCAACTGAAGAGATCGCCAGAGATAGACACTGCGCATGTGTGATACTCGCCACAGGCGATAGAGTCCACATTCGTGACTGCTAAGAATTCGACGAGATGGGGACGGCTAAAATCCCTCTCGTTCCCATGACCAAGCCTTCCCCCAGATTCCTCACCCCATGTGAAAACCTCGCCCTGCCTCGTCACAAGGGCCACATGGCGTGTCCCGCAAGCAATCTGATGAACATCAAGAACTACATTTGATTCTAAAGGTCGAGGAGTCAGGACATCGATTTTCCTTGGGGAACTCGTGGATCCGTGATCGGGCCCATCGCTCCAAATCTCTCCCCAGACATAAACATCTCCTAGTGACTCAATATCATCTTGCCCAGACCCACCGCTTGAACAGCTAGGAGTGCTCGAAACACTAATTCTGAAACCATCTCCTGCACTTGTTCTCAGTTGCATATTTGCACGTTCAGAACCCACATCTGAGCTCGCCAAACTCTCACAAGATTCACGAGGATGCAGATCAATGGAGACTCTGCCACGAGTAATACTTGAAGTGTACTCGAATGTTGCGCCAAATGGTCGACCACTTGGACCTAATTCGCTGCCGTTATGCAACTGCAGAGTTAAAAAAATAAAAGGTGAGAATAGGCTTATAAAATGGCATTAGGAGGAATTTCTCATTCAAATATATGTGTTCTCACATCTGGGATTTCACTTCTGGTGCGCCTACGGTCTTGTCCAGTGGGAATTATTGCCTTAAGCCCAGATAACCACACCTCCGCCTCAACTTTGTCCTTACAAATCTATGATCAACAACATCGGCGTAATTGTCGCCATTAGATTCAAAGCTCAATTGAATGTGATACAAAGAAGTTGCTTTGATGTTATAATTCAGCATGAATGACTGACCAAATCGAGAGATCTTTCACCGTTATTATATAGAAGTGAGAACGACAGGTAATCCTTCTCTGGGCGCAAGTACCTTCTGAAAACAGCCTACAATATGTCACATGAGAACTGATTTGATTAACGATCAAACAGCGAAAAATCCCTGAAATTGAAGTGAACATAATTCTTAGGCCATTCATCTTGCGGTTGAGCTAAGATACAAAGTTAACTCACAGTTCTCTGTCCTGGAATTATCCGTGAAACCGAAGCCAATTTCAGAGTCCGTTCCTCTCCATGTGAGTACCAGATCAAAGTTGTTTCGTCCTGCTTGGCAGTAAAGCTGTAAATTATTCATCTACTTGACCTGGCAGGTACCTTCAAGAACTTATAGCTAATGCTGATTAACCATATAAGATCTAACTGTACCATGTGGCACAATTGCATGCGTGACCTTTGGAAATACACGTCAATAAGATTGTCTGAACATGCTTCTAGCAAAAGCAAGATCGCTAAAATACCAGTTTTCCTGTTTCTCTGCTATATCGTTGTTACAGTTCAAAATCATTTCAAAGAGAACATCATCTTGAGATAATGTTGAACCGATTATATGAGGTCATCACTAAGAAATCAAAATGCCAGAAGAAATTGCTCGGAAAACGACTGACTCACCGGTGAAATTCTAAACGGGCAAAACTTCGGCTTTCCCTGTCTGCTGTACTTGATTAATTGAGTACCTTTTTTCAAAGCAGTGAGTGCCTTCAACAAACGGAAATGGAAATAAGTTCAACCATGAGGAGCATCACCAGCAAAAGAATTTCTCACAACATCAAGCAATTACACATATTTTGCATAGGATAATTCTAATAATCTCCGTCATACGATAAAAAAATTCTCTTTTAGACAGTAATTTGGCATTGTAAACTTTGACGTGAACTTTCTGCTTATACAAAACTGGAAAGAGCTTCAATATAAAATTAGCTGTCAAACTCGTACCCGAATTCTTGATAACGAAGTTCATAAATCCTCTTTTCTCTGCGCACAAAATTCCTATTTCACTTGCGTTTTCTCCCAACAAATGCTTCTCAAATACGCTTGCCAATGTTGATCATGAATTGTGCTATAATTATACAGGGTAGGACTGAGAAAGAAGGCTAGATAGAGAACATATTCCACATTTTGGACCTTGAAAAGCCATTGAAATCCATCTGATTTGCCTACTTATGATAAATTAATTGTGAGAAACATTCGGAAAGATGACAGAGATATATTAATCAGAATTTTGAGGAAGAGATCAACATCGACCGAAAAATCCTGCCATTGACGAAGAAAAGTAAGAGGACCCACTTGCTCGATGTCGCGCTCCGGGTTGCCATAATTAACAGGATCTGCCATTCCATCTGAAACAACCGCGAGGAAACCGTCGGAGGAGCGAGCGCGACAACAACTGCATCAGGTGCGGTGGCTTCGGCGATCTAGTCCCCATAGATGCATATGTTTTGTGTCCTTTGGCCTCTCATAGAAAGTTGCCTCAATTCTTGATCACCGACAACAATCGATGATTTTGCCGCATCAAGAACAATTGACCTCACGATGATCAAAAGTACCCAGAAAAGTGTTTAGGCATAAGATTTCTCTTTCCTTCAAATTGCCCTATGTCAGCAGAAAAGAAAAAAAAAATTATTTCAAAATGGGAGCCAAACACGAATGACAGAGAGACAGAGAGAGTTTAGGAAGAGGAGAGAGAGAGAGAGAGAGAGAGAGAGAGAGTGAGTTTAGGAAGGTTTGTAGCTCAAAAGAGGAGGGAGTGAGACATTGGCGCGCTTCCTTGTTTGCTTCCACGTGTTGGAAGTCTTGTACTTCTCTTGTTTAGTGAATTTCTTACCATAATTCACGTCCATGGGGTTGGATTTATATCAATACTTACGATGTGGAGATGGTAATTAGTAGGGTCGGATCGAATTACCGCTTTCATTCCACTAGATTGGAATCCCCCTTAGAATTTGATCAGGGTAGTTTGAGAAGAAAACTAGCAAGCTGAGGATGGCTCTGGCAGGAGGTAACTTAAGATGAAGTGGTAAAAACTGACAGCCTATGTTGTAGGTTTTGATAATTTATAATGGTGTTTGATGTGGCTAGTTAGGCCCTCTCGACTGATTGTCGACGGCCCGTGCCGGTCCTTAGAGACATAAAATGATGGCTTAATACCCTAAAAAGCCTTCAACTTTAGCTCCGTCCCAGTTTTACCTTATTTTGTTTTCATTTCGTAAAGAACCATCAACTTCTAGTCATGTTCCACTTCCACCCTAAACTTTTTTTATCTCATAAAAAACTAACAAATTTAGATTTATTCCCAATTCTAACCTAAACTTTTTTTTTGTCTTATAAAAATCATCAACGTTTGCTCGAGTCTCATATTTGCCTCTCTGTTAACATTCCATCCAAAATCGCTCTAAGTAATGTGGCATTTCCACGTCATTTCTCTAGTTTTATCCTAAACTTCAGTTTCAAGAAGACATCTTTTTAAGATGAATTTCCACATAAGCTCAAATGACGTTTTCATGGATCTGAATAAAAGTTAGAGCAATTAGAGTTGGTCTTCTTTGATTGGTCTTACTTTGAACATAGTCTCCCTTCCATCTTGCTTAGGGATCTCTGATTTTACACTCAATACTCTATCTCTTGTGTTCGGAAGTCTTCCATCTCTCATGATTGGAGAGCTCGCACTTAGGAGTTTTCCTTCTCTCGATTATCAAGATAAATTTTGTATGGAGAAATAACAAAAGCAAATTTAGGAATCAAATAAAAGCTCATGATTTTTATGAGGCAAAGCAGTTTAGGGTAAATTTGGACTGAACTTAAAATTGAGGGTTTTTATGGGAACAAAAAGTTTAGGGTAGAATTAGAATCTAATTCTTTACAAACTAAATTTATAGTTTGGATATAAGACTTTATATTTCAGACGATATTTATTAGTTCTGCTTCATTAATAACCAAAACCAAATCACCCTTCCACATTTTAGATATAATTCATAGCCAAAAGCTCCAGATGGATGGGGCCTTCGTTTGATCGACGAGTTGACGTTTCACGTCATAGTATGAAACCCTCTATAGATTAATTGGAAATAAAAAATAATGTAAGACAGCTAAGTTTACACTAGATTCTGATAATTGTAATAAAATGTTAAAAAATTGACGGCAGGTGCCAAGTGTCTTTTAGTTAGGTTTAAATCCACTTTCTTAAAATTATGAACTCCCATGATTTCATGTTATGGCTATGCATTTTTATAAATGCCTGTCACAACATGTGTTCCATATTCAAATTTGAAGTCAAATCTCAATTATATTCTAGCATTTTCAGTCATTAACATCTCACCTCGAGATGATTTTGAGTACACTCTTTTATGATCGATTCGATGGATCGATTCAACCCCAGTGGAGAAACTTATGTTAGCAAGGAGCACTCCATATGAAAAGTGATTGGCCTAATTTTGTAAAATCAATTTACACTTACGTAGACTCGGATCGATGGACCGAGTGCAATTCTAACCGTTGATTGTGCGAGATCTCTAGATAGAGCAAGCATGATCGACAAGATTAATGACTGTAATTGATCTGATTCATTAGCCAGAGACGAAGGAATTCACCATGTGACATCGATGAACTAAATGTGGTCCGGGACACGGCTGGAAACAACGGACGGACATGTATGCCAAAGCGAAGGACGACGGATGGAAAAAGCCGAGCCATGCATGCACTGCACTTCTCAGAGCATCGCTGCCACATATCACAACCTCAAGCCTTATGTGTAAACCGGCCACGCTCCGCCCAGCAATGCAACGAATCAAGGTATATCCACAAGCAAACCATCTCACCAACCTCTCGCCACGTCTCGAAATCTCCCTCCTATAAATAATAAACCCCCAAAACTTCAAACTCTTCACTTCAGATTCTCTCTCTGTCTCTGAAAGTCATGGCTACAAAGACGATAAATGTTCTTGCCTTCGTGCTTCTCTTGCAATACGCCTCGTGCTATGCCCAGATCGAGCAGGTGACGTCGCGGAGCCAGGGCGCGCAACCGCGCCGTCTCCGGGGTGGTGAGTGCCAGATCGAGAGGCTCGACACGCTTGAGCCGAGCCGTCGGATCGAGGCTGAGGCTGGGGTCTCCGAGCTGTGGGATGAGGATGAGGACCAGCTCCAGTGCGCTGGCGTGGCGGTGGTCCGCCACATCATCCAGAAGCGGGGGCTCTTTTTGCCGGCGTTCACTAATGCGCCGGAGCTTATGTATGTCGTTCGAGGTAAAATACAGATTTTTCTTTTTCTGTGGGAACCACCCAAAGAAACGGCATGCGTGCAACATAGAGTATGATTTTATTGGCTTATTCTTACTTTGATTGGGCGTGCATGTGACCATTTTATTATTTGCTAGACAAGTTTGTAAAATGAAACTCAGTCCAGCAAAATTGCGACACTAATTACGAAAAACCAGATTCGGAAATACTTAACTCGATAAAGCAACAGTTTCTCATTTTTTTATATCAGCTCTCTTTCTCATAGTTATCCATCTAAATCAATAAGACATGATGTCCTAGGAAGGCTATTCCAAGGAGTAGTGTTCCCGGGCTGTCCCGAGACGTACCAATCGCCTGAGGGGTCACAATATTCGCAGTCGAGGTATGGAGGGCAAATGAGGGGAGAGAGGACCCAAGATCGGCACCAGAAGGTCCAGCAGATCCGTGAAGGCGACATAATCGCATTGCCGGCCGGAGCGACCCACTGGATCTACAACCAGGGCCAGTCTGAACTCGTAATAGTCTCTGTTGTTGACCTCAGCAACCAAGGGAATCAGCTCGACCACAGCTTCAGGGTAAGGGAAACAAACATGATAAGTACTTTGATGTTTATCTAAAATAAGCTACAATCGGTTGTTCTTGCTATATGAGGCTAATAATGTGATTGTGATGCATGAATCTCGTGAAAGCTAATTTTGCTTTTTCTATGCATATGCAAGTTTAGAATGTTCCGGACATGAGCAAATTTTGGCATGAAAGGGTTCAATGAACGTGACATGCATTCTGGTGCATCACGTAGCGAGAGGACTCTAGGTGAATTAACGGAATTTACATCCTATGGTACATTGAAATTGTCAGAATATGACTCTCTACTCTAATGTAACATTCGAATGGAGGTATGCAGATTTGCATGTCTTTTGTGACTCACTCCATATTTATAGTTGATATGCATATCATATACTCAAATACTAAAAGAGTCTACGACACTACTTTTTTGGTATAACGAAAATTATTTCGACAATTTTATTTTCACATATGTTTTCAGAAATTCTTCCTCGCTGGAAACCCGCAACAAGGCAGGCAACAACAAGGCGGCAGCAGTCAAAGCTGGGGGCCAAGAAGAAGAGGGGGCAGCAGCCAGCAAGAGAGCTTTGGCAACATCTTTAGTGGCTTTGACGAGCAAATCCTCAGCGAGTCCTTCGCCATTGACACCGAGCTTGCACAAAAGCTCAAGTGCCAAGACGACCAGCGGGGCCACATCATTGAGGTCCAGAATGAGCTCCAAATAGTAAGCCCACGCTACCGAGAAGGAGAGCAAGAGGGAGAGAGCGAGTGGGAGACAGAGAGGTGGAGGAGAGGAGGGAGAGGGAGAGGGAGAGGGAGGAGAGACAATGGCTTGGAGGAGACGATGTGCACCATGAGGCTGAGAGAGAACATAAACAAACCTGAGAAGGCTGACATCTACAACCCTCGCGGAGGGCGGTTCACCACGCTCAACAGCTTCAGTCTTCCCATTCTCAGCTTCATTGGACTCAGCGCTGAGAGGGCTGTTCTCTACAGGGTAAGGTTTCAAGAAAGACTTTCGAATATATACTACTAGCAAATGTTATTTAACGAATCTGTTTCGTGTATTGCAGATTTGAACTGTTCAACAAAATTTTTAGTACATACACAAAGGTTTACTGATCAAATTGCTCACTAGAACTCATCAAACACGCATTCATGTGTCAGGTTCACAGAGAATTGTCGACTCTGTTTCCTGAGTCACTAATAAGGTGTTTTCGAGTCTTAATAAATTAAAGATTGGATGGGACGCGGTGACCAACCCTAATAATGAGAATTAGAAGAATCATATGTAGGTTGACATTTGAGTCTTAATGAATTAGAGGAAAGTTATTCACGTGTGGTGCTCATTATATCCCTTCATGGTGATATTCATAACATTTTTGCCCACCAACTAATCATTTGCAGGATGCCATTGCGGCGCCACATTACTTCATGAACTGCCACGGTGTGATCTACGTCACCCGGGGCAGCGGCAGGATCCAGATTGTCGATGACTCGGCGAATACAGTCTTCGACGGGCAGCTCCAGGAGGGCCAGCTCCTGGTGGTGCCCCAGAACTTTGCGGTGGTGAAGAAGGCGGGCTCAGAGGGGTTTGAGTACGTCTCCTTCCGGACCAACGATAACGCGATGGTTAGCTCGCTGGCAGGGCGGCTGTCGGTGATCCGGAGCCTACCGGAGCAGGTGGTGATGAACTCATATGACGTCTCGAGGGAGGAGGCCCGGAGGTTAAAGTACTCGAGAGAGGAGTTTGCGGTGTTGAGCCCGGGGTCTAGGTCATCACAAAGAGGGATGGAGGATTGAGGTTGTGGTAGTGAGTGTACTAAAAGCAAGCTCGAGGCAAGTTGCATGAAATTTGAAATAATGCGTATCTCCTCGGACGAGAGGGACTAGGGATCCCTAAGTGACTGGAAGCTTAAGCTTAGTATGGTATATGATGCTATCACGTATCGATTATGCTTTTGTGTAAATGCGGGATAAATATGTATGCAAGTTTAACCTATGAGTTAAGCAATGCGTACCTTTAACCTTCTGAACAAATCTTATCTTAGATGTCTTATTTCAGATGTTAGTTGGATTCACAAATGAGGGATTTTTTATGTTGTTAAGTAATCTGCGTAGAATTCTATTGTTTTTCATGTCAAAATATACGAATTTTTTCCGGTGCCGGTGCTAGTAAGTATCGAAAATTATTGCTAAGAAATATAACTGATAATTTTTTTGTTTCAATTGGTAAGTTACATGAGAGAGAGTGCACCTGCAATTTTTTGTATTTTTTTTTTTGTCAGTCCTACGCTAATCCTACTCTAACACTCATTCTCAGACTTTTGCTCTGCAATGAAATCGTCCCCACCCCAATCAAATTTTATTTATGTAACTTATCAACACCCCAATCAAATTTTATTTATGTAACTTATCAACGCTTTTAAATTTTTGGGGTTGATATCATAGATACTCTAAATTAGAGTGGTTTATCAATTTTTGTCAAACTAATTATCGTCTAGTCTTGGATTATACCGATTTTTTTTTCAAATTTATCAATTATTTTATTGAGTTATTGACTTTTGATTTTTTTTTAAAATTTCAATTAAGGTTGGTAATTTAAAAAAATTTGATAAATTTTAAAATTGGTAAGCAAGGTAAAAAATTTAATTAAAAATAAATAAATATTGGTAAAAAACTCGAATGAGATTTAGTAACTCAAAATTAATTGATAAATTAATCAAATAAAGTTTGTAAGTTATACAAATAAAGGATAGTTGGTAAATGTAAAATAGATAAAAGTTGATAACAGATAGAGAAGATTGTTTTTCCTGTTAGATAAGAGAAGTTAATACATTTAAACAAAACAAAGGAACATTGATAACTGATTCAAATAGGGGTTAATAACACATATTTATTTAATAACTTAGTGGGAGAAAAATTGATAATCATTCTATTTGAGGTTAATAATTTCTGATATAATTAGTGAATTTAAAATTTCAGCAAATAAGATAAATAAAAATGGTAATTCAATAGTAAGTTTAGTAAATTTCGAAAAGTACACAAACATCGGTAATGAGAAACTCATTTGAGAGTTGGCGTCCGAGACGGAAGATAGTGATATGTCGCTTAAATAAAAGGTCGGGAATTTGATATAATAATTGACAAATTTAAAACATTGATAAGAAAGGTAAATAATTTAATGATCTCAAAAGTAATTGATGCTCGCCACATTCACATTGTTCTCATGCCAAAAAAACTATATTAGATGAAAAGAAAAATATGCAGCCCATTCCATTAAGTTGTATATATAGAAATATTTGGTTCCATCCAGCACATTACCATTATTTGCTCATTGTTCAGCTCACTTTGTTCTATCTTGGCTTAGGCATGACTCTTGGAAGCCAACATTTGGCTGCGCTTCTGGCGACAATAGACCGCCGTCTTGTCCCTTGGCGGCAAGTTTTCCTTGATAACAGGGTGCTCGATGAACCTGCCGGTCCATGCCGCGGTGGCTGGGAACATTGCCGGGTCGAAGATCTTCATCGAACCGGCCTCGTCCCAAACGGGCAGCAAGTGAGCGATCCAACCGATTGCAAGGTCCAAGTACCCAATTCCTTCACCACCAAAGAAGGCCTTGCCTTTGATCACTCCCTCAATGTGTCCCAAAGCTTCGGTGGCTAGTTTTATGGCTCTTTCCTTTTCCTCTCCCTCAGAGCACGCAGCAATCCAAGCATTCTCAAAAAGCTGCAGGATCAAGACCAAAGAATTGTATTGGATCGTTGAGGTATAAATTTCTTATGCAAGAGCTGGAGGCGGGCTCGACTAAAAGTTAAGAAGTTGCAAAATTTTGATTCACATCTGAACTATGAGCACATTTTGCAAACCACAGTTGAATCAACAGTTCGTAAAACGGGTTAAATTTTTCGGTCCTCAGTGCCAGACCAGGCCCCCGAAGATTTTCCCTAGAATACTCTGGTAAAACCGTTTGGAAATTGGAACTAATTTGCCTTAGAAATAGCGGATCCTTTTGGCCTCTTCTTCTATTGTTTAGCATACTGAATCCAAATGCAATGGTATCCATTTGCAATCTCACTCGTGGACAATGGGATTTTCAAGTGTCAATTTGCGCAAGGAAGAACAATCTAAGACAGAGCGAGGTCATACACAGGAACAGAGTAACTCATAAACCACACTATTACGATCCATGCTAAACTGTTGAATCTTAAATACAATCTCAAAGCTCAACTCATGAGGAAAACAAGAGCAAGCAACCTATTCTCCGCGTGGAGAAAGGAACAGGTGCAGTTTCTGACACTGGGCTTCTTTCCTTTCTGGACAGGGCGAAAGAGAAATGCCCGATGATCAAGTCCACCAGCAAATTCCCCAGATCGAGACCCCGGTCCAATTGTCTTCCTCAAAGAACGAAAAAGAGGACCCAAAAGGAGAAAAATAAAATTTACCTGGCCTTCTGCAACTGAAGCGCAGAATGGAGCCATGGCTCTGTCGTAAGGATCTCGAGGGAGCAGAGGGTTCTGCTTCCATGTCTCGTCGATGTACTCAAGGATGAGGAACGACTCGCAGACCACTCTGCCTCCATGGACGAGGACAGGGACTTTCTGGTGAACTGGGTTGAGCCGCAGAAGCAGAGCGCTCTTGATGAGGATGTCTTCCTCGATGTAGTCGTAGGCTATGCCCTTGAGCTTCAATGCCCACTCCACCCTCCGCACGAAGGGGCTGACCCAGAACCCTAGGAGCTCTACTTCCTTTAGGTTTGCCATTCGAGCTCCTCGGGAGATGACCGGTTTTTCTGTGAGCTGCTTGTCGAGTGGTGGAGTGAGAGAGGGAGAGAGAGAGAGAGAGAGATCAAAGCCATTTAAATTGACTGGTTTTTCTGTGGCCACCTCTCTATTCGCGGCGATGTTTTTCTACGATACGGAGTTACAAGTCAAAGGACACTGCCCAAGTGCAAACTTAATTGAAATTAAACGTGGTTAATCTCTACACTCAGTGGATGCATGACAACTTCTTATTTCTGTTCCATAAACAAATTTTCTATTCCAGACTTGTTTCTAGAATAGAAATCCATCTGGTAACATTATTTTATTTTTCTATTTCTAAAATAGATTCTTATTCTAGAAATAGATTTGGAATAGAAATCAGAAGTTAAAATTTTCTACTTTTTTATTTCTGGAATAGAAATGAGAAATAAAAATTATTCTCATCTTTTGTCAACCGGTCTTTCATCCGTTGCCGCCGACCACCGTCCGCTGGTCGCCACCGCCCGTCGTCCGCCGGTCGCCGCCCGCCACCCGCTCCGCCGCCCACCGCCGGTCGCCGCCCACCGCCGGTCGCCACCGCCGCCCGCTAGTCACTCGTCGCCGCCCACCTGCCGGTTGCCACCGCCACCCCCCGGTCGCCGATCGCCGCCCCCTAGTCGCCGGTTGCCTCTGGTCGCTGGTCGTCCGTCGCCGCCTCCATCGGTTGTTGGTTGTCGGTCGCCGTCGCTGTCGGCCGTTGGTCGCCACCACCGCCAGTCACCGCCGCCACCGGTCTCTAGTCACCGCGATCGGCGGCCGCCAATCGCTAGTCGTCCATCACCGCTAATCACCGGTCCACCGTCATTCGAAAGGAATAAATTTTGTGTTATTATCAAACGAATTTCTATTTTTAGAGTATAAATTTTGTGTCGTTATCAAACGGTTATTTTTGCTTAAAAACTCTTCTATAAATAGATTTTTCTATTTTTCTTCCAGAAATCAATTTCTGGCCAGAATGGTTATCATTCGCGTCCTTAAAATACACTAATTAGAGATAAGATTAGAGCAAAACATAACCTTTCTTTCTAGTCAAGTTATGTGCTAAGAAGGACAATGAATCGAATGACTATTTCGGGAATTAGCGGCTGTTGGATCATGCATTAAATAAATCTAAACCATTTCGTTGGTTCAAAACAAATGTGATGAGAGTCAAATTTAATTTTTTTGGGTGTCATCTCTCATATTTGCTTTCTTTAAAAGTATGCGCCTTGTTCTCTAGGGCGCACCTTTTTGAGATTATGCATATATCTAAAATGCTAAAAATATAATTAAATTTGAAATTTTCTTTCATAAAAATTTATTAATATCATATATCGTATTAATTTACTTGCAAAAAGAATATGTTACCTTTAACATTTAAATCATTCATAAAATAATGTTTGATCGATAAAAAATACTTAAATGATTCGAATACATATGAATTCAGTATATCTAAACTTTTAGCATTAGTGAGTAGCCCATGAAATCTATATAATCTCAGAGCTGAAATGCATTTGACTCACATACCCCAATGCATGCCAAAATGTCTTTCATCCATATTCAATAGCGGTAAAGTTCTCTGTGAAATGTGAAAAATTCAACCTAGGAGACCAAGTGACAATTGAGTTTGACGGTGACGTTGGAGTTTGCGCGAGCCCAACGTACCGTTGATATTGCACATCTAGCATAGCCGCCACTTAGTAGGCCCACCAACCCTTCTTCATTACAGCACGCAACTACACTAATAAGTAAATGACATTTTCTACTAAATGAAAAGTACTCGATACGTTTGATTTTTTACCCTCTTCTCAGTCGAGAAGGTATTTATGTGACGAATAACATGTTTAACTTTTATCCCCTTCTCAGTCGAGAAGGGATCAACATGTCGTGTAATCCACCAATAAAAAATGAGAGGTATATACATGTAATATCAAGTAAAATGAGATTCAAGCATGTTAATAATGGTGATCGGTCGTTTAAAAGGTGTTCTCACTAATTTGTAAAGTATCACATAAAAGATTTTCTCCCCACCATTGTCAATGAGTGTTGGATTCTGATAGCACGTATGATAATCATTTTATTTTGTCAGAACTATTTTTCTATTCCTAGGAATAAGTTTGGAATAAATATCCGTTTGATAAAGCAATGGGTGTTGGATTTTAAGGGCGTACATGATAACTATTCTATTAATAGCTAGAATTTTTTTTTTTTGTTTCCGAGAATAGGTTTGAAACAAATATTCATTTGATAACACAATTATATTTTTGTATTTCTAGAAAAAAATTTTGTCCTGAAATAAGTTTGGAATAGAAATGAGAAGAAAATTTTTTCACTACTTTATATATGAAATAGAAATGAAAAGACTTTTATCATACCTTTTGGGCGATATTTTTGGGCGAGCCATCACTATAATTTTCCACAATTATAGTGACGGCTTCTATCGCATATTTTTGGGCGAGTCGTTGCAACCTGCCATGGTGAACCAGACCTTGGAAAGATACCCTCCTGTGGGCTGTTTTCTTCCTGAAAGGAAAAGACTTTTATCATACTATCGCTCGGCACTCCTTTGCTGCTTTGTGCTATGTCATTTGGAAGAAAAGGAATGCAATTATATTTCGAGGAGACTCGGTGGTCCTTGCTGCATTGAAAAATCACATCATCAAGAACGTCAAGGACAAAGCTGCAACATTCTCCTCTATCCCGGATATCCCAAGGAATAGAAGACTGCAGAGAAATTGGGGCTTCGATCCAGCGATCTTCGGTGATCGAGAGGAAACTACTTAATCTCCTATCCAGATCCTGCATTGCTCCAGTCTGGTGTAGTTCTATCAACTTTGGCCGTCATCTTGGCGTTTGAGGGTCTTCTTTTGGTTTGGCACCTTGTGCTTTTGCTGACCTTTGGTCCCTTTTGTTGTTTGTATCTTCTGTTTTCCTCTTGATTCGGCTCCCTTCCACTCTCTCTGCTTTGCTCTGATAGTGTATTTGGAGCCGGTTCTTCTTCTTGTATATTTGTTTAAAGCCATAATATCATTTACCCTTACCAAAAAAAAAAATACAAATGAAAAATACAAACTCTTCTCATCACTCATCCTCGCTATTAGTTGAGCACCCACTTGCCGCCACCCACCGTCCACCGTCACTAGTCGCCATCTATCATTGTCGATCACCACCGCTGGTCATCAACCACCAGTTGCCATCGGCAGCTTCCACTTGAAAGGGAGAAATTTTGTGTCGTTATTAAAAGGATTTTCTATTCCAAGAACAAAAATTTAATGTCGTTGTGAAATGCATATTTTTACTCAAAAACTCGTCGGAGGAATAGAAATTAAAAAAAAAAATCTTTTTGAAATAAGATAATTATCATTCATGTCCTAAATGCACCCAAAATAATGCATAACTTTATTGAACTTTTGGGGTTATATAGAATTGTACCTTAACCTTCAGCTATTACATATTACCCTTAAATTTTCATTTTGTTGCGATCGTCAACCCTCTACCTTACCTTCTATAGACATGTGCAAAGCACATAACTTTAAAGAAGTAAAAGAAGTAAAAGTACATTTCCTTATCCTTTTTATTTTTGGGAAATCTATCTTGTATTCAAGAACTTACATTTTCTTCTTCTTCTCCACAAAATCTATAAGAGCTATTAACGGCTCTAGAAAATTTTGAGGGATGAAATTTCCAACACGACATCAATGTACAATATTACCATCCATAGTGACACCTTTCATGTCATGTTATAAGGGCTATTAGCGCTTTTAAAATTTTTGTTCTTTTATTATCTATTAGAATTTGCAATGTCGAATATATAATAATGATATTGTTTTGAATTAAGAAAGAGTAGTTTTTTAATGTTATCAAGACATTAATTTGTTATATTCATTAGTTCTAACTAGTGATACTTTAAGGTATCATGGAGCAATAAAAATGAACACATTGTATAATTCAATGTAGATCGCATGTCCTCAAGGGGCGTAAACACGATTAAATATCATATTAACTGCTGAACCCAAAGTCCGAGAATTTCATTGTTATGGGGTCAAACTTCCCGAAGTGAGTTGCAAACCCCTTTTCAAATTTTATATTCTGAGTCGAGCCAATTACCTAATCGTAAAATAACGCAATTTTAAGTGAAAAAGGGCTCAATAGGAAGAGAGATCACATAACCCGACATCATGTTTTATAATCTTCAAGCAATAATTCGTTGGCCAAGGAAAATATGTAGAAAATACTAAGAGGGCCTAGTCGCAAAGGTCCAAAGCCAAAGGGCCAAGGCCGATTTGTAAGAATACCTTAGCTCAAGCCTTACAGCTAAGTTAGGAAAGAGAAAGACCCAGCTCGATTGGTTATATAAAGAAAATGGTTAATATTATAAAAGATATCAAATTAGTACACTACTATCACCTTTACCATGGATAAATTTTCATATTACAAAAGATTTCAAATTGGCAATATAGTGCCCTATTTAATTCCAAACAATTTTTCATATCATCAATAATCCTAAATTGATGCATTCTTACCACATCTATTCCACATTAATTTTCATGTCACAAAAAAATTCCAAGTTGGTATGCATGTACGACATTTATCCCAAATTAATTTTTGTATCAAGAAAAATCGGCAGAAGAACAGCCCAAGTGCCATAACTTGGCATAGGGGGACACTTAAGTGCCATAACTTCGAAAATGTACACTTAAGTGCCGCGTTTCAAAGTTAAATGGAACACTTAGTGCCACTCCCGGCGAAAATCCGGCCAAATGGATGACGTGGCAATTTTCCAACGACTTGAACACAAAACGACGCTGTTTTGCATGCGACGTGGCGAAAAATGCAAAACGACGTCGTTTTGTGTCGATGTTTAAATAATTAAATTAAAATTAATTAAATTAAAATTAAAGATTAATTTTATTTAAAATATTAAAAAAACTTAAAATTTAAAAAACTCAAAATTTAAAAAACTTAAAATTAAAAAAACCTAAAATTTAAAAACTTAAAATTTAAAATTTACAAAACTTAAAATTAAAAAAATTAAAAATTAAAAAATTTAAATTAAAAACTTAAAATACTTAAAATTTAAAAAACTTAAAATTTAAAAACTTAAAATTTAAAAAAAGCTTAAAATTTTAAAAAAAATAAAAATAAAAATAACTTAAAATTAAAAAAAGTAAAATTAAAAAAATTAAATTAAAAACTTAAAAAACTTAAAATTTAAGAAAAACTTAAAATTAAAAAAAAAAAATTTTAAAGGGGGGCTGAAGTGGGCGGCTGAGGTGGCAATTTTAAATTTTTTTTTAATTTTAAGGTTTTTAAATTTTAAGTTTTTTAAATTTTAAGTTTTTAAATTTTAATTTTTTAATTTTTAAGTTTTTAATATTAATTTTCTAATATTAATTTTTTAAAATATTAAATATTTAAAATTTTAAGTTTTTTAATTTTAATTTTTAAAATTTTAATTTTTTAAAAATTTAAGTTTTTAAAAATTTAAGTTTTTTAAATTTTAAGTTTTTTAAATTTTAAGTTTTTAAAATTTTAAGTTTTTTAAATTTTAAGTTTTTAAATTTTAAGTTTTTAAATTTTAAGTTTTTTTAAATTTTAAGTTTTTAAAATTTTAGTTTTTAAAATTTTAATTTTTTAAATTTTAAGTTTTTAAATTTTAAGTTTTTAAATTTTAAGTTTTTTAAATTTTAATTTTTTTTAAATTTTTAGTATATTTTAAATAAAATTAAGTTTTAATTTAATTTAATTAATTTTTATATTAATTATTTATACATAAGACATAAAACGACGTCGTTTTTGCATTTTCTCTCACGTCGGCGTGCAAAACGACGTCGTTTTGTGTCCAACTCGTCGGAAAATTGCCACGTCACCCATTTGGCGGATTTTGGCCGGAGTGGCTTAAGTGTTCCACTTTACTCGAAATTGGCAATTAAGTGTACGCTTTTCGAAGTTATGGCGACTCAAGTGTCCTCCCGTCTTGCCAAGTTATGGCCTCAGTGTGTCCCAAACTCAAGAAAAATCCTAAACTAATGCAACAATACCACATTTACTCCCAAACCAGTTTTTCGTGGTACAAAAAAAGATCTCAAATTAGTACATTTTAGTGCAAAGGGATTTGAGTACGTCTCTTTACGGACCATCAATAATGCGATGCTAAGCTCGTTGGTAAGGTGGCTGTCAGTGATCCAAAGCCTGCCAGAGGAGGTGCTGATGAACTCGTAGGACATCCCGAGAAGGGGGAGGGCGCGGCGCTGCTTTGATTTCTTTTTTTTTCCCCCTCACTTTCCGGGTTTCGTTCATGTACTATTTGATAGATTTAAGACATTGACAAGAAATGTAAATAAACTAATGATCTCGAAAGTAATTTGACATCCCGTCACATTCAAATTGTTCTGATGCCAACAAACCATATTAGATAAAAAGAAAAATATGCAGCTCATTCCATTGTCGAGTATATATATAAATATTTGGTTCCATCCAACACATTACTATTATCTGCTTATCGCTCAGCATCGCTTTATTCTATATGATCCGGTACTGAACCTTTGCTTATAGCCATCTTGGGTTAGGCATGACTCTTGGAAGCCATTATCTGGCTGCGCTTGTTGCGGAAATAGACCACCATCTTGTCCCTTGGCGGCAAGTTTTCCTTGATCACAGGGTGCTCAACAAACCTGCCGGTCCATGCCACCATGGCCGGGAACTTTGCCGGGTCAAAGATCTTCATTGAACCGACCTCGTCCCAAACGGGCAGCATGCGACAGACCCAACCGATGGCAAGGTCCAAGTACCCAATTCCCTCACCACCAAAGAAGGCCTTGCCTTCGATCACTCCCTCAATGTGTCCCAAAGCTTCAGTGGCAAATTCTATGGCTCTTTCCTTTTCCTCTCCCTCAGAGCACAAAGCAATCCAAGCATTCTTTAAAAGCTGCAGGATCAAAACCAAAGAATTGTTTTAAATCGTTGAGGTACTTATGCAATCGGGCTCAAGTAAAAATTAAGAAGGTGCAAAATTTTGATTTATGTCTGAGCTATGAGCATAACTACATTTTGCATCGGGTGCTTTTGAGAACCACAGTCGAAGTGCCAGACCAGGCCCTCGAGATTTTCCCTAAAATACTCTGGTGAGAACGTTTGGAAATGGGAACTAATTTGCCTTAGAAATAGAAGATCCTTTTGGCCTCTTCTTCTATTGCTTAGCATACTGAATCCAAATGCAATTTCAGATTAGACTCCCGGAGAAGGCAATGGCATCCATTCGCAATCTCACTCTTGGACAATGGGGGCTTCAAGTGTCAATTTGCGCAAGGAAGCAGAATCTAAGACACAGTAAAATCATCCACAGGAACAGAGTAACTGATAAGCCGCACCATTATGATCCACACACAACCGTTGAATCTTAAATACAATTCCAAAGGTCAAATCATCAGGAAAACAAGGACAAGCAAAGCTATTCTCAGCACCGAGAAAGGAACAGGTGCAGTATCCGACACTGGCTTCATTCCTTTCTGGACAGAGGAAAGAGAAATGCTCCATTATCAATTAGGTCTACCAGCATTCCCCAGCCAAACTACACAATCTTCCGACGATCTGTCAAGAAAAAGAGGACCCGAAAGGAGAAAAAGAAAATTTACCTGGCCTTCTGCTACTGAAGCCCAGAATCGAGCCATGGCTCTGTCATAAGGATCTTGAGGGAGCAGAGGGCTCTGCTTCCACGTCTCGTCGATGTACTCGAGGATGAGGAACGACTCGCAGACCACTCTGCCTCCATGGACGAGGACAGGGACTTTCTGGTGAACAGGGTTGAGCCGCAGAAGCAGAGCGCTCTTGTTGAGGATGTCTTCCTCGATGTAGTCATAGGCTATGCCCTTGAGCTTCAATGCCCACTGCACCCTCCGCACGAAGGGGCTGACCCAGAGCCCCAAGAGCTTTACTTCCTTTGGGTTCGCCATTCGAGCGTCTGAGGAGATGACTGGCTTTTCTGTGAGCTGCTTGTCGTTGGTGGCGATGGGACTTTGCAAGAACCTTTATATAGAGAGAGAGATCAAAGGCTTTTCTTTTCTTTCTTTTCTTGAAGTTCAGTTTTTATTTAAAGAAAAGCGATACCCCATTGAATAACATCACTCACATGAAAACTTAATCAAAATTGAACATCAGTAGTATTCATATTTAAAACTCACTTATTGGAGATAAGATTAGAGCAAAACATAACCTTTCTTTCTAATCAAGTCATGTGTTAGGAAGGACAATGAATCGAGGGACCTAATTGGGACCATTAGATCACATACTAAATCGATCTTAACCATTAAAGATAGCATGCCTAATCTATGCATATACATTCCAAAGCAAATGTAATGAGAGTCAAATTCAATTTTGTGTGTCATATCTCATATTTATTTTCCATGAAAGTATGCACCTTGCTCTCTGGGCACCCCTTCTCTAGATTGTAAAAATATCTACAATGCCGAGAATATAAATAAATGTGATATTTTCTTTTATAAAAAAATTAATAATATCATATAATGTATTAATGTACTTACAAAAAGAATATGTTACCTTTAACTTTAAAATCATTCAGGAAATAGTGTTCGGTTGACAAAAAAATACTTAAATGATTTTGATATATGTGAGCACAATGCATCAAAATTTTGATGTTGGTGGGTCGCACATGAAATATATGTAATTTAAGAGCTAAAAAGCATTAGACTTACATGCACGGATTCATGCCAGATTCTCTCCCATCCGCATTCATAGTGGAAAAGATGAAATGCAAAAAGTTCAACCGAGGAGACCAAATGACAATTGAGTTTGAACCTCATTTGCGTGAGCCCAACAATGCAAAAAGTTCAACCGAGGAGACCAAATGACAATTGAGTTTGAACCTCATCTGCTTGAGCCCAACGTACTGTTGAACGTGAGCCCAAAGTACTGTTGAAATTGTACATTGTGCATGGCCGGACTTAGCAGGTCCATCAACCCTCGTACCTTTTTCTTTTCTTTTTTTCGTTAGCGCTTACTCCCAAGCTATGAAGCATCGACACTCTCCAAAAGTTTTCGTGTCGTATCGAACTTTTGACACGTGTCGACACTCTCCGACACTTTTCGATAACACATGCGAAAATCCGACACTTTTTCCTAACATTCTCCGATACTCGAGTTGGAATTTCGACATACAAGTTTTCAATATGTGATTTCGCTATCAAGGTCCATTTTAAAAATTTTCAATGAATGAGAGGTCAAAAAATGTATGTGTGTGTATGCATGTATGTGTGTATGTGCATGTGTGAAAAAATAAAACACAATAATAAAAATAATAAATGAAGAAAGAAGAAAAATCTAGTATTCCCTTCTCTTTTGACTCTCACTTCCTGTGATATACAATTCATCCTTTAAGTTTTTTTTCTCCTCTTCCGACATATCTAATATGCAAGTTCAGAATGTGAATTGCTTGTTTTTTCTTCAAGTTTTATGAATTATTAGGATAGAGTTGAATTTGTCAAATTGAAATAATGAATTATATTAATAAATGGTGGATTAATGTTTTTAGTGTAAATTCATTATAGGTTTATTTATTTATTTATTTATGAATTTGAATCAAATTAATTTGATTGAAATAAACATAAAAATGATAATTTATTATGTATATAAAAATATATATATTTAATATCCAACATGTTCCAAACGTGTCGAATTCTTTTTTTTTGAGAAACAACGTGTTGGTGCGTATCGTGTCGTGTCGTGTCGCGTGTCAGTGTCGGTGCCACTTAGCTCTCAAGAGCAACTCACTGCACCAATAAGAAGTAGACAAATTTTCTGAGAAAAGAAAATCAATCGGATATGTTTTTTTTTTTTTTTTTTTTGCCCTCTTCTTCCTCTGACGAATAAAAAGTTTGGTATTTATCCTCTTTTCAGTCTAAAAGGGATTTTATGAGAGGGATATACTACTTGAAAGTGACATGTCATGTAACCAACCAATTTAAAATGAGATGCATATACACTTAACATAAAGTAGAATGAGATTCAAGCACGCTAGATGAGTTTCTTAGTAAAAATATATATTTGATAACGACATAAAATTTATGTTCTTAAAATAAAAATTCATTTGATAATTACACAAAATTATGTCCTCCCAAATGACGGCAGACGGCAATGAGTGATGGATGGCGACCAATGGTGGGTGGTGGACATTGAAGCAGTTGGCGATGGCGGGCGAGTAGGCAATCGATTAGTAGAGAGGACGAGTGATGAGAAGAGTTTTTATTTCTCATTTTTATTAAATAATAGAGAAGTGGAATTTTTTACTTCTCAATTAGTTCCAAACTTATTTATAAACTAAAATTCGTTTCGGAAATAGAAAAATGAAAATATGTTATCCAAATGGATTTTTGTTCCAAACTTATTTCTAGAATAAAAAAATAGTTCTGCAATAGAAATATAACGATTATCATGCGTATTCTTACACAACGTTCTCACTAAGATGTGAAGTATCTCTCACATGAAATATTTTCTCCTTATCATCATCAATGAGTGTCGGATTCTAAATGTACCCAAAATAACACAAAACTTCAAAAACTTCCTTGAACTTTTGGGGTAACATGGGGTCATACCTTAACCTTCAACTAGTACATATCGTCCCAAACTTTCATTTTTATATAGCAATCCCTCTATTATATTTTATCGTAAACATGTGCAATGCGCCTAACTTTACAAGGGGAAAGTGTATTTTCCTATTCATTCTTTTTTAGGAAATCTCACTTATATTTAAGAACTCACATTTTCTTCTCCTTCTCCACAAAATTAAATGGAGCTATTAACACCAATGAAGCATAGACACATTGTAGGAGCTTCCGTGTTGTGTCCGACATGTGTTGACGTGTTCGACATGCTCGAATACGCTCAGACACTCGGTCAACACATGTCGATTTTCCGACACGTGATCAACTTTTCCCAACACGTTTTGACACATGTCCAAGGTATGGTGAGTTTCTGGGCGGGTCTACAAGTGTGAAGGGAGAGAGAATCGTTGAAGAAGACAATGGAAGGTGGAGGTGAGGGCGAGGGAGCAAGGTGAGGCCACAATTGACAATGAGGCCATGATTGCAAGGGAAGGTTAGAGGAAGAGAAGAGATCGAGGCGACCTAGAGGGCCGTGACTGGGACCTCGCGATGGAGGGCTGGAGGTGAGGCTACAGCTGCGGAAGAGGAAGGGCTGGAGGCAAGCGATTGCGAGGCGAGTCAAGCGATCGAGAGAGAGAGAGAGAGAGAGAGAGAGAGAGAGAGAGAGAAAAGAGAGATAAAGAGGAAGAGGGTCGTGCAAGGAGGAGGAGGAGGAGAAGGCGACAGCTAAGTTTTTGAGCTTCTTCCTCTTTTAATTTTAACAAGAAGAGTAGAAAATAAATAAAAAATGGATTTCGATGGGACTTAGCATATAATTTTCAAGAAAGGAAATGATAGCTTGACAGGGGGTGTTGGGGGAAATAAAGTTTTTGGGGGAGTGGGGAGAAATCAGGTAAGGGAGCCTAATGGGGAAATATTTTTTTTTTTTTTTTTTTTTTTTTTTGGGGGGAAGAAACGATGGAAACTCATGACATTTGTACTATTTTGAAAAGTTCCTTTCCGGCGGCCCTTTTTTATTCTTCTTTGAACTTGTGATTCAACATCTAGCACCATAAAAATATAAAGTGCGAAAAATAGAGGAAAAGAAATAAAAAAAGAGAATAAAAAGAAAAAAAATGAATAAAAAAAAACGTGGGCATCTTCTAAAAATGAAGTGATTTTTAAATATTTTTTCTTTATTTTTAATCGAAAATAAATAAATGAGGCTAAAAAATGATTTCAGAAAATAAAATAATGATAAATTTTGATCATTATAGAAGGTCATATATTTATTTAAATAAGTTAATTCTACTTTTTTATTAGTTATTAGTTTTATCAATAATTTTTGTTAAATTTAAAAACATGTCCTTAAACATGGATATGCATTAATTATAAATATATCTTTTGAATTTCCTATGAATAGATTTATTAATATTATTAGCGTAAATTCATTATAGGCTATTTTTATTATTTATTTATTTGTGAATTTGAATTAAAATTAATTAAAAATAAAAATATTCATTTAATATACAACGTGTTCTAACGTGTCGGAATTCACTATTTTTGAAAAATGACGTGTCGCATGTCATGTCGTGTCGTGTCGTGTCACATGTCCCATGTTAGTGCTACTTAGATTAACACCCCTGAAATTTTTATGAGGGGTGAAATTGTAGATTCAACAACAATTGTACTCATTACCATCCATTGTGACCCCTTTCATATTATATTGGCTATAAACGCTTTTGAAATTTTTGTTTGTTATTCTAACATGGATTGCGATTCCAATTAGGGGTGAGTAAGACGGACTAATCAAACTAGGAATAGCCCAAACCGACCCGAACCGGCTGGTTTGGTCTAGTTCGCGGGAGTGCCAATCTGATTCCCAGTTTCTAAAAGTAGAATCGGTGTTTGTGCGGTCCCGTTCTTGATTCCAAAAGGGAATTGGACTGATTGGACAGATTATATATATTTCATTTTTTTATTCCTTCAAACAATAAAAGATGGAGGTTTCATCTCTGTAGGCTTAAAAATAAAAAAGAAAAACGGGACGAAAATTAGTGTTTTTGTCTTGTGCTAGATGGAGGCTTCATCCCTATAAGGCTCTCTGATTGTGTACGTTGATAATTGAGCGATGCCGTTTTATTCTTTAGATGAGAACATGGCTACATAGCTCCTTCCATACTCATTAATGATGAGACATAAATTGGAATTTATCTGCAGGGTCTTTGTATTGTTTCACTTGGTTAAGTATAAAGAGGTGTTTTTGGCCAAACCCTTTTGCTTGCTGTGGAAGCATTGCTGGAGTTAATGCTTTTCGATAGGATCAACTTAATCTATAATTAATATCCCGTTCAATTCAAGCCGGTTCTCTCATCGATCTTTTCTTCTTTCAATTGCTGAGATTACAAGGATCTTGATGATTTTGCTCAATTTAATAAGATCAACTCTTTCCACAAATTGGTTCAGGTTTCATGTCATCTGCTTGCAAAAAAAAAAACAAGTTTGGTAGATATTGGACATAATGGAGTTTTAGAATACCAAACACTTTTATGTGATTGATTCCATTGAATTGGATCGGACCATTGGTCCCAAGACCAGTAGGTCTAATCCTTGGTTCCCAAAAATAAGAACTAGTCATCTTGGTCTGGTTCTCGGTTCTTGAGTAAGATCGGACCGAATCGGAAACCGATCACCCTTAATTTCAATACACTACCAAATTAAACTTTTGCAATTCCAAGTGAATTGAAATTGCAACAAAGTGCATAAAATTCCATTATTTTGCATCGAGTTGCCAAAAAGAAAAAGGAATAACTCTCTCGTTCCAAATTATTAGGACAATGTCCTCAAGGGGCATAAACGGGTTTAAACATAGACATTTATTATCCATTTTTGAACTGAAAGTTTGAAAATGTCATCATCACTAGGAAGGGAGATCATACAGCCCGATTTTATGTCTATCTCAAGGTTTATATTTCGCCTTCCGGGTTGAACCGATTGCCTACACTCGCCTTAGCCCAATTTAAAATGAAAAAGGAATCGATAGGAAGGGAGATCATACAGCCCAATTTTATGTTTCATAAATCTATAAGAAAACAATTGGTTGACCAAGAGAAAATATGCAGTGGAGATACTGAATGGGCCTATTCGCAACGGCCCATTTGTGAGATGACCTAGCCCGAGCCTCGCAGCTAAGGTAAGAGAAAATACGCAGCTCAATGGGTTATAAGAAGAAAAGAAACTAAGCAGCCACAAAGTAATTCATATTTCCTGCCCCTAATTTTTTACTAAGATGCTCATCTTAAGCTCTTATGATTTGTGAGATAAGCAGCATAGCAAAAAATTTTCATAGTTGATGTTGTAGTCTCAATTGGGTCCTTCCATCATCTTCACAAAAAAATTATGTGGTATCTTAAGTCGTCTCTTGAAAGAGGTATTTGATATGTCAAATAGCGTCTTTAGTACATTATTGGGGGGCAGCCTTTCGAGTTTATTAACCTATTTGTCCCCTGTTGCAAACTTTCATAAGGCAATTCAAACCCCATGTTTTGAGTCAATGCGAAGTGCCGATTCTTGTACTATAAGTCCTTTCCAAATAGTTATAAACCTATTACAATTGGGTTAATTCAATCTTAAACATTTTTTTTGGCCAATTGAATCCTAAACATTTTGTAATTATGCTAATTCAGTCATCCAGTCAAATTTGGCAAGCCAACGCAAACATGAATAATTTTTAATAATATTTTTGAATTTTTAATTTCTTTCTCTTTATTTTTTCCCCTCTTCCTTCTTCATTTGGCTAGTTGCTGGATGGCGACGACCGGTAGAGGTGAGGCCTCGATCTAATGACCTAGTTGGCCTTTGAGGAGGCTTGCCTTATTGTCTCTAGGTGAGGGTGAGCTCCCCCAGCCACTAGATCTAGTGAAGGCCAGATTGGTGAGAGACCCTCACTAGATCCTTCGCTAGATCTAGCGGGGGCTCACCTTGCCAGGGGCGGGTGAGGTTGACTCTAGGCCATAGGCATGGGCTTGCCTCGCTAGTGGTTGGGCGAGCACGCCCTTGCCTAATGATGATGAGGCTACCAGAATAAGCCCTCGCCTTTGGCCAGTTGCCTTAGTTTGGCAACTAGCTAGAAGAAGAAGGAAGAGGGAAAAAAAATAAAGAAAATTTTAAAAGTTCAAAAAATAATAAAATATTATAAAAATTATCCATGTTAGTGTTGATCATGTTATGTTAGCATTGGTTGTACCATGTCGATGTCAATCGGCCAAACTTGACCAAATGAATAAAATTAGCATAATTACAAAAGGTTTAGGACTCAAGTGGCTAGAAAAAAGAGTTTAGGATTGAATTAACACAATTGCAATAGGTTTAAGAATTTTTCGGTAATTCTCCCTTGCCAAATAAGATCAGACTATATATGAGATAAGTGCGAATAGAGGATTTAATACTTTGATAGTTGGTCGATTGAGAATTTAAGATTTTATAATAAGCCACAATTAGGTCTCGAGCTAGCTATCAGTGGAATTCAAACAACGCAAAATAACATGAGGAAAATGACCAAAATGCTCCAAGTGAAAGCTACGTCAAATGTTTAGGGCCTAAGGGTGCACATGCCAACGTTTCTCTTCTTTTATTTTTCTATTCTTTTGCTCCCCATAATAGAAAAAAAAATAGAAATCCAATTTATAATGTTAATTAATTTTTCTATTTCCAGGAATAGAAAAGTGATTGAAGAATAGATTTGAAACAAAAATAAGAAATTAAAAAAATAGCTTTTTGATCCTAGGAACAATTTTTGGAAATAAGTCATTTTTTTCTTTTTTTTTTTCTTTCTCTTCCTTGCCACTTGTCGCCCCTCGGCCACCGTTGTCAATTGCCCACCATTGCCCACCGCTATTGGTTGGTGGCAACAAGGAAGAAGAAGGAAAAAAAAAAAAAAATCTTAAAAAATTAAAAGAAATTCTGCATATCAAAAAAATTTGTGAACCATACCAAACACATTCTTGTTCTTTTTATATTTCAAGAATATAATTTTTTTGTAATTTCCATACGCATTTTTTATTTAGAAATTATTTTAGGGAATAGAAATAGAAAAAGATTATTTATGAGAAATTGATCTTCAAAACAAAAATGTTACCAAACAGGTCATAAATCTCCTAGTGGCGAGCTCTAGATTTGATTGGTGCCTTTTCAAACCTTAAGTCCTCAATCGATGAAAATAAAATCTAAAGTTCTCAGTTGACCAATTATAAAAATGTTGAGTCATGTTTCTGCACTTATCCCGAAGAAAAATCCAAAAAAGGGTGAGGCTCTTGGCAAATACCAAAACTCAATAACATGGTAACAGTTCTATGCTAATCACTGGTGGAATTTCAAGGTCGAAAAATCACATTTGGCTCCCTTATCCCATCAAAATAGAGATGATGCCTTTTCATTTAGCAGGTATATTCACAATTCTAGTGAAAATTGAGGCCGATTTACCCTCCAATGAACTTGTGCATAGGAAATTAGCCATAGGCTTGTCAGCCATTAATTCCATGCATTTTTTTTTTTTTTCAATCATCAGATCATTGTGTAGTAAGCCATGTGATGTAAAACATGTCGATGCCAGCCGTCAGATTTGAGCACAGCAAAATTGCTGTGGTTTAACTCACGACAGTCGAATAGCGTAGACTTAGTTGGAAATTAATGACAGGCATAATATGGATTGGACTAAGAACAAACGCTATCCAAGAATTGGAGGAAAGTTGCAAATATGAGTTTTCCATCGAATAACGGAAAGTTATTCAAAACGATGTCTATAAATCGACAATTGAGTTTGAAATTTAGGGCAAAAAGAAGAAAGAAAGACTCAAAATTTGAAAAATAGACATTGATTTCAACTTGGATGGTCTGTATATTTCTTAGATGATGTAAGTGTTACAAGAAATCTTGAGGTATTTGCAACGAGATTACAAGTTTGAAAAACCCACGAAAAAATCTTAATGGAAATAATCATTTAGGGACGAAAATGCATCATGATGAACGGATTTTTCCTTTGTTGGGTTGGGCCATATGACACCGATGGTGCAATGATGAATACGAGCCATTTGACTTAATGGAAAGGGAAAAAATTATAAAATTATATGTGGTATTGGTGGGCATTTTCGTCCCTAAATGATGATTTCCATTGAGATTTTGCGTGCGTTATTCAAACTTGTGATGTCATTGCGAACACCTCGAGACTAAGACTTGGTATCATCCCATAAGTACAGATCATCCAACTTCAAATCAATGTCTCTTTTTCAACATTTTTTAAGTCTTTTTTTTTTTTGCTTTGCCCAGTTTCAAACCTAGGCGGAAACTAAGATCTATTTGAATAACTTTTTGTTATTCGATCATGACTCGTATTCAACCTTCCTCCAATTCTCGGGTAGCATTTGTTCTTAATCCGATCCACATTCATCACGGTTCTTCCGGCCAAGTTTTTACTTTCATGTGCTAAACTACAGCAATATTATCGGGCTCGAAACCGACGTGCGGCGTTGACAGGTTTTAGATCACAGGCTTACAATACACGTGATCCAATGGTTGACAAAAAAAAAAATAATAATAATACTTGGATTCCACGGGCTTCGGCAAATTTCTCGTGCCCAAGATCAAGGGGGAAATTTTTTACTTTTTCTTTTTGGCAATGATTAGCTCCACCACGGTTTATATTATTATCGCCGGAATTTAAGAGCGGGTCTTCTTACTGAGCCTTCATGAATTTTAATTTGATGGTCAAATCATCTACGGAAGAATGACTAATTTCATTATAATCACCACCCTTATCACATGAGGGAGGTGAGGGGTTTGAATCTCCACATTCTCGGGGAGATTGGGATGGGGACGATTTAGTTTCAGGTGTGGATGTGGATTTCGACTCTCACGCCCTTTAAGGAGGCATATCAAAAGTTTAAGAGTGAGAGAGTAAAGTGAGTCTGACAAAAAAAAAAAAAAAAAAAAAAACTACAATGAAGATTGTGATTAAGAAACAAAGTCATGATAGAGACGTTTGCAGATGGAGTAAGGTTGAGTGCAAATTTGCAATGAGATTGGTTATTTGATTTAGTTAGAAAAATTTTAGATTTTTTTCATACTAACAAGAACTTCAGATTTGATATTCTATGCAAAAATTCTAGACCTAGATTTACTATATATTCATTTTATGGAAAATGAGCGATTTAGAAAGTATTTTCCGAAAAGTGATTGCTTATATCGTTTAGGAAAATTAGTTAATGAATAATAATTTTCGATAACAATTTATGCCTAACTGTTTTCATGGGCAAAGAAAATTTTTTTCATTCAATTATTTTTTTTAAATGATATAAGAAATCATTTTTTAGAAAATATTTTCAAACTACTAATTTTTCACCAAACAAATACCCTAATCTATGAATGTATTTGTATTGGGGTTTTGTGGTATGATTTTAGGTCAATGCCACTTATGCATTTGAAAGGGCCATCTCAAGTGGCCGGAGAAATTTTCTCTAACTAATTTTCTTATTTATAACTTATAAACATAAATATCACTCACATTTATTTTTAGTTAAATTTACATATACATGGTATCCATGTTTATAACTCTCGTATCAAAGGTTTGATAGAGGATTCCTTCAATTTAGAATGGATAAAAAATGTCCCGTTTGAAATAACACAAAAGTTAATAATTGTGATATCATAGAGGCCATCCATCCCCAGTTGCAGGAGACTTCCTGCAACTAAATCTTACAATTCGTAAAATGCAAACATGGACATTATCCACTCACAAATTTAATTAAAAACAAGGCTATATTTCCCATCATCCTAGTTGGTGGAACAATGCCTCTCAATGGTAAGTTCTAGGCTATGTTCCCATCGAACTTGTGTAAATATTTTCGTTTATATACAGGCCAAACTAAACAAATTTCACATGTTTTCAAAATGTATTTCCAAAAGCAAATACTTATTTCTAATCCATGAATATACAAGCTCGATCATCTTGATCATATAGGATTTCCTGCTCATGGATAAAACTTTACATACGTGTACACAAACGAAAAGATAAAAACTACAAAAGCATGGATCCAGCCAGCTAGTTTCAGGAGTCAGTGTAACACTTGAATAACAATCCAAAGAATTTAGCTCCAATATTTCTGGTACATGCAATTCGAACCTAGTTATTCTCAATCTTGTTTGGAATGGAGAACAAATCTGAATGAAATTGTCAGACGCTAACATCTATCATCCAACCAGAAAACAACAAATGCTCTTACAACTCTCTGTCAAAGCCTATTCCTAGATCAACATCTTTGTGTTCTCACTATAAAAGTCAGCTAGCGGTAGCTCCAATGTGTTGAATAGAATTCAATCCACGCCACCAAAAGGCCTCCCTCCTCTTTCGGCTCGTCGAACTCCTCTTTCGGCTCGTCCGACATCTAATTGGACTTAAAAGTAGCAAACCTTATAGCCCCCACATTGAAAAAAAAAAATTGTAGCTTCCCTTTTCAACGGTCAAAGGAGAAAAATATTTAATACCCCACAAATTCCAAATTTTTCTCTGGCTGCCAGAGAACAGTCCGTTCCATTTTTTTCCTTTTTGATTTGTTTTGTCTTCTCTGTTTTGGCCTCTCTCTTCAGAAGTCTGGCAATTCTTCTGCACCCCCAGCTCTTATGAAAAGATCGAACCAGAAGTCCATTCCATTATCGACATGGCTTAGACCATCACTAGGCCACCCTTGCACATTATCAGCCATTGGAGCCACCGAGTACTGAGTTTGCGTATCTACGTCGAAGCAGGAAAATGCAGACGAGTCGCTCGAGTATTCATCAGGTAAAAGCCCTGGGTTGTCCGACCAAAAACTCTCGTCGATTAAAGGGAAGGACTCCTTGGAGTATTCCATGTCCTCACTCTTGATGTCGATGTTGTTTGCCTCTCCAATTCGTGTGGACGTTGAAGCATCCGTGACCGAGGATATTTCGCTCGAGGAAGGTTGAGGCGACATTGGAGCATGGACTGAACTTTCCAACAATCTCGGTATCATTGGCTCAGAAGAATCCAAATTGAATGATTTGTTGTTGGTCATTGTCGTCGCTGGCGTGACTTGATTTTGTTTGAGCCTCTTCTTCAAATGTGTGTGCCACACATTTTTTATTTCGTTGTCTGTGCGCCCCGGTAATCTTGCTGCAATAGCTGACCACCTGAAATTTCGCAGTGAAATATACAAATCAGACAAACCTACAAGGATCTTGTAATGTTGTACATGAAAACCGAGAAGATGCTAAGTGAAAGCAGAAATTTAAGCAGGTCTTGGCTTATTAAGCAGAACACTCCATGTGCAGTCACCATTTAGTGCTCCAAACCAGAGAATCTTTCTGCAGCACGCTTGTTTGTTTTTTATCAAACACAAAACCCCTTTTGTATACTCTGCCAGCCATTTGTTAATTAAGATTAAAAAAAAAAATAACTCGTATCGTTCTCCAAGGGCTTAAACTTTTCGAGAACACATGGTTATGATTGATGGTTATGATTGATAGAGCTCCGCTCTCACAATTGGGATCGGACTGGTAAACAGCCCTGCTCCTAATTCATGTTTCCTCATGTTCGTTCATTTCGTATTTGCTAACAAGCAAATATAAACCATAAAGGAAACGACATAGAGTCCACCAAATTAAGAGAGATGATTAATAGATTGATAAGTGAAAAATACCTATTTCCAAGCATTTCATGCAACTTAATGATTGTTTCCTCTTCTTCCCTATTGAAATTTCCTCGCTTTATATCAGGCCGCAGATAATTTATCCACCGAAGCCGGCAACTCTTCCCGCATCTCAAGAGTCCTATAAAGGAAGAAGAAGGAGATCAGCGAGGAAACAAAAGGAAACCGAAGTTGCATATATATATATATAGCACTAACGTAAAGATTAATTAGTATTGTGTAGTGATGTTTCTTAGCTTGCATGAGACATGCAAAAGAGCAGATCAAGCGATTCGGTATTGAACTTTAGTTGCAATGATTTGTGCAAATGCTCCATTTTAGGACCAAAAGGGAAAAGAAGATGGAAAAAAGAAAAGGAAAAAAGAGAGGAAGAAAACCCAGATTATAGTAAGATTCTCATAATGAATTCTTTGGGGGTATTCAGCAGATCATGGCTAGCTTTAAGTCTTAAATAATATTCCAAAGGACCATGGATTATCAAGTTAATTTACCAGCTTGCTTGGGAAGAGCCCTCCAATTTCCATGACCATTCCTCTGGATGTAAGAGATCAAGACTTGATCTTCGTCAGACGTCCATGGACCCTTCTTTAATCCCATCTTCTCACAGCATGGTGCTCTCACCATCTTCTTTGCTTCTTCTTCCTGCTTGCTTTTACTGCTAAATCTCTCTCTCTCTCTCTTTTAGCTCTTTGAGAGATATCTCGCTTCCTCTCTCTTTCTCGATGACAGACAAGCAAAGATTCGGGAGCTGGTTGTTTTTCTTCTCGGCCCAGACTGGCGTTTTATACTTGCATCCAACCTTGAAAAGTCAAGACAACGTGCTCATTCAAATCTGATTAGGCATCTTCCAGGAAAAAGCCTCTCCTTTCTCTCTCTCTCTCTCTCTTTAAAGATTAAGGGTTTTAGACGAAGACTGAGTAAGATGCTAATGAGTGAGGCCATGGGAGTGGCAGATTCACGGGTTGTCTTTTAAGGGGCTATAAAGTACACAAAAAAGGTGTTGAATATCAGACAAAAGATCGTGCATTGATCTCCTGTTGGATTTGATAGAAATATATGCTGCCCTTTGAAATGAACTATTCACGGACCCAAATAAAGAAGATGACGGTGTGAGGTGTTGAAGAAGCCAAAATAGCCATCTTGACATTCGCATTTAAATAACCTTTTCTTCAATCCTCATTACGTTACTTTTCGTTGTTGAATTAACGCTAATTAAGTATATTAAATTTGATAACTTTTTGGCCAAAATAACAATTTTTTGTATCTACCTAGTGGAGGTAAGAATGCTAAATTTGATTTACAAAGACTATGCTGCTTTTTTTTTTTTAATTATATAACCTGAAACACAAGTGGATGCCTGCTTACACTTGAAGATCCATGGAAGACACCCGGTAAGTTTGACGAAATGATTTGATAGATGTCCTTAATTTGTGCATGTGACCCTAACATGTCGTTAGTAAAATTTGAACAAATAACTTTCAGTTTCGAAAAAGAAAAGGTAACTTTCAGTTTCTATGCTAAAATTCCCTAAAGCCCTAACCAATGGCTATTTTATTCAATTGGTTAATCAAATCACCTAGCATAATTCATGTTGTTCTCTGCCAGTAGCATTATCCGTTTAACCCAGAACTCATTATCATTAATTTATCTATTAACTAGAGATTCTTTTGAATTAGTCGTAGATGAACAGGTTTAACTAGTCAAATTGGTAAAAAAAAATTCCAATTTGTATTTGATTGAATGACCTATCCAAATCTATATGTAATTGGACGGCCTGACAGTTACTTTTAAATAACCCTTTTTCCTCAATTCCTAATTGAGTTACTTCTCAATGTTGAAAATCAATAACAATAATATAATATACTAAATAAGTTTAAACAAAGGTAATGTGGTTCACAAAGTTAATTTGATTTACAAAATATATTTGCTGTAAGTATGTTAAATTTGGTTATAAATAATGTGACAATATCTTAGTAGACATTGAAAGTGTCTATATGTTGGCTAATATATTTATTTATAACGTAGAAATTATCTGTGGATGAAGAGGTTTAATCGGTCAAATTGATCAAAAATGAAATTATGTAATTAAATCCCCAGTCGGCAGAAAAGATAATATATTTTGATTTGGTGATTGGTCTTACTTTGCACGGAATAGATCACGTCAACTTGTTGCCAATGAAAATATAAATTAACTCATTGATTTTTGTTAGTCTACTTCCAGATAGCAGTATTTAGCAATTGAATTTGTGAGGAATTGGAGTCTATCAATTGAGGTGATTTTCTAGATTTCTAGTTGCAAACTTGTCGATCTAATATATTCCATGGTAATTATTATTATTATTTTATCTATGTAAACAACATAAAACCTAGTCAATATCATATTATAAGAGACGATATACCTAATACACGTCCCCGATGTTTGAAAGAGGAGTGTGAACTAATATATTAGAAGAGCCTATGACTAATGTATCGAATTGATGTAAGACTCTATTTGTTTAGTAGAAAAATGAATGATTTGAAAAATATTTTTCTAATAATAATAACTTATATCGCATAAAATAATGAGTCATGAAAAAATTTTCATTATTGACAATGATTTATATTTAAACATTTTCGAAAAACATGGAAAAATTTTTCATTCAAATTTTTGACTGATAAAAATAATTATTTTTAAAAAATATCTTTTAAATCATTTGTTTTTCCACGAAAACAAACACACCATAAGTAAATGATTGCTTGCTATGTTGAGAAACCAATTTATGTTTTGGCATTTCTAACATGGTCTAACGAAATGGATGAAGTGTTCGAATGTGAGCCCATTTTGGATTTTTTTTTCCTATTATCATGTTCGTGCTCCCTATTAATCTTTTTGATGTGATTACATTCATAAAAATGTATTTCAGGGTATTGATTAATCGTAATAAAAGTTTTGATATCTTGATCTACCAAATCGACATTTTAGTTATTCAAAATAAAAAATTGTCCAAAAGATGAGAGAGGAAAATCTCTGAATTTATACGAAGTACAATATAAGCGAAAGCAACTTGAAACTCGCAAATGGGGTGATTCCGGCAACAAGAGAGGAATCTCTGAATTGTATTCTGAAGATATTGATGAAGCTGTCCTCTTCTAAAATAAAACAAGTATTTAAACTACAAAAACCCTAATCGACAAATGAAACACAATCCAACCAAAAAAAGAAAACAAAGACAACACAGCATTAATAAAGAAAAGACAAAATGGTCTGAAATTACGCAAATAAATAGCCTGAAAAATAGAAAATTAATCCGAAATTCATGAAAACACTGGATTTTGAGGCCGAAAACAATCTAAAACGGCCTACTTGATTTGGCCACAACCTTATACACTGAATGAGTTTTTAGATTAGGTGCATGACCATAAGTTCAATTTTCCATATATCACCAAGTATAAATAATATCATATTTGGTCATTCATTTGGATTTGACCCGTGTCTTGTATGATACATAATATAAATGTGATAATTGGTTGTGTAAACTTAACACTATTAACTTATACTTAGAAATTCATACTTAGAAATTCTACTAGTGAAATCCGTGCGAGTTAGAAAACAAACAAGTGACGACACTCCATTCCATTTTTTTAACACAATTTCTGCATATGTACTATTATGGTGGTCAATCGGACAAATGTGAAAGCCGATTTCATTATAGATTTTGAGAGGAAACAATTTGTTTGAAAAATGGTAGAAAAGCGGCTGACGGCAAGATATTTTACAAAATCAGAAATTTAATTTCTCTGCTCAAAGAAAGGAGCACGTGGCAATTTCCACACGGTCCATTTTGGCTCTGGCCGATTTCAAGAAGTCAAAATAGTGTAGAGAAAAATAATGTGTAGCAAGCTAAGGGACCTACTGCCATATATATAATGGCCAACCTATGTCTTGGACAATAGTGTAGAGAAAAATAATGTGTAGCAAGCTAAGGGACCTACTCTTCTTGAATGAAGTTAGTTTTTACGACAAAAAAAAAAAAAAAAAAAAAAAACCTATGTCTTGGACAATAATATCCTTTGATTTCCATAAGGTGGGAGAAATCGCATGATCCAGTAAATATGGATGATACGATTTTATGAATCTCACGAAATAAATTACATTTCTTTTATCAAATGCGATAACAACACAAATAATCTAAATATGTGTGCAAGAGATGTATTTTTTCGAATATGCCGTTGCCCAGATTGTGATATCTATTGATCTTTTGATCTTATGGGGGAGGAAATTCATCCACGTTATGCTACCTAAAAGTGATTATCGTCTCAAGATGACCATGCATTTGTCTCTCTCCACACTTTCTTGCCATATTAGTTGATCTTAACCTTCCCATATTTTTTATTTTGCTTTCTCCTTTTAGTGCTCTTTTTACTAGGAAATATTCGGCCCGATTTACTCCGTCCAACGAATATATTTTTGACTAAGTTTAACCTAAGATTGAAGCCGGAAACGTACTGCAGGATTTCGTGATGATAGACGAATGCACTTCCTTAGTACGACTTCACAATATTGTTAACTAGAGGTATTAGGTAACTTGATATGCATGGACCGATTCTAGGCTTTGAGAAATCTAGGATTGGATGGTCAAACATGGGCCACATCTGTTGGGTATTTACCATCGGCGAACAGTTCAAAACCTTTGATTTAGCCATATCGAGTTTAATATTATTACACGTTTTGTAAGTTCTAGTTGCTATATAACCGCGATTTCGGTATCTTAGTTCCAATTAAGCATAGGTGTCGTCTCTTATCTTTTGACATTGGCACATCATGTTGACGTTATGGTTTAAAGTTTGTGCGAGTCTTGCGCATGGCAGGACCAATCCTCCACTCAAATCATATTTAACTTTGCTCTTGAGCTTTCAACGCATGACATTAGCATATATAAATATGCAGTTTTTTAATGCTGAAGCAGTGATGTTTGACTTTGACTGACTTGTTAAAAAAGAGTGGCTCAGGGTAACAGATATTGGAGGGTAAAAAACCTATAGATTCTCACAACCTTCATCAATAAGATTGATCAAGATATAACCGACCTACGCCATGGATTGAATGAAAGTTGTAAACCCGACTTTTTTAAGAAAACTAATAACTGGTACTATGTATTATGTGAGAATATACCTTTTTAGATTGCTTCATGGTTCCTCTAAGAATATTTAATATTATAAAGAAATACTTATGTGACTGTTTTTAATATACTGTGATATTAATAACTTGTTCTGGGTCAAAAAAATAAATAATAAAATATTAAAAATTATTATGGGATTCATTTCTTTAAAATTTATGACTTATAACATGTTGTTACTTTCTCATTGGTCCAAAGACCGTCATGCTAGCAAAACATAAATTTATATCATATATTAATCTAATGGTTTAAGCTTTTAGAATAATTGTTGAGGATCTCACAAAATCTCACATAATATCATGTACAAGGTCATGAGTTTTAATCTTTTCAGGGTCTTATCTTACAAAATCTCACATTGTATCGTAAATTTTCTTACATTGGAAATTTTGCACGAGTCCACTATGGAATTATTCCATTAGATGCCAAAATGAAAATCTTTGTGATTACATTTTCTTCCAAAATAAAAATAATGAATGAATTCTACCATGCACTGTCTTTGAGTGATTAGCCTCAATGTTAGTACATCTCCCATTTCACTTATCATGATTAGCAAAATTGGTAGATGCATCTGTGGATGTCCTCACTTATTCGAAATCCATCAATTATATGCAATTGGGTTATTTGAGATCTAATAAATAGACAAAAGGAGTTCAAAGACAAATTTAACATGTATTCAGTCGCTTGATTATCACTTGCCACGCCATTTAACAAGTGAGATATAATTTTTTTCAATATCTGTATGTCGTTTGTTAATTAGTATTTAGGTTTACTTTTTCCTTTTTTCTTTTTTTCTCTTTTGTGTGTCCGAAGTCCATAATAAATTGATCATGGAGGGAAAAATTAAATTACATTAGAAAATAGTAGTAAATAAAATTATTCAATGTTTTTAATAATTTTTCTAATTTATAGTTCAAGTTTTAGAACAGTGTTGCAAAGTAGTTTCACCAAATCAAATTGAAATTTAATTCCATTGCAGCTCAAACTGTTTTTTCTTGCAACATACGAAGAATCCTTATTGGATTACATTTTTACTCGAACCAAACAAAGAAGTCGAGATCCTCCTTCCCTTCTTCTTCTTCTTTTTTTTTTTTTTTTTTTTTTTTTTTCTAAATTTTTTTTCTTATTTCATCCCACTCCTCGTAACCCTAGCTCGCTTATGTTATCGTTCCTCCCAAACAGGTTAAGGGAAGGAGGAGGCTCAGAATCTTGATTTCGAATATGCCGAGCATTATTTTTTGTAATAAACTCGATCCTTTTTCAATTAAGCACAAAAACTTTGACATTGACCGGGGTCATGTGTGGATGCACGTGCTGGGATCGTTGTCTTTTAGCACGAAATGTGGCCTTTTTTCTTGGCTGAATGCGATCCAGATGACAAGACGACAAAGTAATACGGTGGGGTTATGAATATGTATCCTGTTCACCAGAATGCACCAACCAAGTCCATTTGAATATTTCACGATGTCTTTAATATGACATTGTGTCTTTATCTACTTTTTTTAATAAGGAAATCGAGCTATTTTTTGGTCGGAAAGGAAATGGAGTTGAAAATTGACATTTTTTTCGATTTTCGCGACTAACTTTTCCGTTGAATGCAATCTATATATTAAGATCGTGCTCACATTTTTTATATTCATATTGCATTGGAGCGCTACTTAGACATATTATAGTAAACAACAAATAAATATTTATAAGACAGAAGCCGCAATCATACCCCTTCCATTTTCTCCATTTTCATTTTCTCACTTACTAGTGTGTGGAGCAAAAGAGAGTACAAAATTGAATAAATGGAAAATTTAAAAAAGGAGCTCGAAACACCCTTATTTTCTTAAGAAATAATTCAAGTAAGAGCTTGAAGTGACTTATTTAGTCTCAAAAAAGGTCTAATCCACCGACTAGCCAAATCTTCAATGGCCGGCGAGCACATGCATCTCATGTGCTAATTTCGATGAGACGCTAAGGGGTGTTTTCATCTAAAAGTAATTTTTTTCCTTTTCTTTTCAATTTATTGTTGCTCGTCTTCTTCCTTCTTCCTCCTAAATGAACATTCCAAAATCTGGTGTTGGAAATTATCGATTGTATGTACCATCTCTTCATGCTCCATTCATCCTCTACTTCCACACAGACACTTCAATGATTCTCTTATAAATTTCATAGGGTTCATCTCGATTCTTTAATTAGTCTCTCTTCCAGCCCAATTCACGTTGCCTCTCTGCCCTCCCCATTACTCGTAGGATCCCCCCTCCGCCATCGTTGTTAGTCATCGTTACTTTTGCAATCACAATCTTGAATGGAAAACTTCGGACAACACCACTTCTAGCGACGGCGCCTCGCTATAAGCGGTCCCTCGGAGCCGCTGCTGAAGCGGTCGATATGTTCACAGCATCCTACTGGTCGTGCTCTTTGCTGTCACCTTCACGCTTTGGGTCGTGCTCCAACGTAGCTTCATTTATTCCTTCTATTGGGAGCGTGCAACAAAAATTCGATACCTTTCGCTTGAGGAGATCGCAAGAGGGAGCCCAAGTTCGAGCATGTTAATATATCCAATTGGACCACCTTTCCTTTTACATAAACTTAGCTCAACTTGAATCTCTAATGCCCAACTTCATCCTTGGTCCTCTTTCTTTGGTCGAATCATGAAGTTTGCCATTGGGCGTGCGTTGTTACACCACAATGCCCAACTACCTAGATTCCTTTTTTGAGATATTCACCCAACACGAGAACAAATTGGAGCCCGCCAATCTACCATTGACTCTAATACCATTTGTTGAGAGTGCAAGCAAAAGTCCAATATGTTCACTTAGGGAGATCACCAAAGGGAGAGTCTAAATCCAAACTTGTCAACATAACCAGTTAGATTCACCTTTACTCAAAAACTTAAACCGATAAGTTATATGTTACTTATGATGTATTAACTTATCAACACCACACCCATTCTCTGATTTAAGACTTCTCCAATACAACCCACATGTGCTTTGATACTATTTGTTGGGAGTTCGAGCAGAAGTCCGATACCTTCATTCAAGGAGATTGTAAAGGGAGATACCATGTCCAAACTAGTTAATATATCCACTTGGACTTACATTCACACAAAAAATTAAGCCAATGGGTTATGAGTCAGTTGTGACAACTTTACAATATCACACCAATTCACCAATGTAGAACCTCTCTAATACAACCCACACATGCATCTTAACAATCTCCCATTCACATGTGAGTTCCAGTGTTAGGTTTATCCCCCTTTAATTCAAGTATCATTTTACATTAACTTATCTCAACTTGAATCTCCAAGCACAAATTCATCCCTAGTCTCTTTCTTTGAACTGAACCATGAAGTCTGCAATTAGGCCAGCTTTGTTACACCATGACAACCACTTGCTTAGTAATCGCATTGGTCACCAAATTCATTCCTTAATATATTCACTAAACACCATAACAAAATTAGGAGTTCACAAATCTACCATTGGTTTTAATATAATTTATTGGGAGCGTGTAACAGAAGTCCAATGCTTTTTGCCTGGGGAGACGCAAGAAGGGAGCTAAAGTCCGAACCTGTTAATATATTTAGTTAGATCCATCTTTACTAAAAAACTTAAGTCAATCAGTTATGTGTCGACTAGTATATATTGGTTACTCGACACCACATGAATTTTCCAATGTGATATTATTTTAACACAACTTACACGTCCATTCTAACACCTTCGAGCTCGAACATTATGGGCTTGCAAGATGGCAGGTGCCAATCTTCAACTCCTCCATGCTCAAGTATGTAGAGATCTACGGTGTGTAAGATGATGGATAGTAAAATGTAAAAAAATAAATATTTTTGGACAAAAATGTCCCTAACCATGTCATCGAAATTAGCAAGTGAGATGTATGTGTTTGTCGGCTAGGGAAAATTCCTAGACCCTTATTTGAGACTAAGGAAGTCACTTCATGCCTTTATTTGAAACAAAATCTACAATGAACCTTTTTTTTTTAGAAAATGAGAGAACCTTGAATCCCTATTTAAAATTTTCCCTTGAATAAATGCTAAAAAATTAATTAAGAAAATATAAAATGTCAACGAAAAATAGGAAGTGTGTTGTTATTTCATTAGTGGAGAAAATGACTGGTGGATGATGAAAAGATAACTTCTTGCAGATTGATTCCATTAGGTTGTAATAAAATTGAACCTACGTGTCGCATGTACTTAATCCAAGCACACATGTATGTTCTTTAGCACTAACTAAATCAATCACATAGGGTCTATATTATAATTGTGAGATTTTGTGAAATCACCGATAACTATTCTAAAAGCCTACACTATTAGATGAATGAGTACAAAACGAAAAAAGGGCTCAAATAATTGATCTTGCATAATGTGATAACGCTTAGTTTTTTTAGATTGATCTTGTTTCATCATGGCGTAGCTTCTGCCATTATCTTTGCCCGTAGTAGGATTTGACCGGAGAAAATTCAATGGATAAGGACAATCTTCTTCATATAATAATAATAATAATAATAATTTTAATTCGCCGGCAATGATAGGTGGCCTGCGCGCTGGGGACCAAGTACAGTACGAAAATGTCGTCCAATGCAATTAGACGTTTCTAAATCTGGAAAAGGGTTGCTGAGTAAAATAATTGGCCGATGTGTAGTCGGCGAGTGCATGTTCGGGCTTTATGGTCAAAGTCAAATACAGGGGCTACTGGTTTTTTTTGGCAGTTCCATGCATACATAATTCGCATTATATCTGTAGTCTAAACAAACATATGCCGTGTATCTTATACATTATACAGATAATCTGTCTAATTTATAATGGTGACGGCCGTGGTGGCTTCACCAAAGGTGGCGGCGGCAGCAAGCATTTGCGTGGATAGGAGACGATACCGTGGGACAGAGATTCTCAATGAGGTAAGATTGAGTGGAGATTTAGGATTTTAATCGCAGAATTTGTCTATATATACGGTACTCCGATACTTGAAGAGCGATAAAAGAATTGTCTTCCAAAACACTTTTCTCTATAGAGCTTCTTGCTACGATTTGGGTGGGCCAATTGAGTGAGTGGGTGATCGATGAGGGACGGCTGAGTTTAGTGGATCTAGTAAAAGGGTGAACAAGTCAAAGAAAAATACTGCACGGTCACGGTCCGGTCTCAAACGTCGGCCCGCAATTTAATTTTTTTACAACGAGTAGGAGGAAAGAGAGGGGAAGGGAGAATTTATGCAGGGCGATGCTTTAACGCCGGCCGCACATGCAACTGTCCAACATGTGGTTCGACGGTTCCAAAGAAATTAAAAGAATATTTTAACTTTCGAAGGAAGCTTTAGGCGAGAGCACTCTTATGTTGCAGCAACAAACGCTTTGACGTAATAGCAATTTCATGTTGGCTCATTAAAATATACATTCGATAGTTGCTATGAGTAACGTAAAGGCATAAACAAACAAAACAGTCAAAGCAAGAAGGAACTACAAAAATCAAATTTGAACACCAACGATTAACGTGGCGTGGCAATGTGTCTACTTCACATGAATAGATCGATGAGGTAATTCCACTATGATCATTTGAATGCTCACGCCCAATTATTTTATCAATTGTAGATACGCCCAAACCCACAAGAATCAATTAACAAGAAAGGACTTAATCTCATGTTCAATGTTGAACAGGAAACTTTGAGCCTTTTGTCACCGACAGCTATAACTATTATGAAACCGTTGTAGTAAAAACTCTTTAATATGCACAAAGAAGTAACATGACGCAAGATTTATGAAGTAACGACTTACGAAAGTAAGCAATGGTACGTTTACTAGAATTGTTCACGTGTAAATTAAATTTATTTACTGATGTAGTCCTAGCTAGATATGTGTTTTTTTTTGTTATTTTTTTAGTCGGTAGATATATGGTTTTATTTAGTCGTTAAGTAATGTGACTATGGTGACACATTGCACTAGCGTAAAGCAAATTTAGTAGCATCTTTCAACCTCAAACTTTAATCCAAAAGTCTCATCATAGGTCATGTTTGTCATACCAAATTCAAAAGTGGTGCTTTCAAACGAGGGTAGCATTGTTATTTAGTCAAAATAATATGCAAGATACGTCCTAAATCTCTCGTATTCAAGTTGGAAATGTGCTCTTCCTACAACTTTGTAAAGGTCAAGCTTTAGACCATTGGCATTCATGCACCAAAGCGGGACTTCAAGGCCATTCATGCATCCGAGCGGTCCTCCATTTTACTTTCGCAATCAAAGCCATTTCACCTTTCCTTTCAGTTGACTGACCAATGCACTTTCGCTCTATCCTATCCTTCTTAGTCTACGTTACGTCACGCTAGTTTCTATTGCTCTTTTTTTTTTTTTTCTTTTCTATTTTCCGTTATTAACTTCTTCTCATGTTGTCTTCCTCTTGAAATTATACATTGCTTCACTATGGAATTGGGTTGCCCCAAAAATCTCATATGGGTTGCGTTTTTCTCTAACCCTATGATTGCGGTTGTCGTTATGGATTGCAAGCATGAATGTCACCAATACGTCAATGCAGTTTAAGTAAATGAGGGTTATAATGGACCCATCATAAGACTGATTGGAGGAAGTTTTTGATCGTACACAAATGGGGAGTTGGCCCTTTGGCCTATAAAAGTTGGCCAATCCTAAGTTGCTCTTGTGGATCGTCGCTACATATTCCCGTTCTTCACGTGAATACAGAATTTCTAACGAAAAAGAAGTCATTAGCCATCGTTGCTCTATCACTTTCAAGCTAACCTAATCGACATTTTTTTGTCTCTGGGCTTCTCTAGTTGGGTATGATTAGTTCTTGATGCACCAAGAAAACAATAACGACATGAGAGAAATCAAAGAGATAGGACAATGATGGCTTGGTCAATTTGTATAGAGTCGTCCTATTATACGCAATGATATCTGGACGTTTTGCCCTACTTTTTTTTTTTTTTTTTTTTTACGTTTGGCCCCTACTTTATTCCTATTCTAACGCTCACTCCTTCTTTCGCCCCGTAGGGGATTCGAACCTCCCACCCCCCTTCCAAGTTGGAAGGGTGGCCATTGGAGCAAACCCCAATGGTTGTTTTGCTCTACTTGCTTACGTTACATACGGACATACATAGAATTGGGTGGTTATGTACGAAAGAGTGGGGATTTGGACTAATTTTTTTGCTAGGAAAAGGTGAGTGGTTGAAAGAAATGTCTGCTTAAATATAAGCTTATTCTTTAATTTTTTTTATTTAACTCAGGACTAAAAATGAAAACTCCTTGAGACAAAAGCAGTCTTTGTGGTTATAATATCAGAGATTATTTGAGTTAAAAAATGAATAAAGTTATATTAAAAAAGATAAATTTAAACTAACAGTTATAATCTTTTTTTTACCTCTTTAAAGTTTATATGTAATCTTATGTTCATATAGCTTGGGGTTTTGTGTGGATTCTTGGGTGACTGTCTACTCATTCACGTATATGACACGTCGTACCTATGTTATTTTTCATAAATTTGACATAACTTTTTGTGTCCTACAAACAGTTAAACAATTTTCAATTAGTTACTATTTGTATAGTAAGATAAGATCTTATTATGGGGAACTGTGACCAAAACGAATTTGGATACGATAAGTTATAATGAGGAATTTGTCTTTCGGGAAACCATAAAAGTGCCTCTCTATCACTATTTCCAAAATTAAAAGACCATTTGCGAATAGGGAACTATACAGATGCCATAATTAAAGTAGAATCCAAGGTATTAAGATATCCTAAATTTGAGTGGTCAATTTAAATATTAAATTTACCTCTTTATTATGGTTGACATAAATCGCCTAACTAAAAATAAATGACAAAGGGCTCGTTTGATGAAACTAAAAAAATAAGCGCTGAACATTTAAACACGAATTCAAATGTTGAAAATGGAAATTAAAAATTTGTTTGGATTAATTAGTGAACATTAATAATATCTTTTCGTACATGGAATTGTGATCATTATTGGTATGTTCTAGCCATATAGTTCGTAAGATTCTAATTGCCATCAATTACTTTTTGTACTTAATGTATTAGGTAGCCGCTTCCTTACTTGTCCCCACTAAGTGGTTTTCTTTTCTTAATTGAATCTTCTAAGTCATTGTTTGTCATATATCAAACTTTCCTAATCTTTTTTTGTGGTCGGTAAACATTCCTATTCTTAATAAGATGTTTTTACCTACTTTTTATTTATTTTCCTTTTCCTCCCTCTTCATTTCTCCCATTTTCTCGCCCCCTATCTCTCCGAGCAGGCCTTATTCTACGGTGCACGTCTGCTGTGCATTGCAACTCTCGTTGTGGTGTTGTTTTCGTCCACCTAATTCCTCTCCCTTCCCTTCCTCCCTCCCTCATTCTCATTCAACGACCATGGATATTCTCATCTTGAATTTGAGGTCATCAAGCTCCATCTTCACGGATTTCGAGGTCCCAAAATCATTGTCTCGAACTTTTTTTTTTTTTTTTTGTGAAAGGTAATTAATATATTGAAAAAAAACGAGTGAACAAAGAGAACACGGCATTAAAACTCACATTCAAAACAACGGATTATAATGAGTGGAGGGATGCCGAAAAAAGCCACAGCCGTGGCAACCCAAATATCAGATCGAAAAGTTCTCACATCTTAAATATCACAAAGAGAGAGATGGAGAGAGAGGGAGAGTTTTCCTTTAGAGCCCTTAGAGAGGATCTAGGATGTGAGAATGTCACAAAAGTCATCAAGAAAAATAGTCATATTTTTCATTCGAGTAAAACTATGGCAGAAGTCCTAAACATTTAACCAGTTTGATCAATTGAGTCATAAAAATTTAACTTTAGTTCATCGAGTCCTATGCATCTTTAGATATCTATAATAAACTCTTACAAGCATCCACGACACTAAATCTAGGACAGGTAATGAGTTAAAACAACTTAATTCTACATTTTTAGAGACGGTTAGGATGAAATGTTTAGGGCTTTTGTTGCACTTATCCGAATTATTTTCTGTGCAAATACTTTTATTGCACATTGATTATGCAATGCAATATAACGATACATTGAAAAATTTACAAAAGAAACACGAAACACGGAATCCTTTTTAACTCATTATAATTTACATGACAACTTCACAATGGTCTAGACTTGTTCCACAATGACGGTTGAAGGAGAACATATTCTTGATTAGGTGAAAACGTTACCTAATCCACCTAATCAAGAAGAGAGAGAGAGAGAGAGAGAGCATTGATTTAATGACTTTTGCTTTGCTCGTGGAGAGAGAGAGAGAGAGAGAGAGAGAGAGAGAGAGAGCATTGATTTAATGACTTTTGCTTTGCTCGCGGAGGATTTAAAGGAACTCGGTCCACACTTTCTGAAACAGCCTGAAGAACAGTTCTTTCCCGGAAGCCCCCTTTTCCTCTTGGTGGAATACGAGGAGTTGAAAAGTATTTTATTTTCCCTTTGAAGGGATCGGTGTAATTTGGCGACGGCAAGCCAATCCCAGATGAACTGAGGACTTTTTGTCGGCGTATAATTTAGCGCAAGTGAAAATCATGTCAACGGTTCTAGAGTTTGATGCGGTAATATTGCCAAAAAAAAAAAAAGTTCATAAAAAAAAAAGTCTGAACTTTTTTAATTTGACCAATTTATTCGTAAAATTTTTAACGATTTGTAAATGTAGACATTTTGGTCAATTTTAATCAGAAATCGCTGACATGTACGGTATCTGCTTGATATGGTACAACCATCGGACAGTCGGTGACAATATAGACAATTTTTTGCAATTTTAAAAAATTTTTAAAAATTTTCTCTTTCCTTTTTTGTTCCATTATGAGCCAGCAACCCTTGCCGGCACTGGTGAGGTCGTGGATTGGTGGAGAGAAAAAAAAAAGTCGAAATTTTCTTTAAAAAAATTATCCACATCAACGCCAGTCACGCCACTTAGGATAGTTGGCGTCAATGTTGGCCATTTTTAGGTTGCTGTCGAACCTGCTGTCGAACCTGCTGTCTTTGGGTTGATCTCAAACTCTTTGGTTCTCAATGGACTTGGCACCACAAGTAACAAAATACAACCCTCCAATATTTAAATTAGTACTGAAAACAGTGACTCATCAATTTGCCTAGTTCAACCTTTTTGTACGGGCACTTTCGATTTCCTACCATTTAATACTCACGCGTGGGTATATATAAAAGCATTTGTAAGTATGTACACGGGGGGTTTGACTGGTTCAATGTGCATGATAAGAAAGATTCCAACGAAACAGTCGGAACATAGAAAACAGTTGAGAGAGACAACCCAACAAAGATCGAGCCACATGCAAGTAATCTCAATTTGAGACAAAGCCCATTTTTGGGCCGAACGAGACAAAAGCCCATCAATGCATGAACATCTTCCAAGACTAATTCAACACATCGAGACATGTTTAATCGTGACTTTTGATAAGGATTCTTTGCAATAGGCCCGGTCCCACTTGCCGAGTTACGTGCCCCGACCGATGATCCTTGTGCATTGGTGTGGTGAGGTGACCCATGTCGATCGGGCTCCATCTTAGCATTTCTTTTTTGTTTTATACGGTTTCGCTGGAGTTTCTTATGCGACAAATATCTTTCACCAAAATTAGCTTTTCGATTTTTATTAAAGAAAATAGGTCTCGTGGTGACTCCATACACGAAAGATCACAAATAGACAACAAATAATTAGAGCTTTTACTTCAGATAGAACTGTACAAATAAAAATTGTGTTGGAATTTAATGGACGACATAGCAATCTAAATAGAGATATAGGTGGGAATTTAATTGACAATGTAGATCTGAAAGTTATAGTTAAGAAACACGTCAGAATTTAATTGACAAGGCAAGTTTGGAAACTAAAAGTATAGTGTGAGGAAGTAAAAATAATTGAAAGGTAGTGGATTTGTTTGTTTTGTGCTAGGAATTGAAGAACTATTTATAGTAGTTGTGCAATAATCGTTCCTAAGTAATTCTCCTACTATTGTAGCCATGTTCTTTCATCTTTGAAAGTTTTGTGCCTATATTCTCACGATGTCATGATCTTGTCTCCAAATGATTGTTCCTTTAAAAATGTGTGTTAGTTGCTCCATGATCCCACTCACTTTGTTCTCGAGCAATTTCAAACTTGTAACTCAAGCTTGATGCCCTTCATGCGTTCAATTTTCTCCTGACATCTTAATAGTTTATCAATCTTATTAATCGATACTTTTGTCGATTATTGTTAACCATATGTAACAACTAATTGGTAGTGATCATCGAAGTGTGCCAATACCGATACCGATCCTTGTGATTGCCAACAATTAATCACGTACATGGATAATATTCGACACTTTAGTCACGTGTCTATCTATATTGTCATTTTGGTCACTATTTGGTGCAAACATAAACAATGAGGGCTGAACTCGATAACCAATCGGCTTTTCATCGGATGTGATGGTCCCCAAATCGGACCACACCAAGCGATCATGGATTTACAAATGCCTGTGACTCTTGGGAATAGCTTTGAGGAATTAGAATCAATCAGGTTGAATTTGGGACCTCTCACTTTTTGAAGTGGAAGGCATGAGTGACTAACTACATCATCACGTGATTGCTCTTGAAATTATAATGGTTTGTACCAATAAATGAGGCAGTGTTAACTGTCTTTCAAATTGCCTACAAGGCTTCTAAAAAGCACTTTAACGAGATCGCTTCCCACCTTCTCATCTCATAAAGCGTCTAAGGTTGCATGCGCGTTTTAGGTTGTTTTCTCTTTCGGTGCTTTGAAGGGACCAAAGAGAAGGCTTACTCCTTGCTTAAGTAAGTACCCCGATGGTCATCCCAATGAATTGCCACACACTTATTCCAACTAAACGGTGCTTGCTGAGGGGAATTCCTTCTTCTTTTTTTTGTCCAATTCCAACTTCGCATTCAATCTCCTCGTCCATTATTAAATTAATGTCTCGAGTTTGAATTTGGATTAAATCAAATTTGTCGATAAAATTTTCCCAAGTAGATTTTAACTCGGTTGAAGAAAGAAGAAACAATTTTCTTTTTTGGACAATACTTTTTGTATGTGCAAAACAAAACAAAAGAGGAAATAAAAGATAAAAAGAAAAAGGATGGCTTTCCTCACCTTTATGTGCAGCGTCCCACCTCACATTGGAGTTCTCTGCACGTGAAGATTCGAAAGTGGTGGGGCCAAGGTCAAACTTTTGACCTTGGGCACACACATACACACACAAAAACGCGTAGGTTTTCTTCTTTTATAAAAGGTGACTGCTGTACGTACGAGCCGAAGAAGGGAGCCACACGTAAGAGGAGCTGAAGCCGCGTGAAACTTTGATTTAGAACGCAAAGCCCAAAAGACAAACGGTGGAGTTCTTGATTTTGGCATACGTAGAGCGTTATATTTTGAGCTTAAAGGCGTGATAATTTTATGTCGTGAATTTATACCCAAGTGAGTTGTTTATTTATAAACACTTTGTCTTTGTGATTAAATTTAGGTGTGGGAAACACTTAAGCGTGTGAGTGATTGTAAACTCTGATTCTCCGATTATAGTGGATTATTTGCTGCTAGCTCTCTTCGTGGACGTAGGTACCGATACTCGAACCAAATCACGTAAATTTCTGATGTCTTTATTATTTTTCATTTATTTCTCTAGTGATTTCGCGTTGACATAAATTGCAAGATCCTGTTGTTTCCGCATATAGTATTCAAACAGTCCATCAATCCCATTCGTGGATCTCTTATTTACTATGGAAAGAACTCCTCCTCTTTTAACAACTTGCTTGGTTATGACAGGAAGGATTTTCATTGATTTGTCACACTATGTTGAGAACATGCAATAAAAGTTTGATACCTTCATTTCGAGAGATTGCTAGGAGGGAGTTCAACTCCGAACTTGTCGACATATCTAATTAGACCTGTCTTCACTAAAAAACTTAAGCTAATGTGTCATGAGATAAATATAATATAATAACTTATTTACACTATACGAATTCTATGATGTGGGACTTCTTTGACAACATCCACCTAACACGTGCATAATAACAATCTTCCTCATATATGAGAGCTCTAGTATTAGATTTGCTCCTCCTTAATTCATATATCCTTCTGCATCAATTGATCATAACAATCTCCCCCTCACATATAAGAATTCTTGCGTTAGGTTTACTCCCTCTTAATTTAGATATCATTCTGCATCAATTGATCTTCAAGTTGAAACTTCAATACCCAACTCCATCCCTAGTCTTTTTCTTAAAATTGAACCATGAAGTCTACAATCAGGCGGTAGAACTAGTGTCAGGTTTGGGAGATTGCCAAGAGGGAACTCAACTCTTAGCTTGTCAAAGTACCCAATTAGACCCATCTTTACTTAAAAACTTAAGCTAATGTATTATAGGCCAAATATGATATATTAACTATTTTACATTATATCGTTTTTCCGATATAGGACTTCTTTAACACACCTGACACGTGCATCGTGACAATCTCCCCCTTAATTCAGATATCCTTTTTGCATCAATTGATTTCAACTCGAATCTTCAATGCCCAACTTCATCCATAATCTCTTTCTTTGAGTCGAACCATGAAGTCTATCATCGAGTGGACTAGTGTTAGGTTTGCTCCCCTTAATTCAAGTATCCTTTCACATCAATTGATCTCAACTTGACTCTCCAATGCCCAACTTCATCCATAGTCTCTTTCTTTAGATCGAATCATGAAGTTTGTCATCATGCCGACATTGCTATAGCCACTAACCCAGAAACCGCATTAGTCACTAGATTCATTTATTGAAATATTCACCAAATACCGATACACTGGGACACTAATTAATCATTGACTTCAATATCATTTGTTGGGAATGCACAACAAAAGTCCAATACCTTCTTTCTAAGGAGATTGCCAAGAGAGAGCCTAACTTCAAACCTATTAACATGGTTCACATTTACTTAAAAACTTAAACTAATGAGTTATGAGTCAATTAGAATATATAATTTTCTCCACATAATACTAATATTCTAATGTGAGATTTTTTTAACACAACTCATACGTGCATCTTAACACGTTATACATTGTAATCCCACTAATAGCCAAAGTTGTAAAGCTCTAACATGATAGGCCTCCATGTAATGTATTATCAACAAAGTTATATTAGCTATTTTTAAGATACCCTCATCACTTTTCTCCCTCTCGTTCTAATGTGTTAGATAATACTAATAACTGACATGTTTTTTTTATATGAAATTACACAATTAGTATGACTATAATGTTAAAACTGATTTGCATAATTTAGGAGTATTCAAGTGTGATGTTTTATCATTGAAAGGTACCTTTGACCATTTTCTCAATAATTGAGGTTAAGAAGATCCTTCTTTGAACTTAGTAGTGGTTCTTGCATCCCTGAACGTAGCATTCGTTGTCATCATTTTCCATACTTCATTAAGGCATCTCCATATTCATTCCAATGATTTTTAAGACATTTTTCCATTGAATTTAAGTCTTAAATTTTGGTATATGTCGCGACATAATTTTTCGGGGTTCACACCTAAAACTAGGTTAATGGACTGCTAAGTTTAATAGCTTAGCTCGGGCTCTCCCAAGCCCATACCAAATCGCGACTTAAGTCTAATTTTTTAAACATGCAAAATATTATCTAGGAGTCGCCACTAATTAGTTTACGGTAGGTCAATTAGACACCTAAGTAAAATAAATAGAGATTTATTTTACTCCTACGAACCAGAGACTAAGGGTACGGGGACTTGGTTACACTAGACTATCCTAGTGCCCTTTCGGTACCATTTCTATTTCATTTTCAAAAAAATGTTTGCAATTGAATTAATTTTAATTTAGCTTCCTAACATGTGAGGTGATCATACAGGTGCGCATACCACCAATTTAACACTCAAGAAAGCAATTAAATAATGCAAAACATACCTTAAAGCAACGAAAGCATCTGCATTGTTAAATTAGAATTCACATCAGCAATCCTATATATGATTTCTAATTAACAAGCAATCAATTTTTTGTTTTCACTTTATTTAATGAAAATCATGACTTATGCAATGTATGTCACTATTCTAATATGAAATGATATGATAACATGACCAAAATTGTATGACATAAATAAGCATGCAATCTATCCTAAAGCATGAAATGAATTCATTCTAATTCTTTTATATTTTCCATGAAATTTGAAATTAAAGAAATGCAACAATTAAATATGCAATCTAAATTACCTAATTCTAATGACATGCCATGCAATGCAATGGCGTACAAAATTATCTCAACTAAAATGACATGTAACATGCAATTTATTATGCGAGCTATATGTCACGCGACATTTATTAAATGACTTAGTCTAATGACATGAAAGTTCTAATTAAATGAATTTAATAAAAACTAAATGACTAAAATTTCATAAACCTAATCCTACATGTCTAATTTACTAAACCTTTATGCTCATGCAGAATTTTGATTTTTTTAAATAATTAATTATTAAATAAATATTAAATCTAAACTATCAACAAAAAAAAGGATTAAAATAATCGAAAAAATAACTTGTTGTCTCACAGGTCAAATTAACGATTGTTCTAACCCTAATTATCACAATAAGGAAATCAAAATAATTACAAATCTGATCCGAAGTCTTACGGACCAAATTAAATAATTATCATGATTTAACAATTGAAATTCTACCAAAAAGCCCAAAAATTAATATAATTAAAAAATGATCCAACGTCTTACGGATCAAATTAATAATTATAATAATTTTGAACAAATACGAGATTCATGAAATGAATATTGACATACCATATTCTAACTTAAACAATAATAAGAAAATTTAAAACACAATAAAATAACATAAAATAAACAAAAGAAATAAATAAAAATAAAACTAAAACTAAACTACCTAAAGGAGGGGACTTGCAGCAGCGTTGGTGGGCATATGGCTAGTTCTTGATTTGACCATTCACTAGTCTCCTCCGAGAACTTTTTGAGTGGATGCTCCCCTTCTCTTGTCGTCTCTCTCTTGTCAATTATGGTGGAATATGGAATTGTGTGGCCTTTTGTTCGGCATTAAATTGCCTGTGCCCACAACATCAGAACAAAACAAAATAAATACCGAAAATATGGGGTGAACAACTTTAATAGGGAGAAACAACCCTAGGTTTTATCACAAAAAAATCACCGGATGGCAATCGTGCCGCAGGTACGTTGGCCACTTCGATGTCTCGCCGTTGGAATTATCGTCGGAGATGTAGGAGTTTAATCTAGGCAAGAAACAAAAATAAAATCACCTTAGTTCGAATAGCAAATTGGAATCGCACACAATCAAACTTAAAAAAAAAGCTCGACTTAGCTTTATGCTTGTCGTCAATATCCATGATGCATGATGAATGTGGGACGTCGTCAAGAGGATTGCACCATCCAATTGACCAATCGGAGAATTCTCGAGATCGTTGACTCCCCTAAAGAAAATTGAACTCAAAAGAAACGAAGGAGAAAACATTCCTCACTTTTGCTCTGAATTTTTTTCGAAAATCGCCTCCTTTTTATTTCTCACGAACCGTTGCCTTTTATAGTGAAAACCTCTATTGTCTTTTAGAAAGTTATGCTTCCTTGATTGCGGGAATTACAGAATTTCAGCCCCGATTTGCCATCGCAAATTAACATTTCGGTTTTTCACTCATGTTACCGTAAACACATCCAAGTTCGTTTTGATTTTTGCAAGCAATTCACCTGATGAATATAATCCTTTGATACTTTCCCTTTGATTTATCAATCTGGCCATTATCCTCACCAATTTTGGGTTTGGTTTCCATTTTGACTTTTATTCTCTTGATTTCTTGAAGATCTAATTGAAGCAAGAATAATTAGTCGAAATTCCCACATTCCATGCATAATTCAATCAAATCAATTTCCTCCATTTTCATTTTTTTTCTTTTGTTTGTTCACAATGCAATTTTATTTTTCCAAAATTAGGTGTCAACAGTATCTTTATTGTCGAGTTAAATAAGTAAAATGCGATGATAATGTAATAAATGTAACTAGGTAACTTGACAGTTGATGTAAGTTGCTTAATGCTCCAATCTATCTATACACACATCTATCGATTGCTTGTTACTTAAAAGCTCCACTAGACAAACGCTTTCTCATGCAAAGATGGTTGAATCGTAACGGAGAAAAAACTAAGGAAAATCTTGAAAAAAGAGTGAAGAAATATGTAGAGCTGAAACAGTTTACAGTTACAAAAGGACAGTTGACTAGCAAGTAGGATATCATTACAAGCAGGTATTGGTCTTATCTCCATCCCCACATTGATTTTTCACATTGATTTTTTTTTTTTTTTTGGTCGGTCATCCCCACATTGATTACTCGCGCAATGCGGTTGTGCAGACAACGTGTGGGACCGCAGAGGCAGAGAAGATATCTGTTCCGGCACACGTTCTACTATCCTTATCAGCTCAATCCCGCGCGATCTTCACGGAACGGATCGATCTTCTCTGTATGTTTGTCCGTCTGTCTGTCTGTCTGTCTCTCTTTCTCTCTCTCGCCACCCGACAACTTCTCAAGAGTTTTGATCTCTTCCCAGAGAGTTCGCTGAGGCTTGGTTTACCTGGGGCGCGATGGCCTCGGTCCCGGGTAATTATTGAATAGAGGGCGCTGTAACTCGACCGTGATATCCCGGCGGTATAATTGGATTGGGTAGAGGCCAAAGGTGTTTCGGATCTAGAGGTTTCTTCAGAGTCAGTGACTCAACAAATGGGTATCTGATACTTCATCCAGAATCGTCTGTGCCAGTAAGTTTTGGCTATTTTTAGAGCCTGAAGACGCCTTGATTCATCGAATTTGATTAGATGGTATCGTGGGTTCTCTCCCTTGGGGTTGTTGCTTGAGATGCCAAAGAGAGGTTGAGTAGGAGATAACTGATGGGGATGCTTAAATCTTGATGGCTCAGTGGGTTTTTTGGGAGTACTGAGACATATTCCTGAAAGTTCGGTATGGTTTCTGGATTGGGGTAGGTGCATAGCTCCTTTGAGTGGTTTCTGAGGTTGCTCGGTATTCGACAGACTTAGCAGTCAACAATTTCGGTCTATTGGGGGCAATTAGACTCTCCTTTGGTGCATTTCGTTTCAGTCGAGAGGGAATTTCCGGGTCGAAATTCTTGACAATCGCAAAGTGTCATCCTTGTTTCCGACCTTAGAGTAGCTGCAACTGAGCTTATTCAGGAATGGCCGGCAATAAGATCATTGTTTGGTTTAGGAGGGACCTCAGAATTGATGATAATCCAGCATTATCTGCTGCTGCTAGAGATGGTCGTGTGCTTCCTGTGTTCATATGGTGTCCGAAAGATGAAGGGCAATTCTACCCGGGCGGGTTTCACGGTGGTGGCTGAAGCATTCTCTGTCACACCTTTCTCAGTCCCTCAAATCTCTGGGTTCTCAACTTGTGCTGATTAAAGCTGATAGCACACTTGCTGCACTTTTGGCTTGCATTGATTCTGTGGGCGCACAAGAGTGGTCTTTAATCATCTTTATGGTAAAGCTCTGGCTCCCTAGCTCCGAAATGCAGCTCAATCTTTGGATACTTAGATTTCTCAGTGCAACTTATGGTTTTCGGCTTTGAATATTTGAAATTCATTTGCAGAGTTGATAAGCTGGTTGATACTAGCACCACTTTAGTCCTTTCAAGGAGCTCTATTTGATTACTTGTACCACATGTTATATTATATGTACAACAAAATGTTAGATGGTCTCAGCATTACACAGAAGGTTAGATGTTGAAATTGGAAACAACACAAATAAGAGAGCGCATGGAGTTTGGGTGCGCATACTCTCTTTGTGCAATGCTTCTTCTCAATCATAAATCTACATTGGTGTGATTGAGATGGTGTCCTCTGCTCTATAGCATCTCTCGTAATAAACAAGAAAGAGGACAAACTGGACCAAGGTGTTTTATCATTTAATGACCCGCTGTGGATTTGATCAAATCAATTTGCAAGTCTCATTTGATCAAAGCTGAGCTCGGCTAGACTTTATATCTTTGCACCCTGTTAAAAAGGAAACTGCTTAGGAGTTGCGCTGAATAGGGCAACTAGCTTCACTGTCATTAAAATTGCTTCAAAAAAGTTGCATCTGCTGATTGAGTTTGACACTTTTCAAAACTTTGACATCAAATAGTAGATGATAATTTCGCTGCATATATCGACTGTTAAGCCTGTTATGGTAAGTCATGTAGTGTGACTTCCTTAGTCAGCATAAGATGAACTTTACATGGTGTCTGAAAGGAGTATTTGTTGTTGTGTATGCTCTTCTTGTAATTTGGTGTGCTGAAGCTTTCGGCAATTTTAACGAGGGCTTCTTACTTGTCATTGTTTTATCTTAGATCCTGTTTCACTGGTTCGTGACCATCACATCAAGGAGCAATTAGTGGAACTTGGTATTTCCGTGCAAAGCTACAATGCAGACTTGTTATATGAACCATGGGAAGTGTACAACGAGAAAGGACTTGCTTTTACGATGTTTGACGCATACTGGAACAAGTGCATGAACATGCAAATGGAACCTGTCTCTCACGCTCCTGTCTGGCGCTTAGAGCCATTGCCAACTTCAGGTTCATCTTGATGCTTATGGGTTTTGAAGCTTGATTATAAACTTTTCAAGAAAATTTTGTTTTAATTGTCCTCTTAAATGGTCCACTAGTTGACAGAAGACTGTCAAAAATGATCTTAATCCATGCTATAGAATTGCAACTAGGTATCTACATTTCAGTGATTTACACCTGGAAAATTGAAAAGGGACTAGTTTTTCATGATTACTCCACAATTTCTAGATTTTCACGATTACTTTTTAGGAAAAATCTATTATATGTAAATGAGTAGTCCATATCAATGTTGCAGAGAAACAACCAAATAAACTCCTACCATGTCATTAACAGGATTAGTGGAAAATTGTTCGATTGAAGACCTGGGTCTCGAAGATGAAACAGAAAGATCTAGCAACGCATTATTAGGAAGAGGATGGTCCCCGGGTTGGGGCCACGCTGATAAGGCTTTGAGTGAGTTTATCGAACATCATCTGGTCAGTTATGCTGAAAGCAGGTTGAAGGTTGGGGGTAACTCAACGTCGCTCTTGTCTCCGTATCTCCATTTTGGAGAAGTCAGTGTCAGGAAAGTCTTCCAATCCACCCGTCTGAAGCAAATTCTGTGGACGAAAGAAGGTAATTCTAGTGGGGAAGAAAGCGCAACTCTCTTTCTCAGGGCCATTGGGTTTCGGGAGTATTCGCGCTACCTTTGTTTCAACTTCCCATTTACTCATGAGAAGTCTCTGCTGAGCAATTTGAAATATTTCCCATGGTGCCCCGATCAGACCTCTTTTAAGGCTTGGAGACAGGGCCGCACTGGCTATCCGCTAGTCGATGCTGGAATGAGAGAGCTCTGGGCTACCGGGTGGATACATAACAGGATAAGAGTGATCGTCTCGAGCTTTGCCGTCAAGTTTCTGCTGCTTCCCTGGAAATGGGGTATGAAATATTTCTGGGACACACTTTTGGATGCGGACTTGGAAAGTGATATCCTCGGTTGGCAGTATATTTCCGGGAGCTTACCGGATGGGCATGAGCTTGAACGTATGGATTGTCCTGAGGTATGTAGAAAAGGAGCAACTTTTAAATCTTTCGCCCATTTACATGTTGTGAATGAAAATGAGACATTGCGTAGTCATGTTATGCTGAATATTTTTCGTATGTACGGTTAGGTTCAAGGATGCAAGTTTGATCCAGAAGGAGAATATGTGAGACAGTGGCTGCCTGAGCTAGCGAGAATGCCGACGGAGTGGATCCACCATCCATGGGATGCACCCACCAGTGTGCTCAAAGCTTCGGGGGTCGAATTGGGACTAAACTACCCGAAACCCATAATCGACCTGGATGCTGCCCGAGTGCGCTTAACAGAAGCCATTTTCAAAATGTGGGAACTGAAAGCTGCTGCCAGAGCATCTAGCTCGAACTACACTGATGAAGTCGTTGGAGAGAATTCCGAGGGAGATGAGAATTCAAGCATTCCGAAGGTTGTTTTAAAGGACAGGGTTCCTTCTTTTACCATTTCTTCTAACGATCAGAGGGTTCCCACGATTCAGAATTCAAAGGGCGGTCTTGCTTGCAAGAAGAGGTCAAAAGAGATCGCGGTCAGCAAGAGGCAGCCAGTCCGTGAGAACTTGCAGGATGAACTGGGGGGCTCAAGAAGGGATGAGGAAGTGTGCTCCACCGCAGAATCTTCGGCAGTTAAAAGACAGACAATTAGCAGAGATTCGTTCTCGGTACCCCAGTCTTGTTCCTTGTCGAATGGCTTGACTTCGAACGAACAGGAGATTTGATGTTTTAACCTGAAGTAGGAGTTCCAAGAACAAGTAGACATTGAACATGGTACGGGAAAAGATGGGATCTAAGTCAGAGTTCTTATACTGCAATTTTGGAACAATCTTGACTCAAGGATTTGGGAAACTTGCGGAACTGCTTCCTCCAACACTCATTGAATCCATCTCTGCTATTGGTTCCTGAATGCAGAGAATGCCTTGCTTTGTCAGGAGACTCTGGTCACATGATGCCATGAGTAAAATCGTGACAGACAAATGTGGATCCGATCTTCGTCATCATTTATGTGTACATACTAATAAACGTAGCAAGTCTTTTCCTTTGTTCGCGTCAGCCAGAAAATCTCTCTTTGAGATCACATGAACAGTTTTAAAAATGGTCTGTAATTCATGGACGAGGGTTTTGTATTGAAGGTGAAAGTTCTCAAAATCATGTACATCTAATGCAGGAAGAAGCTCAACACAGAAACATCCTCCTCATATTGAACTTCATGTTTCTGATACAGTATATGTTTAGTTGCGTGGTTATGGAAGTGAGAGCTGAAATTAGACAGTCCTCGTACAATATTTGCCACTGCTGTCGATTTGGTGCTGTGCGAAAAGCTCATTAAGTTTCGAATCTTTTAGATTTTCCTCCGAGCGTGAGAGGGAGAGGCATCGACATTCTGTATAGGAAGGAGCACGGCTCACACAGAGATCAATAAGACCGGTGAAACGAACTGTCGAAACCAATGGCCTCGTCTGACATGATTCACGGTGTCTGCTGGTGGCTTGCGCCTGGAAGAGAGCATCGAAGCAGCATACGGTGCAGAGGATTTCTGCTGGTTGGGCAGTTTCGTTTGTTGGTTTTGGCCAGAAGAAGGCAAATGAGAAGGCACGTCCCTGCTAGCTTATTGCTCAGAGTTCTCCCCATGTGTTAAAAGAGTTGTGTACCATCAATCTTGAGGTGAAAAGACTAATTTAGATGGTCATAGTAAACTTCAACTGCAACCTCAAAATGTCGGAAATGGCTTTCGATAGTTGAATCTTGAATCACCGATGCTCCGAGATTTGGTTGTCGGATTTCCCAAGCTAGCTGATGAGGATACGAGCCGACCCTCGAAGGCTCGCGTCCCGATTTCGATCTTTGAGGGGCTCAATTTCGGCCGCCACGGACTCGGGTCCTGCCTCCATGAGCCTCCCGCTAGCCGTTGATCGCCGCTTTCGTGAGTGTCCATGGTGAAGGTCGATGGGAATTCAGAAAAGATGACTAGAGTTCCAAAAGATGAAGAGCATTTATTTTGAATTGAAAAGCCAAAACTACATCCTTTACTTTTCCTTTTTTTCGCTGTTATCTACAACATCATTTTAGTTTACATGTTAATATAATCAAACATTAAAAAAAAAATGTCGAGCAATTTAAATAAAAGAATCGAAGTCCATTCGTCATAAAATTTCAAAAAAAGAAGAAGAAGAAAGAACGAAAACCCAAAAGCAAAAAAATCGTTGATTATTATTGGGTCATGTTAATGAGCGCCATCAATCATTGATTAAATATACTTGAACGTGGGAAATTCCATATAAAAAATTTTGATGACTGCAATATTTTATTATTCAGTTAGTTAACATACCTCTAGAGTTTTTTTTTTTTTTTTTTTTTACAAAAATTTATTTATTTAAGAGAACTCTATTTTTTTTTTTAACAAAATTTCCAAAATGTTTTTTAGCGGTCATATTTCCTCTGGAACAACAACGACTGCTGCTGCTCCACTCGATTGCTCCTCTGCAGGTTCAATCTCTCTCCTCTCTCTCGGCCTATCTCGACGGCGTGACCCATCTCCCGCCGGTGGAAATTCGCTTCGTTTCCGGCAGCCACGCCCCGACCAGCCAGTGCCGCCGCCGCCGCCGCCGCAGGTGGAAGTTCCAATCTTTTGCTGCTTCTTTCGTTATCATTGTCTCTTCATTTGTGTCGTCCGTGTGTTCTTCATCCGCGTCTACATGGGTTTTGTCTGCCACCGCCCAATCGTGTCTAATGTTGTCTGTTGCTGATTCTTGAAGTTGTTTTCTTTTCTTCCGTTTCTGGGTTTTCTTACTTCTTCGCCTGCAGCTTTGGTCGAGAAATTCATGGGGAAATGTTTCTTTTGCTTAGTGTTAAGTTGAGCACTGAGCGTCAATTGGATTTTAGAGTTTTATTGGTAACCAAGTTCAATTCATGGCTCAGACGATGAAGATGATTTATGCCCCTACCATTTCACAGGGCTTTCTTCATGTAGAGTTTTCTTGGTACCGAGTTTAAGTCATTGCTTGAGGATGAAGATGATTAATGCACGTCCATGATATCTCGCAGGGCTCACTTTCCCAAACTCGGATGGCCATTCCAATTGCAGTTACAAAGCCTGCTCCGCTCACGCGTGCAATTCTTGTGAAGGACCCGAGTTCCGCGTACTCTCTTCGATGCCCCTCGGTCTACTTGTGCCACTGCAATCCCAAAAGAAAGGAACTTCCATTCCCCCCTAATGCCCTTCGCCGTAAGACTGATCCAAAGTGGCGAGGAGGGTTCTCCCTCGGTCTAGATTTGGGATTGTCTCGCACCGGTGTTGCTCTTAGCAAAGGCTTTTGTTTTCGCCCTCTGACGGTAAACTCCAATATCTGGCTTTTCTCGCTGTGATCTATGAACTGTTTGTGCATTCGTCAGATTCACTTATGGGTGAATCTAATAGTAAGGATAGTGACTTTTAAGGTTTTGGAGCTGCGAGGACAGAAGCTTGAGTTGCGGCTTCTGGACATTGCAGAAAAAGAGGTCGGAATTCTTCCTTGTCAATTTTTATGGCATCCTTGTTAGGTCAGTAAGTTCGACATGGACTTCTCTGAGTAATGCTTTCATGATAATCTGCAGGAGGCGGATGAATTCATCATTGGGCTTCCTCTATCTTCTGATGGAAAAGAGACTATTCAGTCTAATAAAGTTCGCAGCGTTGCTGGAAGACTCGCAGCTCGAGCTGCGGAGAGGTGAAATGATTGCATTTGTTTTGTTTAGTATTATTTAGGTTGTCCTTCTTGGCCTGATGGTACTTGAGTGGAGATTTTGATTTGTGATCAGATGTTGCTGTACTCCATTTCAAATGCATTTAGACTGCATGTCAACTGGTTTAGCAATGGGTCTTTCCTACAACATTTTAGTTTACCCCTAAATTATGTTCGTGTAAGAATGGTGGCCTGGGATCTGCAGTGCTTGAAAGTTGCAATTGCTGGCCAGGCATCTATTTCTCTAAAATTGCCTACCTGCGGGACAAAGACCCCTTCCTCGCCTTCTTCCATTTAGATATGAAGCTGATTTCAGCTTTGGATTTCAGGGGTTGGAGAGTATATCTGCAGGATGAGCATGGCACATCAGCTGAAGCCGCTTGCCATATGATCAACATGTACCTCCCATTTGACCAAGTGATTCGCACGTTACTTGCTTTAAGAGTCGTACAGTTTATGGATTGCGTGTCCTTTGTCCAGATTATATTACATTACATTAGTAATTGCTTCTTACTCCAGATTATGGGCACAAATATTGAACAGCTCGAAGATGATAGTTTCATCAAATTTAATAGTTCAGATTTTTCCCTTAATTTTTAAGTATTAGAAAACCATTTTGATCAACTTTCATTTTCTCCATGGCTTTAAGAATGTTCAATTTTTCCCCCTGGGTCGGGGTTTCCTGGTGTATGATAAGGCATCTTTTGGATTATACCTTTATAAATGACAATCTCCACAGTCTAGGCGAGGTGCCTAGAGGTGAGTCCTAATTATAGCATTCATTACATAAATTCAAGCAGTAGTCTACGTAATTTCCTTTCAACTGTATGATTGATCATATATACTAGATTACTATAGCAGTTGTTTTGCCCGATTTTGATTCTCACGTTCTTTTACTTAGGACATGCCAGGCTTGCTGTAGAGAACTCTGCAGTTTTTATTTCTCTGTATTCATGTACTGTTTTTATTCTTGGAAAGCATAGTATAGTATCATGTGATAGTAATTTGCTCGTGCTGATAAATTTCTCTACATAAGATTAGTAACTTTGTTGTAGTAGCTTTTATTCTTTAGCAGTTACTTTTCTAAGCTCTGCAAGTAATGGTCACCTACCAAAAACTGACCCTATTTCGGTTGGTTTTTCTCTCCTTTTTATGCTCAATTTTTGGACTGAGCCTGCAAAATTAAAAGGCTTCACTGGGCCAAAGGCAATGTATGTCATGGCAGCATGTCTTTTTTTTGCGTGGTACCTCATGACAGCATTTACCATACATTATATGAGGGTTCTGAAAAAAAAAAAAAAGAAACTTTTTAATTATTTGTTGGCTTACCTTTGCAGAGGTGTCCAGCAGTCAACTCGGCAAAAAAAAGCCGATGCCTATGCCGCCATGGTAATGCATTGAAGCTTTGGTCTGGTTTCATCATTTTAATTTGTACTTGTCATGGAAAAGATGGCTCTGATTGGTTTACAACACTAATTTCTCTGAAGTGCAAGCTGCAAGAAGCTTCTGCTTTATGCTCTCTCTCTCTCTCTCTCGGAAATTGCGGAAATGTCTTGTAATCCTCATTTACTGCTTATAAGTGCAGATGGTCCTGGAGAGATATTTCTCTTTGTCGGGAGAGGAAGCTGAATTAGTTTTGCCCAAGAGTTTAGATTTGCAAGAGAAATTACGGAGGGCTCCATCCGAGGACAGCGACTTCTCTGAATAAGTCATTCATCAGCTATTACAGTAACACTGACACCAAATGCTATGCCTCTTGAAGCGAGACATCCATAATAATGGATTAATTTAAAAGCAAGTAAATCAGCAGTATCAGGGAAGGTCGTCGATGAGCCTTTGTCCTGTTTCCGACAGAAACGAAACTATGTATTCTTGGACTTGTTTCTCCGGAAGTTCAATGTGCTTTTTTGATGATGGTCTTGAGTTGCCTTTATCTGCAGGCTGGGATGGTACTTGATGCCATTTAAAGGGGGCAGGCTGGGAAGACTTGAAGTTTATAGAGTTCCTGAACTGACGAATTCATACCGAAATTGTATGATCGAAGCATTTCAAGCTCAAATCAGTTATGAGGTTGTGAAAGAGTTTTTTCTTTTTTCTTTTTGTTTCCAGATACAGAAGTATGTGAAAGAGTATGTGAAAGAGTTTTTTCTCTTCGTGTAGCGAGAAAATTGAGTGAGAAATTCATTGCGCATTTCTTTCTCTCTTTGATTCTGCTACTCTCTTGATCCTTATTTCCACTTTCATGTCCCTAATCGGGGACTATTCATTGCTGACGAATTAATGCTGTAATTATATTTTTGCCTGGAATCGATTTTGGAACCTACCTTATATTTATGATCCGATTTCAAAGTCTACTCGAGAATTTTTTTTTTTTTTTTTGATTCATTTTTTACATCAAAATAACATAAGCTGAACAAATTTGTGAGCATATACCGGCAAAATAAGTAAACCTCAAAAGCTGGGCTTGCACTCCGCAGAAAATCCATAACTAAGCCGAATCCTGAAAAGCCTATTACAGGGGAGGAAACTCGTCTGCTATTCGGAGTGTTAGAGGATGAACTAAACCAAATTGACATTGTTAGCAGGTTGTAAACGAAGCTAAATCTGAGTCACAAAAAGAACCCTCGAGTGATGCTGCTAATTGTCAATTTCCTTGCATATTTCACAGCGAATGAACGGAATTTCTAGATGGAGACAGAGAGAGGCGTACCAATCTACTTCATAACTCTATAATAATAGAGTTATTTTACCTATTTTAGGCAATAAATATGATACTTTATAATGCAATATTCATTAGAAAATATTTGGATTTCCTTCTATTTACCCGAATCTTCCTTCTTTATGTAGAATAATGAGATATGGAGAAAATAAGGAAAAAAGGGCAAAAAGAAGGAAAGGAAAATTCTGTAATTCAGAATATTGGGATTGATTTATGTAGTATAGACCGGTGGACCTTCTGTTTGCTGGTTTAGACTCACTAGTTGTTGATTTTACCTTTTCAAATCAATAGAAATTATGTCAATCCTCCCTACTTCTACTTCCAATAGTTACCGGGTGCTTGTGGACCTCACCTAGTAGTTTTCCGACTTTGTGGATCTGGATTTTCGGATATTGCCTTCATCCAATGCATTGCCATTCTGTCCATAGACATAGGGTCCTGGCAAGCCCCATACTCCTGGGCTTCCTCGCGTGTTGCATTCTTCACGCGAGTAGGCGGATAGCTCATGATGCCAATCCTACACCCAAGGGTAGCAGTATGGTCAGATGAAGTAGCATTTTTGGATCCAGGCGATAGCTTTTGGTCATACTAGCATCGGAGGATAGGTGATTAGACATGTACAGCATGTCTCAGGGTCGGGATGGTATCATGGGTGATGTTTGATGTAGCTGTTGATGAGCATTTTTTAGAATTCCTAGTATACCGACCATGTCACCTAGCATAAATAAATAAAGAAATGAAATGCGTCAGCATGGTTTATAATTTCGCGTGCGTTCTTTGAATTTCTTACGTTTTGAATTATTGCTATTAACCTAAAACGCTTCTGCATGCGAAAATAAAAAAAGTGAAAGGAGTTGCATAACTACGTTAGTCGTGACGTGCTGGAGACTCAGCAGGTCACATCTCTCACATCTCTTGAGGGGGTGAGAGAAATGCATGCAGTTTCAACTAGGGAGGCACGCCAAGAAGCTCGAGAGTGCAAGAGGAGGAGAAGAAAGTTTTTTATTTATTTATTTTTTATTTGTGGGGGGGGGGTCGAGTAGCTTCGGACAATTACTTGGTCGACTTTGGCATGAAGAAGAGGGATTGAGTTTGAGAAGGTGATGATGTTACGAGTGGAGGAGACTGCTAAGGACAGAAGGATCGAAGGATTGCTAAGGTCAGAATAAAAAATTAGGTGAAAATGGAATTAGGACTTCAGGTTTTTAGCTTACAAAACCGGTCCGTGTAGTTTGATTCCCAGGTGGATAGAATCATTCTGGTTGTACACCTCTATTCCTATGTGCACAAGGTATGATATCACATTTTTAAGTTCTAAGAGTTGGTTCTTGCTATGCCATTCATATCTTCTACGAAAGCAAGATTCTTCAAGGAGCTTTTTCATTGCTAGTGGGTACCAAGATGCTTATCGAGGACTATACTTCGTTCAGGTCTTGTCCATGATAGTCCTTTCAAAAGAACTGTGCATGCATGCTTTGCGTTCAAAGCTCGAACTTCCGAAATTCTTATTTGAGCACTTCTTGTGCTTGCGTGCGAAATTTGAATCACCCCATCGAATTAGTTAGGATTGGTGGCTAATCTTCACTGCAATCATCGTCAATTTCTGTTTCTCTGCAGGAATCGGTGTTATCCGGCTGAAGGTTTCATGAATTTGACTGGAAATAATTACGTAAACTTAAGATGATGGCGATTTCTCTCTGCACGCCCGCAAAATTATCCAATCGGTAATAAGATCTAAAGTTGCTAAGTACCCGTGCAGATAAACCACAAGTACAAGGAGGAAATTGCATGCGGGAATAGGAAGGTGTGTGAAAGTAGTACTGGACCAAGAACTTAAGACTGCATTGTCAAAATGAAAACATATAAGAATAGAGATACATCTGCCTCTGCTTCAGTGAACCATGATTCAAGCTTCAAGGATGATGGCGTGAACGTCTTCAACAAAGGTCCACATGATCAGAGGCCTGGAAAGGCAGCTTATAGAGCTTATTCGGTTCGAGACTATAACGAAGCTTACATTTAATAAGTAAGATCATATGTTTAGACTATGAGGCCTCCTAAAAGAGCGAAAGTCCCCTACTCAGCTGCGTCTTCTTCTTCATTCTCTTCAGAAATTTCCTCGAGTGAACGGCCCTTTGACTCCGGCACCAAGAGCGTGAAGAACACCCCAAGCAAGTTGGTCCCGCCCAGAATCATCAAGAGCGTCCTAGTGTTTATTATAGACACAAAAACAACTGTGCCCAACACGGACCCGGCCTTGCTAGCCGCGGCAGATATGCCGTGACACGTTGACCTGAGCCGTGTCGGGAAGATCTCGGCAGGGACCACGAATGTGGTGGCGTTTGGGCCGAAGTTTGCGAAGAAGAAGGTGAGCGAATACATGATCACGAACCCAGTACTATTGCCAGGCGATTTCCAGTGGTTGTATGGGATGGCCAAAGCGAACATGAACACTGTCATGAAGATGAAGCCCATCAATTGTATTGCGAACCTTCCCATCTTGTCGATGAACGCCACCGTGAACCAGTACCCTGGGACTGTGCCGCAAAGAGCAATCAGGGTCTGCGCTGAAGAAGTTTATGAACAAGAAGAGAGAAAACCAGAGATGGAAAAAATGCTTCTTCTTTATTTTCAACTTCCTTGAATCATTCTTATGAGAGTTTTCCTTTTATACACCTTAACTCTCTCATCAGAATCTGTTCTACCAGTATTGAACGGTTGAAGAAAAAATACAACTACCTAACAAGAAAGGAACAAAAGGAACAACTAACTAACTAACTGAATACATGAACTACAAAGAGAAAAAGCAGAGTATACGAACAGAGAGCTGAACAGAGCTCAAGCTCTTCTTGGCTTTACACTCTTTGCGAAACATCCGTAGCAGCAGAGTCTTCATCTATAGCAGCAGAGTCTTTTCTTCTATTCACTTGAGCAGAGGCTTCTCTTCTATTCGCTTGAGTTATAGTCTTAACATCCCCCCGCAAATTGGGCAGGGAGGAATAGCCAATGCCCAATTTGAGACGAAGAGAAAAATGGGATAGCCGGGATAAAGACTTGGTGAAGATATCAGCAATTTGAGTATTGCTAGGAACATATCGAACACACAAAGATCCGGAGGCAACTTTTTCGCGAACGAAGTGAAAATCTACCTCAATATGTTTGGTACGAGCATGAAGTATGGGATTAGCTGTGAGTGATATGGCGATTGATTATCACGAATAGTAAAGTGGGAGAGTGGAGAGATAGGCCAATATCTCTCGAGCACAAATGTGATCCAAGTAAGATCACCAAGTTGTCGAAGCAAGTGCTCGATATTCAGCTTCAGTGGAAGAGCGAGAAACAGTTGTTTGTTTCTTGGCTGCCCAGGAGATGAGATTAGATCCGAGATAAGTACAGAAGCCTGTGGTAGATCGTCTGGTTTGACCACAACCAGCCCAATCTGCATCGGAAAAACCATATAAATTGAGAGAACTGCGAGAGTGAAGGTAGATGCCAAGGTGAACTGTCCCTTTGACATAACGAAGTACTCGCTTGAGTTTAAGGAAGTCACCAACAGTAGGTTGTTGCAGTTTCTGACATAAGAGATTAGTGGCAAATGCAAGATCGGGACGAGTAATGGTGAGATATTGTAAGCCACCTACTAAGCTTCGTAGTGTAGAGGATTGGAGAGAAGATCGATTCTGTTTTCAGCATGACCGGTTTAAGAGAGAGAGGAGTGGCAATAGGTTTGCAAATCGACATATGAGCACGAGAGAGTAAGTCAAGAGCATACTTAGTTTGACGCAAGAATAACTCGAGGGATGTTCGTGTAGCTTCAATTCCAAGAAAGTAATGGAGATGGCCAAGGTCTTTCATATGGAATTGAATACGAGAGAGTGAATAAGTTGTTGCAGCAATGTATCTCGAGCTACCAAATCATGATAATATCATCAACGTATAGTAAATGAGAAGTACTTGTCTCCCGACCTTGATGAAGAATGAACAAAGAAGGATCAGCCGAGCTGCAGAAAATCCAGCTTCAAGTAAAAAAGTGCTGAACTTGTCATACCAAGCACGCGGGGCTTGGCGTAGGCCATAAAGTGATTTTTGAAGAAGACATACATACCGAGAGTACCGTGGATGTACAAAGCCGGGGTTGCTCCATGTAAATCTTGTTTCATTTAAGTTGCCATGTAAAAGGCATTCTTGACATCAAGTTGATGTATAGACCAAAGTGTTTGATCATCGCCACAGAGAGTATAATTCGAACAGTAGCATGTTTAATAACAGGACTAAAGGTTTCTGTGAAATCTATGCCTTCTTCCTGATGAAACCCCTTGGCTACTAGTCGAGCCTTCAACCTATCAAGGCTGCCATCTGAGGTAAGTTTAGTCTTGAACACCCATTTAGACCCTATAACATTCATGTTACCGGGTACGGGAACTAATAACCAAGTTTGATTGTGATGTAATGCATCCATTTCCTCTTGCATTGCCTTGTGCCATCCTGGATGTGCTAGAGCAGATTTGAGGGACTTTGGTTCCGAGGAACTTGATATTGAACAAGACAGGGCATATCGAGGATTGATTTTGATGATGCCCGATCTAGATCTAGTTTGCATAGGATGAGTAGATAATGTACCCGGTAGGGCTGTTCGAATATGCGAAACAGGTTGTTCCATAGCTGGTTCAGCAATGGTCTCTGTTGTGGAGTCAGGTAGATCTACTGGTTGTGAAGATGCTGGATCCAGAGATAAGTCAGTGGTGAGAACAGAGGCTGCTAGTTCGGTAGGGCTAGGAAAGGTTGTTTGCTCAGTTGTAGAGTCTGGGACATAACCTGGCTGAGGAGATAATGAAGTGTTGGTGGAATTTGTAGGGTGCAAGAATTTCTCTTCTGCTGTCCACAGCTTATACAAATGTGTGTAAGTTGAAGAGGTTGTTGCTAATTGCTTAGAAAAAGGGAAGAAGGTCTCATCAAATACCACATGGCGACTGATATACACATGACCAGTGGTAGGGACAAGGCAGCGATATCCCTTATGGTGAGTACTATATCCGAGAAAAACACAAGTAAGAGATCGTGGATCAAGCTTGTGCTGGGCATAGGGTCGAAGGCAGGGATAGCAAGCACACCCAAACACTCGAGATGATCATATCTTGGCGATGCCGATATAACTTGCTAAAGGGAGACCGCATCTTTAACTTGGGAGTGGGAAGAAGATTGACGATATAATTAGCTGTCACAAATGCATCAACCCAGAATTTGAGTGGAAGTTTTGCATGATACATCATAGCCAGACCAAGTTCTACTATATGACGATGTTTTCTTTCAGATATTCCATTTTGTTCAGGTGTGTAGGGACAGGAGATATGCTGTTGGATGCCACAGTTCTGTAAGTGAGTTCTGAACTTGTGACTGATAAACTCTCCTCCACCATCACATTGGAAACTCTTGATCTTACAGCTGAGTTGGTTTTCTACTAGCCTCTGAAACATGAGAAAAATATCATAGAAATCTGATTTGAGCTTCAAAGGATAGATCCAACTGAACCGAGAGAAGTTGTCAACAAAAATGACATAGTATTTGAAATGCTGAAGAGAGTTAACTGGAGAAGGTCCCCAGATATCACAATGGATTTGTTCTAGGGGTGTAGTAGCTGTAGAATTCGACAATGGGAAAGGGAGTGCAGTACTCTTAGCTAGTTGACAACTTCTACATACAAATTGTGATTCTATAGGACACCGAATTAGCTTTTGATGCTTCGATGCTTCGGGATATGCTGATTTGTATGAGCTAGACGTCGGTGCCGACATTTTCACCAGCAGGCCTTTGTCTTTGAGTAAAGAAGACTTCTGCAGCATAGGGATCTACTCTGTAAAGTCCTTTAACCTTCCTTCCTAGCATCGTGGTTGTGTTGGTGATGCTGTCCTTTATGTATACCCCAGTTTTGTCAAAGACAAAGGAACAAGGATAATCATCTGTTAGTTTAGAAACTGAAAGAAGGTTTTTCTTAATTTCTGGAACAATCAACACATCTTTTAGAGGTAAGACATGAGTAGTCAGTATTCAGCAATGCATTACCAATGTATTCGACAGGTAAGCAAGAACCATTGCCTATCATGACCGTATCGGTACCCGAAATTCTTAGAAAAGTTATGAAGAATACCAACATTAGCGCATAATGTGAGCTGTTGCTCCGGTGTCTGGATACCATTCATCACCATTTGCTTCCTCAATGTGTAGTGCGATAAAGCCGTTGGTATCTCCTCGCCTTGATAAGAATTATCAAATCGATACCAACAAAGTGTAAAGCATCATGACCGGGTTTTCTCGCAGATTTGACACTCCAACCGAGTGTTTTCTTTGTTTTCTCTACCACGCAGTGTTATGAGGAGTTGAATTTGAAGATGGATAGGTCTTGGTATTTGAATACCTTTGTGTCCGAGCCATTATATGGTCGGAATCCCGACCGAACCCGATTAGAGAGTATTATACCGTTTAGCCGCCGACTTCCCCGTTCATAATTCGAATTATTATTTCGTAGCTCATATTTCTTCCAGGATATGCAAAGTTTCTATATCTCGTTATTGAATGACCTTCCTCTTCCATAATTTCTGCCTCCACGACCATTCCATCTTGAACTTCCGTGATTATCACCGTTGTACAAAGTCTCGTTAAACTCCTCTTTGTATATAGCTTCGCCTTTCTCTCGGCCATAGTAGGCTAAACTTGGGTTGAATTGATTCGAAGAATAGGTTTGTAGCCTTGTTTCAAATCTTTCTAAATGTGAGATTACTTCATCATATTCGGTTGAGGCTTTAAACAATAAATTGTTGTTTTAAAGCTCTCATACTGCACTCCCACCTTCTAAAATACCAAACAGCTTTGTGATTTCATCTACTGGTTTCCCTATTGCATTCAATTGATCACATATTGATTTGTACTCTCTCGAGATATGTTGATAGCGTTTTATCACGCTTCGACAAACTGCGGTTTTCCCTTAACTCAAACTCCTTTGCCACAGATTTTTGTGTAAATCGATTGAGCAAGGTCGTCTGCGCAACCGCAGTCCTATACACCTCTTCTATGGCATTCATGGTTGGTCCCTGTGGAAGCCAATTGACGGACGTGAAAATGTCTTTCTGGAAAAGGCTCTGGCTATAGAAGGCAATGTCCAGGAGGAACCAGGTGGTTGTAGTACCGAGCAAGTGGAGTCCGGGGCGTTGGATGAACTGCTTCGAGAACAAGCCGAAGTCGTTCCCTTGCACGCTCCGCTCGACTTTCTCTGTCTCTGCTTCCAAATCAACTTGGAGAACTATTGACATGTCGGCTGCAGCTTGCTTGGCGTTCTTGGCAACTAGAGCGGTGTAACGAGCTGTTTCGGGCATTTTCATCCGCCAGTAATATGTGAGAGCTGCCGGAACCGCACCGAACATCAAAATTATCTGCCACACATAGTCGGCTTGGGGGACGGTGGAGATGTATGGATCGGCAGAATAGATCGGAGCAGGAAATGCAGCCTTAAAGGCCGCGGAGACAATCATACTGACTGCCCCACCAGCCAAAATCCCGAAACCCTGCATTGCGAAGACGGCTACGATGAAGGCACCACGAGTCTTCTTGTTCGCATACTCTGACATGATGGTGGCGGAAAGCGGGTAGTCCCCACCAATGCCGAATCCAAGCCAGAACCTGAAGAAGCAAAGGGTTGCCATCACCCCTTTTGCTCGGGCGTCGGACGCGTGTGCTTGGAGTTGCAACGCTTTTGGTTCATTACCAAAGAAGAGCCCAGAGGGGACGAAGGAGAGCCCCGAGGCGATGGAACAGAAGACCATGAGCATAAGGGTCAACCCATAGACCTTTTTGCGGCCCAGCTTGTCGCCCAACAACCCAAAGAATATCTGGCCTGCAAGGGTCCCGCACAAGGCGACCACAGCGACGGCCAACTTCACGTTCGGAGGCAGCGCGCCTGGTTTGGAACGCAGGGCGCCTGTGAGCGGGTCCAGTCTGGTGTAGTACAGGCGGCCGAGGAGCGACATCACGGGGATGAGGCAGAAGAGGTCATATGCGTCGGTGAAGAAGCCCATGCCAGCGATGACAATCGCCTTGAAATGGTATAATTGTATTTTGGCTGAATCAAGGGCATTGAGCACCTTCAGTTGTCCCTTAGCCATTGATCAGCCCTTTCTCAAGTTCCCTTGCAGCTGCTACTCCTCAACCGCAAAATTTAGCAAAAACTGATAGAACTTATGTTCTACTAGACGAATGAAAAGTAATATGTTCATGTGACCTTAAATAGCCAAATTATGGGAACTACCGGTCAAATCAACTAGGAATATACCGTGAAGGATAAACGGACAATCACAAAACAATCCTTTTCTAAAATTTCTCTTGACACTTCAAGGATCAACAGTAGGTTGACTTTTAAAGATAATAGATTGGTGGATAATGACTGGTTGATAATGAAACTGAAAGCGTGCAATACGACCACCATGTGTCTTTTATTAACTAGATGAAATGAGATCATACAGTCAACATCGATGCTTATTTATAGAACATTATGAGTTAATGATTTATATATAGCACGCTCTCTCCCATCATCTTAAATATAACTTTCCAGCAATAAAAAATGAAGCTATTAAATAATCCTAGCAAAGCAGATTACGGAAAGCACAACTTCAAAGAACAAGTACTTCAAGTAATAGAACACACCCCATTTTTTTTTGGGACGAAAGAACGACTTCTTTTTAATTACTTGGCCAAGTTTGGAGAAAATACATCAAGAGCATCGGCACATAATAAATCAAAGAGAACAGGTGGGGGGTTTTCTAACCAATTTAATGGAAGAGTATTAGATCTACGGGCTCTTGCTAGCCAGTCCGCTGGTCTATCAGAGTCCTTGCTGCAATGGGCCAAAGAGAGTGCCCGAAACTCATTTAGTTTTATCTTGGCCCGATCCACGATGGTCTTCGCTTCCCAACTGATGTCTTTCGAAGAGTTGAAACCTTGCACGAGTTGGAGGCAATTAGAGTGTACTTGTAAAGTGAGGTGAGTTTGGTCTGAGAAGAAATCTAGGGTTTCAAGGAGGGCGAGCGCTTCCGCCTATTTCGCCGAGGACGCAACCACTAGTTTTGTGAAGCCATCGACGAGCCAACCCTTGAAATCACGATAGATGCAGGTGATTGCTCCCCTGTTTTCGCCCTCTCCCCTGTTCTCCCCATTTTTTTGGTTCGGAGTCGTTGCTTGGAAGAAAGGAAGCATCGATGTTGATTTTCAACGAATCTGAAGTTGGGGTTGCTATCTTTGAGGTTGGGTCGCTCTATCTTGCTCTCCTTTTGATTTTTGGTTCCAAGTGATGTAGTTCTCATGCAAAGCAATAGCCTTGAAAAGTGTTTGCTGCGGGTGCAAGGGGCGATGGCCGTTTATAAACTGATTTCGGTCTTTCCAGATGCTCCAGAGGGTAACAATGGTTTGGTCGAACTCTTTGGCACTCCTTGGGTTTGCTTTTACCGTATACAGCCACTCATCAAGCTGTGTTAACCCTATTCTTGAAACTTTGATTTGCAGGGGGGCAGCTTTCCATATCCGGGCTGTCCAAGAGCAGAGCAAAATGGTGTGTTCAATGGTTTCAGCTTCCTGTTTGCAGATAGGACAAAGTGAGTTAGGTACTATTTTTCTCTTGTGTAGATTGTCCATTGTGGGTAGAGCATTCTAACAAGCATTCCATATGAAAAGTTTAACTTTGGGTAATGTTTCAGAGTGCCAGATATTTTTCCATAGTTCTGGTTTTGTTTGATAAGATGAAGTTGCTGCTGTTGCTTGTGTGCTGGTTATGCTATCTCTATTGGTGAAGTAGCCGCTTTTTACTGTGTATGACCCTATTTGTTTTTCACCCAAACCAATTTGTCTTTTTTAGTAGGCATTCCAAGAGGTGTAGCAAGTATTTCATGGACTCTTTGGTCATCAAACAATGACTTTACCAGTAGTTCGTTCCATTTTCCAGTCTCTTAATCAATTAGACCAGCCACCTGACCTGGTTCACCACTTGTTGCCTGGCCACCAATAGGTCCGCTCTTTAACCATTTATCCTCTCTAATCAAGATTTCTTTTCCATTCCCAACTGAGAACATAATATGCGGAGATATAAGTCTCTTCCTAACAATATACTTTGTCATCCTCATGAAGGTCTTGATCCTTTGCCAGCTTTCCAAAATTCACTCTGTGGGTGATACAATCCCTTCATTACTCGGCTTAAGAGGGACTGAGGGTGCTGTGATATTCTCACTATGTTTGCTTTCCTAGCATCGCCTTATTAAAGGCAATTAGATCTTTAAAGCCAAGACCCCCCCTCATCCTTCCTAATTTTCAGATTTTCCCATCTTTTCCAATGTATCCCAGCACTTTTGTTACTACTTCTCCACCAGAAATTAGCAACTTTCATCTCAATAGCTTTGCAAATCGAAACAGGGATTTTGAAGATGGACATAGCATATTGAGGAATAGCTTGTACCACTGATTTAATAAATATTTCCTTCCCCGCTTTTGATAATAAGTTCTCCTTCCAGCTTTGCAGCTTCATGTTAACTTTTGCAAGAATCCAAGCGAACATATCCTTCTTTGAAGCCCCCCAATCCGACGCATTCCAAAGTATTTCCCAGTTTTCTCAATTTCTGGCACTCTTAATTCTGAAGCCATGTTCCTCCTCAAGCTATTTGGGTAGTTTTTGCTTAAATATATACCCGATTTATTGAGATTAACAGCCTGACCAGATGCGAAACAGTATTGGTGTAAGATAGTCGCTAGATTTTGGCATTCCAATATTGTTCCATGGAGAAAGAAAATGGAATCATCCACAAATAACAAATGTGATAGAGTAGGGTAGCTACTGTTAAGCTTGATTCCTCGAAGTGTGCCATCAGCTATTGCTTGCTTCATCATGTTAGATAGCACATTAGCCACTAGAATAAACAAATAAGGTGATAGTGGATCACCTTGTCGAATTCCACGAGTAGGCTTGAAACAAGGCAGAGATTCCCCATTAAAATTTATGCTGAATGAAACCGTTGAAACACATTGCATCACCCATTGAACCCACTGATCACAGAATCCTATCTTAATTAAGCTTGCTATAAGGAAATCCCATTCAATTCTATCATACATCTTCTGCATGTCAAGCTTTAAAACAGCTTGGAACTTTCTTTTCCTCTCCCGTGTTCGCAACCCGTGAAGGACTTCCTGCACAATCAAGATGTTGTCTTGGATTTGCCTTCCCCCCACAAAAGCACTTTGTTCTTCAACGATGAGGCTTGGTAGCAAAGGTTTGAGTCTGTTGGTCATCACTTTGGAAATGATTTTATATATGAAATTACAAAGGCTGATTGGGCGATATTACTCGAGCTTTTTGGGTTTGGATTTTAGGAACAAGGGTTATTTGTGTTCTGTTCATGTCAGGATTTAAGTATCTAGTAGTGAAAAAATTTTGAGTTTCCTTGAGAATATCTTGACAAATATCTGTCCAATGGCGTTGGAAGTAGAGTCCATGAAGCCCATATGGTCCTGGTTTTAGTAGCTTCTAATTGTTGCATATCAATAGTTATCTCCTCCATAGTAATAGCTGCGACTAACCGTTGGTTCATGTTTTCATCCACCGAGGTTGGGACATGTTGTAGAATAGGTTGGAAATCGCGGGACCCCGCTGATTTGTATAACTTTTGGAAGTATTTCTCCATCTTTTCCTTCAAATGCTGCTCCTCTCTTACCCAAACATCTTCTTCATTCTTCAGCAAAGAAATTCTATTTCTGGTCCTTCTCTATATTACCGTGGCATGAAAGAACTTGGAGTTTCTATCACCCCATTTTAGCCATCTAATTCTGGACCACATTCCTCAATACATCTCCTCTTGTCTCCACAATTGTTCTATTTCTTAAGTGATCTTCTTCGCTGTCTCACTCTCCTAAAAAACTCCCGTACTATTCATCAAACCTTGTAGTTCATTTTTCAGCCATTCTATCCTCATTTTGGCATTAGAGAATCTATTCTTGCTCCACTTCATCAGCTTGTTTGCTGCAATCTATAGTTTTTCCATCACATTTAATCGTTGAGAATCAGGTTCAGCCCAAGTTTCCTTCACTAACTGTGCACATTTCTCTTCCTCTGCCCAGAAAGCTTTGTATTTGAATCTTTTCCCCGCCGTTTCCTCTGTGGGTTGAGTGATACTATAATAGGGCTGTGATCAGACCCTATAGCTAGTAATGCTATACATTCAGCAGTGGGATATGTTATTCTCCAATCAGAATTGCATAGAACTCTATCAAGACGCTTCTTGACCAAATGTTCCCATTCTCTATTGTTTGTCTAGGTGAACGCACAACCTTTACACTCCAAGTCCATTAGAGAACATTGGTGAAGAAAGTCTTTGAAAGCTGTGAGTCGGTAATTTTCTGCTCTTTTTTTCCCACTTTTTCCCAGTTGTATAGGATTTCATTAAAGTCCCCCAAACAAAGTTAAGGCAGATGATCATGTAGACTTTCTCTATGAATAGCCTCCCATAGCAGAACTCTCTCTTGAAATTCATTTGGAGCATGTAGAAATGTCAAAATCCATTCTCTATTTTGTTGCTTTAATTTGACATTGAGCGTTAATTGCATTAGCTGAGAAAGAGTCAATAGATAATAGAACTTGATCATCCTAGAAAATGGCCAAACCCCCTGCTATTTCTTTTGGATCCACTAGAAAACTGTTTTGGAATTTCAGTCTTCTCCTTAGTCGTAACACCTTTTACTCTTGATTTTTTGTTTCCATAATAAAGATAATACTAGGCCTTTCTTGAGTCATTAGGACTCTCAAAGCTTGAACTATCAGAGGTGTGCCCAACCCCTGACAGTTCAAGCTTAACATTTTCATGGATGATTCGGTAGCTTATTAGGGCTAGCCACCAAAGCCCACTGATTTGACTTCTCTACCACTTTAATGGGGGTCTCCACCAGCTGTGTGTTTTCTAAGATTGATGCTTTTGATGTTTGAGCTCCATAAGGGCAGAATCATTTCCCTTTTTATGAGGAGGAGAGCTTGGCACTTTTAGATTTATGCCTTAACAGCCCCTTCCCACCAGCTGAATTCTCTTGCATTTCCACTTCCGCTTCCTTCAGTTGTTCCTCATAAAGCACCATAATAGATTCTTCATCTAAGAAGCAACTCCCTCTCTTCTGGGTGCCTTTTTCTTCCATAAGTACAAGTGCTAAAGAAGTAGTAGGATGGTAGTTCTCCTTTGTTTTGTATTCAGCATGAACACACCCCATTTCGAAAAGGGAAAATTCAACTGAAAATTTTTAATTTTGTTCGGTACCGCATCAATACTTCAAACTTTTTTTTTTTCATGTCATAATACTCTCAAAGTTGTATCAATGACCCAACATTACCTTCCATCATAGTTTCATTCAAGACTGTCGCTAAAAATCCAACATGATAGTTTGCGTGGACAACAACAGGCAAATGAAACTAGTATGGATCTCACACGACTTTTATTATGAGGGAAAACTCTATTCAAAAGCCTAAATTTTGCCTAGTAAGACTCCGATACTTGAAACTTATTTTTGGCATTACCAAAATGCCTTCAAACTTGTACCAATGATCCAAAAATATCTTTTGTCACAATTTTGTTCAAGACGGCCTTTTAAAACCCGATGTGGCAACTTGTGTGGACAATGGTAGGTAAACGAATTTACCGTCCCTTTAATAAAGTCCAAAACATCCATTTCGTTGATTATCTCACTTCTTGAAACCTTATATTTATCGAACTTGCAGATGGATTCATGCCATTGCTTTGATTAGATTAAAGCCACGTAAAATCAACTTAGATTCGTCTCTTATGCTTTTTTTTTTTTAATTGTGATCAAGAAAAGACTCACTGATTTTTGGACCGAGTCTGCAAAATCAAAAGGCTTCACTTGGCCAAAGGCGATGTACGTTATGGCAGCGTGTCTTTTTTTTTGCACTGCACTTCATGACATCATTTATCATACCTTACATGAGATTACTGAAGAAAAAGCTTTATAATTATTTGTTGCCTCACCTTTGCAAAGGTGTCCAGCAGTCCACCCGGCCAAAAAAAGTAGCAACTTCTGAATCTTTCGCCAATTTACATGTTGTGAATGAAAATGAGACATTGCGTAGTCATGTTATGCTGAATATTTTTCATATGTATGGTTAGGTTCAAGGATGCAAGTTTGATCCAGAAGGAGAATATGTGAGACAGTGGCTGCCTGAGCTAGCGAGAATGCCGACGGAGTGGATCCACCATCCATGGGATGCACCCACCAGTGTGTTCAGTGTTATAATATGTAATATATTTTTATTATTCTAAATATGATCCCAATATTGTATTCTCAATAAATTCTGATTTATTGCCCAATTTATTATCCACGTGTATTACGTGATATTTGCCCGTTGATATATTACCATAATGGTCTTGATGGAAGATATCGGTAATATAATAAACGGAATAAAAAACGTCAGGTCGTCTAGTTCAAACCCTAATCACTACATAAAACACATCATCAGGTTTGAGGGGTATTGGCTAATAGAACAAGACGTATAGATATGGTGTTCCCATATTGTAGATCAATCGTGCTATGTGGATCCGTTGAAGGTTTTGGGTCTTTTGCTTTTTGCAAATTTCATCAATGGCTGGAGGTATGTTGATCTTTACGTTTCCGCAAACCGATCCCGAATCTTGTATGAATTTATCTGTGATTGATAAATCGGGATCGTTAGGTTTTAGTTTATATTTAATCTAACAGCTGGTATTAGAGCATGTTTACCTCTGCCTTGATGAAATTTTGGAATTTATTTTCATTGAATTATGTGTGGGTAAATTCGGATTTCTATATGGCTTGGATTGGAATTTAGAATTCTGGCCAAATTCGGGCAACCCACCACACCATTATGGATCTGGTTGATCACACCACCATTAGGAAGAAAAACCCTTAAATTTTTCCGTATATTACCGATCGTCGGAGGTTAATCGAGTTGTGAAATTTTGGTGGTTAGGGTTTTATAGGACAGATCGGTTTTAGGCTTAATTCTAGTCAATTTATTGGTCGTTTTTGCTGGATCTTGAAATTTTTCGTTCGTCCCGACGTTCTCTTTGAAACCCATCAACCAATTTGGTCGAACATGGGCTATGGGAGGAGACCCAGGCGGCGGAACAGACTAGGTCGTGGTAGAAGAAGTGGCGGAAGAGAAAGGCCAAAAGAAGGCCTCGGGCGCGTGTGTTGCACTCGCCCGAGAGCTGCAGCGAGTGCGTGCAAGGCACGCGCCCGAGGGGCTGCAACGGGTGCGTGCGTCACAGGCGCTCGAAGGATTGCAGCGGGCGTGTGTGCACGCGTTCGAGGGGCTGAAGCGGGCGCGTGGGGACGCACACGCACCTATGATTTCTCAATTTTGTCCCTCTGTATTTAGGAAAATTACGATTCTGCCCTTGCCCGCATAAAATTCCTATTTTGCCCCATTGGGACATGAAAACTTACGATTTTGCCCTTTTTGGGTGTAAAATTCCTATTTTACCGCTTAAAAGTAAAATTCCAATTCTAGCCTTGCATGCAAAATTCCAATTTACCACTTTTGCATGTGATTTTACTGTTCTACCCTTATGTGCAATTTTATGAATATTTTTTCATAAAATTAAATGTCTAGTGATCTGTATATATTTAATTAATTAAGGATTAGCCATAGCATCTTTGATTATATTAAATTATATACATTAAGAGCCTTTAGATCACATATAGTCAAAGACAATAATTGTAATTATTCACATTAATATTATGAATTTTATCCCACAAGAATTTTCAATATATTAATGTGATTAATTAGGATGAAATATTATTTTATCTTTCTTAATTTACCCACGGGGATTAAGGAATGGAATATAATTTGATAGTTCATCATGAAGTAATTATGAATCATTTTAAATTAGAAACTTTGCCCACAAATAGTTTTTGATGTTATGTAATTCATATTTTATAACATGTTTTACATTAGTAAAATATGTTTTAAGTTTATTAACCTCAAATATATTATTACATAAGTTTTCTTTGATTATGATGCAGTCTTACCACCTACGATTAGTTTTGGTATAATTGTTCCGGAGCTTAATGGAAATAACTTTAAAGAATGGAGAGAATTAGTTCTTTTTCAATTGGGGTGCATGGATCTTGATTATGCTCTAAGGTCAGACGAACCACCTGAACCTATTAGGAATAGTACTCATGTTGAACATACTCGTTATGCTCAATAGGAGCGGTCCAACTGTCTCAATATGATGTACATAAAGACAAAACTCTCTGCTAGTATTCGTGGTTTAGTCATTCAGCATAACAATGTCAAGGAATTGCTGGAGGCTATTGATGCACAATTTGAGTCTTCAGAGAAGGCGCATGCCATGACCTTAATTATGAAGTTCTCATCATTGAAGCTTACTAGTGTAAGAGGTGTGCGTGAGCACATCATGAAGATGAGTGTGCGTGAGCACATCATGAAGATGAGGGACATTGCAGCTCAGCTGAAGAATCTTGAGGTTGGGATATCATAATCATTTCTTGTATACTATATTGTAAATACTCTCCCACAAGAGTATGCCCATTTCAAGATTTCTTACAACACACATAACATTAAATGGTCAATCGATGAACTCATGACCATGTGTGTTCAAGAGGAAGAGAGGCTACTTATGGAGAAAGGAGAAAGTGCTCATATGGCAACACATAATAAGTATAAAGGGCAAGGCAAGCAAAAGGGAAAAGGTAAGATGCCTCTGCCTCCCCAAGCTGGCATTAAGAAGGAATCCAAGTGCTTCTTCTGTAAAAAGAAGGGGCATATGAAGAAGGATTGTGTCAAATTTAAGGTCTAGCTAAAAAAGAAAGGTAACTAACTCGCATGTGTTTGTTATGAAACTAATATGATTGATGTGAGTCACAACACTTGGTGGATTAATTCTGGTTCTACAATCCATATTTCAAATTCCTTGTAGGGTTTTCAGAACCAACGGAAACTAGTGGGAAATGAACAAGCATCTATTCGGAAACAAGATGCGCTCGAGTGTGGAAGCTATTGGGACATGCATATTAGTTCTTAGTAGTGGTTTTGTTTTAATTTTAGAAAGGATCTTTTATATTCCTAATTTTTCTAGGAATTTAATTTCAGTTTCAAGACTTGTACCTTTGGGATACTCCTTTGAATTTTCAGATTCAACATTCAATTTATCGTATAAATCTGAAATTGTTGGGAGTGGTATTTTGTCTGACGGTCTCTTTTGAATTAATTGACAAGACAATGTCATTAATAATGCAATGCACGTTCATGATAATGTTGGTATAAAACGATGTGTTATGAATGAAGATTCCTCTATGTTGTAGCACCGGAGGTTGGGACATATCTCCATGGATAGAATTAAGAGACTAGTAAATAATGGAGTACTTAATACTTTAGATTTTATTGATTATGACACTTGTGTGGGCTGTATAAAGGGAAAACAAACCAACAAGTCAAAGAAAGGTTTATTGATTATTTTCCTTTGGCAAACCGAGCAATGGAGTCTCCTTGTGTGGACTGTATAAAGGAATTGAAAACAAATGGCCAAACAAGTCAACTCAGAAAGGTGCTTGCTAACAATTGAAAGATTTTATCTTGCTCTTCTCGATTGACATAATCCATCACATTCTGTCACAGAAATGAAAGATTGTGTTGCGCCTTGCTTAGAAGAAGCAAGTCCTTGTTGTAGTTCAAAGATCCGAGATGCATTCTTGGCTTGACCATACATCTCGTTTATCGAATCCCACAACACCTTGGCTGACTCTAAATATGCAAATATCTCATAGATCTCCGGTTCCATGAAATTGAATATCCAAGACATCACACTATGGTCATTCACTTGCCATTCATCAAATCTGGGATCTGTTGCGGAGGGTCTCTAATCTCCCCGTTGATGTGACCAAGCTTTGATCTACCCTCGAGAGCAACAGCTACAGCTTGTGACCAAGGAAGGTAATTTCTTTCATTTAGCAACAACAAAGTCAACCGCTGGTTGTTTGTCTCATGCACCTTTGTTGTGTTGGATGCATTTCTTGACTTCTTTGACCCATCCATGATGTGTTGCTAGTAATAACAAGGATATGACAGCAATAAAGAGAGGAATAAGCATTGACCAAAGAATGTAGATTGTTGTAGAACAGGATCGGTCTCAAACATAAGTAGATCGAGACAATCAGATGTGCATAAAACAAACCAAAAACAATCACAGGTTGAATCAAACCTGCTCTGATACTATGTTGAATTTTAGTAAGGCAATCGAAAAGAACACAAGAATTATGAGGTTCAACAATGTGCCTACGTCTTCGGACAAAACTCTCGACTTTCTTATTTTTGTCATAATATTCTTCTGCAATTTGTACACAAGGTTCACTGCAACAAAAAAGGGAAATTTCAAAAATAGGAAAACTATCAATATAGAGATTTGCCCACAATCTGTCCTTTCCTTGAATAGGAGAGCAAATCTCACCAATATCACCAATACTTAGTGTTAAGTTGAGCATTGAGCGTCAATTGGATTTTAGAGTTTTATTGGTAACCAAGTTCAATTCAGGGCTCCGACGATGAAGATGATTTATGCCCCTACCATTTCACAGGGCTTTCTTCATGTAGAGTTTTCTTGGTACCGATTTTAAGTCATTGCTTGAGGATGAAGATGATTAATGCACGTCCATGATATCTTGCAGGGCTCACTTTCCCAAACTCGGATGGCGGTTCCAATTGCAGTTACAAAGCCTGCTCCGCTCGCGCGTGCAATTCTCGTGAAGGACCCGAGTTCCGCGTACTCTCTTCGATGCCCCTCGGTCTACTTGTGCCACTGCAATCCCAAAACAAAGGAACTTCCATTCCCCCCTAATGCCCTTCGCCGTAAGACTGATCCAAAGTGGCGAGGAGGGTTCTCCCTCGGTCTAGATTTGGGATTGTCTCGCACCGGTGTTGCTCTTGGCAAAGGCTTTTGTTTTCGCCCTCTGACGGTAAACTCCAATGTCTGGCTTTTCTCGCTGTGATCTACGAACTGTTTGTGCATTCGTCAGATTCACTTATGGGTGAATCTAATAGTAAGGATAGTGACTTTTAAGGTTTTGGAGCTGCGAGGACAGAAGCTTGAGTTGCAGCTTCTCGACATTGCAGAAAAAGAGGTCGGAATTCTTCCTTGTCAATTTTTTATGGCACCCTTGTTAGGTCAGTAAGCTCGATATGGACTTCTCTGAGTAATGCTTTCATGATATTCTGCAGGAGGCGGATGAATTCATCATTGGGCTTCCTCTATCTTCTGATGGAAAAGAGACTATTCAGTCTAATAAAGTTCGCAGCGTTGCTGGAAGACTCGCAGCTCGAGCTGCGGAGAGGTGAAATGATTGCATTGTTTTGTTTAGTATTATTTAGGTTGTCCTTCTTGGCCTGATGGTACTTGAGTGGAGATTTTGATTTGTGATCATATGTTGCTGTACTCCATTTCAAATGCATTTAGACTGCATGTCAACTGGTTTAGCAATGGGTCTTTCCTACAACATTTTAGTTTACCCCTAAATTATGTTCGCGTAAGAACTGATGGTGGCGTGGGATCTGCAGTGCTTGAAAGTTGCAATTGCTGGCCAGGCATCTATTTCTCTAAAATTGTCTACCTGCGGGACAAAGACCCCTTCCTCGCCTTCTTCCATTTAGATATGAAGCTGATTTCAGCTTTGGATTTCAGGGGTTGGAGAGTATATCTGCAGGATGAGCATGGCACATCAGCTGAAGCCGCTTGCCGTATGATCAACATGTACCTCCCATTTGACCAAGTGATTCGCACGTTACTTGCTTTAAGAGTTGTACAGTTTATGGATTGCATGTCCCTTGTCCAGATTATATTACATTACATTAGTAATTGCTTCTTACTCTAGATTATGGGCACAAATATTGAACAGCTTGAAGATGATAGTTTCATCAAATTTAATAGTTCAGATTTTTCCCTTAATTTTTAAATATTAGAAAACCATTTTGATCAACTTTCATTTTCTCCATGGCTTTAAGAATGTTCATTTTTCCCCCTGGGTCGGGTTTCCTGGCATATGATAAGGCATCTTTTGGATTATACCTTTATAAATGACAATCTCCACAGTCTAGGCGAGGTGAGTCCTAATTATAGCATTCATTACATAAATTCAAGCAGTAGTCTACGTAATTTCTTTTCAACTGCATGATTGATCATATATAGTAGATTACCATAGCAGTTGTTTTGCCCGATTTTGATTCTCACGTTCTTCCACTTAGGACATGCCAGGGTTGCTGTAGAGAAATGTGCATTTTTTATTTCTCTAGATTCGTCTACTTTTTTTTATTATTGTTGGAAAACATAGCATACTATCATGTGATAGTAATTTGCTCGTGTTGATAAATTTCTCTACATATGATTGGTAACTTAGCTGTAGCAGCTTTTATTCTTTACCAGTTACTTTTTTAAGCTCTTCAAGTAATGGTCACCTACCAAATAATGACCCTATTTCGGTTGGTTTTTCTCTCCTTTTTATTCTCAATTTTTGGACTGAGCCTGCAAAATTAGTAGGCTTCACTGGGCCAAAGGCAATGTATGTCATGGCAGCATGTCTTTTTTGCGTGGTACCTAATGACAGCATTTACCGTACATTATATGAGATTACTGGAAAAAAAAGCTTTTTAATTATTTGTTGGCTCATCTGTGCAGAGGTGTCCAGCAGTCCACTCGGCAAAAAAAAGGCCGATGCCTATGCCGCCATGGTAATGCATTGAAGTTTTGGTGTGGTTTCATCCTTATAATTTATACTTGTTGTGGAAAAGAAAGCTCTGATTGTTTTACAATACTAATTTCTCTGAAGTGCTGGCTGCAAGAAGGTTCTGCTTTATGTTCTCTGTCTCTCTCTCTAAAAGAAATTGCGGAAATGTCTTGTAATCCTCATTCACTGCTTATGGATGCAGATGGTCCTGGAAAGATATTTCTCTTTGTCGGGAGAGGAAGCTGAATTAGTTTTGCCCAAGAGTCTAGATTTGCAAGAGAAATTACGGAGGGCTCCATCTGAGGACAGCGACTTCTCTGAATAAGTCATTCATTGGCTATCACAGTGACACCGACACCAAATGCTATGCCTTTTGAAGCGAGACATCCATAATAATGGATTACTTTAGAAGCAAGGAAATCAGCAGTATCAAGGAAGGTCGTCGATGAGCCTTTGTCCTGTTTCGGACAGAAACGAAACTATGTATTCTTGGACTTGTTTCTCCGGAACTTCAATGTGCTTTTTTGAAGATGGTCTTGAGTTGCCTTTATCTGCAGGCCGGGATGGCACTTGATGCCATTTAAAGGAGCCAGGCTGGGAAGACTTGAAGTTTATAGGGTTCCTGAACTGACGAAATGCCGAAATTGTATAATGGAAGCATTTCAAGCTCAAATCAGTTATGAGGTCGTGAAAGAGTTTTTTTTTTCGCTCCAAATATAAAAGAGTCTTCGTGTGGCGAGAAAATTGAGTGAGAAATTCATTGCACATTTCTCTCTCTTCGATTCTGCTACTCTCGTGATCCTTATTTCTGCTTTCACGTCCCTAACCGGGGACTATTCATTGCTAACGAATTAATACCGCAATTGTATGTTTGCCTGGAATCAATTTTGAAACCTTCCCTATATTTATGATCTGATTACAAGGTCTACTCGAGAATTTTTCTTTTCTTTTCTTTTTTTATTCATTTTTTGCAGCCAAATAACATAAGCTGAACAGATTTGTGAGCATACGCTGGCAAAATAACTAAACCTCAAAAGCTGGGCTTGCACTTCACGGAAAATCCATAACGAAGCCGAATCCAGAAAAGCCCATTACAGGGGAGGAAACTCGTCTGCCATTCGGAGAGTCAGAGGATGAACTAAACCAAATTGACATTGTCAGCAGGTTGTAAACGAAGCTAAATCTGAGAGTCACAAAAAGAACCCTCAAGTGATGCTGCTAATTTGCAATTTCCTTACATATTTCACAACGAATGACTGGAGCTTCTGGGAGAGAGGCATACCAATTTATCTGATAACTCTATAATAGTAGAGTTATTTTACCTATTTGAGGCAATAAATATGATACTTTATAATGTAATATTCATTAGAAAATATTTGGATTTCCTTCTATTTATCAAAATCTTCATTGTTTATGCAAAATAATGAGATATGGAGAAAATAAGGAAAAAAATGGGGTTCAAGAATCCAAATAAAAAAAGTTGGAAGATGGATACCAAATCAAGAATTCTGCGATTTATTTCCTGATTTTATGTGGAAAAAATAAGTAATTGCCTTGTGTTAGAATTCTTGAATGTATCCTCTAAATATGATAACATTGAGGTTTTTTTTTTTTTTTTTTTTGGGGGGGGACCAACAAGGTTTTTTATTTTCGGATCTTTCTTCATTGTTCTAGGAGTTTTTCAAATATTTTTTAAAAGAAGACAAATTGGTGATAGAATTCTTGTTATTTGATTCAAGATATTTGGTTTAATTTATGATTTTGTTTATTCTTCTACTATGTTCTGATTTTATTTTGTTAGGGCTATGATGTAGCCTGACCATAATGATATGAATTTTATGATTTTTATACGTGCAAGTGATTTCATTCATGTGAGTTATATATTATTGTACTAAATACTTTCAAGTGATTGGTCATCGTTTGAATGGTTTGATGTGCATGTTTGAGACCAAGAAGTGATAATATGAAATTACTCCTTGTAATATATAAACATGAATTAATGTAGATAGATATATACCATGTTATTTGTGTAACTTTTGGTGATAAGATAATCCCAAAAACTCATTGTAAACCGAGAATATTAATAGATTTTAATACACTTATATTTATTTAAATTCACATAGAGATATAGTGAATTAATAAACTGAGTAGATTTGCTATAGTATAGTAAATAGATTAGGAAATTCCATGTTTGATGCCGCTCTTATATGCGTAACAAAATGAAATCCATTTTTAGTGGTTATATTGAAATCGGATGTTTCAACATATTTATCTGATTAATTTATTGCACTTATTCTCCAATTTATTTTTTTATGATTTTTAGTTTTAATTTATTTTCAATTATATTTTGATCTGTTATATAAATTTTAGAATTAATCTATTTTTCAATATTTAATTGGTTTATTATTCATCAATCTTTGTGGGACGATATTATTTTCTCATCATTATATTACTTATTTGACACGTTTACTTATGTTTAGAATTTTACGAGCACTACCATTTGTCAAATCTTTGGAGTGAACTCTTCAATCTAGAAACGAAAAAGCCGGAGCATTGGAATGGAGCATAAAGATCGGAGATATGCAAGATCACAAAAAGAGCACGTTTGATATACATTGTAACACATGCCTCTGTGACATCCGAAATTTCGCTTGACAAGATAGAGAGCCCCGAATGCTTAACATTCCTCGCCACATTAATGAGCTCGTTGTCAGACTACACCATTCACATTATCATCATGTCGTCACTAAGCGACACCATTTCCACCTCATTCGGGCATGCATCTACATCACCGAGCTGCCGCCACTATCTTGTCATCAACAACTCCAATGTCCGTTTCCATTGTGCAACTACACATCACTCTCCAGTCAACATCATCTTTGGTTGTCGTGAGGATCGCTCAACGACCAGCTTAGACGGCCAGCTCCATCTTGGCGTCGCATGTCCATCAAGCCACCACCACGACAACTCAATGCACACATCGGCACCGCGTCATCCAGGGCCGCCACCATGGCGACCCGCCAGCCCCGCCATCTCACCACTTTCCTCCCGCGCCATCTACCTTCCTCTTGGCGATCAATCCTTCCCAGCTGGCGTCGTCCAAGTCCACCGCTGCAGCTGCTTCCTCCTTAAGTGCCAACACAACAATTCTGGTGGTGAGGGAAGTGAGAAACGAAGCCACTAAGTGAGGAGCACTTCCGAGTTTCCCAATTTCATCTAAGACCACTTCGAGTACGTTTGGTTTTGCTTTCCCAAGGGGCTTTTAGCTTCAAAGTCTCTTGGGAAGATGCTGAGGTGTTTAGAAAGTCTGTCCAAAGGGCTTTCAATCAAATGTTGGCCTTCGAAAAGCTGAAAGCCAAATGCTGACAGGGACCAACTTTGGGCTTTCAGCATTTGGCCAAATGTTGAAATTACTTTTTTTTTCCAAACTACTATGATAAATCTTTTAGTTTTTCGATTTTACCTCTCACTGTTCCAAAGCTACCCTCACCTTCACTAGAGTTGGCAAAGAGTTTAATAATTTTTTTAATAAAAAAGAAAAATGAAATCCAAAAGCCCTTTTAAAAAAAAGATTTGCCGAACACTATTTACACTAAAATAGCTTTGTAAAGAATTTTTTATCGAACACAAATTGCATTTCCCCAAAGCTCTTTAGGCCATAGATATTTGAATTTCCCCAAGGTCCATTTCCAAAGCTGAACCAAATGTAGCCTTCATTTCCTCATCTCATTTCAACTGCATCTCCCTAAAAGAACAGAAGTCAGCAGCGAGTATTCTTCATCACAGCCTAAAATTGCCGGAAAATCTTCTCTCAAGTTAGTGCTACGTTGCACTGCCGCCACCCCGCCGAGCCACAACCGCAATCTTCTAGATACTGAGGCAAGTGGATATCCCTGTCCTAACCTATATCGATCAATTATTGTATGGCAAGGATGGTTTCCTAGAAATTCCATAGACGTTTGGATCCTCGTTTGATCGAAAGTTTCGGTAACGTTAGTTAGCTAAATCGTTGCATTGGAAGTAGTTGAGTTTGTGATTGGATTGTAGAAGCATGGCCACTAGATATCTAGTGCATACGAGGTCTGAGATTGCAGAAAATCTGAACTCAACTAGTGCTGGAACTTAGTTTAGGCTTGGTTTAGCCTGACCTTGAGCTTTTGCTAATTTTGTACCAACTTGTGTGATGCAAATTTCATAGGGCATTCTTCATAAAAGTCGTCCCTTATTGGCTGTTCTATGACATACTTTAATTTCATAATTTTTGGACTTTGCATGATAAAGATATATTTGAAAAACTATTGAGTTTGAAATATGTTATTAAGGGCTGCACTAACCTCTTCGTGCTTTCCATTTTCCACAGAATTTTATTTCAAGAGTCCTAACACACGTCCTCCATGAAAGTTGTAGAGTACATCCTAAACTACTACATAGTAAATTTTGAGAATTTTTTGAAGTTGTTTGCCTGGGGAACCTTGTTCTGTTGGAGGCCATCATGTACCAGAATGCCCTGTGGTTTTAGACTTGGTTCCTTCATATAAAATGTCCCTCTAGATTTTGTCTATATTATGTTAAAGTTTCGTAATTTTTGAAATCCATTTACCTAGACAATCACTGCAGCTTCTAGAGGGGCATAGGACGCCCTTATCGGATTAGTTTAAGGACTTTGATATAGAAACTCTCTTACAATTTGTCTAGTATAGACACAGGTGAGTTCATACTAGTCTAGGGGAATTAAAAATGATTGAGGATTTGTAGATTCAAGCTTGGGTCCCTGGAATAATAGTAACGTCAATGTGCTTTTTAATTGAATTATGGAATTGCTACATCATGGTATGGATATGTGACTTCGATTATCGTCGGTCCTTGGACGACGATGCCCCGAGTTATAGTAGAAATGCCTAGAGGGGTAACCAGGTTCCTCCAAATGCCTAGGGGTGTAACACCGTTTTCCATATGTTCTCACGATATTGAATGGGTGAGAGATGCCCGAGGGGTAACGGGGTTTCCCGGATGATGATGGCAACATGAATTAATATTGAATATGGTCTTAGCACACTTCTGAATTGAGCTATTGATTACCTATTTGGGAGAAGTCACTACTTTTATTGATTTGTTATGCATATTTTGAAAAAGGTCCTTAGATAAGTTGAATTGAAAATGATTCCATGTTCTGTATGGTGAGGCTTTCCTTGTCAGTAAAACAATTGATTTATGTAGTATAAATTGGTGGACCTTCTGCCTGCTGGGTTTTGGCTCACTGATTGTTGATTTTACTTTTTCATATCAATAGAAATGATGCCAATCGTCCCTACTTCTACTTCCATTAGTTATGAGGTACCCATGGACCTCACCTCACACTTTTCCAACTTTGTGGATCCGGATTTTCCGGATATTACCTTCATTCGATACATTGCCATTTTGTCCATAGACAAAGGGTTCCCGGGAAGCCCCGTACTCCTGGGCTTCCTCATAGTCTTCGCACAAGTAGGCGGACAACTCGTGGCGCTGATCCCACACCCAGGTGACGATGGGAATGACGATGGTAGCAGTACAGTCGACTAAAGCAGGGGTAGGGAGGTGAAGCAGCATTTTTGGATCTAGGCGACGGCTTTTGGGCATACTAGCATCAGAGGATAGGTGACTAGATATGCACAGGATGTCTTAGGGTCAGTATGGTACCATGGGTGATGTTTGATGTCGTTCTTGATGAGTTTTTTTTGGAATCCCCAGTATACCAACCATGTCATCTAGCATAAATAAATAAATGAACGAAACACGTCAGCCTAGTTTATAATTCCGCATGCGATCTTTGAATTTCTTACGTTATGGATTATTATTATTAATCTAAAACGCTTCCGCATGCGCAAAAAAAAAAGAAGTGAAAGGAGTTGGATAACTACGTTAGCCGTAACATGCTGGGGACGTCACAACCTCTTGAGGGGTGAGAGAAATGCATGCAGTTTCAGCTAAGCGAGGCACATCAGGAAGCTTGAGAGAGCAAGAGGAGGAGGAGGGAATTTTTTCTTTTTTTTTTGGGTCGAGTGGCTTCGGACAATTACTCAGTCGACTTTGGCATGAAGAAGAGGGATTGAGTTTGAGAAGGTGACGATGCTACGGGTAAAAAGGAGATTGCTAAGGGCGGAAGGATCGAAGGATTGCTGAAGTTAGAATAAAAAATTAGGTGAAAAAGAAATTATGACTTTGAATTTTTAGCTTATTAAACCAGTCCATGCAGTATGATTCTCAAGTGGGTAGAACCATTCCGATTGCACACCTCTATTCCTACATACGCGAGGCATGATATCACATTTTTAAGTGCTAAGAGTCGGTTCTTGCTATGAAGCAACATTTTTCAAGGAGCTTTTTCATTGTTGGTGAGTACCAAGATGCTTCTTGAGGACTATACTTAGTTCAGGTCTTGTCCATGATAGTCCTTTCAAAGGAACCGTGCATGCATGCTTTGCGTTCGAAGCTCGAACTTCCGAAATTCTTATTTGAGCACTTCTCGAATAGCCGTGGTGCAAGGGTAACAGAGGCTTGAGTGCTATATTGATATCTCCATGGATGGGCACTTTAGTGAGAGCGACACAGATTACTAGTAATCCTTTTATTATTGCCAAATCGGGTAATAATCAATCTTTAAATGAAAAAAAAGATTTCTTTTACTTATACTTTCGATTTTTAGCAAAACAAAATAAGAATTTGTGAGAACAAATAAAATAAATAGAACAGAGCAAATAAAGCGGTAGGGATATATCAGAAAATTGTGTGTGCGAAATTTGAATCACCCATTCAAATTATTTAGGATTGGTGGCTAGTCTTCATTGCAATCATCATCAATTTCTATTTCTCTGTAGGAATCGGTCTTATCTGGCCGAAAGTTTCATGAATTTGACTGGAAATAATTACGAAAACTTAAGATGATGGCGATTTCTCTTTGCACGCTCGCAAAATTACCCAATCGGTGATAGAAGATCTAAAATTGCTAACTACCCGTGCGGATAAGCCAGAAGTACAACGAGGAAATTGCATGCGGGAATAGGAAAGTATGTGAAAGTAGTACTAGACTAAGAACTTGAGACTGCATTGTCAAAATGAAATCATATGAGAATAGAGATACATCTGCCTCTGCTTCAATGAACCATGGTTCAAGCTTCAAGGATGATGGCATGAACGTCCTCAACAAAGGTCCACATGATCAGGGGCCTGGAAAGCCAGCTTATAGAGCTTATTCAGTTCAAGACTATAACGAAGTTTACATTTAATAAGTAAGATCATATGTTTAGACTATGAGGCCTCCTCAGTGAGTGACAGTCCCCGCCTCGGCAGAGTCTTCTTCTTCATCCTCTCCAGAAATTTCCTCGAGCGAACGGCCCTTCGACTCCGGCACCAAGAGCGTGAAGAGCGCCCCAAGGAAGTTGACTCCGCCAAGAACCATCAAGGTGTATTTAGTGCCAATGCTATGGGGTGCTGTTAAATACACAATACCAAATGAGCCCAACACGGACCCGATCTTGCCAGAGGCGGCAGATATGCCGTGACATGTTGACCTGAGCCGCGCGGGGAAGATCTCGGCGGGGACCACGAATGTGGTGGCGTTAGGGCCGAAGTTTGCGAAGAAGAAGATGAGCGAATACATGATCACGAACCCAAAACTATTGCCAGGCAAAGTCCAGTGGTGGTATGGGATGGCCAAAACAAACATGAACACTGTCATGAAGATGAAGCCCATCAATTGTATTGCGAACCTTCCCACCCTGTCGATGAACACCACCGTGAACCAGTACCCCGGAACTGTGCCGCAGAGAGCAATCAGGGTCTGCGCTCTCCCATTCTGGTATGCCTCGTCTATGGCATTCATTTGGATTGCCGGTGGAAGCCAATTAACCTTTGCGAAAATGAGGGGTTGGAGAAGGCTCTGGCCGTAGAAAACAATGTCCAAGAGGAACCAGGTGGATGTAGTACCGAGCAAGTGGAGTCCGTGGCGTTGGAGGAACTGCTTCGAGAACAAGCCGAAGTCATTCCCTTGCACCCCTGTCTCGACTTTCTCCGGCTCTGCTTCCAAATCAACTTGGAGAACAGTACCCATGTCGGCTGCAGCTTGCTTGGCGTTCTTGGCGACTAGAGCGGTGTAACGAGCTGTTTCGGGCATTTTCATCCGCCAGTAATATGTGAGAGCTGCCGGAATCGCACCGAACATCACAATTATCCGCCACACATAGTCGGCTTCGGGGACGGTGGAGAGGCTTGCACTTTCTTTATAGGTCGGAGCAGGAAATGCAGCGTTGAAGGCCGAGGAGACAATTATAGTGACTATCCCACCAGCCAAAATCCCGAAGCCCTGCATTGCGAAGACGGCTGCGATGAAGGAACCACGAGTCTTCTTGTTCGCATACTCTGACATGATGGTGGCGGAAAGCGGGTAGTCCCCACCAATGCCGAATCCAAGCCAGAACCTGAAGAAGCAAAGGGTTACTATCACCGCTTTCGCTTTTGCTTTTGGGTTTGCTTCCGCACCAGACGACCCAAAGGGGCCAAAGGAGAGCCCCGAGGCGATGGAACAGAAGACCATAAGCATGAGGGTCAAGCCATAGACCTTTTTCCGGCCCAGCTTGTCGCCCAACAACCCAAAAAATATCTGGCCTGCAATGGTCCCGCACAAGGCGACTGCAGCGACCGCCGACTTCACGTCCTGAGGCAGAGTGCCTTGTTTGCCAGAGCCTGGTTCGGTGTAGTACAGGCGGCCGAGGAGCAAGATCACGGGGTTGATGCAGAAGAGGTCATATGCGTCGGTGAAGAAGCCCATGCCAGAGATGACAATCGCCTTGAAATGGTATAATTGTATTTTGGCTGAATCAAGGGCATTGAGCACCTGCAGTTGTTCCTTAGCCATTGATCAGCCCTTTCTCAAGTTCCCTACACCTCAACTGCAAAAATTAGCAAAAAACTGATGGAACTTATGTTCTACTAAACGAATGAAAAGTAACATGTTCATGTGACCTTAAATAGCCAAATTATAGGAACTACCAGTCAAATCAGCTAGGAATATACTGGAAAGGATAAACGGACAATCACATGAACAACTCTTTTCTAAAATTTCTTTTAAATACTTGAAGGATTAACGTCGGGTTGACTTTCAAAGATGACAAATTGGTGGATAATGACTGGTTGACAGTGAAACTGAAAGCCTGCAATATGACTGCCACGTGTCTTTTATTAACTAGATGAAATGAGATCATGCGGTTAACGTAGAGGTTTATTTGTAGAAAGTTATGAGTTGATGATCTATATATAGCACGCTCTCTCCCATCATTTTAAATATAACTTTCCAGTGATAAAAGTCAAAGCTATTATATAATCCCAGCAACGAAGATTACGAAAAACACAACTTGACTACTTCAAGTAACAAAATGTGCCCCATTTCAAGAAGGGAAAATTCCACCAAAGAGTTTAAATTGTGTTCGGTAATGCATCAATACTTAAATTTTTTTTTTCCATGTTACCAATATCTCAAACTTGTATCGATGACCCAAAACTAACTTCCATAACAATTTCATTAAAGACCGTCACTAAAAATCCAACGTGATAGTTTGTGTGGACAAGAGCAGGCAAATGAAACTAGTATGGATCTCACACAGCTTTTATTACAAGGGAAAACTCTACTAAAAAGCCTAAATTTTGCCTAGTAAGACTCCGATACTTGAAACTTGTTTTTGGTGTTTCCAAAATGCCTTCAAAATTGTACCAGTGATCCAAAATATCTTCCATCATAATTTTGTTTAAGACGGCCTTTTCAAATCTAACGTGACAACTTATATGGATAATGACAGGTAAACGGATCTAAGTCCCTATAATAAAGTCTAGAAAGTCCATTTTGTTAATTATCTCATTTCTTGAAACCTATCTTTATCGAACTTGCAAATAGATGAATGATTTAAGCCACGTAAAATCAACTTAGAGCCGTCTATCTACTATTTTTTCATTGTGACAAAGAAAAGACTCACTGATTTTGGATCGAGTCTGCAAAATCAAAAGGTTTCACTGGGTCAAAGTCGATGTATGTCATGGCAGCATGCCTTTTTTTTTTGCCCAGTACCTCATTACATCATTTACCATACCTTACATGAGATTATCAAAGAAAAAGCTTTTTAATTATTTGTTGTCTCACCTTTGCAGAGGTGTCCAGCAATCCACGCAACCAAAAAAGCCGATGCCTATGCCACCATGGTAATGCATTGAAATTTTGGTATAGTTTCATCATTATAATTTATACATGTTGTGGAAAAGATAGCTCTTATTGTTTTGCAACACTAATTTCTTTGAAGTGAAAGCTGCAAGAAGCTTCATAATTCTGCTTTATGGTCTCTCTCTCTCTCTGAGAAATTGCCTTATAATTTCTTGTAATCCTCATTCACTGCTTATTGGTGTAGATGGTCCTAAAGAGATATTTCTCTTTGCTGGGAGAGGAAGCTAAATTAGTTTTGCCCAAGAGTTTCGTGTTTAAAATTTATCTTAGACACTTAAAGGATTAACAACAGGTTGACTTTCAAAGATGCGGTGGATAATGACCAGTTGAGAGTGAAAGTGAAAGCGTGCAATACGACCGCCACGTGTCTTTTATTAACTAGATGAAATGAGATCATGCGGTTAACGTTGAGGTTTATTTGTAGAAAGTTATGAGTTGATGATCTATATATAGCACGCTCTCTCCCATCATTTTAAATATAACTTTCCAGTGATAAAAGTCAAAGCTATTATATAATCCCAGCAACGAAGATTACGAAAAACACAACTTGACTACTTCAAGTAACAAAATGTGCCCCATTTCAAGAAGGGAAAATTCCACCAAAGAGTTTAAATTGTGTTCGGTACTGCATCAATACTTTAAATTCTTTTTTCTGTGTTATCAATATCTCAAAATTGTATCGATGACCCAAAACTAACTTCCATAACGATTTCATTAAAGACCGTCACTAAAAATCCAACGTGATAGTTTGTGTGGACAAGCGCAGGCAAATGAAACTAGTATGGATCTCACACGGCTTTTATTACGAGGGAAAACTCTACTAAAAAGCCTAAATTTTGCCTAATAAGACTCCGATACTTGAAACTTGTTTTTGGTGTTTCCAAAATGCCTTCAAAATTGTACCAGTGATCCAAAATATCTTCCATCATAATTTCGTTCAAGATGGCCTTTTAAAATCTGATGTGACAACTTATATGGATAATGACAAGTAAATGGATCTAAGTCTCTTTAATAAAGTCTAGAACGTCCATTCTTGTTAATTATCTCATTTCTTGAAACCTATCTTTATTGAACTTGCAGATGGATGAATGATGTTGCTTTGGATTAGATTTAAGTCATGTAAAATCAACTCAAATCCATCTATCTACTGTCTTTTCATTGTGATAAAGAAAAGACTCACCGATTTTTGGATCGAGTCTGCAAAATCAAAAGGTTTCACTGGGTCAAAGGAGATGTATGTCATGGCAGCATGCCTTTTTTTATTTTCTTTTTTGCCTAGTACCTCATTACATCATTTACCATACCTTACATGAGTCTGCAAAATCAAAAGGTTTCACTAGGTCAAAGGCAATGTATGTCATGGCAGCATGCCTTTTTTTTTTTTTTTTTTTTTTTTTGCTCAGTACTTCATGACATCATTTACCATACCTTACATGAGATTATCGAAGAAAAAGCTTTTTAATTATTCGTTGTCTCACCTTTGCAAAGGTGTCCAGCACTCCACTCAACCAAAAAAAGCCGATGCCTATGCTGCCATGGTAATGCATTGAAATTTTGGTATAGTTTCATCATTATAATTTATACATGTTGTGGAAAAGATGGCTCTCATTGTTTTGAAACACTAATTTCTTTGAAGTGAAAGTTGCAAGAAGCTTCATAGTTTTGCTTTATGGTCTCTCTCTCTCTCTCTAAGAAATTGCCTTGCAATTTATTGTAATCCTCATTCACTACTTATGGGTGCAGATGGTCCGAAAGAGATATTTCTCTTTGCCGGAAGATGAAAATGAATTAGTTTTGCGCAAGAGTTTAGATGTTGCGGAAAGCGAGCAATTGAATAGTAAAATAAGCAAAACAAGAAAATGAATCAGACACCACATTTACATGATTCAGTCGTAGTGATCTATGTCAACGGGATAAGCAACAACCAATTCCACTATAAATCAAGTGATGTAAGAGATATTACAACTATACTCAAATTATTCAAACATTCTTACTGTTTCCTAAGCCTCAATTATACCTAATAACTTACCCAATGTTTAGCCCCACAATTCCTCATGAAATAATCTATCATTCTCATATAGGAATTGTACAAAAATTCTTACCACAAGAATTTAATCAGCTTCAACACTATTTCTTATTGGATGTAATTGCATGAATGAATCAACGCCAAACATCTGTCTAAAAAATGGTACTTCAAGAACCTTCACATCATCAATGATGCAAATTGCAATATACATGCAAGCAAATCATGCTCAAGGATCCCACAACACAATATAATTTATGTGTGCCCAAGAGTTGATCGAGTCAAAGTCAACTCAAATCTAGATTGACTTTTCAAATTAAGCCCTTATCTCCAGTGCTAAACTTTCCTATTTCAAGCCATAAATTCCATCAACAAAGATCAACTAAGAAGGAAATCCCACTGCCAAAAGATATTCACAATTTGGCCCAATTCTGAATACATGTTGGACTTTCAAACTTCGATGGCGAAAGCTCCAACGAATATTATTGAGCAAAGTTTGTGACACCCTCAATCCGACCTCAATCTACGGAGCAAGATTATGATGGGGATCAATGGACTACAAAAAAAGCTAAGAATGTCACTTTGGGACAAAAACTCAGTTTTTCATTGACGGATCGCGAAATTTCGGAAAAGTGAAAACGGGCCGTGAACAAAGAGCCATGTAGGCCCAAGCCCACAGATGAGCCCATTGGGCCTCACGCCACCCATGACCGGCCTAAAAGAGGCCTATTAAGACAATTAGCCCATTTTGGATTGTCGTAAACTTGCACACTATTAAGATAACGTACATGAATAGTGAAATTGCTTAATGTAATTACCTTTTTGCCCCTTCTAGAAGCCTAAGCTAATAAGACAAGAATTTTGGGCATGAAGAAATGGACTTGGCGCCCAGGGGAAGAGAAGAGAGAGTGACCTCATCCCCCCCCCCCCCCATTCTTGCATGTATATAATCCAAACATTAATTACTTTGGTTTGAGAATCTTCATGAGCATTTCTTGGCTATGTGAATACTTGGACAAGAGGGATTTAAGGTATTTAGTACTAGCCTCATTAATGCAAGCCAATCTCTCTCTCATTGTCTTTCATTTCTCTCTCTCTCTCTCCCCCCCCCTCAACCTCACCGACGTCTCTCTCTCCCTCATTTCCCCTTAGCTGAAATCCATTTCTCTCTCTCTCAATCTCATTCTCACACCCATTTTTCTGTCACTCTCTCTTGGGTCTTACCTTGCTGTCCTTGCCGCGCCGTTGTTCGATGTGCACTGTCATCCATGTTGCCATCGTTCTTGCGATGAACCAACCACCGCCGTGCCATCTTCACCACCAAGCCGCCACCAAGAACCATCGCCATCCAGCTCGCCCCCTCACCGTGAGATCTCGCTATGCCATCGTTCCCGTGCATTGGCCATGAGTCCCAAGCCCTTGTCAGACCTCTCTCAAGCTATGCCGCCATCCCTTGGCTATTCTAGCCGTCACTGTGAGCCATTGCCGTCGCCATCGCTCGTCAAAGCTATATTCAGAAGTGAGTAACTTCCTAATCTTTGTTTAGGGTTATAGTTGCACTTAAGAGTAAGATTAAGAATAAATTAAGGTTGATAGTGCTTAAATTAAGGGGATGAGTGGATTAAGATGATAAGCTATCATAATAGGTGTAAGTAGTAGTGATAGGCTATTATGATAAGCGATATGTAGAAGTAATAAGCTATTGTGATAAGTAATAATTGGATGCTATAAGCTATCGCAATAAGCGATAATTGGATGTAATAAGCTATCGTGATAGGCTATACTTGGATATGATAAGCTATAGTAATAAACGATAATTGGATGTGAAAAGTTATTGTGATAGGTTATTATTGGATGTGATAAGCTATCGTGATAGCTATTATTGGATATGATAGTTATCATGATAGGTTATAATTAGATGGGATAAATTTTCTTGATTATGATAAGTGCCTATTATGTTGTAATTTCTAAAGTGATAAGTGTTTATTGAATACTAATTTTAAAAGTAGTCCATGTTTATGCAATCCCTATTTTGAAAATGGTAAGTGTTCTTGGCATTCTATGTTTACAAGTAATGAATACTTGCGAAAGACTACTTTGAAAGATGAGTTGTTGAATTATTTAAGAAAATTATGGTGTGATGCTATGTATCATTAGATTGATACATAATTACTTTGGTGAATGATTAATCAAGAGGTGATCACGTGACATTGTTGCATGACATCCTTGTAGGCCATTATTGCTAATGTGTGATGTATGAGCACAAAACACTCTCATATTGGCTAATAAGGAAGATAAAGTTGGTTTGTGTGGTGATGTGTTTATGCATGATCACATAATGATTCCATACTCGTATGATTACGAGGGACAATGCCCAATGGATTTCAAATGCCCCACGTCAACGGATGTCATTCGCGAATGGATTCTAACATTGCCAACACCTACAACATCCCATTCAACATTGTTTCCCAACTGTACTTTACTGTTATCCAAGAATTGATAATTAGTAAACTAGTTTCTATTTAATGTAGCATGAAATGAACGACCAAAATACATAATCCATCAATCGAACGATAAATATTTAGTGACAGACAAGACAAAATCAACACAGCTCTAACACAGTTTTAGATTGACTCAACATTATTTGCAGACTCAATATAATTCGCTTATCTTTCTCGTTTTTCAACTTAAGGCAATTTATTTTAAGATGTCCCTTTGTGCCACAGCTCTAACACACAACACCACCAGTTTTAGATTGACTGTGTCTATTCATGTTTATGATACTCTTGCTAACACGTGTACTAGTTCTTCATTTGTTTTCACCTACTAAAGTAGCAAATATAGGTTCGCCAAATTCTCTTCTATGGATGTCCTCACTCCGAATTAAATCTTGAACCCAATCAAACGTTTAAGTCTGTTGACCCAAATGAATTATTAACAATGATAATAGTTGTGTTCCAATTATCAAGCAATGAGAATAACATAATCAAAGCACATACCTCATATTCAAAGTCTATCTCAAATGAACTCAATTGATTAACAATTACATTGAATTCAATGATATGATCTACAACTAACGCACCTTTGCTCATCTTCAAGTTAAAATGACGTTGCATCAAATATACATAGTTGATCACAGAGGACTTCTCTTATAGATCCGAAAGGGCTTTCATCAAATTCACAATGGCGTTCTCATGCATGATGTTAAATGCGATGTTATGAGCCAACATAAGTCGAATGACACTTAAAGCTTGTTTGCCTAGCAAATCCCAATCAGCTTGCTTCATTGTCTGTAGTTTCTCCCCAAATAGAGGATGTAGTTTTATTTGATGGAGATAATCCTTAATCTACATCTTCTAGAAATTAAAATTCTTCCCATCAGTTATGTCAATTCTCACTTTTCCTTCTACTATCATCATCAATTCACTTCAACTCAATCAAATCTAGTTCAAATATCAATTATTGCGAAAAACAAGCAATCGAACAATAAAATAGAAAGAATGAGAAAAAAATGGGCACCGGACTTTCGTGATTTGGTCGTAGTGACCCACGTCCACGAGATGAGTACCAATGAATTTCCTCATAGGAGATTACTACCACATTCAAATCACTCAAACATTCTCACTATTTCCCAAGCCCAAATTACATCAAATAACTTACGGAGTGTTAGCCTCATGATTTTTCATGAAATAATCTCTCAATCTCATGTAAAAATTAATCACAAATTCTTATTCAAAGAATTTAATTGGCTTCAATACTAATTTTTCTTGGATGTAATTGCTTGAACGAAATCAGCTCCTAGCACTCGTCCGAAAAATTAATGCTTCAGGACCCTTCACGTCAACAACGGCGCAAATTGCAATGTAAATGCCAGCAAAGCCCGCTCAAGGAGCCCGCAACAAAAAATATTTCTATGTGCCCAAGAGTTCACTGAGTCCAAGTCCAACTCAATCTCCAGAGTTGACTTTTCAAATTGAACTCTTATCTCCACGCTCGACTTTGCTGTTTCAAGCCGTGAAGTCCATCAACAGATATCAACCAAGAAGAAAATCCCACCGTCAGAGGATATTCACAATTTGGTCCGATTCTGAATACATGCTGGACTTTCCAATTTCGGTCTCCAACACATATGAGGAAACCAAATCTTCGAAACGTGATCTCTCATTAATTTCATTTCCAAAATTTATATTTTTCGCTTTGGGTTGGTTCAAACTCGAGACATATTTTAATATTATATTTGCAAGAGAAATTATAGAGGGCTCCATCCAAGATAGACTTCTCTAAATAGGTCATTCATCGGCTATCACAGTAAGATCCAAATGGATCAAACGTTTGGACAAAGCCGTCCTCTAGATAGATTAGTTGGCAGTAGGATTTGCCGACACCAAATGCCATGCCTTTCGAAGCGAGACATCCACAACCATGGATTATTTAAAAGGAAGGAAATCGCAGTATCAGGGAAGGTCGTTGATGAGCCTTTGTCCTGTTTCTGACAGAAACGAAACTATATATTCTTGGATTTGTTTCTCCGGAACTTCAATGTTCTTTTTTTTTGAAGATGATGTTGAGTTGCCTTTATCTACAGGCAGGAATGGTACTTGATGCCATTTAAAGGGCCGAGCTGGGAATACTTGAAGTTTATAGAGTTGCCGAATTGACGAATTAATGCCACAGTTGTACGATGGAAGTAATTCAAGCTTCAATCAGTTAAGAGGTTGTGAAATAATTTATTGTTTTCTCATACATACCAGTATTCAGGTAGCGAGAAAATCGCATGAGAAATTCATTGCATATCTCTCTCTCTCTTTCTCTCTCTCTCTCTTTGATTCTGCTGCTCTCTTGATCCTTATTTCCGCTTTCATGTCCCTAATCAGGGACTATTCATTGTCGTAAGCTTGTCTTTACGTCTTTCTAAACAGGAGTGTTTGATTTTAAAGTAGGTAGGTTCCAGGCTATTATAATCAGTTCCTAGTTTTTGAAACTTGTAACCTATTCTGTTTGCCTGGAACCAATTGCGGAACCTATCCTATTTTTCTAGTTCGATTTCAAGGTCTACCCAAGTTCCCTGTTTTTTTTCTTCTTTTGTTCCTTTTGTTGTTTCATTTTTTGCTGCAAAATAATATAACGCTGAACAAATTTGTGAGCATGCACCGACTAGAGCTCAAAAGCTGTGCTGGCACTTCCCAGAAAATCCATAACTGTTGAAAACCCTGCAATAGAGGAGTGTTGAAAACTGGTCTGCAAGTCGGGTTTTAGTATGAACTAAACCAAATTGACATTTTTATCAGGTTGAAAACCAAGAAGTTAAATCTGAGAGTCTAAAAGAGAACCCTCAAGTGATGCTGCTAATCGTCAATTTCCTTGCGCATTTCAAAACGAATGACGACAATTTCTAGATGGAGACAGAGAGAGGCGTACCAGTCACTACTTGTTGAATTTTTGGAGCGAACTCTTCAATCAAGAAATGAAAAGCGGGAGCATTGGAACAGAAACGAAGCATAAAGATCGGACAGATGCAAGAACACAAAAAGAGCGCTTTGGGGTACACTATAACACATACCTCTTGAGGGGTGAGAGAGTGCGAGCAGTTTCAGCTAAGCGAGGCATGTCGGGAGACTCGAGAGAGGTGGAGGAGGAGGGAGTTTTTTGGGTCGAGCGGCTTTGGATGATTACTCGGACGAGTTTGGCATGAAGGAGAGGGATGACTTTGAGATGGTGACGATGTTACGGGTGAAGAGGCGACCAAAGGACGAAGGAATAAAGGATTGCTGAGGTTGGAATCAGACATTAGGGGAAAAAGAAATTAAGAGTTCAGGTTTTTTAGTTTATAAAACTGGTCCAGGTGGTTTGATTCCAGAACCTGTTTTCGGCAGTTCGGTCTGACTCTTGGTAGAACTGATCCGGCTGCACACCCCATTTCTACATACGCCAGGCATGATGTCACATTTTCAAATGCTAAGAGTTGGTTCTTGCTATACTATTCATGTCTTCTACGAAAGAAAGATTCTCCAAGCAGCTTTTTCATTGCTAGTGGATACCAAGATTCTTCTCGAGGTCTATACTAGTTCTGATCTTGTTGATGATGGTCCTTTCAAAGGAACTTTGCATGCCCGCTTTGCGTTCAAAGTTCGATCTTCCAAAATTCTCAGTTGAGCACTTCTTGAGCTTACGCATGAATTTGATGCTCCCCTTCGAATTAATTAGGATTGGTGACTAGCCTTCATTGTAATCATCATCAATTTCTATTTCTCTGTAGGAATCGATATTATCCAGCTGAAAGTAGTTTCAAGAATTTGATGGAAAATAAGTACGGAAACTTAAGATGACAGTTGTTTCTCTCTGCTCACTCGCAAAATTACCCAATCGAGGATGGAAGATCTAAAGTTGCTAACCACCTGTGCAGATAAGCCAGAAGTACAAGGAGGAAATTGCATGCAAGAATAGGAAGGTATGTGGAAGTAGTACTGGACTAAGAACTTAAGATTGAAAATGTCAAAATGAAATTATATAAGAATGGAGATATCTGCCTCTACTTCAATGAACCATGGTTCAAGCTTCAAGGATGATGGCATGAATGTCTTCAATAGAGGCCTACCTGATCAGAGGCTGGAAAAGGCAGCTTTGAGAGCTTTGTTTCTTTTTTTCTTTGTCTAAAAGGCAGCTTTCAGAGCTTATTCGGTTTAAAACTGTGCTGGAGATAACTTACATTAATAAAAGTCTGCTAGAAAGATCACATGTTTAGAAAATAAGGCCTCCTCAAACAGTGACAGTCCCCACCTCGGCTGCATCTCCTTCTTCTTCCTCTCCAGAAATTTCCTCAAGCGAAAGGCCCTTCGCCTCCGGTACCAAGAACGTGAAGACCACCCCAAGGAAGTTGGTGGCGCCGAGTATCATCAAGGTCTTTCTAATGCCGATCCCATTTACTGCATACACAAAACCAAATGTGCCCAACAAGGACCCGGCCTTGCCAGCTGCGGCAGATATGCCGTGACATGTCGACCTCAACCGTGCTGGGAAGATCTCGGCGGGGACCACAAATGTGGTGGCATTAGGGCCGAAGTTTGCAAAGAAGAACGTGAAAGAGTACATGATCACGAACCCAATTCGATTTTCATGCAAGGTCCAGTGGTGGTATGGGATGGCCAAAGCAAACATGAACACTGTCATGAAGAAGAAGCCCATCACTTGTATTGCAAACCTTCCCATCTTGTCGATGAACGCCACCGTGAACCAGTACCCTGGGACTGTGGCGCAGAGAGCGATCAGGCTCTGTGCACGCCCAATCCGGTACACCTCTTCTATGGCACTCATGGTTTTCGCCGCTGGAAGCCAACCGATGGACGTGTAGATGTCTTTCTGGAAAAGGTTCTGGCTATAGAAGGCAATGTCCAAGAGGAACCAGGTGGTTGTAGTACCGAGCAAGTGGAGTCCGTGGCGTTGGACGAACTGCTTCGAGAACAAGCCAAAGTCGTTCCCTTGCACCCTCGGCTCGTCTTTCTCCGGCTCTGCTTCCAAATCAACTTGGAGAACCTTCGACATGTCGGCTGCAGCTTGCTTGGCGTTCTTGGCAACTAGAGCGGTGTAACGAGCTGTTTCGGGCATTTTCATCCGCCAGTAATATGTTAGAGCTGCTGGAACTGCACCAAACATCAAAATTATACGCCACACATAGTCGGCTTCAGGGACAGTGGAGAGGGTTGCATTGACTTCATAGGCCGGAGCAGGATATGCAGCCTTAAAGGCCGCGGAGACAATTATACTGACTGCACCACCAGCCAAAATCCCGAAGCCCTGCATTGCAAAGACAGCAGCGATGAAGGCACCGCGAGTCTTCTTGTTCGCATACTCCGACATGATGGTGGCGGAAAGGGGGTAGTCCCCACCAATTCCAAATCCAAGCCAAAACCTGAAGAAGCAAAGGGTTGCTATCACCCCTTTCGCTTCCTTACCGAAGGAGAGCCCCGAGGCGATGGAACAGAAGACCATGAGCGCAAGGGTCACGCCGTAGACCCTCTTCCGGCCCATCTTGTCCCCCAACCACCCAAAGAAGATCTGGCCTGCAAGTGTCCCGCTCAAGGCGACCCCAGTGACCGCCGACGTCACGTTGGAAGGCAGAGTGCCTGGGGTGGACGAGTTCGGCACGGTGTAGTACAGGCGGCCGAGGAGCGACGTCACGATGGATATGCAGAAGAGGTCATATGCGTCGGTGAAGAAGCCCATGCCGGCGATGACAATCGCCGTGAAATGGTACCATTGTGTTTTGGCTGTATCAAGGGCGGTGAGCACCTGCAGTTGTTCCTTAGCCATTGATCAGCCCTCTCTCAAGTTCCCTCGCAGCTGCTACACTTCGACTGCAAAATTTAGCAAAAACAGATGGAACTTAAGTTCTACTAAACGAATGAAAAGTAACATGTTCATGTGACCCTAAATAGGCAAATTATAGGAGCGGTCAAACTTTACTTGTGCCGGTGAAATGAACAAGGAATATACCGTAAGGAATAAACGGACAATCGCATAAAAAAACTTTTCTGAAGTTTCTCTTAGACCCGTAAACCATTAAGAGCAGGTTGACTTTCAAAAAAAGACATTGGTGGATAACGACTGGCTGAGAGGGAAATTGAAAGTATGCAACGCAACCACGGGTCTTTTATTAAGTCGATGAAATGAGATCACACGGTTGACCCTGAGGTTTATGCGTTGAACATTATATGATCCTAGCAAAGTGGACTACGAAAAGCACAACTCCAACAAGCAAAACGCGCCTACCGCCCAGAAAGGAATTAAAAAAACAAACGTAACGCGTTCCGTTTATAGAAGGGAAAATTCCACCAAAAGCCTAAATTTTTTTCAGTGCAGCATCAATACTTAAAACGTTTTTTCGTGTTGCCAATAGCCCTCGAATTTGTACCGGTGAGTCAAAATTACCTTCCATCATATTTTCATGGAGGACGGTAGCTAAAAATCGAACGCACCGTGGACAACAACAGGCATTTGAAACTAGCGTAGGTCTCGCATGGCTTTTTGTCTGAGGGAAAATTCTACCAAAATGCCTCAATTTTGCCTAGTATGATTATGATACTTCAAACTTGTTTTTGGTGTCAACAAATACCTCAAACTGGTATCGGTGGTTTAAAAATATCTTCCATCACAGTTTCATTCAAACGATCTTTAAAAATCCGACGTAACAACTTGTGTGGAAATGGTAGGCAAACGAATTTCAAAACGACTTCATTTCATGGATTATCACACTTCCATAATTCTAAAAATTGTCATAGAGACGACTTGTTACTGTGGAGGTCCAGTTTTTTAAAAAATATATAATTTTTGACAAGTTATTACCCTGCAATATGAGTTCCCAGTGACTTCTTATACATGTAAACCATATATATATCGAACCTCCAAATGGATAAATGACGTCGCTTTGGACTAGATTAAAGCCGCATAAAATGGACTCAGATTCTCCTATCAGCCGTATTTTCATCATGATTAAAAAAAAAAAAAAAAAAAGACATACTATATTTGGGATCTAATACATGCCGGTGCTTGAGAAGGAAGGGATTTTCTGAGAGTGAATTTTTAAAATTGAATATGCAATCCCCCACATCGGATTTTTAGCAATTGTCTTGGACAGAAATGTGAGATGGTAGTTTTGGATCACTTGCACAAATTTGAAGTATTAGGAGTACTGGACATCTAAAGTACCAAAACTTTGGCATGGAGAGACACTTAAGTGTCAAAAATTACGAAAGTGACACTTAAGTGTCAAAATCGGAACAAAATAGATTAGTTAAATGCCAACGGTGAGAAAATCCAATCAAAATACTGACATGGTGATTTTACAGCGGTGCAAGTGCAAAATAATGTCGTTTTGCATACTGACGTGGCTAAACAAGCATAAAAACGGCGTTATTTTGTTAACATGGCAAAATAATTCATATAAATATTAATCAAATTAAATTTATTTATATATTAATTTTAATTTTAATTTATTTTAAAAAAGAGGGGGAAGAGGTAGGCGGTTAAGGGCTTGAGCCCTCGCCACCGTCTCCCCGCCATCGTCAGAAGGCCAGCAACGATGGGGGAAGGGTCGCCGGGGTCGCCGGGCCTAACTAGTGGCCGGCGACCCCGACCAACCGGCGATGAAGGCTTGCGAGCCCTCACCAAGATCTAGGGAAAGGGTGACTATTGCTAGTCGGTCGGGGTCGCCGGCCACTAGCCGGGCCCGGCGACCCCACTCGGTGACAATGGGGACATAAGGGAGAGCCCTCAGCTACTTGCCTCCTCGTCCTTTTTCTCTTATTTATTTTTTTTTTATTTTTTTGTAAATATAAATATTTTAATTTAATTAATATTTATATTTAAAAAAAAAAAAAAAAAAAAAAAAAAGAGAGACAAAACGAAGTCGTTTTGGTTCTTCGACGTTGACTTAGTTCTTCGATGTGTCACGTAAGTGAGTTATATTATTAAAAAATTATTATGTAGGATTTTTGGCCACCTTTGCTAGATTTAGCACTCAAGTATCTCATAATTTAAAAAAATAAAAATGGTACCTGAATGTCATTTTCATAACTTATGGTACTTAAATGTCTCCCATGTTAAATATTAACACTCCATGTGTTCTTTTTCTGAAGTATTAGTAACACAAAAAAAAGTTAAGGCTTTAGTACTACATTGTATAACGTTTAGGCTTTTTTGTGGGATTTTTCCCGATAAAAACAATGTCTCTTTAAAATAGACTAAAGTAACGTCAGATTCACATGAGCTCCATTTGTCTGCCTTGTTCTTGCAAGCTTTCACATCAAATTTTTAATGGTCTTCTTGGACGGAAGTGTGACAAAAAGTTTTTTTTATGGTCATTAGATAAATTTGGGATATTTGTGAAACGGAAAAAAAAAAAAAAAGTCTTGAGGTTTTATTGTCACCCAAGACAAAGTTTAGATTTTTAATGGAATTTTCCATTTAAAGAAAAAAACAAAGAAATGCCAATTCAAGCTTGGGTTATTGCATATAACCATTTCAAAGAATTTTTTACGAACTTTTACAAATCACAAATTAAAGCATAATGAATTCTCAACCCAATAGGTACTGTGTTTGATCAGCGAGTGTCATAGTCCAATTTCTCCTATACCGATGTGGGCGGACAAGTCAAATTTTGTGGTATCGAGGTGAATCATGAGATGTGCATAAAATTTAAAACAACTAGCTTACAAGAGTAACGTCAAAATGTTGTCTTAAAATTCTAGGAATATCATTTCAAAGGATCTTTGAAGATGAGATTGATCTCTTGTATATAAATTGGCCAGGAGCTGATATCGCTTTTCCTATTAAGGTCATGATAGGAGGAAATCAGTTAATGTGCTGCTGAAGTAATCTGAATTTTTCGTTCAAGGGAGTGAATGTCTGAACTAGATTGGACAAGGTATGATTGATTATAAGGATGTGGTTCTCCATACGGTTTTTGGGAATAGTGCAAGGTCGGTTACAAGATTGGGCTTGTGTTCCGGCACACCAAATGTTGCACGAGCTTGTTCTCGACCAAGAAAAATTTGGCCTGTGACCCGAGGACAAGAAAAACAGCTATTTGCTTCGTCGTCTTCTTCCTCTCTACGAGCTTTGACTTTTGGTGTGAAAGTGCCAATCCAATTATACTGCACGACACGAAAAAAGAGGCGCAGGGTTACAAGCCACAAAACAAGAACAAGATTCGTGTACGATAACGTTATATATATTATAGACTCAGCAAAACAAGAAGACGAGGCGTGCACGAAGCTTTGCCACTTCACACATATATTTATCTATCTATATATATAGAGCAAAACAAGAATGCGAAGCGTAGCGTACACGAAAGATTGACAACGTTGTATTATGAATATGAATTAAATCAAATCAAATCAAACCGAGGGATCCCTTGACTATAAAAGGGATTAATAAAACGAATCACACTTTTACCACTAAACTATACCCGCTACAATGGGATTATTGTATATAAATGAAACTTTTGTCGAACAAAAAAAGGTAATCGGACGTAATCAAGATAGGATCCAAAAAAAAATAATGATGAAAATTATAGCATTGACGTGTTTGTTTTGGTTTTGTCAGTAAACCTAATCAGATTAGTAAAAGAGCACTCCTAATTCAAAATTTAAATAAAAAAAGCTGAAAGATTCCTGACAAAACAGATAGGGCTCGATATATATATATATATATATATATATATATAGGGGATGGCGGGGGGAGGGTCCGTGTCTGTATAACGGAGGCAAGAGGGAAGGGGCGGTTCGGTAATGGACGTCAACTAGCCGCCACTGGAATTTGAAGATTTTAATTTTCTACTTACTTTTGGTATCTTTCAAATTTTAAGCTATAGCCTGTCGGTAGTTCTTTTTAAAACTTTCAACCCACCATATTCCCTTGCCTGATAATGCTTTTTATCTGTTGGTGACGATTCATTTCTCCATAGATCCACATAGACAATTATGTCGATGTTGAAACTTGGTCCTAAATGTAGCTTCTAACTAGGATGAATGCGCCACTATAAATATTATGTATGATATCATCGGGTCTAATTATTTGTCCGACCATAAGGATCAGATATATACCCTCTTTCCTTTCCTCATTTGGATTCTTTTCACCTAGTCACGTTTTCATCCTTCATATTCCGATCATGTTTTCAAGTGCACCTTTCATGAGTACAAATCATAGGTGATTATGGATCTAACGCAAGGACTTTTTAGGCTTTGTACTAGGAGCGGTATATCCAAATGTGTCCATTGATAAGGTCTATTACAAATGGCAAGCTGTGGAATAATTTTGAAATTTTTATTACAGCACACAAAAAGCCAAATATTATTTTCGTCAAACGAGCTTCTCAATTATCAATTTGACCTAAGCATGATTTTAGGATATAACCAACGACTGTAGAACTAGATTGATAGGAACCGGTTCGATTTCAAGTTTCAAAATATGCAAAGTAAGTTTCGAGTTCAAAAAATTTGAGAACTTGTTCCGACAAACTAAGAACTTAGAACAAGCTTTTTATATTTTTCTTGTTCCATGTCTATGGCATTCAATGATAAATGTGTAATATGAAACCATTAGTCCAAACTTCCATTTTCGGCATATCCATGACTAGAATTTTACTTTGTTCGTGTTTCAAATTCTTTGTGTGTCTAAATATTAGTTGTGATCAATAGATTGTAATAGTAAATAGTTGTCATTAAGGTGATGATTCACTAGAATAGTTCAATTAAGAATATATGTAAAACTAGGATAAATCCTGAAACTTGTGACAGGAGGATAAGTTCTAAATTTCAACACAGCCATAGCGTAATTAGACATGATCATGGGTCGAATTTGTTTACGGGACCTTCTAGACCTGCCCACAAGTAAGCAGGCCAGGCTCTAATTTTTGTCGCAACTCGCAAGTGCGTGCATCGGAACCAATTGATTTGGGCCCAAACCCCGGCCACAGGCAGGACTTTTGGCCCGCCACCGCATTTTACGATGATAGACATTCCATTTTGAAAAATAAAAAAATAAAACTTCAATTTCCGCAGATTTCCTTTCTAAACTAGAAGACGCTCCTCTCAATCGAGTTATTTTGACCGGACGGGCTTGGGCACTCAATCCGACATGCAAGTTCGGGCCTGAGCAGGCTCGGGCAACGCCATGGGGATGTGCTAACGTCACAAAATTCATTGAGGTCAAGCTAGGAAGAAGGATGTCGAACTGTAGATTCATGTCGAACTGTAAATTCGTGTCAAGTGGTAGACCATGGCCGACCTTAGACTCCGGCCCAACTCCCGGTCTTCCAACTTTAGAAGAACATATCATTGTCGCCTTATCAAGAGTAATCATAGCTTAAAAGACAGGTGAAAATCAAGAGCAAGTACATTTTTCTACACGCTTCTTGAGCTACTTACTACTCTAGCTCGCGTGACGTGACTTCGAGGATGATTTTTATGCGCTGTAGTTTGGTTTAACTTCTGGGTTTTAGCTGGATACGAGTTTATATGATCGATTTGGCAGCACAGATTGGAAGGGCGAACCGCCATGTTAAACCAGGACAGCCCCTCAGCTAGGCTGCATTCTCTTCCTCGTTCTCTCCGGAGATCTCCTCGAGGGAACGGCCCTTCGACTCCGGCACCAGTAAGGTGAAGACCATCCCAAGGAAGTTGATCACGCCAAGGATGATCAGGACCTTCCTGACGCCAATCCCGTTAGCTGCATACAGGAAGCCGAAAGCGCCCACCATGGCCCCGGCCTTGCCGGCCGCGGCGGATATGCCGTGACACGTCGACCTGAGCCGCGCTGGGAAGATCTCCGCGGGGACCACGAATGTGGTGGCGTTGGGGCCGAAGTTTGCGAAGAAGAAGGTGAGTGAGTACATGATCACGAACCCGATTCGATTGTCCGGCAAGGTCCAGTGATGGTAAGGGATGGCCAGAGCGAACATGAACACTGTCATGAAGAAGAAGCCCATCAGTTGGATCGCGAACCTCCCGATCTTGTCGATGAGCGCCACCGTGAACCAGTACCCTGGGACCGTGCTGCAGAGGGCGATCAAGGTCTGCGCACGCCCAATCCGGTACAACTCTTCTATGGCGTTCATGGTTTTCGCCTTCGGAATCCAACCGATGGCCGTGAAGACGTCTTTCTGGAAAAGGTTCTGGCTATAAAAGGCAATGTCCAACAGGAACCAGGTGCTCGTCGTACCGAGCAGGTGGAGCCCGTGGCGCTGGATGAACTGTTTCGAGAACAAGCCAAAGTCGTTCCCTTGCACCTTTGGCTGGACTTTCTCTGGCTCTGCTTCCAAATCGACTTGGAGAACCTTTGACATGTCGGCTGCGGCTTGCTTGGCATTCTTGGCCACTAGAGCGGTGTAACGAGCTGTTTCGGGCATTTTCATCCGCCAGTAATATGTGAGAGCGGCCGGAAGCGCACCGAACATCAAAATCATCCGCCACACGTAGTCAGCTTGCGGGATGGTGGAGTGGTCCGGATCGGCTTCATAGGCCGGAGCGGGATATCTAGCCTTGAAGGCCGAGGAGACAACTATAGCAACCATCCCTCCAGCTAAAATCCCAAAACCCTGCATCGCGAAAACGGCTGCGATGAAGGCACCACGAGTCTTCTTGTTCGCGTACTCGGACATGATGGTGGCGGAAAGCGGGTAGTCCCCGCCAATGCCGAACCCGAGCCAGAACCTGAAGAAGCAAAGGGTTGCCATCACCCCGTTTGCTTCCTTACCGAAGGAGAGGCCCGAGGCAACGGAACAGAGGACCATGAGCATGAGGGTCATGCCGTACACCCGCTTCCGGCCCATCTTGTCGCCCAACCACCCGAAGAAGATCTGGCCTGCAAGGGTCCCGCAGAAGGCGACCCCGTTGACCGCCGCCGACACATTGGAAGGCAGAGTGCCCGGGGTGGGCGAGCCTGGCTCGGTGTAGTACAGGCGGCCGAGGAGCTTCGTCACGAGGGAGATGCAGAACAGGTCGTACGCGTCAGTGAAGAAGCCCATGCCGGCGATGATGATCGCCGTGAAGTGGTACCATTGTGTTTTGGCTCCATCAAGGGCATTGAGCACCTGCAGCTGTTCCTTAGCCATTGATCAGCCCTTCCTCAAATTCCCTTGTAGCTGTCAAAAGCAAACCGTAAAAACTTAGTAAAAACAGATGAAAATCTGTTCAGCTAAGAGAACCAAAAGTAAGATGTTGATGTGACCCGAGTATAGAAGAGGTAGAATTTCACTTGTGATGGCGAAATCAACGGAAAATAAAGCAATAGAATGAGCAGACTATCGCATGAGCACCCTTTTCCGAATTTCTCTCGGGGACGTAAATACTTCAGGGAGCAGGTCGAGTTTTAAAGACGAGAGATCAGCGGATGACGTTAGTTGATAGTCATATTGAAAGCATGGAGTACGAGCACGTGTCCTTTATAAAGTCAATAAAGTGATGCCGTGTCTTGAAAACACGATGGTTCGTGGTTCTATGAATGCTGCTCTTCTCACATCATCTCGAATATAATTCTCAGGGCGACAAACGTGAAAGCCGCATATGATCCTAGCAAAGAAGCATATTTTACTTGACATATACTGATCTCCTGACCGTGATTTTACAGACTATATGTAAAGAAGATAGAACACGGAATGACAAAGACATGGTTTTATCAGAAAACTCCAAAAGCTTGAAAACAGAACCTTGGTTGTTCTTATATTCTTTGCAGAGTTGAGGAAAGCAAAACAGAGGTACAAAAGTCAAAGAAAAGAATGGGAAAAGGCGGATTACGAAAGCACGGATTTCAAGAACAAGAACTTCAAGAGACGAAACGCACCCCCTCTAAAGAAAAAACAAAGGATGTGAGTTCAAGCTTGAACCATTGCAAGAAACCACGCCCTGAGTTTTCGTTTTTTCAAAATAAACTTCTAAAGATCACAGATGAAAGTACCTGCGTTTTCTTCTTCTTCTTCCTCCTCCTCCGCCGTGTGAAAGTGACTTTCTGAGTGGAGTGATCAGGGACTAGATAAGGGTGAGAGAGTACGAAGTCCAATGCAGCATTTAATGCGAGTCGCTAAACAAGAACAGGAAACGTTACGCGAAGGATTGATGACACGCGCAAGTCTCAGAGCGAGAGAGAGAGAGAGAGAGAGAGAGAGGGGGGGGAGGGGAGGGGTCTGGCAGTTTGCAGTGGAGGGAAGTGGGGAGGCATGGTACGGTATTTAAGGGCAACGAGGAGGGACACCCCGGGAATTCTCTAGCTTTTTTGAAAAAAAAATTCCACAAGCTTAAGCTCAGCATGTTCTCCTACCCGTTGACGCTTTTTACCTGTTGCCAATGATGCCATTTACCAAAATTCCACATAGAAGTAGGAAGTCAGGGTGGTGCTAAGACTTTCGGCTCAACTTTGGCTTACAAGTCTACTCAACCCGACGGAAGGGCTGAGGCTTGATTCGCCGGTGAGGCGAAAACAGTGGCTCTTCCCATCTCTTTACCCGCCCCGTCCACTTTGGTTGGCATGGACTTGCCTGTGCCCAATTGATACATTCTTTTTTAAGAAAATGCCATCCAAAATCTTGATCATAATGGTATCAATATCTCAAACTTTTTCCGCTTCATCAAAACCCTAAATTTATATCGGTACGATAGTATAACCTCAATTATAGTTTCACCTAAGATAGCCATTAGAAATTTTATGTGAACCGACTGTTGTAAGTAAACTGTGTTGACTTGAATCTAAAGGATTTTTTCCTCTGGCCAGAGTTTTTCCCTTCAGAATCGATGTAGCTTTGGCTTCACTAAAGTCGTATTGGATTCACGTCTACTCTATTCGCATGGTGTTGTCCATGTAAGCTACACATATTATTTGTCTAGAACGGAATTGTGATGGAAGGTATATTTGTCACACCAATACAAATTTGAAGTTTTCTTTTCACAAAAAAAGATTTTGGATTTTTGAAATCACCCTAAACATCATTTAAGGTTTTTAGTGGTGTCATCCTTCTTTTTACTCATGAAAAGCCTAGGCAAAGATTTTTAGGCTTTGCACTAGGAGCGGTCTACCCAAATGAGTCCATTAATCAATTCTACTACAAATTATAGGTTGCTAAATTATGTTGTACTCTTGTCACAACATACAAAGTCAAATCGTGTTCTCGTGAAACAAGCCGCGTCATCTTCTCCATTATTGAATTTGACTTAATACTTCGACCAATTTTTTTTTTTTTACTCAATACAAGCAAAGGGAAAGTGCCATTATTGAAACTATAGTTTATCCCTTTTTTTGGACAAAGACTTTAGATTTCCCTATCTTCGACGCAATCATAATTAGACTTGAAGGCCCGCCTGCAAAGGAGCAGGCATTTCATCTAATTTTCGTCGCAAACTCACAAATGGGTGGATCCAAGCAATTTTCATGGGCCCAACCCCAGTCTGGCCAGGACCATCGGGCCGCCACCAATATTTACGATAAAAAATTATCCTATTTTCAAAAACTTAAATTTTCCACACTTCCTTTTATAAAGTTGAACGCTCCTTCTAATTATGTAATTTTCTCCTTTTCAGATCTATACGAGAAGGCTACTTTTGCTTGGCCGTCTCTTTTCTAGGGTCATTTTCCAACCGGTTCTGTTGCTATTTCAGATATAGCTGAAAATATGCACAAGTGGGCGTTCGTGTTCTTTGCCAGGCGGGCTCGTGCACTTGACCCGACCTACTAGGTCGGGCTCGTGCGACGCGTGGGGATGTGCGTTTGCCCTATTATTGTCCCTTCGACAATTTAGTCAACTTAGGAACGATGTCGGACTTGTAGGCACTCACGTCAACGGGTCAAGAAAGACGGAAAGAGAGAGAGTGCGTGTGAAAGCAGGCGCGCATGTGAGCACGAGTGGGAAAGATTATCTAGATCTTGGGGTAGGTTTCGTCGCAAGGGGGGGCTTAATTGTCCCCCCTTCGACTCTGGCCTAACTCCCTTCGATTATTTCAACTTCGGACGGTATATCATATCATTTGCTTCGTGCACCAATAATTTGATTGGAGAAGAATAATCATATCTCCAAAGACTGAAAACCAATGTCATTGGTAGGCTCATGGACCAAGAACAAGTGCGTCTCTACTCATATTTTGAGCTATTTATCACTTTAATCCACATGTAATCCATCATCTTACACAATACATTTTGATTAAACTTTTAGGTTTTATAGCTTGAAAACAAATCAAGATCTTTTTTGCGGCGACTCGTTAAATAACTTGATAAAGCATAATGCAACTCCTTCGGTTAGTTGTTCAAAAGTCTTGAAATTTTACCTCCTTGGTAAGGAAAAAAAATAAATTTACTTTGGTACCATACTTGATATGATAGTTACCTACCTTCTTTATTATATACAAATAAAGGTGCACTTTGGCTCGACATCTTTTGTTGATTTGTGTTTGATAATTGTGTTATCTTTCTTATAAATATTAATCTTGTTTTTTCCATGTATGATGACATCGGAGCAAACCAAATTGTTTCCCTTTTTTTTTCTTTTTTGGGGGTGTGGGGTGGGTTGTAAAGGAGCAGACCAAAATTTGAAGAAGAAAGACAGTACAGCTTCCCGCGCATGTCGGACGGTTACCCTTCATTTCGGATTGCACGCCCAGATTCATTGATATTCAGGACTGGAATCTTCATAGGCACCTAAAGGATGATTAGGCATCAGTCGTTTCTTCGATCTCTCCCTTTGGTGGGAGGAAGAGGTCAAAGTCAACTAATCACAACCTAATTGATTACATATAATATGAAATTCATCAGGCTGCAACAAGTTTAAGGAATCATGAGATGAAAACTTTTTATTATGACCAATAAACACCCGTTTGTGTAAATTTATTTTGAGATCATAAATGTAACGACTAAAAAGTAATGTTCATTTTTTTTTTTTGGTCGATAAGTAAGGTCCATTTAACAAACTGAAAATCAAACACTGAAAAGTTTAAGTATTGAATGAATAGTATAAGGGTTCATCTGTACAAGTTAAATTATATCGATATATTCTCACTTTTAAGTGTTGAATCAATCTTATTTAATAATCATCACCAATCAAAGCACTGAACTTTGGTGATTTTACTAGATTGTTTCTTCAGTAACAAATGGTAGCTAAATGATTGAATCCAACCGCAACCAAAACTAAAAAAATAAAAAGATTTAGTTGTACTTTGGTGAAAACATGTTCGGATCGATAAATGAGTATGAATTTCTGCAACTTGCTCCGGACGCAAGAATTAAAGCAAAAGTCGAAACACGTGCTTTGGTTTTTTTTTTTTTTTTTGGGGGTGGGGGAGGGGAATGCGGTAACACTTTTTGACGTCTTTATCCATCCATCAGTCAAATTCCGGACATTTCATTTTGATAATCGAGTCCTCGGGTCAACATTGTCATCCGATAAAGTCGTGCGGTTTTGTTGGGGAAAAGACGTCGACATTACGACGTCTCCGAGTCGCCGAGTCGCTCTTTCATCTTCTCCTTTTGTGGGTCTCGAGAATTGTTTATAAAACTTCAAGGGGCAAGTAAGCTATGATCTGTAAAAGTCAACATCCGGCATCTAAATCCCTCTTGATTGATTGATTTTCCCTCTATCTCCATCGCCATTGTTTACTGTTGTAACGCGAAAAACTAACGGTACCCCATTGCTAAATATCAAATATGAGAGGACGAAACCACTATCCAAGCATTAATAAAGAATGATAAAGAATATCATATATTATCCATGCGTCGATAGTTATGTCATGAAAAGAACTGCCAAGAATCAATTGCTTGTGTATTTCCCAACTATAAATTCTAACCAATACCATGATATTTTGTCTCATATAACCGCTAGATAAGATTGACGCACAGGAAATTAACGTGCACGTTGAAACACTTATGCTATCTCAATTTGAAACTCTATCATGTGTTCGACTCCTATTCAAACCATGTGTTTTGTCATATACTGAATTGAGCTAGAAAGTCCTATTTAGACTGATTTCGCATTCATTTCCCACTCAATATCCATCCAGATGATGTAATAGGTTCAAATTTGAAACATAATTCTACAGATATCAAAAGCAATTTGGTAGTCCACATCCTAAGCTTTATATTACCAAGAAAAATTATCTTACATGAATCAAAATGATAACAACTTGATTAAATCTACTCAAGTTCAATTTGATGGGGTCTATTTGGGTGTGTTTGTTTGAGTAAAATAATTTTTTGCGAATTAGTTTTTTGGGTTTTCACATGTTTGGTATGTTGAAAATGATTAGTCAATGAAAAACCGTTTACTGTCAAAGAATGTATGTATATGTAGAGTTTGGAAAATGAACTTCCCAACCTAAAAGGGGAAAACATTTTCTTAGAAAATGATTTTTTAGAAAGCATTTTCCTTTATCATGAATTTTTTTCCAAAACAAACACACCTTTAAGGTTCATTTATTTGAATGAAAATTAGGCATTTGGATGATGGAAAATTGACTGATCTATCGAAAACGTTTTACACAAACAAAAACAAGTTTAAATTGAGAAAAAAAAATGACTTCCCCTATTAGCAAGAATGATATAATCATTTTCCCATAATTTAAACTTGTTTTTAATTTATGAAAAATGTTCTCCGTAGTTTGATTAGTTTCGCCATCCAAACATAAAAAAAAATCCAAAAATAATTCTTCAAAAATAGTTTTCTCTCAAAAATATGGACCCCTCATTTTAGTTCGAGTTCATGAATACAATTTGTTCAATTGAGTTTGAAGTGGCGTATGCAATGCACCAAATAACTTTCCGGTGAATATCATCTTTCGATGGACTTAAGCCAATAGGAGTGGTAGTGAGGTTGGAATATGTTGGCATGTGTCGTGGTCAGTAGCTCCGTGCAGTATCATCTCTTTATATAAAATTCCGAAACGAAGTGATCTCCAGAGGATAATACCGACTTCCCCCCGCTGAGTGGACCACCGTCCACGTGCCCACAGATGGACACTTCCTGCATCACGACAATTTAAAATCATGACGATTTAGACTTGCGGCCATGTGCGGGTTCCTTCCGTAGCCCTAGCAATCTCCATTATTCTTGTGCGCTTGAGCTTTTCACTGCCAATATGGTGACACGTCTGTCCTGTCATCCATCATTGGCCGCTCATTAGGTGAACTGCTCATTAGGTAAACTGCTTATCCGCTTTCCAGGACATGCTCCTTCCAGAAAGCCACTTCCATTTATTGATGGTGGGTGGCGAAACAAAATGACTTGTATCAATAATTATTTAACATTACCATAGAATTTTGCAGCTACGATGGGATGTTTAGTTTGAACAGTGGACTTTCCAGGACAGCCACTTTCCATTTATTGACATCAGTGACAAACGTAACGAAAAATATTATCATTGAATTTTGTATATGGGATAGGATGTTTAGTTTGAACTGCGATTACTGCTTGCTTTAAGCAAATTCATCATCATTACCATAGAATTTTGTAGCTACGATGGGATGTTTAGTTTGAACAGTGGACTTTCCAGGACAGCCACTTCCATTTATTGACAATTGAATTTTTGTATCTGGAATAGGATGTTTAGTTTGAACTGCGATTACTGCTTGCTTTAAGCAAATTCATCACCATTGCACCACTAGTGCAAGTTAAGATAAAGCCAAAGTTGTTTTAAGTTGGTAAACTTGTTCAAAAAGTCATAAATCGATCATACTTTAACTAATTCAGTTATAAATCTTTTTATTTGTCAATCGAGTCTTATACCTTATAACAATTTATTAATCGATTCCATTGAGATGATTTTAATCAGAAATCGCTGATGTGAACATCGATCATTTTATGTGACACCGCTAGCACGGACAATTTTTGTAATTTTATGCCTTCATTTGCATAGATTAAAAAAAAAAGGCAAAGTAAAAGTGGATTAGAAAAACATAAATTAAAAAAAAATTAGAAAAATTGTTCACACTTAGCACTAGCGATATCACGTAGGATGACCAACATCCACGTCAGGGATTTCTGAAATTGACCGAAAAAACTCAATTGGCAAATTGTTAAAAAAGGTTGGGTAATCAATTGGCAAATTAAATAATTTAGAGAAAATTCAAAATAAGAGTTTAAAATTTCATAAGTTTCTCAAATAAGGCCATGAAGTAGATTTTTTTGTTTTAAATAAAAGCATAAAATAAATATATCGGTTTCAAAAATAGGCATGAGTTTCTAATTGATCAAGGGCATTTTCATCATTTTTTTTTTTTTTTTTTTTTTCATTCTTTCTCCTAGTTTTCCTTTCGTCTTTGCCGGTGCCCAGCTTGTTGGGCCGTCGATGGACAGGCTGGTCACCACCAATTCCCAGAGAGGGCTGGGCGAGGGCGACTCGCCCTTGCCCAATCTAGCAAGGCCCACCCTTCGTCGATCACATGCGAGGAGTGGCCTCATTGGCCTTAGGTGAGGGATGGCCTTGCCTCACTTGCAACCGATGAGGGCCTAGGGAAAGGTTGCTCGGCCCTTGGCAGCGATTGCCATAAAAAACAAAGAGAAAAAAATAAAAGAATTTAAAATCAAAATTATCTTTTAACAAAACTATCCTTGACCGGAAAAAAATATCTAGCTAGCCAGTGATAAGAGAGGTTAGTCTCTTATTTGAAATAACCATGGCCACTTGATATTCTTATTTGAGACCAACATGACCACTTTAAGCACTTATTTGATACAAGATCTACGCTAAATCTTTATTTGAGAAAATGAGATTACTTTAGGCCCTTATAGGAATTTAAGCAAAAGTTTGAAACTAAATTTGCTAAAATGTAATAGGTTTAGAATCTTTTGGATAATTTTTCATTTTAAGTCTAATACTGGAGTCGAACTTGTGTTGTAAAGGGATTAGGATTTCCTAAGATCAAATGGTAATTGGGATTCAAACTCGTGACCAACAAGAGGTTTGAATGGATGAGAAAAGGTATTCCTCATGCACCATGCACCACACTCCAAGCTGATATGTGGCAACAATTTTCTTTTGCATAAGGGAAAAAGCCACCAAAAACCTCAAACTTTGTCCAAAGTGATAAATTTACCCCAAACTTTTTTGTGACATGAAAACCTCAAATTTAGAACTGTGACACATTTACCCCATTAAGGACATTTTCATCTTATTTTTTTATTTTTATTTTTATTTTTATTTTATTTTATTTTATTTTTTTCTTCTCTTTCCCTCCATCGGCCATGGCGGGAGCCCTCGCCCGACGCTGGCGAGGGCGGCCCTCGCTGGACACCGGCGGAGGGAAGAAAAAACAAAGAAAAAACAAATAAAAAAACAAATAAAGTAAAAAAAAGTAAAAAGACCAAAATGCCCCTATGATTTAGGGTAAATGTGTCACACAAATGAAAGTTCAGGGTTTTCTGTGTCACAAATAAAAGTTTGGGGTAAATGTGTCACGGTTAGCAAACTTTAGGGTTTTTCATGTCACAAAAAAAAATTTGGGGTAAATTTGTCACTTTGGGCAAAGTTTGAGGTTTTTGGTGGCTTTTTCTCTTTGCATAATCCAAATTATAGGTTATGTATAGGTTCCTTATAGGTTCCCTATTTTTTTAAAACCTGGAATTTACCATGTATACCCTAGAACCTATCCTGTCATAGGTTCCGGGATCAACCTAGGTTCCACCTATATTATTAATTGCACAATTACGGTGAATCATCACCTTTAATGAGCATAACTTGTTTATACAATTTATTGACCATAACTTATATTTAGACACATGAAGAATGTGTAACACTAATAAAGTAAAAATCTCAATCATAAAATAGAAGTTTAGACTAGTGATTCTCGATTATACATTCATCGTTGGACGCCATGAAATATCGTAGAATCACACGAAGACATAAACCAAGAAATAGGTTCCACCTACCTAGAACTTAGAACCTACTTGTTGAAACACATTCTTTAATTTTTGGAATCTGAAACTTATCATGTATATCTTATAATCCGGAACCGGATAGGTTTCCACTGGTTTGGTTCTTCAATCCAAAATTTACCCTAGAACCATGTTTGTCCTTAATCCAAATGGGAAAAATTGGGAGTTCAACATATGTGGTCAACTTTGATACTAGTTTGGACGTACCATAATCGCAATAAAAAAAAATATTCGCAAGAAGCGCAATATAAGCGTGTGTTAACTAATAAAAAAGGAAACATGAAAAAATATTTATAGAACTTGATCAACAGAAGGCCGAAAAAATTAAAATTGAAAACAATCTTATGTGCATGTATGACATTATAAGAAAAGACAAAAGTTAGATATTTATGACATCTTACAATGAAATATTTATGTGAATGTCTTAAGCCCTTGAAGAATGCGTCGGAAATTTTTAATAATTAGCAATTATTGACAATCTTCTCTACTAGATTACAATGAAATTTAGTAAGCCTTTATAGAATGTCATCGGATATTAAAAGTTACAATATTAAATAGTTACGACCTTGTATATTAGCTTGGACAAAACATAATAAGCCTTAATAAAACATCATTAAATACTAAATGTCATTTTGGATTATTTGAATATTTAGTACACTTTGCATTTGTTAACAATGAAAATCTTGTCGGCGTAAGATGTCATAAATACTAAAGATTCAAATAGTAGAATATATATGATGTCTAAATGTTGTGAGCCTTTTGGAAAACGTTGCGAATTATAAAAAAATTAGGACTTTAAATATTCACAACTTTTTGCATACAAGGAAACATTGTAAGCTTCTGTAAAATATCCAAAAATATTGAAAATTACATCATAAAAGATTGAAGGATTGAAGTTACAAGGAAGCATCCCAAGCACCTATACTACCTTGTAAATAATGATAAATTAGCCTATTTAAACAAGGTTTTGCACTTGGTTACAATAATTAATCCCAACATTAGTATAATTTTACGATATTTTGAATTGCGTTACATCGTAAGGCTCTAGAAAACGTTGTAAGATCCAAAATTAGCAATGTTTTGCAGTAGGTGACAAAGCATTATATGCCTTAGTAAAATGTTGTAAAGCAATAAAAATTAGATCATTAAAATATTTACAACGATTTGTACTAGGACATGACAAACACCATAACCTTTATGAAACATCATAAAAGTTAAAAATTGTAATATTAACATATTTATGACACTTTGACTACGTAAACATCATAAATAAATAGCATGGATATTTAAATATTTATGATGTATGGCTCTAGGTTACAATTGAAGAAAATAAGAGGAATTAAGAAAGCAATGATTCAAAGGTAAATTTCCCAAGTGAAGAATGTTCTTCACTGAAAGCCATAATACACACTTTTCTTCTACAGTACATAATGCTATCTATATTAAGAAGACAACCAAATTTCCTATTCTATATTTCTAATATTTAATCTTACGGATTGACTGGATCAATTAACTTGCAATTAGAATAATCAAAATCAAATCATATTTCCCACTCTAGTATAATATTCCTATGGTAGAATTAAATCATAATCAAATTATACACTAATCTAATCTTCCGATGGTAGAATCAAATCACATCTTCTACTATAATCTAATCTTCCGATGGTTCACCAATAATATTATCAACCTTATCAGCCTCACTCAAACTGTGATTAGGTAACTAGGATTATGTGGCAAACCTAGTCCCAATTTGCATGTAACCTGCAATGATCAAAGCGTGGTAAAAATTTTGTAAATATGTCAGCAATTTGATGAGTAGCAGGAATATAGTGGACTTCAAGTAACTTGAGAGGAACTTTCTCTTGAAACGAAATGAAAATCGATCTCCATGTGCTTTGTCCTTGCATGAAGGTGATTATCACTGTAAAGCAAAGTCGGACTCATGAGCGGGAATACACAAATCTCTCAATGCAAAAGTGACCCATGTAAGATTTGCCATGGCAAAGTTAAGGCCTTATATTTAGCCTTCGTTGATGACCTTGACATTGTCACTTGCCATTTTGCAGACAATGAAATGATATTCGATCCTAAGAAAGTGCAAAATCCAATTATTGACCTTCAAGTCTCAGAACAGTCAGCCTAATCAAAGTCCACATACCCGTATAAATTTAGTGCACTATTAGAATAAAGATAAAGCCCTAGTTGCTAAGTTCCTTTCACATACCACAACATCTGTTTTAACAATTTGAAATCGCCATTCGTAGGAGAATGCATTTTTTGATAGATTTTATTTACTAAATAAGAGATGTTTGGTATTGTTGTCATTAGGCATTGTAATCCACTCACAAGACTTCAAAAGAAGTGAGGAACATGAAAATGTTCCATTTCTCGTACCATTGGATGAGTTTTTATAGGCAATGGGGTCTCAATCACCAGCATATTTAGATCATGTTAAAAATAGATCTAGACCAGTAAACTTGGCTTTAGTACTGAGAAAATAGTGAAGTCATTTGAGATCTTTTATAGAAAAATTTCAGCTTAAAGCTTTCATTAATTCCTGAAGTAGAGATGATGAATTGCCTGTCAAAATAATATCATCAATATATAATAATAATAATACCAAGGTGCACTAATCCATGTGAAGAACAAATAATGACGGATTGGTAGAGCTATAATGAAATCCTCATTCTAGAAAAAAGTTACTGAATTTTTCAAACCAACCTCACGGAGCATATTTTAAACCATATAACACCTTCTTGAGTAAACAAACCTAGTTAGGCATCATAGAACTCACAACGCCTAGCGATTGTTCCATAATAACAATCTCATTTAATGACCCATGAAGAAATGCGTTTTTCACATCTAGTTGATGGATAAACCATCATTTAACAATTGCCACGGAGATGACAATTCTCATGGTTGCCTGTTTAACCACAGGACTGAAAATTTTGGCGAAATCAACGCCTTCCTCTTGATAGTACCCTTTCACCACTAATCATGCTTTCAATTTATCAAGGTTTCCTTGTGCATCCAACTTGGTTTTGAACATTCACTTACATCCGACAATATTCATATATGAAGATCTTGGTACTAGCTCCCATGTTTGATTCAATTCAAGAGCATCCAATTCTTTGATCATAGCTTTCCTCCAACTTAGATGACTTAGTGCTTCTTTAACCGTTTTAAGCTTCTTTGGAATCTCACAAGCTGTGGAGAGAAAATACTTCGAATTGGGCTTCCTTATTCCCAATTTCAATGTTGTTTGTATTGGGTGAGTAGACTGTTGTTGAGTGGATGGAACTAATAAATCACTTGAGGCATAGACTATTGGTTCTTCATGCGTTTCACAATCTATGCATGGTTCTTGTGAACCCAACCGTGATTGATGCATGTTTGTCTCATTAGGCAACTTATAATTTTGTTATCTAGAGTTGTTATCATCAAATGGAAATCCCATGCTCGTGTCTTGTGATGTTTGCCCTTCATTCACTGTTGTTTTAGATTGTCTAGTAAAGAATTTCACCCCAAGTTACCAAGTCTAATACAACTGTGAATACCTGGGAAAAACTGTCTCCAATTTATCAGAAAATGGGAATCTCGTCTCATCAAATATCACATGACGACTTACATCCATTCTTCCTTTTTTTGGCGAATAAAGACATCGATAACCTTTATGTCTCTAACTATACCCGAGAAATATAAAGGGTAATGAGCGTGGCTCAAACTTTGTTGCACCATACAATCTAAGGTGTGGATAGCACTCGCACCTGAAGACTCGAAGAAACCCATAGTCCCAAAAAGCCTACCAAACAAACTACTCATTCCCAACATTGGTGATTGTAGCAGATTGATGAGAAATGTGATAGTTAGAAATGCATCGACCTAATAAATCAATGGTACCCGTGCATGATAGAGCATAGAAATATCCAACTCAACGATGTGCCAATGTTTCCTTTCGGCATTTCCATTATGTTTTGGCGTATATGGGTAGGAGACCAACTTTTTAATTCATTTCTCATTCAAATGATTAACAAATTGACTACTATTACATTCCCTACCACCATCTCAGTGGAAAGATTTAATTTGACTTTCAAATTAATTCTCAACAAGATTTTGGAACATGACAATAATGGAAAAGAACTTAGACTTTTGCTTCATTGCATACACTCATGAGAGCCGTGAAAAAACTATCTATGAAGACTACATAAAATTTAAACTGTTGAAAAGATTTTACCGAGGTAGGCTCTCACACATCAAGGTCGATTTTTTCAAGTGATTTACAAGCTAGAGACTCCAAGATATTAAAAGGCAGCTTGTTGCTTTTTCCAACTTGGCAACTTCCACATATTCTCTTTGTCACATTTATAGATTTGATCTTATTGTTGTTCTTCAAAAACTTTACTATTCGAAAGTTTGAGTGCCCAAGCCAAAGGTGCCAAACCTCACTATTGGCGATCTGCTGTCTTTGAGAATACCACGCTTGTGTTTGTGTTTGATTTACCTTGTAAGGCCCCCCACATTTCTTTCCCAGATTGATTAACGAATCCGTCAGATAGTCCTTAACAGATTCACCAAGTTCGTCAAAGATTAGTGAGCGGGGTAATTGTCAATTAACTTAGACAATGACATCAAGTTTTTCTTAATCTTTAGGACCACTAAAACCTCATTTAAAGAAATGAATGCGTTTAGTAGATAAAGATGTTAAGCCAATATGAGTAATGGGCAAACAAACTCCATTCCTCACCATTACCGTGACTGAACCATAGTAAGGAGAGAGAATTGAGATTATCGGTCAATGATGTGATATGTGCTGTTGCTTTAGAATCCAAAAACCAATCTCCTCCTTGATCATCCTCTAAGTGAAAAGCAATTAAGGCATTTGGTATCGGCTTGCTTTGACAAGAATTATCAAAGTGGTAGCAACGTAGATTGTCATATCCCGGCCTCTTGCATATTTGACATTGAAGATTCATATTACCCACATAAAACCCGATACGGACACTTGGAGTGCCAAAACTTGGCACGGAGGGACACTTAAGTGTCAAAAGTTTGGAAAGTGACACTTAAGTATTAAAATCGGAGCAAAATGGATCACTTAAATGCCAATCCGGCCAAATTGCTCACGTGGTGATTTTCCGGCGAGGTGAGTGCAAAACGGCGTCGTTTTGCACGCTAATGTGGCTAAAATATGCAAAAACGACATCGTTTTGTCTCTTATGTGGTAAATAATTAATATAAAAATTAATTAAATTAAATTTAAAACTAAATTGATTTAAAATATTAAAAAAATAAAAAAACTTAAAATTTAAAAACTTAAAAAAAAAAAGGGGGAGCTAAAGGGAGGCGGTTGAGGGCCGAGCCCTTCTTTGCCGCCGCCGGGAAGGGCCGGCGATGGGGGAGGGTCGGGCCGTGGTCGCCGCCCTTGGCCGACCGGCGGCGAGGGCTCACGACCCTTGCCCTTGGCGCGAGGGCTCATGGGCCCTCGCCGTTGGGAAGGGCCGGCGACCATGGGGAGAGTGTCGGCCGGGGTTGTCGGGCCCGGCCGGGGCCGACGATCCGGGCGAGGGTTGCGGCCCTCGCCCAGATTCGGCAAGGGCTTGTGAGCCCTCGCCGTCGGTCGGCCAGGGGTCGGCGACCTCGGCCAACCCTCCCCCCTCTGTCGCCAGCCTTTCCGAGCGACGACGGGGAGGCGATGACGGCGAGGGCTCGGCCCTCAACCACCTCCCTTCACTCCTTTTTTTTTTTTTTTAAAAAAAATATTTTAAATAAATTTAGTTTTTAATTTAATTTAATTAATTTTTATATTAATTATTTACCATGTAGAGACAAAATGACGTCATTTTTGCATTTTTTTAGCCATGTTAATGTGCAAAACGACGTTGTTTTGCACTCACCTCGTCGAAAAATCGCTACATTAGCAATTTGGCCGGATTTTGGCCGAATTGGTACTTAAGTGATCCATTTTACTCCGATTTTGGCACTTAAGTATCACTTTCCAAATGGTTGGCACTTAAGTGTCCCCCTATGCTAAGCTTTGGCACTTGGGCTGTACTTTGTCCCACATAAAATTGTTTGTCTTAAATAGAATAATCACCCATAGGCGGATACTCCTTTGAATCAACAACCTTAGTCGGGGTGTTTGTATAAGGTTGGAAGCCTTGGTTCTGAGAAGGTAAATTTGGTCTGTAATTTCTACTAGATTGATAACCATAAGATGAATCAACCTCACTACTTAGTTTAGACTTGATCAATCTTTTCACTAGTAAATGCCAAATTAGGGTTTATTTGATTCGACAAATAATTTTAATGCCGCACTTCATATCTCTCAAGTTGAGTAATAACGTCTTCATAGCATGGCTCGGGTTTGAGATAATACATAGTTGCCTTAAATGTCTCATAGTTACTTTCGAGACCCTCTAAAACACCAAAGACCTTTGTGATTTCATTGACCGGTTTCCTAATCGCGTTTAACGTGTTACAAATCAATTTGAACTCACGCAAATACTCGATTAAAGGCCCATTATGCTTTTGACAAGATTGAAGCTTAGCCCTTAATTCAAATTCTTTGGCCATAGATCTTTGAGTAAAACGATCACACAATGTATTTCATAACTCAAAAGTTGATTCAAGACCTATTATGAGTATTAGCACATCCTCAGACACGGATCTAGTGATCCACAACGACACAAGTTGGTTGGTACGATGCCAATGTTGATACTTCGGATTAAGGACATCTTAAGATTTTTTCCCTTCTGGGCGTGAGATTATGAGTGGTGGAGGTTGAATTTGACTATTGATGAAACCTAATAGATCATAGCTGCTAATGAAGCGAAGAAATTGCGTCTGCCATAGAAGGAAATTTCCTTAAGAAAGTTTGATAGTCACAAAATTTGAGAGGTTTATGTGTATAGGGTATGGATATCTCGATTTTGGGTTTTTTTACCATGATTGTGTAGATGAAGAATAGATGAACTCAAGGAAAAGGATGAAAAACAAATATGATAAAACTGGCTTTGAGTATAAGGCTCTGTTACCATGAAGAAAATTAGAGGAATTAAGAAAGCAATGATTCAATGGTAAATCTCTTAGGAGAAGAGTGTTCTTCACTAAAAGCCATAATACACACTTTTCTTCTATAGTACATAATGTTAATTATATTAAGAAGACAACTATATTTCCTATTCTATAATATGAATATCTAATCTCACAAATTGACTGAATCAATTAACTCGCAATTAGAATAATCAGAATCAAATCATGTCTCTCACTCTAATCTAATCTTTTGATGGCGGAATCAAACAATAATAAAATCATACGCTAATCTAATCTTCCTATGATAGAATCAAGTCATATCTCCTACTCTAATCTAATCTTCCAATGGTTCACCAATAATATTATCAACCTTATCAGCAATGAAATGTCATGAACCTTAGTAAAACATGGTAGAATAGTAAAAACTACATTATTTAAGTATTTGGACAAGGTTATGACAAAACATCACGAGTCTTTGTAAAATTTCATAAATAGTGGAAAATTAGGATATTTAAATATTTACAATTTTTTTTTGTTGATCTTGGTGAAACTTTGTAATCCTTAATTAAGTATTATATAAAAATAAGGATATTGTTTAAATTCTAATGATTTTTATACTAGATTACTATTAATTTTTTATACAACGTTGTAAATTACTAAGAAATAAAATGTTAAATCATTAATACTAACACGGCTCAAGAGTTTCTACTAGAGTTTACTCAAATAAGCAATGCCGCATGTTTTAATTAAGTGTTGAAATAAGTGGTTGTTGAATCATTGGCATCTTTAAGTTTTCCATAGAAAATTCTCACATCACGTAAAACAGTTTTGATAAGATTTGTCATCTACTCAATGAGCAATTGAGAACGACGTTCGCATTGCAAAGTCATACCACTATTCTCATTTAGACCTTTAAAATTCATGTCAGTTCGCCTATTCAACTATGCCCTATCTCTTCATTTCAGCCCAAAATGTTAATATTCTGATCGCTTTTGGGGCAAAGAATTCCACAAACTTCACTGTCCTCGTCGACTTTTCATAGATGGAATATTTCCAACTCCACCAGCGGCCGAAAGCAATCTTCTTAGATGGACTTATTTCACTGTATGTCTTCAAGCTTCTTTTCCTATCATGGTTGGTTGATACAGAAAGAGAGATAGTGGGGAAACCAAGAAGAAGTGGCCACGGAGAGGATGATAGACTTCCGCAAAGCGAAGGCAGCTGTGGGCAAAGGCTGGCTGCCTTCGGCCATGGCAGGCGAGGCCATGGTGAGGTTATCCTCGCCTAGATTAGCCTCACTTAGATCTAGCTGGCAAGGGTTTCACGATACCTTGCCCAATGGTCAGCGATTTGCGGCGACCCTCGTGAGCCATGGTTGAAAATAGAACACAAGGAAGGAAAAAAAATAAAAATTCAAAAAAAATTAAAAAATTAAAAAATTTCTCCACATTAGGATCGGTTGCATCATGTAGGACAGTTGACATTTGCATCAGCAATTTCCGATCAAAATTTACTGAATGAACTGAACTGGCAAAAGCACAAAATATTTAGGACTGAATTGGCTAAAAAAAATTCAACCAAAAAATTTGGTTAGAAAAATGTTTAGGATTCAATTGGCACAATTACAATATGTTTATGTCTTTTTCTGGTAATTTCCCCGCTCTTTTATTGGCTTTTGGCATGCTACTTGAACACTACTTTTAGTGGTAAAACTCATGTGACGAGGGCAAACTAAGCTAATGATCTGAAGGTAAAATCACCACAAATTTTCACATTAGAGTCCATAATTTCATATTTTGAAAACTCAATGTACGTTTATTTCAATTGTCCACATATTCACCAAAGAATTCTTTGATCAAACCCATAAAAGTCTCATTTTCCTTAACGAGTCAACTAGAAGCAAAGATACCGACCAAAAAAAAAAAAAAAAAACTAGAAGCAAAGATAAGTTACAAACCACAAGAAGCAATGGTCCTCAATGGAGAAGCACAAAAGGGAAGTTTCGTTGACCTCATGCGGAAACTTCGAAGCTGAGAGCACGGGCATATATGTGGTTACCATCAAAATGAATGCATCATGAAATAAGCCATTGCGTTCTCGCGCATGCTCGGACACAAGCTGGGTCCATCGAAGAAAATTTCATAAAAGAACAAAGGTTTGGAGATACGAGAAATCAACCTTCACGATCATGGGCCGTTAAGATTCCATTACCATGTTTGAAAGGAAGGAGGGAGAGGGAGAGGGAGAGAGAGAGAGAGAGAGAGGGGGGGGGTGGGGGCGGCGAGGGAGAGAGAGAGAGAGAGACGTAGTGAACTTTGTCCATAACTGTTTGGTTCATTCAGCTTAAAGTCAGATGGAATCTTGGAATTTTATCGAAGGATGAGATGGTGATCGGAGGTGACGTTGTTTGGGGCGAAACAATTGTCCAGCCATTGAAGTATATAGCTTAGTGATTTATAGCCACTTGCGTCTTTCTTAGGAGAGAATCTATCTTGACTCTTCTTTGATGATAAAGTGAGTTTCCTAGCTGCCTGTTGACAAAGAAAACGCTTGCCAATTTAGACATGCTCTTGATGTAAAAGGAATTTTTAGGGATGAGAATTTCATAAGTGCTATAATTTTCATATGATAATTACTTGAGTGTCATAATTATTTTTTTTTTTCAGTCATTTGAGTGCAATAATTTATATAGGACATTCATTTGAGTGTTACACTTTTCTTTTCCCAATCAGTAGAATGCCATATATAACTTGGCACTCGAAGGAATATTTTTTAAATTTTTTGGCACTTAAGTGATTGATTGAGAGTTGTGGCACTCAAGTAGACATTTTTTAAAAGCTATAGCACTTAAGTAATTAAAAAAAAAATATTTGAGTATTGTATAAAAGTTATTGCATTTGTGGTGTCATTATCTCGTATTTCAGGTATTGTTTAGGTTTTTGAAACCCGACTTAAAAGCTCTCTCTCTCTCTCTCTCTCTCTCTCTCTCTCTCTCTCTCTCTCTCTCTCTCTCTCTCTCTCAACCCGTCCTGCTTATCTAAACTGGAAAAAGAACTACAAATAGAAATCCAAAAATTGATAGTATGATCTATACACAAATCAGTCTCTTAACTTTTTGAATGATCACTATATGGACATTGAAGAAATTTTCATCATGCTGAGCGAATGAATCGATATCATTTTACTTCAACATCTTCCCCAAATTGCGATATCTATACATAAATTGAATTTAGTTACAACATATGTAATTAGGTCATATCTTGTACACTTTGCATGAATAAGCCTATTATATTTTATGTGTACAGTCCATGAAAAATATAACATGCACAAGCTTGGTATGATCTTTGAAAATGTTCATATTTGATTGCTATAACTACCTAATGTGCACAATCAGCAAAAGTACCAAAAAAGTTCTAAATCTATTGCATTTTTATCAATTCAATCCTAAACATTTTCACATTAATATTAATTCAATTCATCTTGGCAACTTGGCTGAAAATCATTAACATGGATGACAACCTTATAAGATATGGCCGATGCTGACGTAGACATTTTTATAATATTTTGAATTTTGAATTCTTTTTTCTTTTTATTTTTTATTATTCTTTCTTTTTTTCCCCCTCACTTTGGCTAGCGAGGCCGCTAAGCCCCTTGCCCAAGGCCTTTGTGGCCCTCATCAATGATTGGGGAGGGCTTGCCTACCCCCGCTGGCCAAAATGAAGGAAAAAATAGAAAGAGAAAAGAAAAGAAAAGAAAATAACGAAAAAATTATCGAAATAATATTTAAAAATGTCAACGTAAATGCCTACTATGCCGCATAGGACAGTCAGTGTCCACATCAACAATTTCCAATCTAAATTGGTTGGATGTGCTAAATTGATACCAATATAACAAGATTTAAGACTAGATGAGTTTAATTGAAAGGTCTATGACTAATTTTGTATATTATATGTTTAAGACTTTTTTATTATTATTATTTTTTTAATACTTTTCCCGCCCACAATCTATGCTCCTCCATGTAAGGGCGAACCCCACGTTCAGACTAGGACAGTCCCTCAACTAGGCTGCATTTTCTTCCTCATTCTCTCCAGATATTTCCTCGAGCGAGCGGCCCTTCGATTCCGGCACCAGTAAGGTGAAGACAATCCCAAGGAAGTTAATCACGCCAAGTATGATCAGGGTCTTACGGACACCGATCCCGTCCGCTGCATACAGGAAGCCGAACGCGCCCACCATGGCCCCGGCCTTGCCGGCTGCTGCGGATATGCCGTGACATGTCGACCTGAGCCGTGCTGGGAAGATCTCTGCGGGGACCACGAATGTGGTGGCGTTGGGGCCGAAGTTTGCGAAGAAGAAGGTGAGTGAGTACATGATCACGAACCCGATTCGGTTGTCCGGCAAGGTCCAGTGGTGGTAGGGGATGGCCAGAGCGAACATGAACACTGTCATGAAGAAGAAGCCCATCAGTTGGATCGCGAACCTTCCGATCTTGTCAATGAGGGCCACCGTGAACCAGTACCCTGGGACCGTGCTGCAGAGGGCGATCAAGGTCTGGGCACGCCCAATCCGGTACAACTCTTCTATGGCGTTCATGGTTTTCGCCTTTGGAATCCAACCGATGGCCGTGAAGACATCTTTCTGGAAAAGGTTCTGGCTATAGAAGGCAATGTCCAACAGGAACCAAGTGCTCGTCGTACCGAGCAGGTGGAGCCCGTGGCGCCGGACGAACTGTGTCGAGAACAAGCCAAAGTCGTTCCCTTGCGCCTTTGGCTGGACTTTCTCTGGCTCTGCTTCCAAATCGACTTGGAGAACCTTCGACATGTCGGCTGCGGCTTGCTCGGCATTCTTGGCCACTAGAGCGGTGTAACGAGCTGTTTCGGGCATTTTCATCCGCCAGTAATATGTGAGAGCTGCTGGAAGCGCGCCGAACATCAAAATCATCCGCCACACGTAGTCAGCTTGCGGGATGGTGGAGAGGCCCGGATCGACTTCATAGGCCGGAACGGGATATCTAGCCTTGAAGGCCGAGGAGACAACTATAGCAACCATCCCTCCAGCTAAAATCCCAAAACCCTGCATCGCAAAAACAGCTGCGATGAAGGCACCACGAGTCTTCTTGTTCGCGTACTCGGACATGATGGTGGCGGAAAGTGGGTAGTCCCCACCAATGCCAAACCCGAGCCAGAACCTGAAGAAGCAAAGGGTTGCCAGCACCCCGTTTGCTTCCTTGCCGAAGGAGAGCCCCGAGGCGATGGAACAGAGGACCATAAGCATGAGGGTCATGCCATAGACCCGCTTCCGGCCCATCTTGTCGCCCAACCACCCGAAGAAGATCTGGCCTGCAAGGGTCCCACAGAAGGCGACCCCGTTGACAGCCGCCGACACATTGGAAGGCAGGGTCCCCGGGGTGGGCGAGCCTGGCTCGGTGTAGTACAGGCGGCCGAGGAGCTTAGTCACAAGGGAGATGCAGAATAGGTCGTACGCGTCAGTGAAGAAGCCCATGCCGGCGATGATAATTGCCGTGAAGTGGTACCATTGTGTTTTGGCTGCATCAAGGGCATTGAGCACCTCCAGCTGTTCTTTAGCCATTGATCAACCCTTCCTCAAATTTCCTTGTAGCTGTCACAATCAACCTTGAAATTCAGTAAAATCAGATGAAAATCTGCTCAGCTAAGAAAACCAAAGTAAGATGTTGTGTGAAACGAGTATAGGAAAGGCAGAATTTCACTTGCGATGGCGAAATCGACGGGGAATATAAGGAAAAGAATGAGCAGACAATCGCATGTGCGCCCTTTTCGAAATTCTCTCGGAGACGTAAATACTTCAAAAAAGCAGGTTGTTTTGAAGACGAAAGATCAGCGGATGGCGACTGGTTAATAGTGACGTTGAAGGCATGGAATACGACCACGTGTCCTTCATCAAATCAATAAAGTGATGCCATGTCTTGAAAGCATGATGAGTTCCTGATTCTATGAATCTTGCTCCTCACATCATCTCGGATATAATTTTCAGAGTGACAAACGCGAAAAGCTGCATATAATCCTAGCGATGGAGCATATTTACTCGACGCAGACTGATCTCCTAGTAACCTTGATTTTATAGACTATGTAAAGATGATCGAACATGGAATGACAAAGACATGACTCCATACTATTGAACTTTATTAGAAAACTCGAAAAGCTTGAAAAAAGAACCTTATATAGAAAATTACACTATATGAAGCAATAATGAAATAAAAAAGTAACCATTCATGGCAAAGCAGATTGTTCTATAATCCTTGCAGAGTCGATGAAAGCAAAACAAAGGCACACAACTCGAAGAAAAGAACGGAAAAAATGGGGAAAGGCAGATTACTGAAAGCACAGATTTCAAGAACAAGAACTTCAAGAAACAAAACGCACCCTTCTTAAAGGAAAAACAAAGGACGCGAGTTCAGCCTTGAACCATTGCATAACCACACGTCCTGAGATTTTTTTGGAAAACTTCTACAGATCACAGATGAAAGCACAGCGAAGTCTCGACCGAAGCAGTACCTGTGGCTGATCAGCGAGGACAAGAAAGAACAGCTCTCTGCGTTTCCTCCTTCTGCTTCTTATCCCTCCTCCGTGTGATCAGGGACTAGATAAGGGTGACAGAGTACGAAGTCCAACGCAACGTTTAATGCAGAGCAAAACGAGAGGGGAGAGGCGGCGTCACAGGTTGCTAAACAAGAACGGGAAACGTTACGCGAAGGATTGATGACGCCGCACAAGTCTCAGAGCGAGCGAGCGAGAGAGGTCTGTGGCAATTTGCAGTGGAGGGAAGAGGGAAGGCGCGGTTCGGTATTTAAGGGCAACGAGGAGGGACACCTCCAGTATTTTAATTCTAATTTCTAACTTGGATCAAGCTTCGTTAGGAGAGTTTTGTTGTAATTTTTAAGCTTCGCCCCTTTTAATACCAAAAAAAAAAATTCCGACTTTTAACTTTTCGAAAAAAATTTCCAAAAGTTTCAGCCCAACATTTTCTCCTACCCGTTGATGCTTTTTTCCTATTGCCGACGACACTGTTTTCCAGAATTCCACATAGAAAGTCATGGTGCTGCTTAGACTTTTGGCTCAACTTTGGCTTACAAGTCTACTGAACCCAAAGGAAGGGTCGAGGCTTCATTCGCCCGTGCGGTGGAACCGATGGCACTTCCCTTCTCTTACCCGAACCGTCCACTTTGGTTAGCATGGACTTGTCTAGATGCGATTAATACATCCTTTTTAGAGAAAATACTGTTGAAAATCTAAACTCAATATCTTAAACTTATGTCAATATGATAGTATAGTCCCCATCACAATTTCATCTAGGATAGCTATTAGAAATCCTATGTAAACCAATGGTGTAAGCAAACGGTGTTAACTTGGATCTAAAGGATTTTTTTTTTTCCTTTTAGAATAGATGTAGCTTTGGCTTCGCTAAAGTCATATTGGATTCATGTTAGCATAGTTTGCATGGCATTATCCAAATAAGTTGCCATCGATTATTCTTAATAGTCATCTTGGACGAACAGTGACTGAGGGTATATTTATAACATTAGTACAAATTTGAGATTTTTGGAGACATGAAAAATAAGAAGTCTGGACTTTTGGAATCACAATGAATATTGTTTAGGGTTTTCATCAGTATTATCCTTTCTTTTTACTCATGAAAAGCCTAGGGAAGGGTTTTTAGGCTTTGTACTACGAAAGGGGTCTGCCCCCAATGCGCCCTTTAATAAGGTCTACCACAAATTATAGGTTGCTGAATTATGTCGTACACTTGTCACAACGTGCAAAAGTCAAATATTGTTCTCGTGAAACAAGTTACCTCATCTTCTCTATTATTGAATTTGACTCAATGCAAGCAACGTTGAAGTGCCATTATTGAAACTATACTTTGTCCCTTTTGTTGGACAAAGGCTTAAGATTTCCCTATCTTCACACAATCATAAGTCAAGAACATCGTATGAAGCCTTTTAGCCCCATCTGCAAAGGAGTGAGCGTGGCTGTAATTTTCGTCGCGACTCGCAAATGGATGGATCTAGGCAATTGTTGTGGGCCCAAACCCCAGCCTGGGTAGGATCATCGGCCCACCACTAATATTTACCATAAAAATTATTCTATTTTCAAGAATTGAAATTTCTAGCGTACTCTCTTTGTAAAGTAGAACGCTCCTTCTAGTTAAGTTATATTCTCATTTTCAGATTTATAAAAGAAAAGGCCACTTTTCGTTGCCCGTCTCTTTCTAGGGTAATTTTCCAACCGGTTTCCATTTGCTATTTGTGATTTAGCTGAAAATCTTAAAAGAGCATATATGTTTAACAGAAAAAAGCATAATGCCCAAGTGGGTGGTCGTGCTCTTCACCGGACGGACGCGGGCACTTCGACCCAACCTACTCGTGCGACGCGAGGGGATACGCTATTGCCGTGTTATTGTCCGGTCGACAACTTGGTCAACTTAGGAAGGATATCGGAGTACTAGGTACTCAAGTCAACGGGTCAAGAAGGACGGAAAGAGAGAGAGTGCGTGTGAAAACAGGCGCGCATGTAAGCGCAAGTGGAAGGACTTTCTAGTTTTTGGGGGCAGGTTTCGTCCTTTGGGGGGCTCAAATATCCAATTTCTATTGAGGCCTAACTCCCACTTATTTCAACTTCCCAGAAGTTATATCACATCATTTGCCTTGTGGACCTATAATTTGATTAGACAAGAGTAATCATATCTCAAAGGACAGCGAAAACCAATGTCATAGGTAGAGGTTCATGGACCCACAACAAGTGCGTTTCTACACATTTTCTGAGCTATTTGTTGCTTTTGATCCGCATAACTTTACATAGAGCGAGGATCCTTTGTGATATATTTTGGCTAAATGTCTAGGTTTTATAGCTTGGAAAGGAATTGTGATCTTTTCGACAATGCAAGTTAGAAGGGCAATTGGTTCGTGTATATGAATAAATCAATAAAGTATAATGCAACTTCAAAAATATTGAAATTTTACGTGTTTGTTAAATATAATTGAACTTTATTTATATATTGTGCTTGATTTGTTAGTTAACGACCCTCTCTATTATATACACGAATGAAGGCGTGGTTGGCTCGAAATCTTTTGTTCGTTTATCTTTGATATCTATGTTCTCTTTGTTTTAATCTAATCTCGTCTGTTTCATGTATATCGTCTTCCGCATGTCGGACGTTTCCCCTTGGTCTCGGATTGCACACCCAGATTTATTGATATTCAGGATTGGACTCTTCGCAACATAGGCACCTAAAGGTAGGCATCAGTCGTTTCTTCCTCTCTGTGCTTCAACAAAGTTGGGATTCCATTGTGGCGAAAACACTTTCTTGGGGAGACCCAGAGTAACATGCACTCTCTCTTGGCTAGACATCATTTAGTGATTGGGAAAGTTATTAGGCAAACGAGGCAAATGATTTTTGGACTTTGACTTAATATGTAATATTATCCCCACATCTTTAATTTATTCAATATGATCTATAAATTTTAACCCGATATGCAATATCGTCTCTAGACTTTTAATTTACTCAATGTGATCCTTGAAGTTTTGATACAAATTCAATTTAATCTCCGTACTATATGAAAATGTTCAACGTTATCCCTAAAGTTTTTATGTGAATTCAATTTAATCTCCGAATCATATGAAGATGTTCAACGTTATCCCTAAACCTGAATTAATGTATCCGAATTAAATTAAACACTTATCAAAAGTTCTTGGACCATATTAAACAAATTAAAAGTTCAGAGACAACATTGTACATTGGACCAAAGATCAGTGACCATTTGTGTAAATTTCTCTAGTTATTATTTGTGGATCTTATTTAACCATGGTTTATGTATCTTATTAACATGACATTTCCTGAGAATATTTATTAGAATATATTTTCATCATCCTACTAGTTGATCACATATAATATGAAATTTGTTAGGGTGCAACAAGTTTAATGCGTTGTGAGATGAAATTTTTATTATGACCGTTAAACACTTGTTCGTGGAAATTGATTTTGAGATAGAAGGTGTAAAGACTAAAAATTGTCCATTTAATAAACTGGAAATTAAGCTCCAAAAAATTTAAGTATTGTTTGAGTATTATAGGTGTTCAATTGTACATGTTAAATCAGATGAATATGCTCCCACTTTCAAGTGTTGAATCAATCTCGTTTCATAATCATCACAAATCAAAGCATTGAACTTTGGTAATTTTACTAGATCGTTTCATCAGTAACAAATGGTAGCTAAGTGAGATGGAACCCAACCACCATCAAAACTATGATTGGCAAAAGAATGTTCATAATTGGATAGATAAATGACTATGAATTTCTATAGGCAGAAGTACAGCGCAAATACTAAAACTTGGCATGAAAGATATTTAAATGTCAAAAGTTCTGATTAAGTGCCACTTTTTTTTTTTTAAAAATAGGACATTTAAGTGCCAACTTCGGCAAAAAGTACCGAAAATTCGATATAACTTATTTTTAATAATATAAGTCGCCTACATGGCTCACCGAAAAGCTGAGTCAACAAAAAAGAGGTAAAAAGAATTATTTAAATTTTAATATAAATATTAATTTAATTAAATTTAAAACTAAAATTTAAAAAAGGGATGGATACAACACTTGTTCAATGAGAGCTATGCAAGCCCTTGTTGCTGCCAACCCACCTTGCTGAGAAGGGTCGATGATGGTGGGGGAAAGGTTGGTGAAGGCCTGCAAGTCCTTGCCTAGATTTGGGGCGAGAATTGTGGCCCTCTCCTAGATACGATGAAGATTGCCGACCATCACCCAGCCAAGTTAACGGCCACCGCCTGCTGGGCAGATTTGGGCAAGGGCTTGCAGGCCCTTACCATTGGTTGGTTGGTTAGGGTTGTTGGCCCCTAGCTAGGGCTTGATTGACCTTAACCCCCACTATTGCTGGCCTTTCCGGCGACAGTGGGATGGCAGTGATGAGGGCTTGCGTAGCTCTAACCGAACAAGTGCAATCTTTTTTTTTTTTTTTTTTTTAATTAAGTTTTAAATTAAATTAAATTAAATTAAATTAAATTAATATTAAAATTAAAATCCAAGGTAAAATAAAATCATTTTCAACTTATCTAGTCACGTCAAGCACAAAACGACATTGTTTTGTATTTGTCTCGTCGGAAAAATGCCGCGTTGACATTTTGGCTAGAATTTCTTATCGTTAGTATTTAGATAATTCATTTTTCTTCGATTTTGGTACTTAAATATATTTTTTCAAATTTTTTACACTTAAATATTTTTTCGTGCTAAGTTTTAACACTTGAGGTCTTCGACACTCAATTTTTGGAAGTGGAAGTCGGTACACGTGCTTTTTGCAAATTCTCAACATTTCACATTGATAATCGACTCGTCGGGTCAACTTTGCCATCCGGGAAAGTCGTGTGGTTTTGTTGGGCAAAATGGGTTGTACGACGTCTTCGAATTGCCGAGTCCTCCTCCATCTTCTCCTTTCGTGGGTCTCGGGAATCGTTCTTTATTGAACCGAAAGAGGGCAAGTAAAGCTCTGTGGATAAGATCAGTGGAAGTCAACATCTCCTCTTGACTGATTGATTCCCCACCTTCCCACCACCCCCCACCCACCCACCCCCCTCCCTCTCTTTCCATCTCCATTGCAATTGCTTTGAGGAGTGGTATTGTGGGGAAATAACGCGAAAACTAACTCTACCTTGCCATTCAATATCAAACGTGAGAGAAGGAAATCACTAGAGCATCAACAAGGAACGATAAAAAAAAAAAAAAAACCATAAATTTATGCCACTCGATCCGTGTGTCACTAGCTATGTCATGGAGAAATACAGCCACAAAAATCTACTATCAATTGGAGAATTTCAGAAGTTATAATCAATTGCTTCACGTATTTTCCTACTCTAAAGTATAACCAATCTTACAGTATTTTGCCTCACGTAACCACTAGAGAAGATCAGGAAATTAATACACAATTTGGAGCACTCATGCTTTCATTTGAAAAGACTACGTCAATTCGATGTCAATTGCATAAATCACTAACGAAAAGGACTTTAAGCATAAAATCCCATTGTGTATTCGACTCCAACTCAAACCATGTATTTTGCCATTCATTGAATGGAGCTAGAAAGTCCTATTTTCACTCTGACTTCACATTCAATTTCCCACTTGATATCCATCCAGATGATGTAATGGGCTCAAACTCGAAATATAATTTTCAAACATCAAGGGCAATTTGGTAGTACACATTGTGGGCATATTACCAAGAAAAATTATCCTACATGAATCACAATGATTACAAGAACTTGATTAAATCTACTTGAGTTCAATCTCATGGGGTCCATTTGGGTGTGTTTGTTTGAATGATATAATTTTTCATGAATTAGTTTTTTGGGCTGTCATGCATTTGGAATGTTAAAAATGATTAGTCAACAAAAAATCATTTATGCATATTTTGAGTTACGAAAATGAATTCCCCAACCTAAAAGGGAAAATATCTTCTTGGAAAATGATTTGCTGTTAAATATTTTCATTTTTCATGAAATTTTCCTTAAAATAAACACACCATTGACGTTCATTTGTTTTCAGAAAATTATTTTCAGAATATTTTTTTGACCTATGAATGTTTGGATGATGAAAAACTAATCGATATATGAAAAACATTTTACATGGTCAGAAAACAACGCACTTAAATTGGGGGAAAATGAATTTTCCTTCTAAATAAGCAAATTACTTTTCTTAAACCATCATACAAATGAAAATTAAAATTATTTTCATTGATAATTACCAGTTTCCATTTATTTGGTAATTTAGGAAAGTAGTTTCCTTTCTTTAGAAGGAAAAAAAAAATCGTTTTCCTCTAATTTAAATTTGTTATTTTCAGTCCACTGAAAAGTGTTCTTTATATATTGATTACTTTTCTATCATTCAAATATCCAAAAAGTCGAAAAATAATTTTGGAAAAATAGTGCTCCCTCGATCAAATAGACCTTACACCTTAATTCGAGTTCACGGATATAAATGTTCAAATGAGTTTGGAGTGGTGCATGCAATGCACCAAATAACTTTTCAGTGAATCTCATCTTTAGTGAGGTTGGAACAGTTGGCATGCGTCGTGGTCAGCAGTTCCGTGCGGCATCATCACCGCATACAATTCCGAAACGAAGTGATCTCCAGAGAATAATACCGACTTCCCCCCGCTGAGTGGACCACCGTCCACGTGCTCACAGATGAACACTTCCCGCATCACGAGGATTTAGGCTTGCGGCCTTGTGCGGGATCCTTCCATAGCGGCAGCAATCTCCATCATTCTTGTGAGCTTAAGCTCTTTCACTGCCAATATCGAGACACGTCTGTCGTGTCACCCATCATTGTCCCATCATTAGGTAAACTGCGTATTCGTTTTCCTAAGGACGTGCACCTTCCGAAAAGCCACTTCCTTCCATTGATACGCAGGGCGAAACGGAATGGCTAGCGTTAGCGGCCCTCGGCTGCCTTCTCAGGGAATTCACATCTGCGGTGGGGGTGCTTAGTTTGAGCTACGATAACTGCTCATTCTGAGCAAATCCATTTCCGTCGCATCGCCATTACATGTTGGAATGAAGCCAGAGTTGTTTTAAGACGCAAAAATTATCCAAAAAATCCTAAATTTAATAAATTTTAGCCAATTCTTTTCTAAATCTTTCAATTTTAATAAAGTCGTAAACCTTTTGACAATTTATTAACCAAGTTCATTCAATTAATTTTTTTTTTTAAGAAATCGCTAATGTGTATGCTGGTCATCCCACATAGCACCACCCTCATTGACATGAACAATTTTTTGTAATTTTTTTTTTCTTTTCTTTTTTTTTTTATGTCAGAGAAGGACCTTAGCGGCCATAGGCAAGGTGACCTTGGCACAATCTGGGTGAGGCCTTCGCGGTGACGAGGGTCACGTCACAAGGAAAAAGACAAGGTACTCCAACTGCACCAAACTCCATGTTGCCTTAATTTGCAATACTAAGTCGCCTTATTTGGGAGAAAGTGTTTTTCCTTGTTGATATGCGGCAACAGTTTTAATTTGCATAATCTAAATGGAATTTGTTTTTTTTGGAGGGGGGGAATTAAGTCCTAATCTCATTACAATTGTGTTAATTCAGTTTTGAACTTTTTTCAGGGCCAATTTGGCCCATCCGATCAAATTCTGTCAGTCGACGCTGACGTGGTAATTTTTTAATAATATTTTTTTTTCGAATTTGATTATTTACTTTTTCCTTTTCTTCCTCCTTTTCTTTTTTCCCCCTTGGCCTCGCTTAGATCTAGGTAGACCCGTTAAATGAGTGGGTTGGGTGATAAATGGTCCAACTCAAATCAACCCATTTAACTCGTTTATGACCCATTTATTGCAGCGTAAAATTTTTGACCCATACCCGACCCGACCTATACTCGACCCATACCTGACCCATATAACGAAACATAAAAAACCGACCAAAAAAAAAATGAAACATAAAAAAGCTTATATATATTTTATTTTAAAAATGGTATTGCTAAAATGGTTTTATACAACACAAATTTTATAATTTTTAAAATAAATTATTTTAAAAAATCGAATTTTAATTATTTTTTATTTTTATTTTTAAAATTATTTTTTATTTTTTAAGAATATAATTTTTAGTTTTCTTTTTCTTTATCTCTTTTATTTTTTTTTTTTTCTTCTTCTTCTTTTTGGTCGGCCGCCACCACGACGACGACGCTTGGCGACCGCCACAAGTGAGCCTCGAGCTTGCTTGGCTCGCCGACATTGGTGAGCTCAAGGCTTGCTAGATTGGCGAGGCTCGAGCCTCGCCGGACGTCGGTGAGGCCTCTGCCTCACTAGATCCGGTGAGCTCGAGCTCGCCCCTCGCCGGATTTGGCGAGAGCTCGAGCCTCGCCCGACATCGGCGAGTTCGAGTCTTGCCCGACGGCGAGGCTCGAGCTCACCCGGATCTCGGCGAGAGCTCGAGCCTCGCACGACGCCGACGAGTTCGAGTCTCACCGATCCGACGAGCTCGAGCTCAAGGCTCGTTTGAGGCTCGCCCGCCATCACCGTGCCATCGCCATGCCAACCACCTAAGAAGGAAAAGAAAAAGGAAAATGAAAGAAAAAAGAAAAAAAGAAAAAAAATTAAAAAAAAAAATAATTATAATTTTGATTTTGATAAAAAAATATTTTTGTAAAGTTAAAGAGGGAAAAGAGAGATTGTGTGGTTTTGGTTGAAAATTGGTTCTATGGTTGAAAATTGGTTCTAAATCCAATCCATTTAAGACCCACCTATCTTAAGTATTTATTTAACTAGTTTCTTCAAAAAAACAAGTGACCAATTTATGACCCATTACTGACCAAAAAATAATAATTTATGACCCATTTATGATTAAATGTGTCATAAATGGGTCTAAGACCCATTTTGACACCTCTAGATCTAGGCAAGGGTAGCTTCACCAAGGCCTTGCCTTCACCAATGGCCTCCAAGCCTTCGCGAGGCCTGGCCACCTCAAATGAAGGTTGAAGTGCAGAAATGAGGTCAATTGGGCCCAACGACCATTGGTAGAAAGAAGGAGGGGGAGACCATGTGGCGTGTCACAAAGGCCTAGGGACTGTGGGCAAAGGCGACCATGGCCTCCCTAGCTATGGGTGAGATTATTTTGCCTGCGATCATTGAGACCACGGTAAGGCTGCCCTCACCCAAATCTAGGTGAAGTCACCTCGAAAAAAGAAAAAAGAAAAAGAAAAAGAAAAAAGAAAAAAGAAAAAGAAAAAAAAAAGAAAAAGAAAAAGAAAAAAAGAAAAAAGAAAAAGAAAAAAAAAAAAGAAATAAATAATTCAAAAATAAAATACATTATTAAAAAATTACCATGTCAGTGTCGGCCAAATAATCGGCGATGGCCGATGTGTGCTGCTTGATCAAAATTAGTCGAATATACTGAAATGGTATAAATACAAAAGATTTAGGACTGAATTGACCAATAAAAGTTTAAAATTGAATTGGCGGATTGAATTGGCACAATTATTATATATTTATGACTTTTTTGGTAATTTTCAAAAAATTGAGAATTCAATATATGTGGTCAACTTTAATACTTTGGATATAATATATTAGCAGATTGATTGTTTTACGTGTGCAAAATATCATAAATGCAAGAAAATTCTGATATTTTCAATGAAGCACAATATAAACGCATTTGAACTATAAAAAAGGAGACGTTCCAAAAAACTATAGAAAAGGAAACATAAAAAAATATTTATAGTACCTGACCAACAGGAGACCGAAAAATTTAAACTTAAAAACAATCTTATGTGCATATATGGCATTATAAGAAAAGACAAAAATTAGATATTTATGACATCTTACAATGTCTTAAGAGTCGATGTTGTAATTTTCAAAAAACTTTGTAAACCATAAAAAAATATGTATATTTTAAAAAAAATGATGAGATTTTGCCGGTTGATTGCAGTGAAAGTTCGTTAGTCCTTAAAAAACATTGAAAAATGTGAAATACCAAAAAATTCGAAATAATTTGCGCGTTACTAGGGAATGTCGTAAGCCCTTGAAAAGTGCATCATAAATTTTTAATAATTAGCATATCTAATTATTGACAATCTTCTCTACAAGATTACAATGAAATGTTGCAAGTTTTTATAGAATGTCGCCGAATGTTAAGAATTACATTATTTAGATGGCTACGATGTTGTACATTTACTTTGGACAAAACGTAATAAGCCTTGATGGGCAATTTTCGTGGGAGGAAACGCTGCAACTCACATATTTCACAAAGTTTCATGAAAAAGGGTATGCTCATCAAAAAAATGAGGGAGGACTAGACCTGCTCGATCTGAAACTCTGGAATTAAGTATTGATAGGCAGCATGCTTTGGAGCCTCATCAATCATCCATCCTCATCCTTGTGGAGTACTTGGGTTTATCACATTAAATGTAGAGGTACTTCTATTACGTGACTCAACATAAAGGGTAGCACAGCCTGGAGTTGGCGATGTATACTTAAATTAAGATTTGCTCTACCACATATTATCTCTAGCCAAACATACTGTTGCAAAGAGATATACAATAAATTCAAATAGGAGGGACCATCCGTGGGCTGGTATTAATAAACTTGGATTGGCGGTTTTAGCAAGCATAATTTTATCGATTGACTTGTTTGTAGAGATAGGCTATCAACAATAGAAGCCGTATCACTGTTAGGGGTGTGCAAACAACTCGCGAACCCGTTTCCATTGGAACCGGTCAAAGAGGAAGTTCCAAATTTTTCGAACCGATTGTAACCGATTTGGGAACAGGTTTTGAGTGACCAAACTGGACCGCCCTATTTTGAAATTGGTTTCGAAACAATTTTATAAGCTAAAAAGCCAAAATCACAGTTTCTTTTTCTCCCAAATTTTAACCTTAGTACTCCTTTGTTCTTTGTCCTACCTTGAAACTTCTCACTAGTATTTCCTCTTCTCCGAAATTTTTATGGATGGATGGAGAATGGAGTTTCATAATTTATATTTTATGTTATGTATTTGAACTTTTTATCATTTATAATTGCACATGACTATGCATTCATTTTATGGATTGTTGTTTTTGGCGGATTAGGAATTCTATTGTTCATCTTTTACTTTAAATCGTTTCATTACTCATAGCCTTGTTTGATTTTGCTGTAAAAATGAACCAAAAAAGGAACAAAACAATAAAACAGGTTTTCGGGTAGACCTTGGAACAAGACTAGAAAAATAGGGTAGGTTCTAAAAGTGGTGCTGAGCAAATGGGGTAAGTTCCAAGGTTCAAAAACTGGGACTTTATTATAACAAGGTGAGTTCCAGGTTCCAGGTTCCAACTCTAAAACCTATCCATCCTAGAATTGATTATCCCTAATAACGGTGGTCATCTTTAGTAGATATTAAGTGTAACTTTTGTATAGCTAGTTGAGTACACCGAGATAAGTAGTGTATGGTGTAGTATTTTGGCACAATATGGAATTTGGTGTTCCATAGGAGGTTGTAATTTAGAGCTTCAATGGATGATTGAGCTACCAAGGGCAAAAAGTTGGAGGCAAGACTCCTCAAGTTGTCTTTCTTTGCGACTATCTATTGCATCTATATGGAATGCAACCGTAGATGGTTTCAAAATAAGTCAATTGAGCCTCATCTTCCGTTGGCCAGGATTCAAAAGGTCATAAGAGGTAAGATGTCATTCTACTAACAGTGGAGGCCTTCTTAGGCAAATGTTTTATTGGCTACTATATGGAGGCTTTCTTCTTTCATCTTCTCTTATAATTAATTTCTTTGAAATGCTAGGGGATTCTCCCAAGCTTTTGTATCTCATCTAATTAATGATGTTCACATATTTACATTAAAAAAAGAGAGGATCATAGTAAGCCTCAATAAAACATCATAAAATATTGTTGACACATAATTTTGACAAGTCTAGGGAAATAAAAAATAAAAATTGCATCATCATAAATAAAAGGAAAAAAACAGGGGAAAATCGATCTGATTGATTATGCATGGAAATTTGAAATTCTGATGAATATTTAGATTTTGATAAATGCGGAAGCAATTAGAAAATCAAGTGAGTAAAGGGCAATAATTTTTATAAAATGGAGGGAATCGAAGCAAAATTGAGCTGATTGCGAAATCACGCTCCGATTTGCAGCCATGAATTAATGCAACAGAAGATGGAAACTCGAAAATTGCCATGAAAAGATGCCGTATGGAATCACTATAAAAGAGCCACAATTTTCGTGACGGGGAAATTTGAGAAAAAAAAATTAGAGCAAAAAGGTGAGGGCCTTCCTTCGGTTTTGGGAGAGAAAAAGAAAAAAAGTCAACGAGAAAAGAAAAAGAAGAAAAGTGAAGAGGGGAATTGACCGGTCTGCAGTGAGGGAGAGAGAGAAGATCGGTGAGGGGACGTGAGAGAGAGAGAGAAAAAAAAAAGAAAAAAAGAAGAAGAAAGAGAGGCATCGCATCGTCTTCTTTGCGGAGACCCCCAACGCGCCGGCCGTGCGTTGCGCCAGCACCGTGACGCCAGCCACCACGCCTCCGCACCGCCGCTTAGCTGTTCTCTCCATGAAGCTCGTTGCGACGACCTGATGCCGGCAGATCTGAGCTGAGCTCGCCTCCGCTCGCGACCCAGCGACCTCCGAGCCCTGAGCAACGCTAGTCCCTATCGCACTTCGCCTCACCTCCAACCTATAGCAGCCCACGCATCACGCCTCTGCACCATCACTCCACGCGACAACCCGACACTCCGCTGCTGCTGTTGTATCTTCGCCGGAGCCCTCCATCGTCCGCGAGCTCGTAGCTCTGCGTGTCTCTTCGAAGCCCAGCAGCAATGGCTGCACCTGACGCCCGATGGTCGTACTTCCACTGCCGCTCTGCGCCACTACGTCCACCATTGCCACTGTAGTTGTGGCACCCCCGAAGCGGCCCCCGAACCGTTGGGGTCGCCACAGTTCGCTTACCTTCCTCTTGCTTGACCTGAAGGTCTATCAATCCTGGGGGTTTATATCTTTTAGATTGGTCCCTGCGCAATTTATATGGCGGAAGCGTATCCAACAACTCCCTTCCCTATATTCAGAAAACAATGCACACCAACTAAACATTTTATAAGTTAAAAGCCGAACACCTTTATTTATTTAAACCAGATGGACATCATTCGTCGGTACACCAAAATGTCGTAGTTTTCTATACTCGGCTATATTTCAAAAGATGGCCGACATATTTTCCAACGGCCGTATACTTAAAGTCCATCGATCAGTGTCGGCGTCCAAAAGTTCCTTCCTCTGCTGTCCTCCTTCTCGCGGTCATATCCTACCACTCTGTCCATCTGCTATTGGCGGTGGTAGCAGAGGTATCTTGTCTAGTCTGAAATGTTAGTCCCCAAACGGGGTGAGTACAACCACTCAGCAGTAAAAAGATTCATCAAGCTATATCAAGCAATACCATTAATATCCAGATTCATGCAAGATAGACAAAGACAGTTCATCAAGAAATGAGTATGCATTGGAACCATAAAACTTTTAGTGCAATGACTAGTGCAGTTCCAATAAACAAGATGCATCATGTCCAGTCACACAAGTCTCGATCATAGGGCCAAATTGAAATGACACGTCCCATTCTATGCCATACAATTTAGTCCTATAACCAGACTACACTCACACTTAGTAGAATCATCCATTTTATCATTCAAACGGTTTTATCCCCCCAGAGGACCAATGTTTGCATCCTTCTGGGATTTCACACCCAACCTAGCATCGCGAAAGCCTTCGGGCATGTATTCAAAATACAACCAGGCATCCGGCACACACCTCCGGACATCTCGCACCCCACCTGGCATCACGAGGAATCACTGGGGACCATAGACATGGTTACCCCTAACCTCCGGGCATGCATCATAATACAACCCCTCACCCTCCGGGCATGTATCATAATACAACCAGGCATCCCGACACTCCCGGGGAAATCCTCTGGGCATGTATTCATAATACAACCAGGCATCCAAAGGGCATCGACTCATTCGAACCTCTGGGCATCCCAACTCCCGGGGCATCGTTGACCTGAGGGTCCAACGGCAACAATTAACATCTTAATTTCCAAAAACACTTTTCAATGCAATGACAAAATGTCTCTTGAGTCTCATCACATCTCAATATTGCATGATATGACAATGCCAGTATCATCATGTCACATAACAACTCAAGATGCATTCACTTTTGAAATCAGTTGAGCAAAGTCGGAGTAAAACAGCTTAAAAACCAAAATGTGCAGTTTTAATGAAAATTTCGGAATAACCCCTAAATGAACTCGGAAAATTATGAAATTTTGACACGTTATCCATGAGACCTCAAGGAACAAGTTTCATGAAGAACACCAAGTCAGATTCCTTACGTACCGAGGAAAAAAATTCCGATATTCCTAGCTAACATTCTGTAAAATTTCCAGATTTGGTGTTTTCATAGAAAAATCATTTCGGCGGTCATTCCTTGTTCATTTATTCTGAATTTTTGATATGTTGTTCATGAGGATGTGCCCTAAAACTTTCATTAAGGGTTTGAGGTCCAATTCTATCTAGGTAAATACAGAAAATTCGAAGAATCATCAAAGGTCAGGCCGTTTTCTACGGAACGGTATTTCTGTTTTAAAAAGAATTGCTTCTATCTGCACGTTCTTGTATTCATATAGCTATAACTATGAGTTAAACTCAATCTAATGGATGTTATCTTAAATAAAATGATTCTATTCCTCATCTTCATCTCTAGAAATCAAAGCGACGCAATAAAAAGACTTCCTATCTAATTTTTTATTTTATTTTATAAAACAGAATCGTTATATATGGTTTTCTTCGTTGCTAGCTCAATTAAACCATTTATTTCTCTATTAATCTATGTTACAACACTTCAAGACTTTTCCACAGCAACTAAGAGTACTTTCAATAGGTTTTTCTTTAACAAAGAAACCTTCCACAGCTTGGCTCAAGCATATACTCATCCTTAAGCTCACTCACTGCAACATACACTACATCTCTTCACTTGGCAACCATTTCCTTACCTTACTCGACAATCACAGCTTACACACACATAGATTTCGAAACATGCAAGCCTCAAATGCAACATGCAATGACTTATAACTCCAATCTAGTATTCATCAAGCTCAATCCAACACAAAACGGCAACTTCACATTCAATCCTTCACAGATTGGCATTCAATCTTCATTTCATTCATCCAAAAATCCACATGCAGCTCCCAATTCTGCATTTTCTCACATTTTCCAGCATTTCACCAGACAATTGCGGCATGCAAGACATAGATTGATAAACTTCTACTTGCCTCACTCCTAAGCTCAATCGACAACAAAACAGGAAGCTCGTGGGTCTTTGAACGCAGCTCAACGATGGCAAAGACTGATGGCGTCAACGGCGGCAATGCGCACGCACGGCGGAGGTCAGCCTCCTTCCTTCCCTTGCCGTTCACTCCCTCACGAACTCTCTCTCTTGCTCGTTCTCTCTTTCGCTCGCTCGCTAGCCCACTGCTCACTCTCGATCTCTCTCTCCCAATTTGCTCGACCGCTCGCCACTTTGGTCGTTGGTTTTGTTAAAAACCAGTCAACAAATGAAGATGTTCCAGCGGCAGAAGGAGGTGAGGACAGGTGGAGGAATCGTGGCAATTTTCTTTGGCCACTTGGAGACACGAACGAAGCAGCTGGTGAATGTGGCAGGGAGTGGGTTCCTCGGTGGCCAGCTCTCTTTCCCTCGCATGCATCGACGTGTCCACTGAAGAGGGCCTCTTGGTCAAGTGTTTTGTTTTCAATTGTTGACCGGTGGCTCAACACCTCACTCGACGGGCACAATTACCATATGATGACTAATTTCCCCTATTGATGTATGACCAGAATTCTGTGGCCGTATGGTCCTAATGTATGGCCCAATTTTTTTTTTTCCAAATTTTATTCTTAATCTCCGCACATGCATGAGCTAAATTACAGCCTACTCACATGGCCACACGGCGTCGCAACAATGTACAAGTATGCGATCGTAATTCTCGCGTGGAGAAAGAATTCGTCAGAGTTATGCGGTGATAAAAATAAATAAATTCATTTCCTCACTTGCCGAATTGCACAAAGAAAAGACATGCATGGTCCTCATGCACGGTCCAACTCCTCAAATTTTATTCTTAAATTCGGCATGTGTGTTCCTCATGCATGGCCAAATTCCATCAACCGATCAAAGTCCAAAGACTTTTCTTGTTGCACGATTGGTCGGTCCAAAAAAAAAATAAAAGAAAACGTGGCCGTTGCATATTTGAGGGTCGTTGGAATTTTCGGATGCCACAGTAGTGCCGGTGCTGTCCCTTATCCACGACCAGCTGAAGCTGGCCGCGATACCCCTGCTCGATGTCCCGTCGTTATTTCTGCCCTATTCGTTTTTGCAGATCCCACGACCCCTCTGCCTCCGCTGTTGTGCGTCTTTGCCACCGCCGCTCGCTACGCCCGATGCCAGAAGCCGCCGCTCCTTCGTCAAGCACCACCCAGCCGAGGCCCGGGCTCCTCCACTGACCCCGCACCATCTTCGCCGCTGCTCCGAGCTCGTGCCGCACGCCGCTGCTGCCCCGCCGACGCTTGCAGCGCTCCTTGCTACCCTGCGTTGCCGCTCCTCACCGATGACCTCCTGTTCACCTGCCATCATGCCGGAGCGCCGCTCAATCCGCCGCACCCCTGTTGCCTGAGTCCCGCGCCTAGCTCCGTCGGTTGTCACCCTCGCCCGTGTCGATGCTGCTGCTCTCCTCCATTAGGTGGCTTATTTTTTTATTTTTCTTTTATATTATATTATATTATATATTTATTTTTCTTAAGTTTCAATGTTATTGTACAGAAGGTGATTTTCATTTTATGAATATTCTAGGCATTAATTACAGGGGTTTTGTTCAAAATTATTGTAATTATTAATTTGATCCGTAAGATGTCGGATCATTTTTTTTAATTATATTAATTTTTGGGCATTTTTATAGTATTTTAACTATTAAATCATTATAATTATTAATTTGATTCGTAAGACTTCTGATCGGATTTTTAATTATTTTGAACTTTTTTTTATATGTCATGATATTTAGGGTTAGAGTAATCGTTAATTTAACTCTATGAGACAACGGATTATTTTTTCGATTTTAATCCTTTATTTGATTAATATCTTGGTTAGTTTAGATTTAATATTTATCTGATAATTGTTTATCTTGAAAAACACTAACATAAAATAAAAAAAAAAACAAAAATCAAATCTTGCATTGGAGTGTGTTGGTTTAGTAAATTAGGATTGCATTTTTTTAGGATTGCACTTTTATATAATTTTTTGGAATAGATTAGGATTGAATATATATTTTATTTTTATATAGATAGACTCTTAAATAATGTTTGCACATTTAGATAATCTCATTTTTCTTTAAAAAATAGTTTTCTAAAAAATGATAGGGTTTAAGTCAAATTAATCCCTAAAATAAATTAGAAAATTATTATTTTTAGACATTTTAATTAGGTTTCTTTTTTATTACGAACTTTAATGAAAAATACCAAAAATATTAGGTGCATGTCAATTAGTTTGCATGTTAGATTCATTTAATTAGAATTAGCTTGTTAGTAAAATTAAGTCACATACCACTAGGGGTGTGCAACTGGACCGGGTATACCCGGTTCCCGGACCGGCCCACCCGGAAAACAGGGTCGGGAACCGGTTCCCATTGAAACCGGTTCGGGAACAGGTTCCGAGTGATTACTCACCCGGAAACCGGTTCCTAGACCGGTTTTGGAACCGGTTCCCGGACCGGTTTTGTAAGTAGAGGTCCAAAACCTTTTTTTTTTCTCTCGATTTCTATTCTTACTCACGCAATCACACGATATTTTTCCTCTTGGCTCTCTCAAACACGCACGGCACTCCTCCTTTATCATTCATCTTCCTCACTTGCTTCCCTCCCTCACCAACTCCCTCTCACATCGTCTGATGGACGAACGGTTTGTCGCTGCCAAATTCTTGTGTATCACATGGATTGGCTTACCTAATTTATCTTTTGTAGGAAGAGTTATACTTGCATAAATGAGTAGCTTCATGTAGTAGTTGTGGGAATAAGACTAATATTATACCCATGTTTGTTGCTAATTCTTTGCCTTATGATTTTATTTACTATAATTAGCCATATGGATCCTTAATTTTTCGTTTAGTCAAAAAGTTCATTTATTAATTTATTACCAGTGCTTAATGTTTCAATATAAATTTGGAGGATTATGTTATTTTCTTGCTTATAAATATAAAATTCAAAGTCGTATAAGATATCGGGAGATTGCAAAATAGGTTCTAGTAGAAACAGGGTTGACCCTATAACCGGATCGAAAAAATAGGGTGGGTTGGGTACAAGGTCCAATACAAACAGGGTCGGGTATAGGGTCTAGAAAAGGGGAACCGGTTATAATAGGGTCGGGTAGAGGGTCCAAGTCTAGACCCTACCCACCCTGGACCCGATCACCTCTACATATCACCCCGCGGTGGATGAGTTGGTTCACACCTTGCTCCCTCATCCAGGAGGGGAGAGGTTCGAAACTTCTTGCCCCCATTGGGCGACTTAAGTGGGGTGCTATGGGAGGTGGGTCCCCGTGCTAGTGCCCCCCGGTGTTTACGTCGTCGGTTGTCGGCTGTATGGCGGTTCCCGGGTCATAAAAATAAATAAATTAAGTCACATAGTTTAGATGCATGTTTTATAGTAAAGTTCTAATTTCATGATAAGAGAGAGAGAAAAAAAAAAACAATTGCTTGCTTTACTTGTTTAAAATTAGGTCACATAATTTGAGTGCATGTTATATGGTAAAATTCTAATTTCAAGATAAAAGAAAACCAAAAAAAAAAAAATTGCTTTCTTTGTGTGCTTATTTTTTGGTGCAATTTATTTGATTAATTGAGTGTTTAATAATGATTGAGCACCCGTGTGATCACCCTTTTGCATGATAGCAATTTAGGTTAAAATAAATTCAAACTGCTTGCAAAAAGATTTTTGAAAATAAAAAGAATGGTACCGAAAAGGGCATTAGAGAAATATAGTGTAACCAAGTCCCCGTACCCAAAGTCTTTGATTCGTAGGAGTAAAATAATTCTCCCATTATTTTACTTAGCTGTCTAATCGATCTACCATAAAATGATTAGTGGTGACTCCTAAATAAAATCCATTAAAAAATTTGAAACTTAAGTCGCGAATTGGTATGGGCTTGGGAGAGCCCGAACTAAGTTTAGAACTTAGTAATCCATTAGCCTAAACCCTAGGTGGTGCACCCGGAATTTAGGTCACGATAGCTTGGCAACTCTGCTGGGGACTTGTGTTAAAATTCTTAGTGAACTTAGGCCAATTTTTCATTTTCTTTTAAAATGTTTTTGTTTGGCAACGAGGATATCAGATACGTCCCTAATATAAGTGTTAAATGTTTTTTCAAATGGGAGGTATAAGGAAAGTAGTCTATGTTAACCTTTGTCTTGTAGGGAGGTGTTGGGTTTAATTATTTATTTTTCGCTAATTAGAAGTGTTGTTTGCATTTAAACTGTTGTGCATGTTTTATTGCTTTTAGCACTACACTATTACACACACAACCTGCTGCTGGACCTGGGCTGCGATAGGATTTTTAGGATGGTGTTGAGAATGATACTTCCTCTAAAGTGAGACTGCTATGTAGAGGTTGACATTCTCTTCCCTGAAAGTTTTTTATAGTGTCGAATGTGTTTGTCCATATTCGCGAGACTGCGTGACTATTGGGTATTCCATTCAACTGACTATTGGGGACCTGACATGTTACGCGAGACTGTGGTGGTCAGATCATCCTCTTAGCTCCACTTTGTTAAACCGTCTAGGTAGAAATCGAAGCCTCACATTTCATGCATGTGTCTATGTGATTGTCATCCCTTTCCGGTGAAAGTAAATTGTCTAATTCTCACTTTGCACTTTACTTACTTTATTGCAATTTTGTTGGTCCATGACAATAGGTTTTGTCGTCAATCTTGTTTTCTATGCAATGGGGAAAACCAACGTACAATTCATTTCTACTCCCAAAAAAGAGCTCAAAATGTGGTTGGACCAGTTAGATCAAGATGGCCAGAGATATGTGAAAGCTTGGATCACCCGATTTCTCCCATTGTTAGAGATCAACATCTACTCTAGTGTTATACATGCGCTGCCCCACTTCTGGTGTCCACAAACTTCAACCTTCATATTTGGTGAGTATGAGCTAACTCCAACACTAGAAGAATATAGTGTTACCATTGGAATGCCTTTGGAAAAGGAACTTGTTAGATCGCCTATCGGTATAGATTCTATTTTTGAATTATCACAATTTTTAAAAATCGAGGCAATCGAGGCCGAAGCGGTAAGGAAGGTTGTTAAAGCTTATTGCTATGCATGCCCATTTTCGTTTTTGGAAGAATGTTTTGCAAATTAACCAATGACTTCAAAAGCTAGGATTTTCATGTTAGCATTTTTTGGACTAATCATTTTTCCTTATCGAAAAAAATGACATTAATCATTCAATTTCATGGGTGGTTAATTGGATTTGTGACGGGTTGAATTATGTTAATATGGTTTTAGTTGAAACATTTTTGTCATTAACTTGTTTCAAACAAAATGAAGCAAGGACCATGTGTGCCCTCCTTGAACTTTTGCAAATATGGTTTTTCTCCCACATAAGAGGGTTTGGGCACCTTATGAAACAATTTAAAATTGATGATTTTAGGCATTCCATTAAAAATTTTCAGGTCTTGGAACATTTTTCCCCAAATAAACAATATGCCCCATGGATTAATTTTTTGAAAGATTCTAATCCTAAGACATTCCTATGGCATACTAAATGGTTTTGGGTTGAGGAGGCTTGTTTCTTTCGCAAGTATGATGAGCCAATCCCATTATTGGGCCTTTCCGGTGCTACTTCCTATTACCCATATAGGGTGGCCCGTCAGTACAAAGTTCTTCAAGAAGTTCCTCCGTCACTCAAGATAGAGTTGTTCCAAGTTTGTTTTATTTGAACAGATTATGACTACTTCAACGAGATCCAAATGATCATTGCCGCATGGAATGAATGCCACCTAGAGAAGATTTTGGTGCCCAAGAGACCGAAAGGCGAGGAGGATGCGTTGGCATTCTACATCCAACAACATCGAATTGCTGCCGCCTTGCGTCTAGTGGTCCCTGATGTGACTGAGAAGCCCACCCAACGAGCACAAATTGAGCATCTTAAGCGGAAAGTGGAAATGATTGAAGCTGAAAATAAGAAGCTTCGCAAGGCGTTGGGATCCCGAAAGCATATAAAATGAGATGTTTTTAATTTTGATTCCTAGTTCAATATTTTCAATTCTTAATTCAATTTTTAGGACTTTGACTTCGAATTCTAGTTCAATGTTTTCAATTTTTAGATTCAATGTTTAGGGACTTTGATTTTAATTCATTGTTAGGGAATTGGGTTCAAATTTCAAATAAATTTTGAATAAAATGAGGCGATTAGACCATTGTCATGGGCCATTTTCCTATATTGTCATCGGTTCTTACATTACTTTTATCATCATAGGTGACAACGGATCCGCTATGCTCGCCTATTGTTACTCGATAAAAGCTAAAATGGTTGACCAAAATGAAATGCGTGATCGTATGTCCACCATGGAAGATCAACTCCAATAGTTAGCTACCTCTATGCAACTTATAACAGCTCAAATCCAATCCCTCCAAGTGAATTCGACTTCTCCACCCGCTCTCCCTGAGATAGTAGTCTTGAAGTAGGCAAACATGGCCCAAATGAGTGATGATGACATACTCGAGCTAGAAGATGACCTACTATTGGTCCTTGTTGGAAAGGCCAAGCTTGACAGCATTCCCAAGATAGAGCAGGATGAATGCTTTGCAAAAATGGAAGAGAAAGTGAAATAATTGCATAAGTCACATAATTCACTCCCGTTCGACCTCTCGGTTTATGAGAAGGTCAAGATGCCATAATTTGAAAAGTACGTTGGTACTTCTTGCCTAAAATCCCACTTGTAGATGTACCATGTATGCATGACCTAGCATGTCAAAAATGAGCCTCTCATGATCCAATTGTTTCATGCGAGTTTGACCGGACCCGCACTAAATTGGTACGTCATGAAGAATGTGAACCTCCTCGACACTTGGAATGAAGTGGCTGATGCATTTATCAAGCAATATAAGTTCAATATGGACATCGCACCTTTCCGAGAAGACCTAGAGCGAATGGAAAAGAAGAGGAGCGAGTCATTTAAGAAATACACTGTGAGGTGGCGAAATCTGACAACTCAAATCACTCTTGAGCCTACTAATAAGGAGTTGATGAAGTTGTTTGGCAAGACTCTTCCATCTGAGTTCCGTAAATCGAATGACCAGCACGTATGTCGAGAACTTCAATAAGCTTATTCCTGTAGGAGAACAAATCGAGATGGGGATAAGAGAATGATGGTTTACTAGCCATCGAGCAAAAGATTCTTTGCCAAGAAGGAAAAAGAAGCTGCAATGGAATGTGAATGTGGCTTATAGCCAAGAAAGTACTAATCGTACCCCGGCTATCCAGATGCATCCAAGGCAACAACAAACCATTGGCCGTCAATCATTTGCCCAAGTAAATAATAGAAGGCAGTTCTCTCCTCTCCCTGGATCTCCATCCCAAGTGTTGGCAATCCTCCGAAAGAAAGGCTTGCTCACTAGCGAACTGGAGCGCCCTAACCGCAAAAGCATTCGGGGTTACGACTCAATGAAGAAGTGTGACTACCATAATGGTGAATTGGGGCATTCAACTAATGAATGTTTCACCCTCAAGCACCGGATCCAAAACCTAATGGACACAAAGGCATTTTCATTTCAAACTGCTCGGTCAAATGTCTAGAAAAATCCGCTATGGAGCATGAGGGTAAGGTGAATGATATCCTGAAACCTGAAGTCGATCAAATCAAGAACTCAAAGGTCCACGTGGCAGATGCCTATAACGGACTGGTGAGAGCTAGATATTATCCAGATCGAGAGGATATTCCCCTATTATTGATGAGGGAAAGAGTTGCCAAGATGGTAGATGATGGCATCATTGTGTATGCTGACCATAACTGCATAGTCTCCAATATTTCCCAACTCATTATCGATTAAGAGGAGGAGCAGGCTGCGCTCGATGCCGACAAGAAAGAAGTTGATCCTTTGCTCGTGGACATGCCCCCACTAGAAGATGCATCCAATGAGGAGATAGTGATTAAGATGCCTTAGCCATATGAGTATGTCAACAATAAGGTGGTGCCTTGGTCCTACGACCTAGATGTTGACCTGGTTACAAGGTTTGGGCGGACTTATGCTCGGACTGGCACCCAACCTGCAAAGCCTGTCACTGATGAAGAGGCTAAGGAATTTCCGGCTATGATCAAAGCTAGCGAATACAATGTGGTCGACCAATTGCGAAAGATGCCCGCCTAGATCTCTTTGCTCGAACTCTTGCTTACATTCATGTGCATCAAAAGTCTTTGATGAAGGTACTAAGTGAAATTTGTGTACCAGAAATGATCGAGGCAGACAAGTTGGAGAAGTTTGTGGGATCGATTCTTCTCAAGGACTTGATCACTTTTTCTAATGAGGAATTCCCTCTTGAAGGTAGGAGGCATAACAAGGCACTCTACATATTTGTTAAACACAAGACTTTTCATGTGTCCCGAGTACTTATTGATAATGGGTCCACTCCGAACATATGTCCAATGGCCACCCTTCATTGCCTCAAGATAGACCTATCCAAGATACATGATGTGAAGACTTCGGTACAAGCTTTTGATGGGACCAAAAAGGAGGTGATCGGGGAAATCCATCTCGATGTGCAAATAGGGATGGTCATCTTCAACATTCCCTTTCAAGTACTGGACATCCCGACCACATTTAATTTCCTACTAGGTCATCCCTGGATACATACTGGAGCGGTGCCTTCAAGTTTGCATCAAGTTGTGAAGTTCGTGTATGGCAAAAGAAGACCATCGAATTTATCATGAGATGGTTATCCCCTATGTGGAATCGGATGTTGCATTTGAATCGAGTTACCACTCATTTGAGTTGGTGTCCACTATACATGCTTCCCGAGGTTTGTTGCCACCCACTCTTGAAGTTTTAGATGCTGCCCTCATGGTTGGAAGAGTAATGGTTGGTAATGGCTTTGTTCTTGGCAACGGTCTTGGAAGAAATGGTTAGGGCATTTGAAACCCCATTGAAGCCTTAGAGGTCCCGTTCTGCTGGATTATGGTATCATGGATGAGGTGGAGAAAGTTCTGGAGGGCAAAGATAGGAAAGGCAAAACCCGTCACCTGACCAAGGGCGAGGGAGGCAAAGCTCTCTACCCCCAAACATTCGCGAGACATTCCCTAGTCCTCCGAGAATGATGCAGGAAGAAGTAAAAGTGATAGACACCTTGGGGCAGCCAAGCGGAAAATTTGACTATCTGGTAAAGTATTCGGCACCACCTAGGTTTTACATTGATCCTCACGACATAGTCCTAGATGGATGGGGTGGTATGGATGATCCGACACCCCCAAAGGTAGAGAACCCTGATGATGCATTGGAAGGAGTTACAAGCTTATTCGAGGACCTCCGCATAGGAGTTATTGATGAAGGACCTCTAGAAGAAATGGGCCTTGGCCCACAAGTGTAACTTATTTACCGCTTTTGCATATTCCCCCCTGCGTGGAAATTTTTATTGCTTTTTAGGAATTGTTTTCGATTTTTTCTTTTTTGCTTTCTTTTTAAGGCTTGAGAATTGCATTTTCCATTCAATAAATGTAATTGATTTATGAATTTCAATGACATTACATATTTTATTTTGAGAGCATGATGAGGTACACCAAACTAGCCCGGTGAAGATATCCAGCCGATAAAAGAAAAAGAAAAATCCAAGGAGAATTCTGAGGCCTAGGCTTCATCATGCTTCCTCATGTTAAAATGTTTCAAAAATGTTTTTGCAAAAGAATTTCAATAAAAAAAAGGCAAACAAAAAAAAAACAAAAAAAGAAAGAAAATGTAGTTTACTCTGTTTGTCTTTCTAATTTATCTATTTCTTGTTTCAGGGACAATCTTATAGCATGCACAGGTGTGGAAATGGTCCAATCCAATGCAACAAGTGTTGATAATGATGATCTCAAGGCTCAATCGAAGTGTAGTGTAGCTGGGAACAACATGAAAAAGCCAAGGCTCTTACATCCGAGCAAACCGTCACTATTAATTTAAGTGACACTGAAGAAGCCAATAAGGTGAAAATTGGGACAAATCTCCCCAAAGACGAGGCCGATCGCCTAATTCAACTACTGAAGAAATATCAGGATGTCTTTGCATGGACCTATGTTGACATGCTTGGTTTAGACCCATCAATCGTTGAGCAATGCCTGCCTACTAATCCGAACATCTTGTTGGAGAAAACTTTCTTATTTGTTTTGAAGTTGACAAAACGTTTCCATCAGTCTAGTTTGAAGACTTGTAGACTCTTCCGTCAAAGTCTGAAGACTTGCAGACTCATTGACAATTTCTAGACCGATGAAGAAGACTTATCCAGAATTGAGTATTTATTTAAGGATTTGATTCGAATGGCTAATGAAGATTCTCTTGGCTGGAGATAGCATATCAAGATCTATTATTCGTTTTGAATTCAATACGAGTAAATTGGATTCGTTGATTGGCGAAGTATACTTAGAATGTTCTATCATGGAAACCTGGATCCTGATTGTATGGACAAGCATGATTGGTGAGCTATCATCACATTCCTTAAGTAACTCGAGATCTCCCAAATTGATTCTGTCCAACGGGTAGAATGGAAGAACTCATTTAGAAGGTGCCAACGGACATGAAGGCATGGATGAGTATATAAGGAAGAAGCTCTAGTTATTCGAGTGAGTGCGTGATAGAAAATTTCCAAAGTGTGAAGCTCCGTGTTCTTTGTTGATTCAATTGTTGAGCGAAAAATTTGTACTCAAAAGAGAGTTTAGACATTTGTGAGGCCTTGAGGAAGTGTAGCAGAATCTCTACACTGTGGAATTAAGGACGTGATACTGTAATGACTTTTTTGATTCATAGTGAAATCTAGCCAGTGGGCTATCGGTGCGGGGAGAGTGGACGTAGGCTTGAATTAAGCCGAACCACTATAAACTCTGTGTTTACGTTCTCTTATCCCTGAACTTCTTATTCATGCTTACTAGTTGTTCATTTATTTAAAGTTGAAATTTGTCTTATGACCAACATCTTCTAAAATCAAAATATATTTTTAAGTCCTGTGAAAATTCTTACATTCACCTATTCACCCCCTCTAGGTGTATTCACTAGCCCCTTTCAATTGGTATCAGAGCTTGTGTGCTTATTTATTGAAGTGTTTTACTTAAGCTAAAGATCTATGACTAGTATTTTGGCTCCAGGACTAGTTGAAGGTCAAAGCAACACCAGACCTCCTTACTTTGATGGGAAGGAATACAACGTATGGAAGAATAAGATGAAAGCTTTCCTAAGATCGAAAGATCCCCTTGAATGGGATGTGGTAGAAAAATGAGTTATTCCTACAAAAACATCAACTTCAGAAAGAGGGAAGGAAGTGACAGATGCTAGAGAGATGACATAATAAGAGATAACCAAGAGACAAGCTCTTGACGCAAAAGCTATCTATTTTTTATATTGTGCCTTATCTCCTACTGAGTATAACAGAATTTTATCTTGTGAAACAACAAAAAAAGTCTGGGACATGTTGCATGTTACCTATGAAGGAACCGATCAAGTTAAAGAAACAAAGATCAACATTATTCTTGGGCAATATGAAACTTTCAAAATGAAGCTAGGAGAAACCATCACTTATATGTTTAGCTGTTTTACAGAGATTGTAAATGGTCTTGCATATCATGGACAACCAATCTCAGGACAAATGAAAGTCAACAAGTTGCTGCAAGGACTCTCTAAAGACTGGAATCACATTAAGACTTCCATTAGAGAAACACAAAGGATCTCACCTTTATCAGTTAACGAATTAGTGGGCACACTTCAATCTTATGAAGTGGAGCAAATCGATGAAGAAGGAGGTCCTAAAGGTAATAAGTCAATTGCTTTAAAGTCTAATGATGATTCTGATGTTACAGATTCAGAAGATGATTTGGATGATGAAGAATTAGCACTCATGATAAGGAAGTTTAGAAAGTTAAACAGAAAAGGAAGAAAGTACAACTGGAGGAAGCAAAATACTCAAAGATCTCAAAATAAAGCAACTGAAGAGAATGAGTTCAACAAAGATGTGATTTGCTTCGAATGCAAGAAGAAAGGACACATCGGACTAACCGTCCTCTATTGAAGAAAAAGAAGGGAAATACAGAGAAATTCAAGAAAGCTCTCAAAGTAGAGACTTGAAGCGACACAGAATGTGAAGAGAGTGATGAAGAATATGCCAACATTTGTCTGATGGCAAATTCATAATCAGACTCAGACTCTGAAACAGACTCAAACTCAGACTCAGACAAGGAAATTGAGGTTAGTAACTTAAAAATTCCTATTAAAGTTTCAAAGTATATTGATGAACTCTGTCTTAGTCTCAAGGTATCTCTTAAAACAATTTCCGAACTAAAAAAGGAAAATTCTATACCGAGGCAATAGGAAATTTCTTGGAAAGAAAGATTTGAAAGTCTAAATAACAATTTTAAAACTTCAAAAGAAAATGCAGATTTTCTTTCAAAAGAAAACAATCTCTTGAAAGAAGATATTTCAAATATCTCAAAGAAGTTTTCAAATGGATCTGAAAAGCTTAATAAAATTTTTTCAATTCAAAGACCTTATTTTTATAAATCAAGTTTAGGAATGACACCAGAAACTATTACTTTAATTGATTTCCCAAAAGTAAAAGAAAGAATCAAACAGAGACCTATTAAAACTTTTTACAAAAATCATTTTCAAAAAGTTTTTGTAAAATCTGTTGGTCGAAGTGCTCTTAAATGTTCAAAGTGTAACAGCTCGGAACATTTTGAGAAGGATTGTCCTAAAGTTTGGAAACCTGTTAAGAGAAACTGGGCAAAGACTATTTTGGGAACTAACTCCCCTGGACCCAAGAAAGTATGGGTACCAAAGAGAACTTGAAGTCTTTTCATAATTACAGCTCACTATCAAGAAAAAAATCAAATGGTATTTGGATAGTGGCTGTTCGAGACACATGACAGGACATTCAAATTGCTTCATAAAGTTTACTCAAACAAATGGTGGAAAAGTTTCTTTTGGTGGAAATGGCAAAGGAAGAATTATTGGATGTGGAACTGTCAAGATTGAGAGTCTCACAATCAATAATGTTTCCTTGGTGGAAGGCTTGAACTATAATCTACTCAGTATAAGCCAACTGTGTGACACTGGATTCAAAATCAATTTTCATGAATGCATTTGTTCAGGAACTAGTAAGGATTTGTCTCAATCCTTTACTGGACGAAGACATGGAAACATTTATCTGCTGGATATTAAATCAAAAAGCTCCTAGTGTCTAATTTCTATTCAAGATACTTGACCATGTCAATATGAAGCAGATAGCCAAAATTTCCTCTAACAAGCTTGTTCATGGACTGCCCAACTTAAGTTTTCAAAAGTCAGAGTTATGCACATCATGCGTTTTGGGAAAACAGGTAAGAGGTTCTTTTAAACCTATAAATCAAGTTTCTACTAATCATGTTCTGCAGCTTCTGCATATGGATCTTTTTGGACCAACCAAAACACAAAGTATTGGAGGGAAGAAATATTGCTTAGTAATCGTGGATGATTATTCTCGCTTTACATGGGTATTCTTTTTGTCAAGTAAGTCTGAAACTTTTTCTCATTTCTCAAAGTTTGCTAAGAAAATTCAAAATAAGAAATGATATACTATAACAAGCATTTAGATAGACCATGGAGGTGAGTTTGAGAATCAAGACTTTGCAAATTTCTATGATGAATGTGGTTTAAAGCATGTTTTCTCTTCGCCATATACTCCAGAGCAAAATGGAGTTGTGGAAAGAAAGAATAGATCTTTGCAAGAAATGGCAAGAACTCTTTTAATTGAAAGTAACATTTCTTCTCGTTTTTGAGCTAAAGCAATTTCTACAGCATGTTATATCATTAATTGAGTTTTCTTAAGGCCGATTCTGGAGAAAACTCCTTATGAGCTGTTCAAAGGAAATAAGCCAATTGTTTTCTATTTTCATGTATTTGGTTGCAAATGTTTTATTTTGAAAAATGCAAATGATCGAATTGGTAAGTTTGAAGAAAAATCAGATGAAGGAATTTTCCTTGGATATTTAACCACCAGCAAAGTTTACAGAGTTTACAACAAAAAGACTCAATCTATTGAAGGATCGATGAATGTCAAATTTAAAGACTTTATACAAAATCAATCGATTCAGATTCAACCTGAAGAATCTGAACCTGCTCTAGACTTTACAAAGTCTAATTCCTCTGAAGCAGCTCAGACTACAGAAGGTCAACAACAAACGAATTTTGAAGAATCAAATGAAGAAAAGGATCATCAGACCGTTAGACCAACCAGCAGAATCGGAAGCATAAGTCTAGTCATCCTAAAGAACTCATTATTGGTGACATTGATGAAGGGATTCGTACAAGATCCAAAAGGCATGAAGAGTCTAGCGCTGTGGCTCTTATTTCTGAAATAAAACCCAAAAGCATAGAAGAAGCTTTAATTGATGAAAGCTGGATTGAAGCTATGCAAGAAGAACTCAGGCAGTTCAGTGTTAACGATGTTTAGGAATTAACTCCTAAACCAAAAGGTAAATATGTTATTGGAGCTAAATGGGTTTTCAGGAACAAGATGGACGAAAAGGGAAAAGTTATAAGGAACAAAGCAAGACTCGTGGCCAAAGGATATAGGCAAGAAGAAGGGATAGACTATGATGAAACTTACGCACCAGTGGCAAGGTTAGAAGCAATTCGATTATTACTTGCTTTTGCTTGTTATAAAAATTTTAGGTTATTTCAAATGGACGTCAAAAGTGCTTTCCTGAATGGATTTATACAAGAGGAAGTTTATGTGGAACAACCTCTCGGTTTTGAAGACCCAAGGAAACCAGATTCTGTATTCAGACTGAAAAAAGCGCTATATGGTTTAAAGCAAGCACCTCGAGCTTGGTACGACAGGTTAAGTAAGTTTTTAATCCAAAGTGGCTTTATGAAATGTAAAGTAGACACCACTCTATTTATCAAAAGAGAAAGTAAAAACTTTCTACTTGTTCAAATCTATGTTGATGATATTATTTTCGGATCTCCTAACGAAAATCTGTGTAAGAAATTCTCTAAGTCTATGCAGGATGAATTTGAGATGAGCATGATGGGTGAACTATCCTTCTTTCTCGGACTACAAGTGAAACAATTGAAGGAAGAAATTTTCATTCACCAAGAAAAATATGCTAAAGAACTTGTTAAAAAATTCGGTTTGGAGAATTGCAAAAAGACTGATATACCAATGTGAAGTTCTTTGAAGCCGGACAAAGATGAATGATGAAAGAAAGTTGACTAGAAGCTATACATGAGTATTATTGGTTCACTTCTTTATTTTACTGCCTTTAGACCTGACATTTTGTTTAGTGTTTGCATTTGTGCCAGATTTCAATCAAATCCCAAATAATCTTATCTAAGTGCTGCGAAACGCATCATCAAATACGTTGCAACAACCTCTAAGTTAGGTCTATGGTATTCTAAAGAAGGTGACTTTACTCTTCTTGGATACTCAAACGCAGATCTAATAGGATGTAGAGTTGATAGAAAGAGCATCTCGGGTACTTGTCAATTGCTTGGAAACAAGACAGTATCTTGGTTCTCAGGGAAGCAAAGTACGGTTGCTCTCTCAACAACAGAAGCAGAGTATGTGGCTCTTGGAAGTTATTGTTCTCAAATCTTATGGCAAAACAACAGCTAAGAGACTTTGGAATCGAAGACTCATGCACTGAGATTAAATGTGACAACACAAGCGCGATTAATCTTACCAAGAATCCAAATTTTCATTCAAGAGCAAAGCATATAGAGATTCAACATCACTTTATAAGAGACCATGTTCAAAATGAAGAAGTTTTGATTCAATTCATTGACTCAAAGAATCAGCTGGCGGATATTTTTACAAAACCTCTGGAGAAAAGTCAATTTGAGTCTATTCGATCCAAGCTTAATATCTTAAAGTCTGAAGAAGCTCAGACTCGGGGATAAAAGTCTAAAGATGCTCAGACTCAGAGAATTAAGGATTACGACTGTAAGTTATTTCAATTTTAGAAATTTATCTTTCGAAAAGGTATGTTTGTCTATTAATCTGCATTTGATTGATATTATCTTTCCAAGTTTTTTGTAATTACAGCAATAATTCCTTTTCGAAAAAGAAGTTATCTTTTTGACAGTTATTTATTTTCAAAAAGGCAGTTATTTTTTGAAAATGCATTTTTTATTTTCCATTTATGACGATTCGTATACCCCTTTTCGATTGCTTTATATACTGTTTTTCTTCTTCTTTTTTACTCACAAACCCTAGAAGCACAAAACTTCACCTTCTTACTTTTTCTCTCTAGTTTAATGCTTAAAGTTTTCATCTTTCTCGCGAATCGAGTTCAGAAACTCTCAAAGACTGTGAGAATGTCTTTCCAAAGAAAGTCTTCAATGATTGCAAGCAGGGGACCACATCATATGCGTGAGGGTCCTACGCACTTTGACCTTACCGAGGAAGAAGAATCTCTAAGGCAACATCATAGTCCACAACATTCTCAACCGCGCCATTCTCCTCAGGCTAGACCACAGAATGTTCAGCAACATCAAGCGAATGAAGAAATTATTGAGGATGCCGAACCTGTAAGAACTCAAAAGCCTGCTTTTAACTTCAAACTTTACTCTGCCTTAAAGGATGGAGGCTCTCCAATGACCTTTATTGATAAATTTTTGAAAGAAAAGGGGTACCGAAATGAAACCGACTTTTTGCAAAAGATGGAATGTTTGGGGATTGCTCCTGCTGGTTCTGCAGATAGGGCTTTTGCAAATTTCCCAAGTGATCCATGTTTTGGAGGAGTTAGTCAACCTGATGGAAATGATGATGAAAAAATGTTTACTCATTTTAAGCCTAGAATGGGTATTGCTATGAACATTCGAGGAACAAAAGCAGATCTGTTTCGTTCTAAGGAATACAAGCGAACTTACTCTAAGTTGCTGAAGCGAGGGGTGATGAACCCAAGGAGTATGGATTTTGATTTTCTTGATTTTCTGAATGTGAAGTTGCGGGAGAAGTTTACTTTACTTCAACTTGAACGATTTTGCTCTGACATTACTGTAGCCCATCCAGAACTTTATGCATATTTCTATTCCAATCTAAGCTTTTTGGATGTGAATAGATTTTCTTTCAGTGTTAGAGACCAGGATTATGTGGTTGATATGGACACTCTGGCTGATGTGATTGGAGTAGAGAGAGGGTTGTTTCAATCAATTAGCGTGTCTATTGGTCGTGCGACTGTGGAGCTTGTTCGAGATGGAATGGCAGAAGGCCGAATTTCATATTCGAGGATGAGTGCTTTGAATATCTTGCTTCACAAGATTGTGATCAACTGTCTTAGACCCAAATCAACATCAAAGACTGACGTCTCCAATTCAGAAGCGAGGCTGATGTATGCTATCAATGCTAGTAAAAAGTTCTCTTTGCCGCACACTATCATGTTTAACATGTATAGATCAATGGTGAAGGACAAAGGTCAACTTTCTTATTCAGCACTTGTTACTCAGCTATTCAGACACTTTAACATTCAGCCTCCCAAAATTCTGTGTGTTCGAACATGTGATCAAATGGTGGTAGGGCTGAAGATGGTTTCCAAAATGCGTTTAAATGAGCTAAACAAGGCTCTAGAGAAATTTAAGGAGAAGACTCCTATCAAAACTCACCAAGAATTTGTGGCTGCAAAACGGAAAAGGCAAGGAACCCATGACAGCTCCGTCTAAAAGAAGAAGAGCGATCATCTTGCAAGATGAAGAAGATGATGATGATATTACCATTTTCGCTCTTGCCTTAAGGAACTTACAGCATTCTGTTCCAGAGAGAGAGGTTAGAGAGGACCTAGAAGAGATAGAGCAGAGGAGTGAAGAGAGGGAATCGATGAGGAAGGAAGTAGAGGAGAAAGAAGTGCAGAAGAAGAGCAACAAGAGCAACAAGGAGAACAAGGTCATCCTGTTACTGAAGAAGAAACAAAACATGAAGAGTAGTTCTCTCCACTTGAAGGCACTGAAACAGGGGGAGCTGCTGAGAAAAGAGGTACTCCTTCACTTGCTTTTACTAGTGATGATGTCAGTCGTTCTCCTGCCAATCCAGAAGATGTATACGCTTCTCACTTTCCTGAAGAAGGTCATGAGGTTTCATCTCCGAATCTGGATGCTCATGCTGATTTGCCATCATCTGCCAATACTCCACAATCTGATCATGCTGAAGCAAGCACATAAACTGACAACACAGCAGACTTTAGAAGACTGCTTGATATTCTTATGGAGATGTGAGGTCAAATTTATGCCTTGGGATGTGAATTTTAGACTATGCAGAATGCTAATCAAGCCTCTTCAGTTTCTTTGCTCAATCAAGTTCAGGCCCTTAATCTTCAAGTTCAAGCAACTGCCAAGGGTGAGGAAATAGCGCAATTGAAGGAGGATCTGAGAAAGCTGGAGGAGACTGTCAAGTCGATGGGAGATTTCCAGCTTGTTCGCGTTCCAAAACAATCTTAAACTAATTCTCTTTTTTCGTCTCTACCTTTTAATGCTGACAAAAAGGGGGAGAAGTTGGTGCATATTTGATTTGTCTTTGATTTTGATTTGACTTTGATTAACTTTTGTTTGGTTGTGAGGTAATGACTTTTGGATTTTTTTTGGATTGTGGTTTGATCGTTTAAATGCTTGTAGTATCTTAAGCATTGTTGGTACTCATGGCAAAGCTAGTTGTTTTTTTTTACTGGACTAACTTATTTCCTGTGGATGCAGATTTGATACTATCTTTATCCTAACTTATTTATCTTTTATGAGATATCCTTGTTTGCTTGAGTATTGTCTTGTAGGTCAAAAGTATCCAAATTTGCAAGAAAGTTTTGTCACCATCAAAAAGGGGGAGATTGTTGGAAAAGACTTTCTTATTTGTTTTGAAGTTGACAAAACGTTTCCATCAGTCTAGTTTGAAGACTTGCAGACTCTTCCGTCAAAGTCTGAAGACCGCCAGACTCAAGTTTTAAAGTCTGCCCTCATTGACAGTTTCTAGACCGACGAAGAAGACTTATCCAGAATTGAGTATTTATTTAAGGATTTGATTCGAACGGCTAATGAAGATTCTCTCGGCTGGAGATAGCATATCAAGATCTATTATTTGTTTTGAATTCAATACGAGTAAATTGGATTCGTTGATTGACGAAATATACTTGCAAGGTTTTACTTATGAAAACCTAGATCCTGATTGTATGAGTGAGCAGGATTGGTGGGCTATCATCACATTCCTTAAGTAACTCGAGATCTCTCTAATTGATTCTATCCAACGGGTAGATTGGAAGAACTAATTTGGAATGTGCCAACGGACATGAAGGCATGGATGAGTATATAAGGAAGAAGCTCTAGTTATTCGAGTGAGTGCGTGATAGAAAAATTCCAAAGTCTGAAGCTCCGTGTTCTTTATTGATCCAATTGTTGAGCGAAAAATTTATACTCAAAAGAGAGTTTAGACATTTGTGAGGCCTTGAGGAAGTGTAGCAAAATCTCTACACTGTGGAATCATGGACGTGATATTGTAACGACTCTTTTGATTCATAGTGAAATCCAGCCAGTGGGCTGTCAGTGCGGGAGAATGGACGTAGGCTTGAATTAAGCCGAACCACTATAAACTATGTGTTTACTTTCTCTTATCCCTGAACTTCTTATTCATGCTCACTAGTTGTTCATTTATTTAAAGTTGAAATCTGTCTTATGACCAACATCTTCTAAAATCAAAATATCTTTTTAAGTCCTTGCGAAAATTCTTACATTCACCTATTCACCCCCCTCTAGGTGTATTCACTAGCTTCTTTCACATCTCACCTAAGAAGTAGAGGCTGCGGAGAACTAAACCCGACCTCTCAAAGAAGATAGAGGAAGAGGTGATAAAGCTTTTGAAGGTGGAATTCATTGAAGTCTCACAATACCCTGAATGGGTGGCTAACATCGTGCCGGTGATGAAAAAGGATGGTCGAGTTCGAGTTTGTGTTGATTATCGGGATCTGAACAAAGCCAATCCGAAGGATGATTTTCCGCTACCTCACATTGATGTCCTTGTGGATAGTACTGTCGGATTTGAACTATTCTCGTTTATGGATGATTTTTCTAGATACAATCAAACAAGGATAAAAGAGGAAGACAAGGAGAAGACCGCATTTATCACCCCGTGTGGGACCTTTCATTATAATGTCATGCCCTTTGGACTCAAGAATGCAAGGGCAACTTACCAGCGAACCATGGTAACACTATTCCACGATATAATGCATCAGGAGGTTGAAGTCTATGTTGATGATATGATTGCAAAGACTCGACCTGGAAGAAGCCTTGTCGAAACCCTGAAGAGGTTGTTTGATCGACTTTGTGAATTCAAGCTTCGACTAAATCCCACTAAATGCGTGTTCGGGGTAACATTCGGTAAATTACTCGGATTCATTGTGAGTAGCAAAGGGATTGAGATCGACCCATCCAAGGCTAAGGCCATATGTGAGTTGCAACCTCCATCGACAGTGAAAGAAGTCCGAAGCCTCTTGGGTAGATTGAATTACATTGCGTGATTCATTTCCTAACTTTCTGAAACTACAAAGCCGTTTTTCAGGCTTTAAAAGAAGAATGCACAAATCAACGTGGATGATGAATGTCGAGAAGCATTCGACAAGTTGAAGCAGTATTTGAAAAATCCACCAGTGCTTGTCCCGCCATCATCGGCGCATCCTTTGATTCTCTATCTCACAATTCATAGTGAATCATTAGGTGCAATGTTGGCTTAGGAAAGTCCCGTCGATAAAAAAGAACTAGCCATTTATTATCTGAGTAAAAAGTTCACTGTGTCAAAATTGAAATATTCTGATGTTGAAAAGACTTGTGCTGCATTAGCGTTGGTATTGCATAGATTGCGACAGTACACATTGCATTACCAGACGTTTCTCATAACTGAGAACGATCCTATCAAGTACTTGCTCGATCGGCCAGCTTTGGTGGGTAAGTTGGCAAAGTGGCAAATTTTAATCTCAGAATTTGATGTGTAATTCATGCCACAAAAGTCAATTAAGGGTTGAGTGATTGCTGATATATTGGCCGAGAATCCAAGAGTCTCAAATAATGATGACAGTTTCCCAAATGACCATGTCTTGAATGTAAGAGAAGATTCATGGAAATTGTTCTTCGATGCGCAATTTTTCGGGTTTGCCACCTAAAACTAGGTTGATGGACTACTAAGCCTTTAAGCTTAGCTCGGGCTCTCCCAAGCCCATACCAAATCGCGACTTAGGGTTTTAACATGCAAAAGATTATTATCTAGGAGTCGCCACTAATCGGTTTAGGGTAGGTCGATTAGACACCTAAGTAAAATAATGGGAGGATTATCTTACTCCTACGAACCAGAGATTTTGGGTACGGGGACTTGGTTACACTAGACTATCCTAGTGCCCTTTCGGTACCATTTCTTTTTAATTTTAAAAAATGTTTTGGCAATTGAATTTGATTTTAATTTAGCTTCCTAATGTGTGAGGTGATCATACATATGCGCATACCACCAATTTAACACATCAAGAAAGCAATTAAATAATGCAAAAACATACCTTAAAGCAACGAAAGCATCTATAATGTTAAATCGAATTCACATCAACAATCCTAGATATGATTCCTAATTAACAAGCAATCAATTTTTTTGTTTTCACTTTATTTAATGAAAATCATGTGATGCACGCTAATAATCTAATATGACATGGCGACATGACCTAAACTATATGACATGAAGAAATGCAATAATTAAATGCAATCTAAATGATCTAATTATAATGACATGCAATGCGATGCAATGACATACCAAATTATTTAAACTAAAATGACATGCCTCATGCAATTTAATATGCAAGCTATATGTCACGCGACATTTATTAAATGACTTAGTCTAATGACAAGAAAGTTCTAATTAAATGAACTTAATGAAAACTAAATGACGTGCATTTGATGTTTCTATTTTTAAAAATGCAATCTATCCTAAAAATTGAAATTAACTTATGCAAAGACAAATTTTGTATTTTCTTTCATGAAATTCGAATGCAAAATGATCTAGCTAGATTGAAATTCTATCTAATTTAAAATAAGGATTAGGTCATATTAAATCCTAATTTAAATCAAGACATTATCTTAACCTAACATGTAATCTATTTAATATGCAATGACGTGCGGAGCATGCCCTAATTCTACATGACATATGCATGATATTTTTATTTTTAACAATCGAAATTAAAACTAACACATAATTAAACATGCAATTCAAAAAAAAAACTAACAACCTAAATGAATGCATTTTTTGTTTTTATTTTTTAAAATCTAAAATAAAATCTATATTCTAGATATGCAAAATAACAAGAAATATTCTAAAACCAATTGAAATCTTAATTCAAATATCTTTTTGATTTTTCTTAGTGATTTTCTAAAACAAGCATTAAATCTAAACAAACAAGATATTCAACAAATAAAGGATTAAAATAAATGAAAAATAACCCGTTATCTCACGGGTCAAATTAACGATTACTTTTAACCCCGAACATCACGACAAGAAATCAAAATAATTAAAAATCTAATCCGAAATCTTACGGATCAAATTAATAATTAAATTAATTCAACAATTAATATATTATAAACAAAATGCCCAAAAATTAATATAATTAAAAAATGACCCGAAATCTTACGGGTCAAATTAATAATTACAATAAACCTTTAGGGACAAAATCCTATGGATAATGCCTAAATAATTGACATACCTAAAATCACCTCCAATATTAAACTTAAACAATAATAAAACTAACTAAAATTAAAGTAAAATAATATAAAATAAGAAAAAAAAAAATAAAAGAAAAATAAACAACCTAAAGAAAATGAAGGGCAGCCATTTTATTTTTCCCTTTTTGTTTTCCTTTTTCTCTTTCCCACGGGGCTCGGGGTCTCAAATGGACCGGCTGGTCGGAGGTCCGGGGGAGTCGGCCGGGCACGGAGCGGGGGCAAGGATGGTGCGGCGACGGCGGCACGGAGCGGAGTGGGTCTCCGGTGTCGTCGGGTAGATCCGCGGCGGAACGTGATGGATCGCGGGATGGAGCGGCTCGGGCGGATCGAGATGCCGGCGGATCGGCCCGGCGCGGGGCGATGCGGGCGGCGTCGGCGTCGGCGGGTGAGGCGCGGCACGGTCGCGGCGCGAGGCTGCGGGCGAGTGGGGGGCGTCGAGCTTGGCGTCGTGGGTGGAGGTTGGCGCGGCGATCGGCACGGGGGCTCGTTGGGGGCGGATCGGGAAGCGCGGAGCGGGGCAATCGGCACGATGGTCGGGGCGGCTCGGCCCGGTGGAGGGCGATCGCGGCGGGTGCGGCTCGGCTATGGGTCTTCGGGGAGCGCGGGCGGGGTGCCCGCACGAGGAAGGTCGCGGCAGGTGGGCGCTCGGTCGGCTCGGTTGAGATGCGGCGGCGCGGCGGTGGCGAGATGGCGGCGGAGCGGGTGGGCAACACGGTGGCCGATCGGGATGCGGGAGATGGCGGGGGGCGCGGGATGCTTCGGGCCTCCGATGGGAGGCACGTCCGGGAGATGCCGGGGGAAGAAGAATAGTAGCTTTTTTCACTTTTCACTTTTTTCACTTTTTTTTTTTTCACTTATTTTTTTCCCTTTTTTTTACGTCGCCCTTCAACGTCCCTTTTTCACTTTTTGCTCTTTTCTCTTTTGATTGCTTTTTAGTAGAAGAAGAAAACCCCCCGATTTTTCTTGACTTTTCTTCACTTCTTTTCTTTTTCTCCTTTTTGAAAATGCTTTCAAAACCGAAAAAAAATGTCTCCCAAAACCAAACCCGTACATCCCTTTTATAGCAAAACCAAATGCGTGATCTTTTAAAATATTTCGAAAATTCCCTATAACCTCCGAATCACGAAAATCCTAATCTCAATCAATATTCTCCTCCGATTTCCTCATCTATTGATAAAGATAAGATTATAACGCGATTTCTTTAATTTTCAAAAATCATCATAATATCGCATAAAATCTTAATTTTTCGATAGATAATTAATTAAAAATAACGACGGGCTTGGGTTAATTATCTCCTTTCGTGGGCCTAGCCCGACTTGCCGAACTAAAGCTTAGAAAATATTAATTCGAACCCATCCACCACCGGTCCTAAAAATAAAAATGCAAAACATGTAAAATAAAAACAAATGCACCTAAAACTATATGCTATGCAATTGAATTATAATTTTTTTTTTAAAAGATAAAATTAACCCCTAATGACTAAATGGGGCGCCAAAATCTAGGTGTCAACAGCTGCCCCTCTTTGGAGGTGAGCTCGAAGAGGTTGCCTTCAAAGATAAATTGAGACCTAAATTTTGACCAGCACATGCATTGAATGATTTTTTGTTGGATTATTTATTTATTTTTTATTTTGATTTTGATTTTGATTTTGATTTTGATTTTTTTTTCTTTGGGAAAATGAATCCTGTGTTAAAATGCAATTTATATGATGCATGGAAATGCTAATGCAAATGCATGATATGAAAAGAAAGAACGTACCTGCAATTACGTACCTGCAATTACTTACCATACAACGCGGTAAAGCATTTTGAGGTACCTGATAAATCCCTATTTACTCCACAAGTACCCAACTCTCACTCAGGTCACTGTAGAATCAAATAGGTAATAAATTGAAACATTGAGATCGAGAAGAACATTCACATCCAAAGTAAAATGTTCAACGACAAGAATCAAGACATCCAGATCCAGACTGAGATATCAAAATTTTAAAACTCGAAATACCTAGATCCGGACTAAGGTATAATGAAAAGGCTCGAAAAACATTCACATCCTGAGTGAAATGTTCAACGAACAAAATTAAGACATTCAGATCCAGACTGAGATATCAAAGGAACCTACCCGAAATATCTTACCTTCAATGAGGGTAAAATGACTCAAGATAGATTGGTGTTACATGTCCAGGACCTGTACCATTCTACGGTCGCCCAGAATTATAACATGGCTTTGTAAAGAAACTGCTTTCCTAGGACTCGTACTATTCTACGGTCGCCCAGTATGACAGTGTTTGATTGTGCCTAGGACTCGTACCATTCTACGGTCGCCTAAACGGGGATTTACCTTCGAAGACCCGTACCATTCTACGGTCGCCTGAATAGGGAAATAGGTTTTGTCTAGGACCCGTACCATTCTATGGTTGCCTAAACGGGGGTTCACCTTCCAGGACCCGTACCATTCTACGGTCGCCTGAATAGGGAAATAAGTTTTGTCTAGGACCCGTACCATTCTACGGTCGCCTAAACGGGGATTTACCTTCCAGACCCGTACCATTCTACGGTCGCCGCCCGAATAGGGAAATAAGTTTTGTCTAGGACCCGTACCATTCTACGATCGCCTAAACGGGGTTTACCTTCCAGACCCATACCATTCTACGGTCGCCCGAATAGGGAAATAAGTTTTGTCTAGGACCCGTACCATTCTACGGTCGCCTAAACGGGGTTTACCTTCCAGACCCGTACCATTCTACGGTCGCCTGAATAGGGAAATAAGTTTGGGGACAACTCCATCGAGTGTCAGTGTACTCAAAAGGGAAAATACCTGTACAACGACAAGTATTTAAGGTGTAGATAGAGATATACTTACCTGATGACATCTCTGCTCATTGGGGATATGTCTCTTGTAAAGATGGGCCTTGGGCTACGAAAGCACGCCAGGATAATATAAAAGGACTCTGGGCTACGAAAGCACGCCAGGTCAATTTAAAAGGACACCAAGCTACAGAAGCACGCCGAGTCTATAAAAGGGGGACTCTGGGCTACAAAAGCATGCCAGGTCAATTTAAAAGGACACCGGGCTACAAAAGCACGTCGGGTCGATAGAGAGGGACTTTGAACTACGAAAGCACGCCAAGTCAATTTAAAAGGGCACCGGGCTACAAAAGCATGACGGGTCGATAGAGAGGGACTCTAGGCTACGAAAGCACGCCAGATCAATTTAAAATGACACCGGGCTACAAAAGCACGCCGAGTCAATAAAGATGGGCCCTGGGCTATGAAAGCACGCCAGGTCAATTTAAAAGGATACCGGGCTACAAAAGCACGCCGGGTTGATAAAAGGGGGACTCTGGGCTACAAAAGCACGCCAGGTCAATTTAAAATGACACCGGGCTACAAAAGCACGCCGGGTCAATAAAGATGGGGACTCTGGGCTACGAAAGCACGCCAGGTCAATTTAAAAGGACACCGGGCTACAAAAGCACGCCGGGTCAATAAAGAGGGACTCTAGGCTACGAAAGCACGCCAGGTCAATTTAAAAGGACACCGGGCTACAAAAGCACGCCGGGTCAATAAAGAGGGACTCTGGGCTACGAAAGCACGCCGGGTCAATTTAAAAGAACAGCTTGACTGAGTCAAGTGTCGAGAATGGGTAGAGATATACTTACATTATGATATCTCTGATTCTTTGGGATATGTCTTCTGGAACTTAGATATCTTGTGGAAGCCTCTCACCTCTGGTAGAAATAAATTTTGGAACATCAAGGATGCACCTTGAATGCTCATGATGGTTTCTCATCTCCTCATATCATGAGGCATTTTGAAAGGAACCCGAATGTTAGGAGCTCTTGGGTCTTTGAGAAAACATTATCTGTCAGACATGATTAGAGCAAAAATGCATTCACCAAAGAAATAAGCAATTAAGGCTATTATGGAATGCATACTTCAAAATCTACTGAAGCTTTTATCAATTCAATCAAAATTCATGCATAATGACTTTTGCATCATCCGAATTTCCACTAGAGAGAATTATCGTTCAAGACAATTTTCACTCATGATATGGATTTCTTAAGAATACTAAATGAGAGGCTTTCGGTTAGAAAGGACTTTCACTCACTCTCATTTAGAATGGCTATTTTATGAGAATCACTCAATTTCATCATATCGACATGGGTCCGAGTATTCTCGCAAGCAGTATGATCTTACCAATCTGAGGGGTCTTTAACAAGGACCGTAATGTGGGGTTGGCCAACGGCTTAACAAATGGACTCTTTGAGTCAAGGCTATTGAATGAACAGTCTTGTAATCATTTCCGGGTTTATAAGTCAAGAACCCTGCAAAAATGAGAAAGAAATAATCTTGCTCGCACTTCTTCGAGCGATGCTTATAAACATATGAACTCCTATGTTAATTCAAGTGCCCTAATCTGAAGAGACTTTGTAAGGGACGTAACGTAGGTTGGGTTCATGGGTTGAGAAATGAAAGGATCATTAGGCTCAAAATGTGTGTAAAGGGTGAGAGTTGATGATCATCTTGGCATTGCCACCAGTTTTCTTTTTCACCATCGGGGATTGTCTTCATGAAGTGCCCCATTGATTGTAAAAACTCAGCATTTGAGTTATTTGAGTATTGCTCCATTGGGATTCAATTCCTGCAATTGACAATCACCTATTTTGACTTTCTTTTTTTCATCTATGGGCATTGGCCTTGCTTCTACCAGGCACACTGCTTTTTCATGCCCCTAGTTCTCATGCATTTTTTCTTCACTTCTTTTTTTATGGGCATTGGCCTTGCTTTTACCAGGCACACTACTTTTTTCATGCCCCTTAGTTCTATTTTGAATTCAATTCTTGCGCATAATGCATGCGTCAAGCAATTACACTTTAAATGACACTAGAACTTTTCAATAGTCTTCATCTGCCTTTTGCCTTGCCCTAGTGTGGGGGTTGATCATCAACTGGTTTTGCCTTGCCCCACATCAACTGGGTTTAAAAGAAATGAAATTGCAGGCTCAAGTGGGCTATGCAAAGGATATAAGTGTATAGGATAGAGAAAGAAATGCTCTTCGTCATCCTAAGGCACTTAAATTAACACATGAATTCAATGTAATAGCATGACTTGAAGATTGATGCAAGTGAGAGCAAGAAAATTTCAATTCATTTTCCTCACCTCCTGATGCCATTTGATCTCTTAGTTGCCCCGATGTGGGGTGATTCTTGACAGGGGTAATTTGAAAAGAACATCCATAAGTGTATGGGCTCAAAAGGGTTAAGCAATGGATCACCTGTAGTGTTTGGAATAGAGAAATGAATTGCCTCACATCACTTCGGTTGCCGTACCTTTTGCGAGAGAACTCTTTACCTTATGGATATGAACCTTCCTACACTCATCTCACAAGTGTATGAATACGGGACTGTGTATAGGATAAGGTTTGCCTTTCATCATCCCGACTTGTCTCATTTAATAGGTTCAATCAATTCCACATCATTCATTAAATCAATTCATCTTGATGCTCTTTAGTGGAATTGGTGGATAAAACATGTAAGAGTCATCATGCAAAATCCTTTTTTTTTTTTAAAAAAAAAAAACTCAACAGCTTTAAACATGTCAACTTCAAACAGTTTTCTATACTGCAAAATGGTTTTAAACATTCATTCAATGATTCCTCTACAATGGGAATTGCCTCAGCAGTTGATGTCTTTGGATTGTCCCTATCATTCAAGACTGAAAATCCACTTTTGCCCCTGCACAAGAGAACGTGCATGAATATGATACAATGCAACATCAAAGTAAAAGCAAATGGAATATCCATTCTTGGCTTGAGTTGAGATTTTATCCCCGTCGGGTCACTACCAAAATCTGCCATGCCCCAAATTTGTCATCTCTTCCTTAGAATGATGGTCCTCTTTTACTTGCCCCAAATATTTCGCTGCAAGTGCCTTGATCACAAGTCAAGTTTATGATCATTGAAACTTGATACGTATTTTCAAATGTCCTTGTCATAACAAGTGATAAATTATGCTCGAGACAAGAAGTAAATGAGTCAGAAAATTAAACAGGGCTAACCTAATGCATGCTTTTGGAAATGGCTTGAAAAATGATTTTTTTTTTCAACGAAATGCTTTTTGTTTTCGAAAAAGTTTTTGGGAGGAAACATGAGAAAGTCCAGCCCTCAGGATTTCTCTGTGGATGATCTTTTCTTTTCATGGTTGGATATCGTCATTGGACTGGTTTGGTATACCCCATCATGTCCTCAAAATTGGAAATAAAATTGTAATTTCATTGAATAGAATCAAATGAATTACATTATTGGAATGGAAATTGTGATTCCTAAACCCCTAAAAAGAGAAAAAATCGAAAATGATTCCTAGAAAGTGAAAATGATTCCTAAAAAGCGATAAAAAATTCTCATGCAGGAGAATGTGCTAGGTCACTCTTCATGGTCCATTTCTTCCAGAGGTTCTTCATCAATGTCTCCCATGACGAGATCGTCGAATAGGCTTGTGATTCCTCCTAGGGCGTCATCGAGTTCTCTGTCTCTCGGAGGCGTCGATCGTCCATGTCATCCCATCCACTTGGAACTATGTTGCGGGAGTCAAAGTAAAAACTTGGAGGAGCCGAAAAGAAATACTTTCACCTCCTCGTAATCAAACTTGCCACTAGGCTGCCCTAGAGTGTCCATCACTTCCACTTCTTCTTGCCCATCTTAGGGACATTGTCGCTTAGTTTTTTCGGCAAGTGACCAACACTGGGTCATCTTCCAGTCGCATGTCATCCATTGCTCATTTGGGTCTTGCCTCGACTCGCCGGACTACCGTCTCGGGAGAGCAGGTGTGCGGGAGTCAAATCCGCTCGGAGGGATTGGATTTGAGCTGTCATGAATTGCATAGAGGCGAGCAACTGTCGGAGTTGGTCTTCCATAGCGGAGATACGATCACGCATTTCATTTTGATCGGCCATTTTAGCTCTTGATTCGCCTAAGGAAAATAGGAATATGTAAGAACGAGGTATAATAAGAAAACCAATCCATGACAACAGTCTATTTTTTTAGTCAAGAAAAGTCCATATATGAAAAGGATTTTCTAAAAATGGACTAGGAAAACAAAGACATGGGATGCCCTAGTAGGGACGAAATTTTTTTAAAACATGAACTAGGAAGAGCCAAGACATGAATTGAAAACAAATTTCTAGTTTTTTTTTATTTTTTTTTATTTTCCAAATGATTCGTTGCATGGCAATTTCTTCATTTCATTTTTAATTGACAAAGGAATTAAATCAATGATTGACCTAAATTGTCATGAACCAACCCAAAAGTATGACAAAATAAATTGCATGGTACAGGGATATGAGACTTACTTTACCAAAGAAAATCAATGGCAATCACATAGACACATCGCATGAGACGTGAGGCTCGATTTCTATCTAAATGGCTTAACAAAGTGGAGCTAAGAGGGTGATCTGACCGTTGCAGTCTCGCATTAACGTTAGGTCCCCTTAACTCCGGGCTCAGCGAATGGAATGTCCAAGAGTCACGCAGTCTCGCGGATATGGACAAAACACATTTCAACACCATGAAAAAACTTTCGGGGAAGAGAAGGTCAACCTCTACATAGCAGTCTCGCTTTGGAGGAAGTATACTTCTCAACACCATCCTAGAAATCCTATCGCAGCCCAGGTCGGACCGCAGGTTGTGTGTGCAAATAGTGTGGTGCTAAAGCAATAAAGCATGCACAACAGTTTAAATGCAAACAACACTTCTAATTGAAAAAATAAATCATTCATCCCACACTCCAACCTGCAAGACAAAGGTTAGCAAAGACTACTCCCCTTATACCTCCCATCTGCAAGAACATTTAACACCTTAAAAATGTTAGGGACGTACCTGGGATCCTTGCTGCCAAACAAAAACATTTTTTTAAAAGAAAAAAAAATTGGCCTAAGTCCACTAAGTGTTTTAACACAAGTCCCCAGCGGAGTCGCCAAGCTGTCGCGACCCAATTTTTCGGGTTTGCCACCTAAAACTAGGTTGATGGACTACTAAGTCTTTAAGCTTAGCTCGGGCTCTCCCAAGCCCATACCAAATCGCGACTTAGGGTTTTAACATGCAAAAGATTATTATCTAGGAGTCGCCACTAATCGGTTTAGGGTAGGTCGATTAGACACCTAAGTAAAATAATGGGAGTATTATTTTACTCCTACGAACCAGAGATTTTGGGTACGGGGACTTGGTTACACTAGACTATCCTAGTGCCCTTTCGGTACCATTTCTTTTTAATTTTAAAAAATGTTTTGCAGGCAGCTTGATTTGATTTTAATTTAGCTTCCTAACGTGTGAGGTGATCATACATATGCGCATACCACCAATTTAACACATCAAGAAAGCAATTAAATAATGCAAAAACATACCTTAAAGCAACGAAAGCATCTATAATGTTAAATCAGAATTCACATCAACAATCCTAGATATGATTCCTAATTAACAAGCAATCAATTTTTTTGTTTTCACTTTATTTAATGAAAATCATGCGATGCATGCTAATAATCTAATATGACATGGCGACATGACCTAAACTATATGACATGAAGAAATGCAATAATTAAATGCAATCTAAATGATCTAATTATAATGACATGCAATGCGATGCAATGACATACCAAATTATTTAAACTAAAATGACATGCCTCATGCAATTTAATATGCAAGCTATATGTCACGCGACATTTATTAAATGACTTAGTCTAATGACAAGAAAGTTCTAATTAAATGAACTTAATGAAAACTAAATGACGTGCATTTGATGTTTCTATTTTTAAAAATGCAATCTATCCTAAAAATTGAAATTAACTTATGCAAAGACAAATTTTGTATTTTCTTTCATGAAATTCGAATGCAAAAATGATCTAGCTAGATTGAAATTCTATCTAATTTAAAATAAGGATTAGGTCATATTAAATCCTAATTTAAATTAAGACATTATCTTAACCTAACATGCAATCTATTTAATATGCAATGACGTGCGGAGCATGCCCTAATTCTACATGACATATGCATGATATTTTTTATTTTTTAACAATGTTCGAAATTAAAACTAACACATAATTAAACATGCAACTTAAATAAAAAAAACTAACAACCTAAATGAATGCACCTTTTTTGTTTTTTTTTTTAAATCTAAAATAAAATCTATATTCTAGATATGCAAAATAACAAGAAATATTCTAAAACCAATTGAAATCCTAATTCAAATATCTTTTTGATTTTTCTTAGTGATTTTCTAAAACAAGCATTAAATCTAAACAAACAAGATATTCAACAAATAAAGGATTAAAATAAACGAAAAAATAACCCGTTATCTCACGGGTCAAATTAACGATTATTTTTAACCCCGAACATCACGACAAGAAATCAAAATAATTAAAAATCTAATCCAAAATCTTACGGATCAAATTAATAATTAAATTAATTCAACAATTAATATATACTATAAACAAAATGCCCAAAAATTAATATAATTAAAAAATGACCCGAAATCTTACGGGTCAAATTAATAATTACAATAAACCTTAGGGACAAATCCTATGGATAATGCCTATAATAATCATAACCTAAAAATCACCTCACAATATCTAAACTTAAACAATAATAAAAAACTAACTAAAAGTAAAGTAAAATAATATAAAATAAGAAAAATAAAAATAAAAGAAAAATAAACAACCTAAAGAAAATGAAGGGCAGCCACGGCACGGGCGATGCGGGCTGGCAGCGAGCGCGGGCGTCGATCGGGTGGCGCGACGGTCGCGGACGGGTTGCGGCATCGGAACGAGAGGCGTCGCGGGTGGAGGCTGCGCAGCGATCGATTTGGGGCTCTTGGCGTAGGCGTCGGGCGGGGTTGCTCGGGCGGGGGGCGTTCGCGCCGCCGATGGAGGACGACGGCGGCTGGTCGCCGGCGGATCCGGGCGGCGGCGTCGGGGGCGACTCCGGGGGGCGCGAAGGCAGCGGCGTCGGCGCGGGACTCAGGCGCGACGACGAGCGTCGCAGCTGGCTTCGGGCGGAGCAGGGGTAGTCGGCACGGCTCGCTTGGCGAAGGAGATCGGCGCGGCGTCGGTACGGCGGGCCTCCGGCGTGGGTGAGCAGCGAGGGGGAGAGACTCCACCGGGGAAGAAGCATAGTGCTTCCTCCCCTTTCACTATTTCACTTTTTTCACTTTTTAACTTTTTTTCACTTATGGTTTTCCCTTTTTTTCCACGCACGGACGGCTTCAACCCCTTTCTTCCTCTTTGACTTTTTGTTCTTTTTCTCTTTTTGATTCCCCTCCAACGAGAGAAGACCCCCGATTCGCAACTCCTCTCACTTCTTTTCTTTTTGTTTTTTCGAAAATCCCTGGCCAAAACCGAAAAAAAAGCCGCCTCCCATTTGAATTCCGTACGCACCTTTTATAAGCGAAACCAAACGTGATCTTTTTAAAATATTTCGAAAATTCCCTATAACCTCCGAATCACGAGAATCCTAATCTCAATCAATATTCTCCTCCGATTTCCTTGTCTATTGATAAAGATAAGATTATAACGCGATTTCTTTAATTTTCAAAAATTATCATAATATCGCATAAAATCTTAATTTTTCAATAGATAATTAATTAAAAATAACAATGGGCTTGGGTTAATTATCTCCTTTCGTGGGCCTAGCCCGACTTGCCGAACTAAAGCTTAGAAAATATTAATTCGAACCCATCCAACACCAGTCCTAAAAATAAAAATGCAAAACATGTAAAATAAAAACAAATGCACCTAACACTATATGCTATGCAATTGAATTATAAAATAAAATTAACCCCTAATGACTAAATGGGCCGCCAAAATTTAGGTGTCAATAGGACAACACCATTCAGTAGCTGCAAAATTGATATTCCCACGCACTAACAATGTGGCCGAGTATGAAGCTTGCATCCTCGAGCTTCAAGCTGCAATCGAGATGGGTGTGGCTAAGTTGAAAGTGTTCGGAGATTCCACACTAATCATACTGTAGACCGTAGGTGAATGGAAGACCAATGAAGTCAAGTTGCTCCCATACCACGAGTATTTAGAAGATCTGGTAAAGTAGTTCGAGGAAATTTCATTTGAATACTTGCCAATGTCTTATAATCAATTTGCGGATGCACTTGCAACTTTGTCATCTATGTTGCAAGTCACCGACGGATTAGAAGTCAAGCCATTGAGAATAGAGGTTTTGCTAAAGCTGGCCTATTGTATGATCGTGACTGAAGAACTTGATGGAAAACCATGGTATTACGATATCATGAACTATATTAAAAAGCAGGAATTTCCCGAAGGGAGCACTCCGGTTGATAGGAAGTACATCGCGAAGATGGCCTCAAAATTCTTTGTTAATGGCGAGAATTTGTACAAGAGATCTTATGATTCAGTCTTGTTGTGGTGTGTGGATGCAGCCGAAGCCACTCAAATCATGCAAGAAGTGCACGAAGGAATATGTGGCCCTCATATAAATGGGCACATGATGGCTAAGAAGATTATGAGATTAGGCTACTATTGGCTTACACTAGAAAGTGACTGCATCAAGCATGTACGAAGTTGTCACCGTTGCCAGATTCATGGTGATAAGATAAATGTTCCGCCAACTAAGCTGCACCAGTTTTCTAAGCCATGGCCCTTCTCAATGTGGGGCATTGTTGTGATCAACCTAATAAATCCTAAGACTTCAAATGGGCATCGGTTCATCTTGGTGGCAATAGACTATTTCTCCAAGTGAATCGAAGCTACATCCTTTGCAAGTGTCACCGCCCGTAATGTCGCGAAATTCATCAAGCGAGACATAATTGCTTGCTATGGCGTCCCCGAAGCAATTGTCACTAACAACGGGACAAATTTGAACAACAAACTTATTGATGAGTTGTTCAGCGAGTTCAAGATCAAGCATCTGAATTCGTGTTCTTACCGCCCTCAAATGAACGGGGTTGTTGAAGCAGTCAATAAGAACATCAAGAAGATCTTGGCTAAGACAATTGAGAATTATCGAGATTGGCATGATAGGTTACCCTTCGCACTAATGGCATACCGGACATCAATCCGCACCTCTACTGGGGCAACCCCTTTTGCATTGGTGTATGGCATGGAGGCAGTTCTACTAGTGGAAGTGGAAATTCCTTCCTTAAGAGTTTTATCCCAAGTGGAGTTGTCTAAGGCGGAATGGCTGCAACAAAGACTTGAATAGTTAAACTTGATTGATGAGAAAATGCTGAAAGCTCTTTGTCATGGCCAAACATATCAACAGAGAGTGGCCAAATCTTTCAATCGGAAGGTGTGGCTGAGACATTTCGAGGTAAATGACCTAGTCTTAAGGAAGCTGTTACCGATTTTTCCAGATCCTGGGGGCAAGTTCGCTCCGAATTACAGTGACCCATATGTGGTGAAGAAGGTGCTCCCAAGAGGTTCATTGAGTTTGGCAGATATGGATGGTCGTGAGTTTTCCAATCCTATTAACTCTGATGCTGTCAAGAATTATTACCCATGATAGAATTTGCTGTGTTTGCAAACATTTCATGATGAATGAATTGCATCAATGAGTTGCAAATTCAATTGTTCAAATTTGTTGCAAATTTTGCATGTTTTGCATGATGAATTGTGTGAGATTAATTGAATGTGTCAAATGGAATACTTTGGAATGACGAAGGGCAAGCCTTATTCCCATACACTATTTCATCCCTAGTGAGTTGTGTGGAAAAATTCCATGCCCACAAGGAAATTGGTGATCTCGTAAAGGGCACGTCAACCGAGGTGATGAGAGGCAGTTTCTTCCTCTACCTTGAACATTATAGGTATAACCATCGTTTAGCCCTTTGAGCCCACACACGTGAAGAATTTTTATATCATCCCTGTCAAGAATCATCCCACATTGGGACAAATTTGAAATGATTGATAGGAATCTTCTTGCTCACACTTGCATCAATCTTTGAGTATTACTTCCGCAGTGTAACTTATACGCTAATTTAAGTGCTCTAGGATGACGAAGAACAGTTCTTTCTTTATGCTATACACTTTTATCCATTGCATAGCCCACTTGAGCCTATGAATTCATTTCATATTAAACCCAGTTGGTGATCATCCCCCACACTAGGGCAAGGCAAAAATTCAAGTGGCATGGTTTAGAATGTTGATAAAGGATGAAGGCTGTGTGAGTCCAAAGAAAATAAGTGCAAAAGAGGGACATGAAAAAGCAATGTGCCTGGTAAAAGTAAGGTCGATGCCCAAAAAAAAAAAAAAAAAAAAGAAGAGTTGAAGTCCTATCCCCAACAATGTGGTACTAAAAACTCAAATGCTGAAATGTTACAATGAATGGAGGGTTGATATGAAAAAAATTCTCGATAGTGAAGAAGAAAATTGGAGATGTCAAGATGATCACCAACTTTGACCCCCAAACATTTTTTGAGCCTAACAATCCTTTTGTTTCTCACCAATGAACCAAGCTTTCATTACGTCCCTTGCAAAGTCTCTTTAGATTAGGCACTTAAATTAACGTAAAAGTTCATATATTCAAAAGCATCACTCGAAGAAGTGCGAGTAAGGCAATTTCTACCTCATTTTGCATGTTTCTTGACTTGTAAACCTCAAGATGATTGTGAAATATCACTCATTTTTCAATAGCCTCGACTCAAAGAGTCCCCTTTGTTAAGCCATTGACCAAGCCCACATTACGATCCTTGTTAAAGACCCCTCAGATTGGTAAGGTCATACCACTTGTGAGATTGCTCGGACCCTTGTTTGGCATGACGATGGTAAGATAGAGTGATTGTCAAATCCTGCATCAAATGATAGGATGAAATGCCCATTTTGTTAAGGATGAGAGAAAAGTCCTTTCAGACCGAAAGATCCCTCATTTGACACATCCATAACACTAATATGTTCAGATTGGAATATTCTTTTGGAACCTTTCCCAATGAAATTTGGTGATGCAAGATTGATAGAAATAATCATGCATGAATCTCGTGTGAATTAATGCATGACAGTGACCATAAATGCATATTGCCTCTCCTACGACCATGTTTTACAGGAGACGTATCCCTATGGAGCAGAGATGTCACCAGGTAAGTATATCTCTACCCATACTCTAAAACTTGTCATTATGCAGGTATTCTCTCTCAAGAGCATTGACACTCGACTCGATTGAGCCGTCCCCCAAAGATTTTTCTTCAGATTCGATTTGATTAAGGCGACCAAAGAAAGGTTCGGGTCCTAGTCAGATGATTTGTGCTGCAATGCTAGGCGATCGAAGAAAGGTTCGGGTCCTAGTCAAGCAAAACCTCATTCAGGCGATTGTAGAAATGTACGGATTCTAGACATTATATTTGTGGCTCTAATAGGCGACCGTAGAAAGGTACGAGTCCTGGAGAGCTGTTTCCCGTTTAGGCAATCGTAGAAAGGTATGGGTCCTAAACATTATATTTGTAGCTCTAACAGTGACCGTAGAAAGGTATGGGTCCTGGAAAAGCTATTTTCCATTCAAGCGACCATAGAAAGGTACGGGTCCTAGAAAAGTGACTTCTTGTTTAGGCGACCGTAGAATGGTATGAGTCCTAGACAATAGTTGTTTCCTATTTAGGCGACCGTAAAGAGTTACGGGTCCTAGACAGTATTTGTTGCTCTAATAGGCGATCGTAGAAAGGTACGGTTCCTAGAAAGGCAATTTCCCATTTAGGCGACCATAGAAAGGTACGAGTCCTAGAAAATGAGTCCCCGTCTAGGCGACCGCAGAATGGTACGGGTCTTAGACAACATCTGTTTCCCATTCAGGCGATTGTAGAAAGGTACGGGTCCTAAAAAACCAATTTTTTCGTCAAAGTGACCGAAGAAAGGTTTGGGTCTTAGACAACCAAAAACTACCATACTTGGCGACCGTAGAAAGGTATGGGTCCTAGGAAAGCAGTTCTTTTACAAAATCCTGTTACTATTCTAGGCGACCAAAGAAAGGTATGGGTCTTAGACATGTAACACCAATTATCTTGAATTGCTCTACACTCTTTGAAGGTAAGTCATTCCAGGTATGTTCCCTTTATCATTTGCATTAGCATCTCAATGCATCATATAAATTGCATTTCAAGAAAGGATTCATTTTCCAAAAAAAAAAAAAAAAAAAAGGTCATTCAGTGCATGTGCATAATTAAAATTTAGGTCTCAACTTGTCTTTGAAGGCAACCTCTACGAGCTCAACTTCAAAGAGGGGCAGCTGTTAACACCTAATTTTGACAAGTCTAGGAAAATAAAAAATAAAAATCGCATCATTGTAAATAAAAGGAAAAAAAAAAAAACAGGGGAAAATCTATTTGATTAATTATGCGGAAGCAATTAGAAAATCAAGTGAGTAAAGGGCAAGAATTTTTAGAAAATGGAGGGAATCGAAGCAAAATAGAGCTGATTGCGAAATCACGCTCCGATTTGCAATCATGAATTAACACAACAGAAGATGGAAACTCGAAAATTGCCATGAAAGGTGGCCGTCTAGAATCAATATAAAAGAGCCACAACTTTCATGACAGGGGGGAATTTGGAAAAAAAAAATAGAGCAAAAAGGTGAGGGCCTTCCTTCGATTTTGGGAGAGAAAAAGAAAAAAAAGTCAACAAGAAAAGAAAAAGAAGAAAAGTGAAGAGGGGAATTGACCGGTCGGCAGTGAGGGAGAGAGAGAACACCGGTGAGGGGACGTGAGAGAGAGAGAGAGAGAAAAAAAAAAAAAGGGGGCATCGCATTGTCTTCTTTGCGGAGACCCCTAACGCGTTGGCCATGCGTTGCGCTGACATCGCGACACTAGCCACCGTGCCTCTGCACCGCCGCTTAGCCGTTCTCTCTGTGAAGCTTGTTGCGACAATCCGATGCCGGTAAATCTGAGCTGAGCTCGCCTCCGCTCGCGACCCAACGACCTCCGAGCCCCGAGCGACGCCAGTCCCCATCGCACTCTGCCTCACCTCCAACCCATAACAGACCATGCACCACGCCTCCGCCTCGCCGCTGCACGTGACGACCTGACTCTCCGCTACTGCTGATGTATCTTCGTCCGAGCCCTTCATCGTCTGCGAGCTCGTAGCTCCGTGTGTCTTCGAAGCCTAGCAACAATGGCTGCGCTTGACACCCGACGACCGTACTTCCACTACCGCTCCGCGCCACTGCGTCCACCATCGCCGTTGCAGTGCCAATGTCGTCCCTCATCCGCGACCAGCTGAAGCTCGCCACGATACCCCTACTCGACGTCTCGTTGTTATTTCTGCCTTGTTCGTTTCTATAGATCCCGCGACCCCCTGCCTCCGCTGCTAGCATCTCCGCCACTGCCGCTTCGCTACGCCCGACGCCAAAAACCGCCGCTCCTCCGTCGAGCACCACCCAGTCCGAGGCCCGAGCTCCATCACTACCCCGCACCATCTTTGCCGCTGCTCCGAGCTCGAGCCGCACGCCGCTACTACCCCGACCGATGCTTGTAGCGCTCCTCGCCACCTCGCGTCGCCACTCCTCACCCGTGACCTCCTGCTTGCTTGCCATCGCGACGGAGCGCCGCCTGATCCGCTGCACCCCTGCTACCTGAGTCCCAGGCCTAGCTCCATCAGTTGTCTCCCTCGCCCGTGTCGACGTTGCTGCTCTCCTCCATTAGGTGGCTTATTTTTCTTTTCTTTTTATATTATTTTATATTATATTATATTATATTATTTATTTTTCTTAAGTTTCATTGTTATTATACAGAAAGTGATTTTCATTTTTATGAATATTCTAGGCATTAATCGCACGGGTTTTGTCCAAAATTATTGTAATTATTATTTTGATCCGTAAGACGTCGGATCATTTTTTAATTATATTAATTTTTGGGCATTTTGATAGTATTTTAATTGTTACATCATTATAATTATTAATTTGATCTCGTAGGATTTTGGATCAGATTTTTAATTATTCTGAACTTTTTGTTAATATGTCGTGATGTTTAGGGTTAGAATAATCGTTAATTTAACCCGTGAGACAAGAGATTATTTTTTCGATTATTTTAATCATTTATTTGATGAATATCTTGGTTAGTTTAGATTTAATATTTATCTGATAATTGTTTATCTTGAAAAACACTAACATAAAATAAATAAAAAAAAAAAAATCAAATCTTGCATTGGAGGGTGTTGGTTTAGTAAATTAGGATTGCATTTCTTAGGATTGCACTTTTAGATAATTTTTGGAATAGATTATGATTGATTTTTTTTTCATATAGATAGAATCTTAAATAATGTTTGCACATTTAGATAATCTCATTTTTCTTTAAAAAAAAATAGTTTTCTAAAAAAGGATAGGGTTTAAGTCAAATTAATCCCTAAAATAAAATAGAAAATTATTCTTTTTAGACATTTTAATTAGGTTTCTTTTTTATTACGAATTTTAATGAAAAATACCAAAAATATTAGGTGCATGTCAATTAGTTTGCATGTTAGATTCATTTAATTAGAATTAACTTGTTAGTAAAATTAAGTCACATGGTTTAAATGCGTGTTTTATAGTAAAGTTCTAATTTCATGATAAGAGGGAAAAAAACAATTGCTTGCTTTACTTGTTTAAAATCAGGTCACATAATTTGAGTGCATATTATATGGTAAAATTCCGATTTCAAGATAAAAGAAAACCCAAAAAAAAAATAATTGTTTGCTTTGTGTGCTTATTTTTTGGTGCAATTTATTTGATTGATTGAGTGTTTAATAATGATTGAGCACCCGTGTGATCACCCTTTTGCATGATAGCAATTTAGGTTAAAATAAATTTAAGCTGTCTACAAAAAGATTTTTGAAAAAAAGAAGAATGGTATCGAAAGGGCATTAGAGAAATCTAGTGTAACCAAGTCCCCGTACCCAAAGTCTTTGGTTCGTAGGAGTAAAATAATCTCCAATTATTTTACTTAGGTGTCTAATCGACCTACCATAAATTGATTAGTAGCGAGTCCTAGATAAAATCCATTAAAAAATTTGAAACCTAAGTCGCGAATTGATATTGGCTTGGGAGAGCTCGAGCTAAGTTTAGAACTTAATAATCCATTAGCCTAAATCCTAGGTGGTGCACCCAGAATTTAGGTCGCGACTAATATTAAATGTTATTTTGGACTATTTGAATATTTAGTACGTTGTGCTTTTGTTAAAAATGAAAATCTTGTAAGCCTTAGTAAAATGTCATAAATACTAAAGAGTCAAATAGTTTATTATTTACGATGTCCAAACTGTGTTATGAAAAACGTCATAAGCTTTTGAAAAACGTCATAAATGATAAAAAAAAAAAAACCAGATTTAAGTATTTGGAGTGTTTTTAATAGGTTGCGACGAAACGTGGTTGGCTTTGGAAAATATTAAAGTGGAAAGCATTAAAGTAGTTACAATGTTTAGAAAGACTTAACAACTAAACGTTGTAAGGCTTTTGGAAAGAGTCGTGAATTATAAAAAATGAGGACTTACATTCACATCGTTCTGCATACAAGGAAACGTTGTAAGCTTCTGTAAAATATAATAAAATATTGAAAATTACATCATAAAATATTAAAGGATTGTAGTTACAATGAAACATCACAAGAGCATGGAATACCTCGTAATAATCAGAAATTAGCCTATTTAAACGACGTTTTGCATTTGGTTACGACGGAACTTCCATTTATGAAATTGTGAATTGCGCTACAATGAAACATCGTAAGCCTTTGGAAATTGTTGCAAGTTATCCAAAATTAGGATATGTATGCCTTTATGATTTTTGCACTAGGTGACAAAGTTTCTTAAGCCTTAGTAAAATATCGTAAAGCAATAAAAATTAGATTATTAAAATATTTACTACGTTTTGTACTGGGTCATTATAAGCATCTTAAGCCTTTGTGAAACATCATAAAAATTAAAAATTGGAATATTAATATATTTACGTCACTTTGACTAACTTGCAACAAAACTTTGTGAGCCTTGAGAAAACGTCGTACATAAAGAGCATGGATATTTAAATATTTATAACGCGTTGCCATAGTAAAACATTGTGGAATAGTAAAAGCACATTATTTAAGTATTTATGACTTGTTGGACGACGTTATGACAAAACGTCACGAGCCTTTGTAAAATGTCGTAGATACTGAAAAGTTAGGATATTTAAATATTTACAATATTTTTTTAAATATCGGGGAAACATTGTAATCCTTACTAAGGTGTGATATAATAATAATTGCAAGTCTATTGTTTAAATTCTAAAGATGTTTTATACTACATTACCATGAAAAGTTGGGAAAAGTACCAAAAAAATCATAAACACTAATATTTTAATTGGACCAATTTAATCCTAAACCTTTTTCGAATTGGTTACAATTCAGTCCGTTCTGAAATAGTATGAATTTGAGTTTGATCGCACACAATCGATGTGGAGATTTATATTATATTTATAATATGTACATGAGCAGAAAAAACACAATTAAATAGATTTTACAAAGATAACAATCTACAATATTAGTGATAACAATCTACGGTATCAATACAGATTGTGAAAGATTTGCTCCATCAACGGAATTGAGATAAATCGTGGAAGATCGGCTCAATCAATGGGATTAGCACAGATTATAGAAGATTGCTTTATCATGGGAGATTTGCTCTATCACACCCCCTCAAGTGGTGACGAAGTCACTGTGAGCTTGTCGCACAAAATAAGAAACCGAGATATGGATAGAGGCTTTGTCATGATATCAACCGTTTGAACCTATGTAGGAATGAAGCGAACTTCCAACTGCTTCTTTTTAATTAAATCACGAACAAAATGATAGTCAATTTCTACGTGCTTGGTTTGAGCATGAAAGATGGGATTGGCAGCCAAACAGATTGCCCCTACATTATCACCAAGAACAAGTGGTGGCCGATGTAGAGTGTATCGAAGATCTCGAAGGAGTTGTAATAGCCATAATAATTCAGAGGCTATGTTAGCCACCCCTTTGTATTCCAATATAGTGCTGGAGCGAGCAATGGTTGGTTGCTTTTTAGAACTCCAAGAAACCAAGTTAGGACCAAAATAAATGCAATAGCCACTAGTAGATTTTCAGTCATCAAGGCAGCCAGCCCAGTCAGCATTTGTAAACACAATGAAGGTCAATGGGCGAATAGGTTGCAAGGTAATGCCATAATGAATAGTAGCCTTGAAATAGCGCAAAATTCGTTTGACGGCTCACCAATAATCTACGGATGGATAATGCATAAATTGGCACACTTAATTGATGGCAAAGGATAGATCTAGCCTAGTAAGAGTGAGGTATTGCAATGCTCCGACCGTACTTCGATAAGTGGAGACATCAATCGGTGGTTCACCACTTTGTTTCGATAACTTAGAAGCCGAAGGAGCCATAGGTGATGAGCAAGGTTTTGTATCAGCTATGCTTGTACGAGTTAGAAGAGTGGTGGCATACTTATATTGAATGAGAGACATCCTAGTAGAGGATCTATGAGTTTTGATGCCAAGAAGATAAGATAGATTTCCCAAATTAGTGATTGCAAACTCAGTGCCAAGGTGAGTGATTAATTCGGTGATGAAGGAGGTAGAGCTCCCAATAATGATAATATTGTCAACATAGATGAGAAGAAGTAAAATGTGGTTAGATTGATGCTATATGAATAATGAAGAATCAACAATGGAGGTCACAAACTTGATAGACAACAAATATGAACTTAGCTGAGAAAACCATGCTCTTGGGGCTTGTTTTAGCCCATATAGAGCCTTCCAAAGATGACATACATGGCTAGGATAATGCAGATCAACAAATCCTTAGAGTTGCTTCATGTAGATTTCTTCTTTAATGGTGCCAGGGAGAAAGGCATTCTTAATGTCTAATTGATGTAGAGATCAGTTATATGTGATAACTAAGGAGAGAACAACTCAAATCATTGTTGGTTTGATAACTGGATTAAAAGTTTCATCATAATATGAGTCAGCCTGTTGAGTAAATCCCTTTGCAACGAGTCGTGCTTTGTATCTATCAATGAAGCCATCATACTTGTTTTTAGGCGATAAATCCACTTGTAATTGACCAAATTCATAGAAGGGTGATGAGGGACCAATTCCCAAGTGCCATTTTGAATGAGAGCGTTAAATTCACTGGCCATAGCTTGTTGCTAGTTGGGGTCTTTGTTTGCAACGAAAAAAACAAGTGGGTTCCCTTGGTGTCAAGCTTGAGTGAAAACAAGAACAAAGTAGATGCTTAGTAGAAAGAAAAACCTTTGGTTTACAAATGTTATTATTTAGACAAGTGACTATTGGATGGGTAGAAGTTGGCGGTTAAGGTTGAGAAGATTGTGATGCTGGAGCTTCTGGAGAAGAGGATCCATATGGAATTGTGGAAGTAGATGATTGTTGAAGATGTGATAAGGAGTCATCCATGATAGTTGATTGACTTGATGGAGTTGATGTTGTGGTGGACACCTCCTGACACCGTGGGGGCTTAGTAGAGGAATAATCAATGCAAATAGAAGAACTAGGCGATGGTGATGACAATTGACCAGATTGTGATTTAGCAAATGGGAACAAGTTCTTCTAGAAAATCACATGGCGAGAGACATATATTTGGCCAGTGCTACAATGAAGACAACGATAGCCATGGTGATGAGGAAAATAGCCAATAAAGATACATTGTGTTGTTATATCATCAAGTTTATTGCGAGTATAAGGGCACAGCCAATGGTAGCATGCACATCCAAAAACACACAATTGTAAATAATCGGGTTTTTTCACCAAACAATTTCTCATAAGGAGACAATCCACTCAATACCATTGTAGGCATGCAGTTAATTAGAAAGACTGCAATGAGGAAGGCATCATTCCAATATATAAGAGGAACGGAAGCTCGAGTAAGCAATGTGATGCCAATTTCCACATTGTGATGGTGTTTGCGCTCAGCTCAACCATTTTGTTCTTGCGTGCGTGGGCATGAAAGACAATGTAGGATGCCATAAAGACGGAGATAAGGATCAAATTTCTTATACTCACCACCTCCATTAGTTTGAAGGGCCTTGATCTTACAACTAAAATATTATTCCACTTAGGATTTAAATTGCACAAAAGTAGACAATGCATCAGATTTCACAATAAGTGGAAAAAGCCATGTATATCTACTATAAGCATCAATAAAAATGATATAATAGCGAAAACCATTCACTGAAGTAACAGGAGATGGTCCCCATGGATCAGAATAAAGTATCTCCAAAGGAGCATTACAAGTAATTGATGATCTAGTAAAGGGAAGATGACGCGACTTGCCCAAGTGACATGACTCACAGAAACTAGGAGTGAGCATGGTTCGATGGTAGAACCTGGAACTTGAGAACCAGACCAATAGGAACCTGTAGGTTCTATGTTCCAGGTTTCAAGTTCCAAAAAATGAGGAACCTATTTCAACAGGTAGGTTCCAGGTTCTTAGTTGGAGGAACCTAGAACCTAGAACTTAGAACCTATAACCTAAAACCTAGAACAAGTTTTAATATTTTTCTTGATTCATGTCTCCTTACGATCTTCCGATATTCCATGATGGTCAATGATGAGTGTACAATCTGGAAGCACTAGTCCGAGTTTCCATTTTATGGCTAAGATTTTTAGTTTATTAATGTTCATATTTTTCATGTATTTAAATATAAGTTATGATTAATGAATTGTAATCGCTCAAATAATAATATAAGTGGGACCTAGGTAGACCTTAGAAACTATGATAGGATAGATTCCAAGTTCTAGGGTATGCAAGATAAGTTTCAGGTTCCAAAAAATAAGGAACTTGTTCCAATGGGTAAGTTCCAAGTTTCAGATGGAACCTATACGAAACTTGGAACCGTTCACCCCTACTTTTATTTAATTGAATTCCTTACCAACAATTCCTTTTCTTTGTTGATAGTTTTGTTCATTTTGTATTTTCTTTGACGAATGACAAGCTTGTTTATTATTATTACATTCATTTTTGTTTTGTTTAACTAAAAAAAGAAAAAAAAAGAAAAAGAAAGAACCCGTTGGACCTTGGAACCGACCCTGGAACTTGTGACAGGGTAGGTTCCAAGTTCTAAATTTTGATGGGTAGGTTCTAGATTCCAAAACATGAAGCACTTGTACTCGAGGGTAGGTTCCGGGTTCTAGATAGAACTTATAAGGAACTTAAAACCGCTCACCTCTAATAGAAACTAGAAAAGGAAGACGGAGATATCGGCAAGCCATGCTTTGAAATAGCTGAAGAAGTAATGCGAGCAGTTGGATGACCTAAGCATTCATGCCAGATAGAAGCAGAAACTCATTCACCAATGAAGTAGGATGGAGCTGGCTGTGATTTATTTGATTGTAGAAGGACCTTATTGGTGGTACGTGCATTATTAAGATAATAAAGTCCATTCTTATGCTGGCCTTTGAGTAGGAGGTTCCCCGAGGATCGATCCTTAACAAAATAGAAAGTAGGATGAAATTCAAATACCACATCGTTGTCTTTGGTAAATTGAGAAACTGATAATAGATTATTCTTGATAGATGGAACATGATAAACATTTCGTAGTTTAAAAGAATCGGTAGGAGAATGTAAGATGGAAGAACCGAGATGTAATATTTGCAAACTTGACCCATTTGCAGTACGGATTTGATCAGTGCTAGAATAATCGCTCTGAATGTTCAAATTATCCATGTCAGCCGTAAGATGATGAGTGGCACTAGAGCCTGGGTACTAGTATGGATCAAATGACTCACTAGTTGAAGAAACATACATTGCGGATGGAGAGCCACTATTAGTTTTATAGCTAGGATTAAATCACTGGTAGCATTGGAGAGCTGAGTGACCTACACGACCACAAACCTAAAAAATGAATGGAGAATGAGAGGAACCTCTTTCATAAAAATTGCGACCACGGCCTCAACCGCGTCCTCGACCATTCGAGGGAGGATTCAGGGCAATTGATGATTTGACCGCATCATTCACAATTGGAAAAGACTCTATTGGAGATTCAGTGGTGCAGCTTTGAAAAATAACTTCTTGATTGTAAAGCAGGACGAAACAAGTCATCAAGCGGTAGTGGATCAAGATGAGATGTGATTGAGGTAACGAATGCATCATATTTTGAACCCAAGCCACCGAGGATACTACGAACTAATTGGGAATCGGAGATGGGATGAGCAGCGGCAGAAAGTTGATCCGCAATATTCTTGGCTTTTTTAACAAAGAATTCCATGGAAAGAGAGCCCTTCTTTAGAGATCAAAGCTGATATTTTAATTGCATTATGCGAGCTTGAGATTGAGGAGCATAAAGTTATTCAAGCGAGGTCCAACATCATGAGAAGTCTCAAGACCGACAATGTATGACAGTAAGAGTGGAGAGGATGCAACAGAGAATGAGTTGATCTTGATAATGCCATGTAGTATGATCCGGGTTGTCGATCACAGTATTATTAGCATCAGTGATAGTGGGTGCCAGACAAGGATATGAGCCATCCACAAGCCGAAGATACCCATGAAGACGAAATAAAATAAGAAATTGTGCTTGCCATAGAAGGTAACTGTTGCGATCTAACTTGATTTGGAGAGCATGAGATACATTGCCAAGAATAAAGGGTGGTTGGGAGGGGGATAACAAGGATGAAGAGTTAGTAGTGGTGACGGTGTTGACACCTAAATTTTGGCGGCCCATTTAGTCATTAGGGGTTAATTTTATCTTTTAAAAAAATGTTATAATTCAATTGCATAGCATATAGTTTTAGGTGCATTTGTGTTTATTTTACATGTTTTACATTTTTATTTTTAGGACTGGTGGTGGATGGGTTCAAATTAATATTTTCTAAGCTTTAGTTTGGCAGGTCGGGCTAGGCCCACGAAAGGAGATAATTAACCCAAGCCCGTCGTTATTTTTAATTAATTATCTATTGAAAAATTAAGATTTTATGCGATATTATGATGAAAAATTAAGGAAATCGCATTATAATCTTATCTTTATCAATAGATGAGGAAATCGAAGGAGAATATTCACAAGATAAGAATTTTGTGATTAGGAGGTTATAAGTAATATTCGTAGGATGAAATATTAACAAAAAAAAAAAAGATCACGTTTGTTTCACTTATAAAAGGTGCGTACGGAATTCATTGCGGGGGGCTTCTTTTCGGTTTTGGCCAGGGATTTTCGAAAAAACAAAAAGAAAAGAAGTGAGAGGAGTTGCGAATCGGGGGGTCTTCTCTCGTTGGAGGGGAAAAGAAAAATTGAAAAGAAAAAGAGCAAAAAGCAAAAAGGAAAAAGAAAAGTTAGCAGAAGATAGAAAGCAGCAACAGTGAAAAAGGGAGGAGGTGTGCGGCTGCAGAGGAGAGAGGAAATGGAAAAGTAAAAAAAAAAAAGATGAAAACCTTTTCCTGTTCATCTTCTTCAATGATGCTCCCCTGAAATCCCGACGCTCGCGCCATCACCGCCCGAATCTCGTCTCTTCCGCGCGACGCCCGAGCCACCACTGCCCGAAGCTCGTCTCTTCTGCATGACGCCCGCGCCACCACCGCCCGAAGCCCGCCTCTTCCGCGCGACGCCCGCGCCAGAGCCCTCCGCGAGCGACCCGCGACCAGCCGTCTGTGATCGTCCAGCACCAGCCCGCTGCTGCCCTCCCTGCTGCCGATTGCCTCTCCGTCTAGCCGCGACCGCCTCGACTCCTGATCTGCCCAGCCCGGAGTCCAGCGAAGCAGCCACCTCCTTCCGCATCACCTGCATCGCTGCCGGTCCACCCCCCGCCAGATCGTCAATCCACCCGACGACCCGCGAGCACACCTCCACGGCCCGACGCCGCCTCAGCCGCGAAGCTGTCGCTTCGCTCGCGATCCGGAGCCTAGGTCCCTGCCGTCATCGATCAGCAGCCCGCAACCTCAGCGGACCTTCCCCAACACCATCAAATCCGACGGCCTGCACAGCCTCGTCGCCCACAGCAGTCCGAGCAGCGCATCTCACGCCCGAGCGACGCCCGACAACCTCCGTTCCGAGTCTCCTCGCCGGAGCTCCTCACCGTGCACCTGTTGTGCCCTCGCCAGAGCTCAGACGCCGGCCATCCTCCGCCCGCCGTCCACCATTGTTGCCCTTTTTCAATTTCCTTTTTAGGTGGTTTACTTTTTATCCTTTTATTTTTATTTATTTATTTATCTAGTTATTTTAAGTTTTGTTATTTTTGCTTAAGTTAAAACATGGGATGTCAATTTTAATTATTTGTATGGTTTAGGCATTATCCTTAAGGTTTTGCCTAAAATTATGTAATTATTAATTTGGTCCATAAGACGTCGGATCATTTTTTTAATTATGTTAATTTTTGGGGGTTTGTTTATAATATATTAATTGTTGAATTAATTTAATTATTAATTTGATCCGTAAGATTTCGGATCAGATTTTTAATTATTTTGATTTCTTGTCTGATGTTCAGGGTTAAAAGTAATCGTTAATTTGACCCGTGAGATAACGGGTTATTTTTTCGTTTATTTTAATCCTTTATTTGTTGAATATCTTGTTTGTTTAGGTTTAATGTTTGTTTTGGAAAGTCACTAAGAAAAAGCAAAAAAATATTCGAATAAGGATTCAATTTGTTTTAGGAATATTTCTTGTTATTTTGCATATCTAGAATCTAGATTTTATTTCGAATTTAGGAAAATATAAAAACAAAAAGTGCTTTCATTTAGGTTGTTAGTTTTTTATTTGAATTGCATGTTTAATTATGTGTTAGTTTTAATTTCGATTTTAATATAAAATATCATGCATATGTCATGTAGAATTTGGGCATGCTCCGCACGTCATTGCATATTAGATCTTTTGCATGTTAGATTAAGATAATGTCTTAGTTTAAATTAGGATTTAATATGACTTAATCCTTAATTTAAATTAGATAGAATTTTAATCTAGCTAGATCATTTTTGCATTTTTTTTTAAATTTCGAATCTCATAAAAAATACAAAATTTGTCTTTGTATAAGTTAGTTTCAATTTTTAAGATATATTGCATTTTAAAATAGAAATATCAAATGCACGTCATTTAGGTTTATTAAGTTCATCTAATTAGAACTTTCTTGTCATTAGACTAAGTTATTTAATAAATGTCACGTGATATATAGCTCGCATATTAAATTGCATGAGGCATGTCATTTTAGTTTAAATAATTTTGTATGTCATTGCATCGCATTGCATGTCATTATAATTAGATCATTTAGATTGCATTTCTTCATGTCATATAGTTTAGGTCATGTCGTCATGTCATATTAGATTATTAGCATGCATCGCATGATTTTCATTAAATAAAGTGAAAACAAAAAAATTGATTGCTTGTTAATTAGGAATCATATCTAAGATTATCGATGTGAATTCTGATCTAACAACGCAGATGCTTTCGTTGCTTTAAGGTATGTTTTGCATTATTTTAATTGCTTTCTTAAGTGTTAAATTGGTGGTATGCGCACCTGTATGATCACCTCACACGTTAGGAAGCTAAATTAAAATCAATTCAATTGCCAAACATTTTTTTTTTAAAATTAAAAAAAGAAGTGGTACCGAAAAGGCACTAGGATAGTCTAGTGTAACCAAGTCCCCGTACCCAAAATCTCTGGTTCGTAAGAGTAAAATAACCTTTCCTTTATTTTACTTAGGTGTCTAATCGACCTACCCTAAACCGATTAGTGGCGACTCCTAGATAATAATCTTTTGCATGTCAAAACCCTAAGTCGCGATTTGGTATGGGCTTGGGAGAGCCCGAGCTAAGCTTAAAGATTTAGTAGTCCATCAACCTAGTTTTAGGTGGTAAACACGAAAAATTGGGTCGCGACAGACGACAGTAATGGCGTTTGAGGCAATAATGGTGTTGGAGGACGTAGAAGAAGACATTATAGTGGAAAAGAGAAATAAAATGAAAAAATAAAATAAAATTGCAAAGCTCTGATAGCATCAAAGAGTAAGAATTTGAGTTTGATCACATACAATTGGTGTGGAGATTTGTATTATATTTATAATATGTACATGAGCAAGAAAAACACAATTAAAAAGATTTTACAAAGATAACAATCTATAGTATCGGTACAGATTGTGAAAGATTTGCTCTATCAACGGAATTGACATAAATTGTGGAAGATCGACTCAATCAATGGGATTGACACATATTGTAGAAGATTGTTATATCAAGAGAGATTTGCTTTATCATGTTCGGCTAATTTAGGCCGGAAATGGCTAATGTGGATGCTTGCTATCCTATGTAGCAAGACCGAGGTCGGCGTTGACGTGAGTTTTTTCAAAATTTTTATTATTTTTAAAAAATTTCCTTTTCCTTTTCTTTCCTTTTTTTTTTCCTATTCTTTTTTTTTTTTTTGGACACTGGGCAATACCAACCATGGCTAGCGATTGGCCACAAGCGAGGGCAAGACCCTAATAGCTTGGGCACAAGCCCTTGCAAGAGGATGCGAGGGCTACCCTCGCCAGATTCAATAAGAGCCACCCTCGCCCAAGCTGCGGCAGTCAAGCTCTCCCCAAATTCGACAAGGGCCAGTCTTGCCTAGGCCGCAATGACCTTGCCAGCCCTCACTTGTGGCTGGTTGCCAGCCATGGTCAATATCGGCTATAGTCCAAAGAAAAAAGAACAGAAAAAAAAAATGAAAGGAAAAGAATAGGAAAAATAAGAAAAAAAGGAAAAAAATTAAAATATTATTTACAAATGTCTATGTAAGTGTCGGCCACATCACATAGAATGGTGTCCACGTTAGTGATTTCCAAACTAAATTGGCCGAATGGACTGAATTGATACCAATACCAAATGTTTATGATTAAATTGATCAAATCGAAAGGTTTATGACTAAATTGATACAAATGCAATAAGTTTAGGACTTTTTTTGTACTTTTCCTATGAAAAGTCATGAGCTTGCTATAAGTTACTAAGAAATAAACTATTAGACTATGGATACTAACATCGTTTAAGAGTTCTTACTAGAGTTTACTTCATGGAAAATGTTCCTATGAGTTTAATCATGGGCATCATTAAGTTTTCCATAGAAATCGTCACATCACATAAAATAGTTTTAATAAGATTTGTCATCTACTTTGTAAACAATTGGAAATGACACTCGCATTGCAAAGTCGTGCCACTATTCTCTTTTCCCTCTTTGAAATTCATGTCAGTTCGCCTATTCAACTGTGCCCTTGCCCTATCTCTTCATTTCAGCCCAAAGTCGTGCCACTATTCTCTTTTCCCTCTTTGGGTTAAAAGTTCCACAAACTTCACTGTCCTCGTCTAACTTTTCATAGATGGAATATTTCCAACTCCACCAGCGTCCGAAAACAATCTTCTTAGATGGACTTCTTTCACCGTTCGTCTTCACGCTTCTTTTCCTATCATGGTCTTTTGATACGGAGAGAGAGAAACCAAAAAGAAGTGGCGTAGAAGAGGACAAGAGATTTTCGCAAAGCAAAGGTGGCTGTGGGCGGGCAAAGCCTGGCCACCTTTGCCCACGGCTGGCGAGGCTGCCCTCGCCTCGATTGGCCTCGCTTATGGACACAATGGCCTAACCCAAATCTGGGGGAGGGCTTCGCAGTACCCTACCCAATGGCTAGTGAGATTCGGCAATTCTTGCTGGCCACAATGGAAAACAAAAAACAAGGAAGAAATGAAAAAGAAAAAAAAAAGAAAAATATTAAGAGATAAAAAAATTTTGTCCACATCACATAATACAATCAATGTCCAAGTCAGTAATATTCGACCAAAATTGGCACACAATTCAAAGGTTTAGTACTAAATTAGCCAAAAAAAAAGATTTAAAATTAAATTGGCACAATTACAACAAGTTTATGACTTTTTTTGGTATTTTCCCTCTCTTTTTTGGCATTCTACTTGAACACTAATTTTAGCAGTAAAACTTTTACGTGACAAGGGCAAACTGGGCTAATGATTTGAAGTTAAAATCACCTCAAATTTTCACATTAGAGTCCATAATTTCACATTTCAGAATCTCAATGTACGTTTATTTCAATTGTCCACATATTCACCTAAGAATTCTTTGATCAAACCCGAAAAAGTCTCATTTTCCTTAACGAGTCAACTAGAAGCAAAGACAAGTTACTAACCATAGGAAGCAATGGTCCCAAATCTAGAAGCACAAAAGGGGAGTTTCTGTCACAAGACTAGGCGAGCAAAGAAGAAAGTACCGAAGAAAAAATTGTAAGTCGTAGGGAAGAAAGTATTGGAGAGGAATGCCTCACTTCATTGATTGTAATCTCTATACAGCCATGTATATAATACAGAAGAAATAATAATAAAAGCAAGTCTATATTCTACAAATATTTTGTGATCTTTCTAGTCCTAAGATAGATACAAACATATCAATTTATAATCTTGCAAATCATATCTTCCAACACTCCCCCTCAAGCCGGTGGCTTGTATATGTCCAAGACGTCTAGCTTGTTTAGAAGATATGCGTGTTGTCTCTGACATAGAGGTTTAGTGAACATGTCTGCCGGTTGCTCCGTTGTTCTGATCCCTCTTGTCTGGACAACTCCTTCTTGGATTTTTTCTCTAGTGAAATGACAATCGACCTCTATATGCTTTGTCCTCTCATGAACTATGGGATTTGTTGCAAGCTTGAGTGCCGAATCATTATCACAGAAGAGTGTAGTAGGTCCCTTAATTTTTGCCCCTAGATCCATAAGCAAACCTCTCAACCAAACTATTTCACACACGGTTTTTGTCATGGATCGATACTCGGCTTCAGCTGAAGATAAAGACACAGTGGATTGCTTCTTCGTCTTCCATGAAAGTAAAGATTCCCCAAATTTGATGCAGAACCCAGTAATTGATCTTCTGCTCATAGGGCATGTAGCATAATCAGCATCGTAATATGCTGTCATTTCCATGTTGCACTTCCGAGAAAGAAGTATTCCCAAACCTGGGCATGTCTTCAAATATCTCACAATCTTCAAGGCTGCATTCATGTGAGACTGTTTTGGGCTGTGCATGAATTGGCTAAGAGTCTGTACTGCATAGCAAATGTCCGGCCTTGTCATGGTAAGATAGATAAGTTTCCCTACAAGTCTCTGATATCCTAATGGATCTTTCAATAGTGGATCATCATAAGAAGATACTTCAGCATCATATTCGACAGAAGTTAGCCTGGCATTCTGCTCGATGGGAATAATGGCAGGTTTGCAGCCTGACAACCCTACGTTTGATATAATCTCCATTACGTATTTCCGCTGGCTGAGTGAGATTCCTTTATCTGAACTAGCTATCTCAATTCCAAGAAAATATTTAGGCGGGCCTAAATCTTTGATATGGAAGGTGGAATGCAGATATTCTTTTAGTTTCTTGACAGCAGAATCATCATTGCCCATGATGAGTATGTCATCAACATAAATCATCAAATAAATAAACGACATACCTTTCCTCCAAGTGAACAAGGCATAGTCATATTTGGATTGTTTAAATCCAGCGGACGTAAGGGCACTAGTAAATTTGGCATACCATTGACGAGAAGCTTGTTTCAATCCATATAGAGATTTGCGGAGACGACATACCTTAGACTCCCCCTGTCTCCGTAATCCTGGTGGAAGATCCATGTATATCTCCTCATCCAGATCCCCATGTAAGAAGGCATTATGAACATCCATTTGATGCAATGGCCATTCACGAAAAGCAGCAATCGACAGGAAAGAACAAACAGTTAAATCTTTGGCCACTGGAGAGAAGGTTTCATAATAATCAAAACCTTCTCGTTGTGTGAAACCTTTGGCCACGAGTCGAGCCTTGTATCTCTCTATAGAACCATCTGCTCGATATTTAATCTTATATACCCATTTACATCCAATAGGTTTTCTATGGGTAGGTAACGGCACAATATCCCAAGTGTGATTTCCCACTAGGGCCTGTAATTCTACCTCCATTGCCTTTTGCCAACGTGGATCATGCATTGCTTCATTATAACTAGATGGCTCTTGCCCCTCAGAGATATGATTCATGCAACATAAATGTTCTGACTATAGCCTATCAAATGAAATATATGATGAGATAGGATATCGAGTACCTGGTGTTGCTGATGAAGCACACACATAATCCTTCGTCCAAATAGGTGGACGACTAACTCGACCAGATCGCCGAGGTTCTAGATGCTGCACTGAGGTCGAGTCTTCATTAGTACCTGATTCTGGTGATGCTATCATATGAGGATCCCTTTCTTTTGGAGACTCGTCAATTGAATGATCCATAGGTAACTCAGTAGGTAATGGTGCAGTAGTCAATTCCGAATTTCTCGGAGGAGGAATAATAATGTAAGATTCTCCAGAAGATGGCTCTTCCTCTGATAAGAAGTGTTGAGGATCGGACCTTTCATTTGGAGATGTATGAAGTGCATCTCTGAAAGGAAAAATTGTCTTCATGAAAAAATACATCTCTGCTCACAAAAAATTCCTCTGTGGATGGTTCATAAACGCGATATCCCTTCTGCAGGTTTGGATACCCCATGAATATACACTTTCTTGCACGAGGTCCCATCTTATCCCTATGCCCTACCGTGGTCACATAGCATAGGCACCCAAAAACTCTAAGATGACTCAGGTTCGGTTTTCTTCCATATAATATTTCAAAAGGAGATTTTCCTTTAAGAATCCATGATGGCATACGATTGATTAGGTATGCTGCTGTGACCACACAATCTCCCCAAAAAGTTTCAGGGATAGAAGCTTAAAATTTAAGAGCACGTGCTACTTCCAATAGGTGACGATGCTTTCTTTCAACCACTCCATTTTGCTGTGATGTATATGTGCAAGAGCTTTCATGTAAAATTCCATTTAAGGAAAGAAAAGTGGCACATTCTCCATTAAAGAATTCTCTACCATTGTTAGTGCGGATACGACGAATTGATTTCCCAAATTGATTTTTAGACAAAGTGAGAAAAGTTTTTAGGTGAGAAAGAACCTGAGCTTTTGATTGCATGAGGAATGTCCATGTCGCTCGTGAAAAATCATCTACGATTGTGAAGAAAAACTGGGACCCATCATGATTCAAAGTATGATATGGTCCCCAGACATCAGCATGGATTAGTGAGAAAATTTAATCAACTCGAGAAGTGCTATTTGGAAAAGGAGCACGTGTCTGTTTTGCTAATGGACAGATGGGACACTGAGGATAAGGAAACATAGCAGTATGGCCTAATCTTTGATGATGAAGAAGATTCTTATCATTGATAGCAGCATTACACAATGATTTATTTGAATCAAAGGAAGACGACAATTGAAAATTCATCCAAAAATATAGCCCTTGGAAAACTCTACCCAAGCCCATTAGTTTCCCAGTCGAAATGGCCTGAAAGAAACATTTGTCAGAATTGAATAAGATATGACAGGAATTTTCTTCACAAGCTCGAGATACTGACATGAGATTGAAGTGGAATTTAGGAATGTAAAGCACATTTCGAAGTGTGATGTGAGAATTAAGATTCATAGTGCCAATGATTTCAACTTCGATCATGTTTCCATTTGGAAGCTGAACAAATTTGGGAAAAGATAATCGTCTGATGTTTGATAGTAAGCTCTTATCACAGACAATATGGTCACTAGCACCTGAGTCAATAATCCATGCATCCTTCGAAATTGAATTTACCAGACAATAAGAAGTACCTGTGAAACTTCCAGATTTATCAGAGGCATCCAATTTTCTTATGGCCTCCATCAATTCCTGATATTAATCATGAGTAATTGTCTTCTCCATTGGTTGTCCAGATACCTGAAAAATTTGGGAAAATTTCCCTTTTTCTTTTTCTCCAGGCTTCCCATGCAATTTCCAGCAATTCTCTACTGTATGATGTGGACGTTTACAGTAGTCACAGTAAATTTTACTTTTGCATTTGGAAGTAAAATTCCTTGAGCCCAAAAAATTTCTGTTCGCAGGTTGTGAAATTTGGGCCAAATTCGACCCATATAAGTCGTTTCCTCCACGTGTCAGTCCATACGCCCCACCTGGTCCACCGGTTTGTGGCCCGCACGAGACTTCCAGCCCAAGAGTGCCTCGCGGCCCATCTGGGCCGATTAATTCAAGGGCGCTTCGCGGCCCATCTGTTCCGATTGAGCTCGTCCCATGTGAGCCGTCAGATCTGTGTGATGGCAGAAAAAAACGTGAGCCATCCGATCGCCCAGTAAAGTCGAGATTGCTAGGGTTCTCTGTGAGGAACCCTAGTTCCGCCCCTTTCTGCCCTCTGCCTCCTCCGCTCCTCTACGAAGAGCGAGTTAGGGTTTTTGCCGCTAAGGCGATTCCATCTCCGCCTCTGTTGTGATCTGCCGTTCGCTGTTGACTCTCTTCTTGCACGGCTAATTGATAGATGCGGCCGATGCTAGGTAGAGGTTCAACAGTCAAGATCTGAGAGCGGAACGAGAGGTAAGTCTCATTGAGTATGAGCATAAATCTGATTGTCTTCTCCCTCTCGTGCATCTGTTTGTATTGCTGCAGAATCGGCTCGGGCTAGTCGAACCTTTCTTCGGCTACCTCGAGTTCGTTCCATAAGGCCGAAAGTTTATTGTAAATGGCCGCAATAGACATGTTTCCCTGTTTAAGCTCCGAGATTTGTTGTGTTACGAAAAAATCTTGACTTGATCAAGTTTTCCGTACATCTCTTTGATATTCTCCCACATCTCTTTTGAATCCTCTGTCGGAGGGAGTCCGGCCGCGACTTCGGTTGTTATGCAATTCCCAATCCACGTTCTAACTAGTTGGTTGCATTTTTTCCAAAAACGTGCCATTTTTTCATCGGTTGGGATCGGAATTGACCCATCGAGAAATCCGTCTTTATCTTTTGTTACCAGTGCCCGTCGGAATTCTCGCGCCCAGCTCGAGTAATTGTCGGCGCCGGTCAATTGCTGGCTGATAAGCTTTAATTCCGGCCTGTCGACATTAGTCGTGTGAAGTGGGTCGCCTGGTTCCGGTCGGCCACCGGCAGCAAAAAATGGATACGGAAACATTCCGGGTCCGAGATTCGGTCCGGGTCCGAGATTCGGTCCGATTCCTTGACCCGCATGACCGGCATGACCCGTATTGAGAAAAGCAGGGTAGGGATTTCCTCCCATGCTCGATCCAGTGTGCCGCCCGTCTCGCTCCGGTCCGATGGATGCGCCGCCCCTTCGCTGGTTGGTAGGCCTCCATCAGAACCAATATTGCTTTGGTAGCCTCCAGGCAGTGATGCATTTGGGTTTTGCCCATGGAACCATGGATATGGTATCCACTAGTATGGATGGCCCATAAATGGCTGCCCCAGATTTGACTGAGCCTGGATCGGCTGCCATTGCAATTGCTGACCTTGTTGATGCGCCTGGGTCTGCAAGCTTTCTGGCATAGTCTCTGAGGTGAGATCTTGTGTTTTAGTCATGATAAAAGAAAATTCTTCCCTAAAGAAAATAAATTAACGATTCCTATGGCAACCCCTTTTTGCAGATTGGAGTTCCGTGAGGCAATCAAAGCGGAAGCAATGAAAAGCTCGGAACTTCAAGAAGGCTCTGATACCATGTCACAAGACTAGGCGAGCAAAGAAGAAAGTACCGAAGAATAAATTGTAAGTTGTAGGGAAGAAAGTATTGGAGAGGAATGCCTCACTTCATTGATTGTAATCTCTATACAGCCATGTATATAATACATAAGAAATAATAATAAAAGCAATTCTATATTCTACAAATATTATGTGATCTTTCTAGTCCTAAAATAGATACAAACATATCAATTTATAATCTTGCAAATCATATCTTCCAACAGTTTCGTTGACCTCATGCAGAAAATTCGAAGCTGAGAGCGCGGCCATATAGATACTATCAAAATGTGTGCATCATGAAATAACCCAGTGCATGCTCGGACACAAGCTTGGTCCGTCGAAGAAGATTTCATAAAAGAACAAACGTATGGAGATACGAGAAATCGAGCTTCGCGATGATGGGCCCGCTAAGATTCCATTACCATGTTTAAAAGAACAAAGGAAGCACTGGTCCCGAATCTAGAAGCACAAAAGGGGAGTTTCGTTGACCTCATGCAGAAAATTCGAAGCTGAGAGCGCGGCCATATAGATACTATCAAAATGTATGCATCATGAAATAACCCAGTGCATGCTCGGACACAAGCTTGGTCCGTCGAAGAAAATTTCATAAAAGAACAAAGGTATGGAGATACGAGAAATCAAGCTTCACGATGATGGGCTCGCTAAGATTCCATTACCATGTTTGAAAGGAAGGGAAGAGAGAGAGACGTAGTAGCTTATAAAGCTGAGAAATCACACAAATTTGCCCATAATTCTTTGGTTCGTTCAGCTTTAAGTCAGATGGAATCTTGGAATTTTATCGAAGGATGAGATGGTGATTGCAGGTGATGTTCTTAGGGGCGAAACAATGGTCCAGCCATTGAAGTATATAGCTTAGTGATTTATAGCCATTCGCATCTGTCTTAGGAGAGAATCTCCTTTGACTTTTCTTTGACGATAAACTGAGTTACGGGGCTGCCTCTTGACAAAGAAAACCCTTGACAATAGACATGCTCTCCACGTAAAAACGTTTCTTGCTGGTAGGGATATTATAAGTACCATTATTTTTGTATGATGCTCACTTTAGTGCCTTAATTTTTTATTTTTTTTTATCATTTGAGTGTCTTAAATTATGTATGAATTTCACTAGAGTACCGTAACTTTTTTTTTTTTTTTTGCTGATCGTTCAAGTGCCACATAACTCAATCAATCACTTATATGTCCAAACTTTTTAAAAAAGTTTACCATAAGTACTATGTTAGGTCAGATTTTCGGCACTTGGGGGAACATTTTAAAAGTATTTTTGCATTTAAGTAATCAATTAAAGGTTATGGCACTCAAGTGAACATTTTTTTTAAAGGTTATGACACTTAAGTGAACATTTTTTTTAAAGGTTATGACACTTAAGTGATTGAAAAAAAAAAATTACGGCACTCAAGTGAGTATTGTACGAAAGTTATAACATTATGGTTTCCTTATTTCGTATTTCAGGTATTGTTTAGGTTCTTCTTTTTCTTTTTCTTTTTTTTTTTTGTCAAAGTAACATTTTATTCTTTTCCACATAAATACAAGAAAGAAACAACGAAATCCAACTATAAACCAAGACAAATTTGAGATAACTTCATAATAAAACAAACTCCAAGCTAACAAGATGAATAATTAGAATAAGATTAAGGGTCACACGCTTAAAAAGCAAATCTATGACCTTTTCAAATCAAAATTGGCAATTGATCATTGATTCTGTCTTCAATAATAAGCACACATTGAGATATCCAATTATTGCTATGACTTTGCCATTCGGCGGTGTGCGTCTAGTTTGGCATCCCCAACACCATTGCCATTCAAAGTAACAAAGTTGAATAAGTATAGATCTGGCACATGTGAGAGCGAAACCTTCATGAAACTATTTCAAACCCGTTTTGAAATTGGACTTGTACACTAATGAAACCTGAGGGAAGCAAAATCCTAAATTATATACACAAAAATCTCCAGATCTAGACTAAATAGGGGTAGAAACTTCCCTGAAATGAGAGAGAGAAGTTTCTAGATTTAAATTAGATCAAAAGAGGAAAGCTTCTCAAAACAGGAGGAAAGTAAGAAAAAGAAAATAGAGAACCAAATCAGCCAAAGAAAAAAAAGGAGAGGGAAAGGAAGAAGACAATTGTGTGAAGATGAGAGAGAGGTGAGAAAACTAATAAATGATTGTGCTAAAAAGTTATTTAAGTTATTCAAACCCTGCTTAAAAGCCCTCTCTCTCTCTCTTCTTGCCAACCTAAACTGAAAAAAGAACTGCAGCAGAAATCCAAAAATTAATATGCGATCTATGCACATGTCCGACTCTTAACTTTTTGAACGATCACTATTTGAATGTCGAAGAAACTTTGCCCATATCGAGCAAATGAATTGGTATCATTTCACTTCAATATCTTTCCCCAACTGTAATATCTATACGGAAATTGGATCTTATGTACAATGGATATAATTAGGTCATATCTCGTACACTTTGTATGAATTGGCCTATTAAAAATATATTTTATGTGTGCAGTCCATGAAAACTATAACTTGCACAGCTCCTTGTGATCTTTGAAAATGTTCATATTTGATTATTATAACTACCTAGTGTGCACTATTGGGAAAAGTACCGAAAAAGTGTAGAACTTATTGCATTTGTACTAATTTAGTTCTAAACATTTCAATTGAACTGATTTAGTCCTAAATATTTTCGTATTGGTACTAATTCAGTCCATCCGGCTAATTTAAGCCAAAAATCACTAATGTAGATGTTAATCATCTTATGTGGGATGCCCATACTTGACGCCAACATGGACATTTTCGAACAATGTTTTGAATTTTTTTTTTCCTTCACTTTGGCTAGCAAGGACCAACAAGCCCTCATCGACCATGGGCAAGGTGGCCCTCACCTAGATTTGGTGAGGGCCACCACATCGCGGTTAGCAAGGTAGCAAAAACCCTTGTTCAGGGTCTTCGTGGCCCTCACAAGTGGTCAGTGAGGGGTTGCTAGCCCTCATGGGCCAAAATTAAGAAAAAGAAAGGAAAAAACAAAAAAAAATTAAAAAAATTATATGATTTAAAAATATCAATGCTAGCACCGACCATGTCATATAGTATGGTCAATTTCTACGTTAGTAAGTTCTAGCTTAAATTGGCTGTATATATTGAATTAGTTCTAATGTGAAAAGAATTATGATTAATTTGGTTTAATTGAAATATTTATAATTGAATTGATACCAATGCAATTTATTTAGGATTTTTTTTTTTTTTTACTGTTCTTGCACACAATCTATGCTAAGCCCCGCTTCTTGCTTTCTCTCTCTCTGCCCCAACCCTCCCTTCCTCCCTACATTCTGTCATCATTGAGCTAGATGGCTCCTCCATGGCTACTAAGATTTCACTGTTGGGTTTGGAAATGTCTTTAGGGGAAAAGTATCAAAAAAGTCCTAAGCCAATTACATTAGTACCAATTCAGTTATAAATTTTTCAATTGAACTGGTTCAGTACATCCGGCCAATTTTGGCTGGCCAACACTAATGTGGACGTCGGCCAGTGGTCAGACGTTGACGGACAATTTTTAAATAATTTTTTTGTGAATTTTTATTAATTTTTCTTTTCCTTTTTCTTTTTTTTCTTTTTTCTTTTCTCCCTCCTTTTTCCTCCTTGGATTGTCCTCCCGATGGCCAACGAGCCTCCGACAAGGCTCGCCGACCACTGGGCAAAGGCCACGAAGCCCTCGCCCACTGTCGGTGAAGGTCACGGCCCTCACCTAGTAACCAACGACGGCTGGTGAGGGCTTCGAGGGCCGCCAATGGGAGGCTCTCTGGCCACTGTGAGGATAGACCAAGGGGGAAGAAGGGAGAAAAGAAAAGGAAAAAGAAAAGAAAAAAGAAAAAAAATTATTAAAAATTGCCACGTTAGATCTCGTCACCGGCCAACCAAAATTAGTTGGATGGACTGAATTGGTACCAATGTAAAAAGGTTTATGACTAAATTAGTCCAATTGAAAAGTTTGTGATTGAATTGGTACAAATGCAATAGATTTAGGACTTTGTTGGTACTTTTTCCATGTCTTTAGATGTAGAGGCTCAACAGCCATGGAGGTTGAGCTTCCAAATCTAGAGGTACCAAATTTGGTAGGAGCTTGTCACGGCGTCAAGCTTTGTCGTGGCACATCTCCATTCAAGCTCACGATGGAGAGAGAGAGAACATCGGTGGGCATAATCAATAGGATAGGAAAAAAAGGTAAGTTGATTATCTGATTACAGTAGCCAACTCGATCAATATTACGAAAGCATTCATTAACAAAGCAATGGACTTTAAAAAAAAAAATCGAATAAAAGATAATTCATAATGTAGCTAGGCAGAAATAAGTTAGGAAAAACGGGCAAATTAATTATTTCATTAGAATAGCCGACCTTAACAAAAAAAATGCAATTTTTGATCAATATTATTAAAACAAGTATCAGCAAAGCAAATAGAGAATTACATAGACCGGCAATGAAACAAAGTCGAATCATGCCATCCAAGGAGAAATCACATTGTGGAGGGAATTTATCTACGCCAATATTAAACCAAAACAACGTAAATTCAAGAACAAACAACAAAATTCTCCTCCTACAACCACACTTTTTTTGTTTTTTTTTTTCGTCGAATTCTCTAACCACCAAATGGTCCCAATGAAGGAGGCTGCATCTCCCTACCTTCACCCATCTCATTATCATCCATGTTCTCTCCTCCAAGTTCCTCCAGTGACTTGCCCTTTGGCTCCGGCACGAGCAAAGTGAACAACAATCCCGCAAGATTAATCCCCCCGAGCATAAGCAATGCATTCTTCAGGCCGATACCCGGTGGATAACCTGCATCGGTTTTTGTCCTATCCTTGTCCTGCGCCGCATACAAGAACCCAAAAGCCCCAACAATGGCTCCAGCTTTCCCTGAAGCCGCCGATATGCCATGGCATGTGGATCTCAACCGTGCTGGGAAGATCTCGGCAGGAACAATGAATGTTGTTGCGTTTGGCCCAAAGTTGGCAAAGAAGAAGGTAAGTGAGTACATTATAACGAATCCTATATGGTGATGTTTCCAGTGGTAGTACGGGATGGCAATGGCAAACATGAAGATCGACATCATAGCGAAACCCATCATTTGGATGAAGAATCTTCCGAGGTAATCGATCGTCAAGACAGTGAACCAATACCCAGGTACAGTACTGCAAAGAGCAATGATGGTTTGTGCCCTAGCAATTTTGTATACCTCATGAATGGCGTTCATCTTCTCCGCCGATGGGATCCACCCGATATCGCTGAAAATGTCCTTTTGGAAGAGGTTTTGGCTATAGAAAGCGATGTCGAGCAAGAACCACGTGGTGGTTGTCCCCACGAGGTGGAGGCCGTGGCGGCGGGCGAATTCCTTCGAGAAAAGGCCGTAGCTGTTGCGGGGATTTTGGGTAAATTTCTCCACCTTCTCTTGTTCTGCTTCAAGATCCACTTGCAACACCTGTTGACGGTTTCATTATATATTAGAGAAATTACATGAAATTGCCACTCAATCAATAAAGTGATGAAAAGAATGCAAGACCAAATAATTTGATAGAAAAACCTCAACTATGTCAAGTGACTCAAAAGGGAAGACAGTTTAAAAAGAATTCTGTGAAGCCCATCATAATAGTATCAGATTATAGTCTTGGTTATCATACTTATAATTCTCCAATAAACTATGGATTTGTTCTATGGCCAGAGGAAGAATTCATCTTTGTTCCTACCTTAGACATGTCTGCAGCTGCCTGCTTTGCGTTTTTTGCGACGAGGGCGGTGTAACGAGCAGTTTCAGGCATTTTCAGTCTATAATAATAAGTGAGGGCCGCGGGTACTGCACCGAGCATTACAATGATACGCCACACGTAATCGGCTTGAGGAACGGTCGAGCCCACAGCATCGTCTTTGTAAGCCGGGGCCTTATACTTATGATCGTATGCTGAGGAGACAATCAAAGCGACGATCCCACCCCCCAAAATCCCAAACCCTTGCATCGCAAACACTGCAGCGATGAATGCCCCACGAGTCTTCTTGTTCGCGTACTCCGACATGATGGTGGCGGAGAGTGGGTAATCCCCTCCGATCCCAAACCCGAGCCAGAATCGGAAGAAGCATAGGGTTGCTATAACACTTTTCGGTGAATGCCCAAAGGACAAGCCGGAGCCGACGGAGCAGATGACCATAAGAAGGAGGGTTAAACCATAGACACGCTTCCGACCTAATTTGTCGCCGAGCCAGCCGAAGAAGAGCTGGCCGGCTAAAGTACCGCAGAAGGCGACACCGTTGACAGCGGCAGCCACGTTCGGAGGGAGCGAGCCAGGCTTCTTCGCACCGTCCACATGGTAGTATATGCGACCGAGGAGCTTCGTGACGAGGGAGATGCAAAAGAGATCATACGCGTCGGTGAAGAACCCCATGCCGGCAATGATGATGGCGGTGAAATGGTACCATTGTGTCTTGGCCACATCGAGTGCACTTAGTACTCCAAGATTTTCTTTAGCCATGATCGAAGCTGGAGTTCAATGCCTTCCAACCAGTTCAACAATTTTCCTGCCCACGAAAGAGATAATCAAATTATATTTAAGTGATTATGGAAGTTTAGAGTGATTCTCTTCTATAATATATATATATATATATATATATATCTATATATATATATATATAATTATTTTATCTAGGAAAAAGAGAGACAATAAAAACCAACAATGATCTTAAGTAAAAATACGGGATAAATAAAATTGTTTTTACGTGCCCTAGTTCAATTGTTTTAGTTTATGATATTACATTGGATTTTATAGATTTTTAAGTACAAGAACATGTCAAGATTCTAGCATCACATTATTAGATGTATAAATCGTATTTCAATTGGCGGGTACAGAACAAAACTTTTAATTTATGACGTGAGGCTGTCTGGTGTATTTCTTTCGAGATGGTCAATTAATCTAATCATGCCAATTATTGTTTGATGATGCAACTTCGATGGCAACCGGTTGACTCATTACTCCTATAAGTATCTCACTTCACAAAGACGTCATATCATTCTTCGTTTTATCTTCAAGCAAGGTCAAAGTTGATAAGAATTCTTAAAATGACATCAATTCGAGAAAAAAAAGTTTCTGAACTTCAACCATAGAAACCAATAGAGACGTTTACAGATGATGTTCTACAAAATTTCAGACGCCATTTGAAATTGTCATGTCACCTCCTGTTTCGGATAACAACATAGCTCTACTGAATATAGGACAAGAATAACGCTTTACAACAAAGTAATTCAATCACATTGCTATATCTATGACAGAGTACGGGTTATCATTCTTCTTAGACATGTGAGTCCACTCAAATTCTACGTAACCAAAACATGGCTACATACAAGATTGCTTTTTTCAACTTTCAACCGTGAAGAACCTAATTTCTTAAGCCCCTTCTCGTCGTCTGCAAATGCAAAAGACACACCACAAACGAGTGCAACAATAAAAGAGCAATGAACACTAACCTCAGTCTCTCGCGGCAACAATGGAGGGCAGAGAGAAAGAGAGGGAGAGAGATAGAGAGAGAGTTGTATGAAAATGTCGCCAACCTTGGGTTGGGACGGAGAGAGAGAGGGGATGGAGAGAAAGAGGGGGTGGATGGGGTTGTATTTAAACTCTGCTCACCCCGAGAAGAGAGAGAGAGAGAGAGAGTCGTAGATAAATGTTGCCAACCTTGGGTTGGAATGCAGAGGAAGAGGCGATGGACGGGAGTTGTATTTAAAGTCTACTGACACCGAGAAGAGCCATGTGAGCTTCAGCATCTCCACGGCATATTCCCATAAAAGTCAACCCTTCATTTACGAACTTGAATATGAATACAATCAATCCAGCTTGACTCTCTCTCGCACACCTTGGTTTTGCTAATCTCTATCCTCGTTGGCAAGATCGTTATTACGGTACATCACTAGTCACACAAAGTTGGCCGATTCTCTTTCGTATAAAGGACAAAGACTGGCGTGTAAACACCTGATTGGAAAAACTGGTCTTTTATAAGTGTCCTTGCCGAATGATGCGAACGGCAATGACCATCACATGCCGCATTGTAGGTGGCGCCGGTGCTCGATATATTTTAATTATAATTCTTTCACACAAATCTAAATACAGCTGTATCTTATATTATTCAAATGTAAGGAACAGCCTCTTGCTTGATTAATATCTACGTTGAATTCATGTTTGCAGTTCTGTTATATCTAAGTTAGTCCTCTAGGTTGGGAAAAGAGTGGTGACAAGGGTAAAGCATCAGAACTAATCACATGCATCGTACAATCATCCAAAATAACTAAGATACGAACACTTTTTGATTTCCTTGAATTTTGGGCAAGAAGTAAATCTGCCTTGAATTTTTTTTTTTTTTTTTTGTCTCCTAAAAAACCCCAAACAATAGATATGCTCTCCACGTAAAAACGTTTCTTTGGGGTAGGTATACCATAATTACCATCATTTTTGTATGGTGCTCACTTTAGTATCCTATTTTTTTTTTTTTATCATTTAAGTGTCTTAATTTATGTACGGCTTTCACTAGAGTGTCATAACTTTTTTTTTTCCTGATCATTCAAGTGCCATATAACTCAATCAATCACTTTAATGTCCAAACTTTTAAAAAATTTTTACCATGAGTGCTATGTCAGGTCATATTTCTAACACTTGGGGGAACATTTTAAAAATATTTTTCAACCTAAGTGATCAATTAAAAGTTATGGCACTCAAGTGAACACTTTTTTAAAGGTTATGACACTTAAGTGATTGAAAAAAAAAAGTTATGACACTTAAGTGAGCATCGTACGAAAGTTATAACACTTATGGTGTCCTTATATCGTATTTCGGGTATTGTTTAGTTTTTTTTTTTTTTTTGTCAAAGCAACATTTTTATTCTTTTCCACATAAATACAAGAAAGAAACAATGAATCCAACTATAAACCAAGACAAATCCAAGATAACTTCAAAATAAAACAAACTCCAAACTAACAAGATGAATAATCAGAATAAGATTAAGGGTCACACGCAATATTAAGGGTCACATGCTTAAAAAGCAAATCTATAACTTTTTTAAATCAAAATTGGCAATTGATCACTAATTCTATCTTTAAAGCACACATTGAGATCTCCAATTATTGCTACGACTTTGCCATTCAACGGTGCGCCTCTAGGTTTGGCATCCCCAACACCATTGCCATTCAAAGTAACAAAGTTGAACAAGTATAGATCTAACATCTATGAGAGTAAAACCTTCATGAAACTCTTTCAATCTCATTTTGAAATTGGACTTGTACACTAATGAAACCCAAGGGAAGCAAAATCCCAAAATTATACATGCAAAAATCTCCAAATCTAGACTAAATAGGGGTAGAAACCTCCCCAAAACAAGAGAGAGAGAGAGAGAGAGAGAGAGAGAGAGTTTCTAGATTTACATTAGATCAGAAGAGAAAAGGTCCTCAAAACAAGGGAGGAAAGCAAGAAAAAGAAAATAGAGAACCAAATCAGCGAAATAAAAAAAGTGGAGGGAAGGGAAATATCTATATGAAACCCTCCCATCTATGGAGGTTGAAGAAGAAAATTGTGTGAAGATGAGAGAGAGGTGAGAATGCTAATAAATAATTGTGCTAATAAGTTATTTAAGTTATTCATACCCTGCTTAAAAGCTCTCTCTCTTGGCTCGTCTTGCTAACCTAAACTGCAAAAAGAACTATAGTAGAAATCCAAAAATTAATATGCGATCTATGCACATGTCCGATTGTTAACTTTTTGAACGATCACTATTTGAATGCTGAAGAAATTTTTCCAATATCATGCAAATGAATTGGTATCATTTCACTTCAATATCTTCCCCGAACTGTGATATCTATACGGAAATTGGATCTAATGTACAATGGATATAATTAGGTCATATCTCGTACACTTTGCATGAATTGGCCTATTAATAATATATATTATGTGTGCAGTCCATGAAAACTATAACTTGCATTGCTAGTTGTGATCTTTGAAAATGTTCATATTTGATTATTATAACTACCTCGTGACAACCTGAATTTTCAGAATTTGTTTTCAATTAAATAAATCGGGCCTTTCGTCAACGCGCCTATGGTGCTAATCTCTGAGCTGATCACTCACAAGATAACTAAACTATCTGGGAAATTGCTAAGGGATTTTAACGCAATAAACTTGAGAATTTGACCAAGAATCGACTACTTGACCGTGTTGATTTGCAAGGGTCATTATGACACTATCAAAAATCGATCAAAGACCAGAGATAGGTCGATTCGATGGAGATATGTGATTAGTGCGTGGGTGATTTCACCTAATTGCAAAATTCTCGTAGAACGGCACTAGACCGATTTTTCTGTCATTTCTGTATCCGGTGTCCGTATTTGAAACCTCGAGATTTTCACGACAACCGAGAGTCACCAATGAGTCGAAGATGTACTTTGTGACTTGAGATAAATTGATCATGAGTCAATTGCACTAAAAAATTCTAAAAGCTACACGGTAGACTAGGTCACGCTAAAATCACGTCAAATTGAAATTAACCATGAATTTGAACCTGATTTTAGAAATTGAAAGTTCTGTCATGTCACGATCTATTTTAGGAATGTTGACTCACCCTCCGAAGAATTTTTGGAGATTCCGGGATTTTTACAGAAAATCGATTTGGACGATTCAGAAAATTAGCAGAAAGTTGGATGGGCCAAATTGAAGGAAAATTGGACTTCCAAGCCGAGTCTTTGAGTGTTGGGGACTTGCAAAAAATTGTACGGGATTTTTCTTCATTGAAATTGGACCTCAATTTGGGGAATTGAGTGAAGAAATTGAACCTAAATTTGAAGAAATTGGAGCATGGCAAGGGGCTGGAAATTTTGAATCAAATTGGATTAATTGGTGGTTTATTTGGTGGCATTATCTAATAAAGAAAGTAATAAGGGGGAACATGAAATTAATGGAGGGGATAAGGATGTTTGACTTTGGACCCCCTCCTCCTTGGCTTCCTCTACACGCTCATCCACTCTACCCCCTCCTTCGTGCGTAGCCTCCCCCAACCCATCAATCTTCTGCTTTGCTTTTAGTTTCATTTCATCCAAAACTCCATCTTTTCTTTTCTCTCTCTATAACCAAGCAAACCCTCCCCCAAATCGTCATCGGCTCCCACGAAGTAAAACATAACAGAAGACCAACTGCCTTCTTCATTTCGCTTCCCCCAAGCAACGACCAAATTTGCTGCCTCTTGCCCACGCATCCCCTTCTTGCCGAGTTAAATTGCCACACTCAACGACCAAGCTACCACTCGTCCAAAGATGATAGCCCCTGCGAGTCCAACCTTCAACAAACCAGTATTGAAGACCACCGAACTTGACCGCCCTCATCTCCACACGGCCATCTCCACTTCTTTGCACGTCCAGAGGAGTCCACCAAAGATTGACCGAAGACCACCATCTTCGGTTTTGCTCCACCGAAGCAGCTCCGTGTCCCGCACCTCCCTTGGTCCGCGATACCATTCAACGCCAACAAGCTGCCACGACCGAGCCAAGCAGTAGCCCAACAAGTTTCACAAGCCCATAATAGTCTAGCAAAATTAGCCGCCTCTTCGGCCCAACAGCTCAGCTCACACCACTTGAAGCCTGCAACATTTCAGCCCAAGACTAGTTCATTTGAATTCTCCTGCCGCAAGCCCGATCCAACAACCTTTAACCCAACGAAATTTTCAGTCTAGCAATTCAGCCCGCTTGAAGTTAGCCCATCAGCCCACGAATTTCCATCCCAATTCAGCAACAAGTCTCAGTTTGGGCTGAGATTTGTTGGGCCGATTTTAGGCCCAATCCAAGCCCATAGATGTCGCCACAAACCCGAGTTTCAGCCACCATCGCACCGCCATCGCAGTGAATTGGTTCTCGCAATAAACCGGTAAGTTTATGCACTAAACTCTTCTTAGTAGGCTAATGACGTTTATGGGGTGTTTAGTTTAATTTAATTAGGAATTAGGTGATTAGTTAGATTAAATTAGTAATTTAATTATGCAATTATGCATGTTAGGTGGTTAGATTAGATTAAGTGAGGCCTAGATAAATTGTATTATTTATCTAGAAGGGTTCGGGAATTTTCCGGGCTGTTTTGGTATTGAATTTAGTAATTTCGGTCTAAGATAGTATTTTCGGCATTTAATGTATTTATTTAATTAATTTTGGTAATTATTTAATTGTTAAATATTTCCCGAAAATTAGACCAGGATAGCCGATGACCGAAATTTCATGCTAATTGCAATGGTGTGGTTAAATTCTGCAATTGAGTGTTAAATTGCGCAAATTGAGTGCTGATTGGAAATTTGAGTATTTAATTCCAAAAATTGTGAATTTTCAATATTTATTCAGAAAATCCCAGTGTCGGATTTAACACCAAAAATGATTTTATATACTATAAAAAATAGTGGGATTTTAAATTAGAGGATATCAATTTTTTTTTAGGTTGAGTTGATCGTGTACCTACACACGAATATTTTATCATGTATTTCTAATACGAAGAAAAATGCCAAGTTCACCATTTTAATTGAGGCATTTAAGTGCAATACACGGTGCCTTGGGCCATAATTGAGTGATCGTGTGTTGGTTAAGAGAACCCGTCCCAGGCTGTTAAGCTGGACGACAACCCTTATATGGGACGCCCCTAGACAACGGGAAGCCGATCGCAGTATATTCTGAACCCTATGCTCCTTCAGGAAAGCCGTTTGATAGAGACGTGCCATGCTCAATGGGGTGAGACGAAGCCTGGCAATGCCAGAAGACCGCCAAACAGAGAGTAGGTCGTGCTATATGCCGAGATCAAAACTAGGAACACATTATTGAATTTGAGTTGAATGTGCCGGATTATGGGACAAAATTGTGTGGCACGGTATATGACGTGTCATAACGATTTGGCCCTATAATCAAGATCCTTGTGCTTATTTGAGATTAAGTATTGCGTTTCAATTAATTGAGCTTAAGTGTTGCTCTAGTTGTGATATGAACTATACTAACCTGCAGGGTGGATCTGAGACGAGGTAAGTCTCCTTGATTGCGTGATTGTGTGGTTAGGACGCTTCTAAGTGTATTTCTCTCCTAATCGAGGTTTAGAGCGTGGACTCGCTGAGATTTATATCTCACCCCGTCATGGGCTAAATTTCCAGGGTCGTCGAGTGGAGGACCTGGAGCCGAGAGAAGGTGATCTGAAGTATAGATCAGTTAGGACCTTCTTTTTGGAAAGTTAGTCTTTATAGTCTTTTGGTCATAGACCTTGTACATGACTCGTATGAATATAAAAGCATGTTCATTCTGAATCTGTTGTCCTATTTTTCTATCCCAAGATAGTTACTGTCAGGGGATTTATTTTCGCTTCCGCATGTGCAATAAAACGAAAAAGGTCGGCGACTCATCCTGGGAAGTCGCAAAATTTTATCGACCAGAGAGAGATGGGCACGCACTCGGAGGTTCGGGCGTGACATCCCCATTGTGTGCACTATTGAGAAAAGTACCAAAAAGGTGTTAAACTTATTGCATTTGTACAAATTTAGTTATAAACATTTCAATTGAACTAATTTAGTCCTAAATATTTTGTGTTGGTACTAATTCAGTCTATTCAACAAATGTAGGCAAAAAATCACTAATGTAGATGTTAATCGTCTTACGTGGGATGCCCATACTTGACACCAACATGGACATTTTTTAGCAATATTTTGATTTTTTTTTACGACTTTTCTTCTTTTTTATCCACTTCACTTTGGCCGGCGAGTGCCAACAAGCCCTCATCGACCATGGATAAGGTGGCCTTCACCTAACTTTGGTGAGGGCCACCTCACTGCAGTTGGTGAGGTAGAAATGGCCTTTGTCCAGGGCCTTTATGGCCCTCACCAATGGTTAGTGAGGGCTTGCTGGTAGGGGTGAGCGGTTCTAGGTTCCGGTTCGGTTCCGTCTGGAACTTGGAACCTACCCTTGGGTACAAGTTCCTCAATTTTTGGAACCTGGAACCTACCCGTCAGAACCAAAAACCTAGAACCTACCCTGTCACGGGTTCCAGGGTCGGTTCTAGGTTCCAACGGGTTCCTTTTTCTTTTTCTTTTTCTTTTTCTTTTCATTTTTCTTTCATTTTCAGATTTGAACTATAACGTACGCGCACACTCTAGAGCGGTGTTGGTGACGGGCAGAGGCAGAGCACGGCAGCGAAGGGCATCGAGTGGCGAGGGTTTGCACAAGCGGCGTTGGCGATTGGCGTCCGACGGCGTCCGACGGCAGCGGCCTTGAGGGAGAGTGGCGTCCGGCGGTGAGACTCGAGTGGTGTCGGCGGCATGAGTTCCAAGTCTGAAACTTGAATAGGGAGCGCCAAGCGGGGGGGGGGGGCTCCTTTTGGAGCCCTAACGGTTCCAAAACCGGTTCCGAAACCGGAATCGGTTTCGGTTCCTGCCGGAACCGGTTTCAAACCGGTTTCGGTTCCGCAACCGAAACCCGTTTCGAACCGGTTTCGGTTCCGCAACCGGAACCGGAATTGCCCAGTTCCCAAAGAAAGGAACCGGGAACTGAACCGGTCCTTTAAAAACCAGAAACGAACCAGGAACCTTCGGTTCGGTTCTCCGGTTCCCGTTCTACCCGGGAACCGCGCTCACCCCTACTTGCTGGCCCTTATGGGCCAAAATTAAGAAAAGGAAAATAAAAAATAAAAAAAAAAATTATATGATTTAAAAATATCAATGCTAGCATTGGCTATGTTATATAATATGGTCAGTTTCTACGTTAATAATTTCTAGCTTAAATTGGTCGAATATATTGTATTAGTACAAATGTGAAAAGAATTATGGTTAAATTGGTTCAATTGAAGTATTTATAACCGAATTTGTACCAATACATTTTATTTAGAACCTTTTTTTTTTAACTTTTCCTGCGTGCAATCTATGCGAAGCCCTGCTTCTTTCTTTCTCTCTCTCTCCCACCCTCCCTCGCTCCTTACATTCTGTCATCATTGAGCTAGATGGTGTTGGATAAATTCTCTTCAGATATTTTGAAGTCGACAAAACATTTCCATCAATCTAGTCTGAAGACTTGCAGACTCTACTGGCAAAGTCTGAAGATCAAAGTCTGACGATAACAAGACTCAAGTTTCAAAGTCTACTCTCATGGACAGTTTCCAGACTGACAAATTAAAACTTCTATTATGATCTTATCTAATATGGTTTTGACTCCAACGGCTAAGGAATATCTTTCGACTAGAATCAGCACTACAAGATCTTATATTCGTATCCGAATAAATCTAGATTCTCTAAGATTCGCAACTTATATTTGGAAAGTTCTACTTATGGAAACCAAGATCCTGATTGTATGGGCGAGCAGGATTGATGGGCTATCTACACTTACCTTAAAGAGCTCGAGATCTCTCTAAATTGATTCTGTCCAACGGTTGATTGGAAGAACTTCTTTGGAAGGTGCCAACGGTAATGAAGGCATGAAGAAGTATATAAGAGGGATGCTCAAGTTGTTGAAGGGTGCCGGATAGAAGAATTCCAAAGTCTGAATCTCCTTCTTAGTTTGTGATCTTATTCTTCGAGCAATATATGTAATCAAAAGAGAGACCAAAGTGTGGTGAGACCTTGAGGAAGTGTAGTAGAGTCTCTACACTGTGGAATCAAGGGCGTGAGATTGTAAACACTCTTTTTGATTCTTAGTGAAATCCAGCCAAAAGGGCTATCCGTGCGGGAGAGTGGACGTAGGCTTGGTCTAAGCCGAATCACTATAAATCTGGAGTCTTGATTCTCTATCCCTTAATCTCTTTACTTTTTGTTACTTTCATTTGCAGTGATTATTGTTTTTAATTCCTTAATCTCTTTTATAAGAAATTGCTACTACAGTCGGTTAAATTTATAAAATCGCCTTAGTCACCTATTCACCCCCCTCTAGGTGCTATTTCTAGTCCTAACAATTGGTATCAGAGCTCGTGTACTCGTTTATAAGAAGTGTCTTTACTTCTGAGTAAAAGATCTATGGCTAGTATGTTGCCTACAGGGTTGGTTGAAGGTCAAAGCAATACCAGACCTCCATACTTTGATGGAAAAGACTACAGCATATGGAAAAACAAGATGAAAGCATTCCTAAGATTGAAAGATCCTTTGGAGTGGGAAGTGGTGGATAAAGGAATCATTCCTGCTGCTGCATCAGAATCAGAGAGAGGAAAAGAAGTTGCTGGTCCTATCGAGATGACTCAAGAAGAAATAACCAAGAGATAGACTCTTGACGCTAAAGCCATTTATTCCTTATATTGTGCTTTATCCCCTACTGAGTATAACATAATATCTTCTTGTGATACAGCGAAAGAAGTCTGGGATAGGCTTCACATTACCTATGAAGGGACTGATCGAGTGAAAGAAACAATGATCAATATTCTTTTGGGACAATATGAAGTCTTTAAGATGAGATCAGGAGAATCAATAACTGACATGTTTAGTCGTTTTACTGAAATTGTGAATGGTTTTGAATATCAGGGATATCCAATCTCAAGACATATGAAGGTCAACAAACTTCTACGTGGACTCTCTAAAGACTGGAATTACATAAAAACCTCAATAAGAGAGACATAGAGGATTGCTCCACTTTCTGTAGACGAACTGGTTGGAACTCTTCAGTCTTACGAAGTAGAGCAAACCAACGAAGAAGAAGATTCAAAAGGTAAGAAATCTATTGCCTTAAAATCTAATGATTATTCTGATGTTACGACTTTGAGGAAGATCTAGATGACGAAGAACGGCACTCATGATAAAGAGATTCAGAAAGCTTAACAGAAAGGGAAGAAAATTCAATTGGAAGAAACAAAGCTCACAAAGGTTTCAAAACAAATCAACAGAGGAAGATGATTCTAATAAAGAAGTGACTTGCTTTGAATGCAAGAAAAAGGGACACATCAGACCCAACTGTCCTCTGTTAAAGAAAAGAAAAGGAAAGACTGAGAAATACGGAAGGCACTCAAAGCGTAGAGACTTGGAGTGATATTGAATGTGAAGAAAGTGATGATGATTATGCCAATATCTGTTTGATGGCAAAATCTGATTCAAACTCGCACCTTGACACGAGATACTGACTCGAACGGTGAAGCTTGAGGTTAGTAATCTAAAAATTCCTATCAAAGTTTCCAAATATATTGATGAACTTTGTCTTAGTCTAAAAACCTCTCTTAAGAGGATCTCCGAATTGAAAAATGAAAATTCTACATTGAAGCAACGGGAAAAAATTTGGAAAGAAAAGTTTGAAAAGTTGGAAAAGAACTTTACTATCTTGAAAGAAAACTCGACTCTATTTCCAAAGAAAATAATTTTTGAAAGAATGATATTTCTAATATATCAAAAGATTTTCAAATGGTTCTGAAAAATTGGATAAGATTCTTTCGATACAAAGACCCTACTTTGATAAGTTAGGTCTTGGTATGACTTCTGAAACAATTCCATTAATTGATTTCCCAAAGGTAAATGAAAGAATCAAACAAAGACCAACCAGAATTGTTTATAAAAATCATTTCCAAAAGTCTTTGTAAAACCTGTTGGCGAAATGCTTTGAAATGTTCTAAGTGTCAAAGCTCAGAACATTTTGAGAAAGAATGTCCTTTGGTTTAGAGACCCGTTAAAAGGAGTTGGGCAAAGACTGTGTATTGCTTTAACTCGTCTGGACCCAAAATGATGTGGGTACCAAAGAAAGCATGAATTCTTTTTAATTGCGGGTCACTATCAAAAGGAAGATTAAATGGTATCTGGATAGTGGCTGCTCAAGACATATGACAGGAGACTCAAGCTGCTTCATAAAACTTGACTAGATAGATGGAGGAAAAGTTTCTTTTGGTGGTAACAACAAAGGAAGAATTACTGGTTGTGGAACAATAAAGATTGGAAATCTGTCAATCAAGAATGTTTCCTTAGTTGAATGATTAAATTACAATCTGCTTAGCATAAGCCAATTGTGTGATACCGGATTCAAGATTAATTTCCATGAAGGAACGTGCTCAGGAATCAGTAAAGACTTTACTCAATCTTTTACTGGACGAAGACATGGAAATATCTATCTTCTGGATGTGAATCATGAAAGATCACAATGCTTAATATCATTACAAGATGAAGCTAATCTATGGCACAGAAAGCTAGGCCATACCAATATGAAGCAAATCACCAAGATCTCCTCAAAGAAACTTGTTCGAGGATTGCCTATTCTCAATTACTTAAAGTCTGATCTATGCACACCATGCGTACTGGGTAAACAGGTTAGAAACTCTTACAAACCAATAAGTAAAGTTTCCACTAATCGTGTACTGCAGCTTTTGCATATGGACTTATTTGGACCTACTAGAACGCAAAGCATTGGTGGAAAAAGGTTCTGCCTAGTAATAGTGGATGATTATTCACGATTTACTTGGGTCTACTTTCTTGCAAATAAGTCTGAGACTTTCTCTCACTTTTCAAAGTTTGCTAAGAAGGTGCGAGAATGAGAAAGGTCACACTATTTCAAGCATTCGTACGAGACCATGGAGGTGAGTTTGAAAATCAAGACTTTACTAAATTACGTGATAAATCTGGTTTTCAGCACAAATTCTCCTCTCCATACACACCCGTAACGTAAATGGGTTGTGGAAAGGAAGAATAGGTCTTTACAAGAAATGGCAAGAACTCTTTTAATTGAAAGTAATATTTCTTCAAGATTTTGGGTTGAAGTCAAGCTTTTTTAACCGCTTGCTATATTATTAACAGAGTATTCTTAAGGTCAATTCTTGAGAAAACCCCTTATGAAATTTTTAAAGGAAAGAAACCAATTGTTTCTTATTTTCAAGTATTTGGTTGTAAATGCTTTATTCTGAAGAATGCAAATGATCGAGCTGGTAAGTTTGAAGAAAAATCAGATGAAGGATTCTTTCTTGGTTACTCAACTGCAAGCAAAGCCTATAGAGTATTCAACAAGAAGACTCAGACTGTGGAAGAATCAATGAACGTCAAATTTCAAGACTCTCCACAAATTCAGCCAATTCAAACTGAAGAATCAGAATCTGTTCCAGACTCTGCTAGATCTATCTCCCATGGAGTAGTTCAAAATTCAGAAGCAGTACAACAAGTTACTGATGAATAATCAACTCAAGAAAAAGATCAACAATCTATCGGACTAACCAAGAATGCTTGGAAGCACAAGTCTAGTCATCTGAAGAACTCATTATTGGAAACGTTAATGAGGGAATTCGAACAAGATCCAAAAGGCGAGAAGAGTCTAGTGCCGTTGCACTTATTTCTGAAATAGAACCCAAAAACATTGAAAAAGCCTTAGGCGATGAAAGTTGGATTGAAGCAATGCAAGAAGAGCTCGAACAATTCAATATTAACGACGTTTGGGAATTAACTCCTAAACCAGGTAAATCTGTTATTGGAGCTAAATGGATTTTCAAGAACAAAGTTGATGAAAAAGGCAAAGTGACAAGAAACAAAGCAAGACTCGTGGCTAAAGGATATACGCAAGAAGAAGGGATAGACTATGATGAGACTTACGCTCCGGTAGCAAGGTTAGAAGCCATCGATTACTACTTGCTTATGCATGTTATAAGAATTTCAGGTTATTTCAAATGGACGTCAAAAGTGCATTCATGAATGGATTTATTCAAGAAGAAGTCTATGTGGAACAACCTCCTGGATTTGAAGACTCAAAGAAACCAGGACTCGGTGTTCGGGGCAAGAAAGCTTTATATGGATTAAAACAAGCTCCTCGAGCTTGGTATGAAAGGCTAAGTAACTTTTTGATTCAAAGTGGTTTCTCTAAAGGAAAGGTAGATACTACCTTGTTTATTAAAAAGGAAGGCAAAAGCTTTCTACTTGTTCATATTTATGTTGATGATATTATATTCGGATTATCTAATGAGACTTTGTGCAAGAAATTTTCTAAGTCTATGCAGGATGAATTCGAGATGAGCGTGATAGGTGAACTATCCTTCTTCCTTGGTCTACAAGTAAAACAACTGAAAGAATGAATCTTTATTCATCAAGAAAAATATGCAAAAGAACTTGTTAAAAAGTTCGGTCTGGAGAATTGCAAAAAGACTGACATACCTATGTCAAGTTCTTTGAAGATAGACAAAGACGAAGCGGGGGAAGAAAGTCGACCAAAAATTATATAGGAGTATTATTGGTTCACTTCTTTATCTTACGCATCTAGACCTCGACATATTATTTAGCGTTTGCATATGTGCTAGGTTTCAATCGGATCCTAAGGAATCTCATTTAAGTGCTTGCCAAACGTATCATTAAATATGTTACAACTACGCTAAGATTGGTCTATGGTATCCTAAAGAAGGAGACTTTACTCTTCTTGGTTATTCGAGCGCAGATCTTGCAGGTTGTAGAGTTGAAAGAAAAAGCACTTCAGGTACTTGTCAATTACTTGGTAACAAGCGGTATCTTGGTTTTCAAGAAAACAAAGTACGTGGGTCTTTCAACAGTGAAGCGAGAATACGTAGCCCTTGGAAGTTCTTTGTTCTCAAATACTCTTGGATAAAACAACAACTACGAGACTTTGGTATTGAAGACTCTTGCACGAGAGATCAAATGTGACAATACCAGCGCAATCAATCTTACAAAGAATCCTATCCTACATTCAAGAGCAAAACATATTGAGATTCGACATCATTTTATAAGAGATCATGTTCGAACAAAGAAGTCTTGATACAATTTATTGACTCAAAGAATCAACTGGCAGACATCTTCACAAAGCCACTTGAGAAAAGTTTATTTGAGTCTATTCGTTCAAGACTCAATATTTTATCTCTAGAAGACTGTTGAAGTTCAGACTCAGAATCTAAGTCTGTCAAAGTATCAGACTCAAAAATTCAGACTTGGAATACCAATCATCACGACTGTAAGTTGTTACAATTACAGTTCATTTACTCACTTAAACTGGTATCTGGAAAAGGTAAGATTGTCTATTTATCTCTAATTGAGTTCATTAAGGCAGTTAATCTTAAAAGGGTGGTTATCGATTTGTTTAAGGCAGTTATTTTTTGAAAATGAATTTTCTTTTATTCTTTCCTTATTGCGACACTTTAGATACCTCGTATCGATTGCCTTTTATACTCCTTCTCCTTCTCTTTTTTACTTTACCCAGAAACCCTAGTTCACAAACTTTTCACTCTCTGAGATTTCTCTTCTCAAGTTTTTCTCCTCAAGTTTTTAACTTTCTTGCGACACAAGTGTGAAAGTTCCCTCCAAGAAAGTGACAATGTCTTACCAAAGGATTCTTCAAGAATAGCGAGCAGGGGACCACAAGGCTCGGGTGAAGGGCCTACGCACTTTGATCTCACAGAAGAAGGTGACTTTCCAAGTGAACAGATGCACCAACACCCTCAACAGCGCATCTCTTCTACTAGATCTCATGTTCGTCATCCTCAACATGCAGAGGGAATCATTGAAGATATCGAACCTGTAAGGTCTCTTAAGCCTGCATTTGTTTATAAGCTTTATTCTGCATTGAAGGAAGGAGGTTCTGCAATGACTTTCATTGACGAGTTTCTGAAAGAGAAAGGCTATAAAAATGAGACACATTTTCTCACTGTGATGGAGCGATTGAGCATTGTTCTTGCTGGAACGGCAGCAAAAACCTTTGCGAACTTTCCGAATGACCCTCGCTTTGGTAGTGTAAATCAGCCCGAAGGGAAAGATGATGATGAGAAGATGTTTGTACATTTTAAGCCTAGGATGGGTGTGGCTGCAACTCTTCGAGGAAAGAGAGATGATTTATTTTGATCGGAGGAACACAAGGAAGTGTATGGAAATTTCTTTGAAGCATGGGGTGATGAACCCACGAACCGTGGATTTTGATTTTACGGATGGTGAGCATCAATTTGAGGGAGAAGTTTGAGAAGCTTCAACTTCATAAATTCTGTACTAAGAGCGAGGTTGCTCATTCTGAATTGACGGCCTATTTTTATTCCAACCTTAGTTTTATTGATGCAAACAGTTTTTCTTTTAGTGTGAGAGATAGAGAGTATGTGGTTGACACAGATACTCTGGCTGATGTAATTGGTGTGGAAAAAGGAGCTTTCCAATCAATTTATGTGTCTGTGAGTCATGCAACTCTGGAACTTGCGAGAGACAGAATCGTAGAAGGTCGTCTCTCCTACTCAAGGATGAATGCTACAAACACTCTGCTTCACAAAATCGTGATCAACTGTCTCAGACCGAAGTCGACATCGAAGACAGATGTATCCATCTCTAAAGCCAAACTGATATATGCCATCAAGATCGGTCTCAACTTCTCCTTGCCCCATACCATCATGTTTCACATGTATAGGTCTATGGCGAAGGACAAGGGAAAACTCCCTTATGCTGCTCTCATCACTCATCTTTTTAGACATTTGAACATTCAGCCTCCCCCACATTCTCTCTGTGAAGACTATTGATCAAATGGTCATTGGGCTGAGGATGATTACAAAAATGCGCCTTAAAGAACTCAGCAAAAAAAAGCAATTCAAGGAGAAAACCCCTGTTAAGACCCAGGACCCGACTCTTCTGCTGCAAAGAGGAAAGGAAAGGATCCTGTGACTGGTCCTATCAAGAAGAGGCGGGCTATCATCTTGGAGGATGAAGATGATGAGGATGATATTCTTATCTCTGCCTTTGTTTCTCAGTATTCTGCTCCTGTGTCAACAGAACCAGAACAACAAGTTGCGAGAACCGAGAAAGGGAAACGGGAAAAGGAATCCTTGAAGAAGAAGAAGAAGAAGAAGAAGAAGAAGAAGAAGAAACAAAAACGGCAGACTCACGCAACAACCAGCGAGAATCACATGTCGAAGAAGATCGAGCGAGATTCTCCCGGCGAAAAAGGAGGATCAACAACATTTTGCCACCGAGGAAACTCCTCGGCAAAGAAGAGTACTTTTCCCCCCGAAAGGCATTGAAACGAGGGGAGATGTCTAAAGAGAAAGTACTCCTCTTCTCTTGACATTTACCAGTGCAAGTGTTAGTAGATCACCTCCTGGTGCAGAAGATGTTCATGCTGCTTATTTTTCTAAGGGAGAGGCAACATCTCCAAACATTGATCTTCTTGCTGATATTCACTCCACTGGCTTAACTCCACCATCAGACCGTGTTGATGCAAGCACACAAACTGACAATTCAGGCGATTTCGGAAGGCTGCTTGAAATCATTTTGGAGCTCAAAGGCCGGATATATGCTTTAGGGTGTGAATTTCAGACTCTGCGAGTGAGAATCATGCCATGTTCATCTCCTTGCATGATCGATTAAAGATGTTCAACGTCGGGTTCGAGGCCACTACAAGAGGCCTTTGCTCTCACTCAACTACGGGAGGATTTGAGGAAGCTGGAAGGAAGCCGACAAGTCTATGGAGGACTTTCAACTTGTTCGCATTCCTCGCGCTCCCTAACTTTCTCACCTTTTTATTATGACAAAAATGGGGAGAAGCCTTTGCAAATTTTCATTCTCATTTCATTCCAAACTTTCACTTTTTAAACTCTTTGGATTTAATATTTTGTTTTGATTGACTTTATGACTTTATCTTGAGTTTTGGAATGCTTGCTTATTACTGCATTATTTTAAGCTGTTAAAATAGATAAAGATAGTTGATTGATATCTGCACAAGACTAATTTGTTTTACGTGGATGCGGATCATGTATGCAGGACAAGTACGTATGCAGGGACAACTTATACTATCTTTACTCTAATCTTTTATGAGATATCATTGCTAGCTTAAATGTTGTATTGCAAGGCAATAGTATTCAAATCTGCGGGAAAGTTTTGTCACCATCAAAAAGGGGGAGATTGTTGGATAAATTCTCTTCGAGATATTTTGAAGTCGATAAAACATTTCCATCGGTCTAGTCGAAGACTTGCGAGACTCTGCGCAAAGTCTGAAGATAAAAGTCGACGATAACAAGACTCAAGTTTCAAAGTCTACTCTCATGGACGGTTTCCGAACCGACAAGTTAAAACTTCTATTCTAATCTTATCTAATATGGTTTTGATTCCAACGGCTAAGGAATATCTTTCGACTGGAATCAGCATTACAAGATCTTATATTCGTATCCGAATAAATCTAGATTCTCTAAGATTCGCAACTTATATTTGGAAAGTTCTACTTATGGAAACCAAGATCCTGATTGTATGGCGAGCAGATTGATGGGCTATCTACACTTACCTTAAAGAGCTCGAGATCTCTCTAAATTGATTCTGTCCAACGGTTGATTGGAAGAACTTCTTTAGAAGGTGCCAACGGTAATGAAGGCATGAAGAAGTATATAAGAAGGACGCTCAAGTTGTTGAAAGGTGCCGGATAGAAGAATTCCAAAGTCTAAATCTCCTTCTTAGTTTGTGATCTTATTCTTCGAGCAATACATGTAATCAAAAGAGAGACCAAAGTGTGGTGAGACCTTGAGGAAGTGTAGTAGAGTCTCTACACTATGGAATCAAGGGCGTGAGATTGTAAACACTCTTTTTGATTCTTAGTGAAATCCAGCCAAAAGGGCTGTCCGTGCGGGAGAGTGGACGTAGGCTTGGTTTAAGCCAAACCACTATAAATCTGGAGTCTTGATTCTCTATCCCTTAATCTCTTTACTTTTCGTTACTTTCATTTGCAGCGATTATTGTTTTTAATTCCTTAATCTCTTTTATAAGAAATTGCTAATACAGTCGGTTAAATTTATAAAATCGCCTTAGTCACCTATTCACCCCCCTCTAGGTGCTATTTCTAGTCCTAACAGATAGCTCCTCCATGGCTGCTAAGATTTCCCCGTTGGGTTTGGTAGTGTCTTTGAATGTAGAGGCTTGACAGCCACGGAGGTCGGGCTTCCAAATCTAGAGGTATCAAATTTGGTAGGAGCCTACCATAACGTGAAGCTTTGCCTTGGTACATCTCCATTCAAGCTCACGATGGAGAGAGAGAGAAGTCATCGGTGGGCATAATCAATTGTATAGGGAAAAAAGGTAAGTTGATTATCTGATTAGAGTAGCCAACTCGATCAATATTACGAAAGCATTTATTAACAAAGCAATGGACTTTAAAAAAATAATTCCGAATAAAAAATAATTCATAATGTAGCTAGGCAGAAATAAGATAGGAAAAACGGGCAAATTTATTATTTCATTAGAATAGCCGACCTTAACAAAAAAAGGCAATTTTTGATCAATATTATTAAAACAAGTATGATCAAAGCAAATAGAGAATTACATATACCGGCAATGAAACAAAGTCGAATCATGCCATCCAAGGAGAAATCATATTGTGGAGGGAATCTATCTACACCATTATTAAACCAAAACAACGTAAATTCAAGAACAAACAACCACACTTTTTTTTTGGTCGAATTCTCTAACCACCAAATGGTCCCAATGAAGGAGGCTACATCTCCCTACCTTCACCCATCTCATTATCATCCATGTTCTCTCCTCCAAGTTCCTCCAGTGACTTGCCCTTTGCCTCCGGCACGAGCAAAGTGAACAACATTCCCGCAAGATTAATCCCCCCGAGTATAAACAATGCATTCTTCACGCCGATACCCGGTTTATAATGTGCATCGGGTTTGGTCTTATCCTGCGCCGCATACAAGAACCCAAAAGCCCCAATAATGGCTCCAGCTTTCCCTGCAGCCGCTGATATGCCATGGCATGTGGATCTCAACCGTGCCGGGAAGATCTCAGCGGGAACAATGAATGTTGTTGCGTTTGGCCCAAAGTTGGCGAAGAAGAAGGTGAGTGAGTACATCGCGACGAATCCTATATGGTGCGTTTTCCAGTGGTCATATGGGATGGCGAGGGCAAACATGAAGATTGACATCATGGCGAAACCCATCATTTGGATGAAAAATCTTCCGAGGTAATCGATCGTCGCGACAGTGAACCAATACCCAGGTACAGTACTGCAAAGAGCGATGATGGTTTGTGCCCTAGCAATTTTGTATACCTCTTGAATGGCGTTCATGGTCTCCGCCGATGGGATCCACCCGATCGCGCTGAAAATGTCCTTTTGGAAGAGGTTTTGGCTATAGAAAGCGATGTCGAGCAAGAACCACGTGGTGGTTGTCCCCACGAGGTGGAGGCCATGGCGGAGGGCGAATTCCTTCGAGAAAAGGCCGTAGCTGTTGCGGGGATCTTGGGTAAATTTCTCCACCTTCTCTTGTTCTGCTTCAATATCCACTTGCAACACCTGTTGACGGTTTCATTATATCTTAGAGATATTACATGAAATTGCCACTCAATCAATAAAGCGATGACAAGAATGCAAGACCAAATAATTTGATAGAAAAACCTCAACTATGTCAAGTGACTCAAAAGGGAAGACAAAGTTAAAAAAGAATTCTGTGAAGCCCATTATAATAGTATCAGATTATAGTCGTGGTTATCATACTTATAATTCTCCAATAAACTATGGATTTGTTCTATGGCCAGAGGAAGAACTCATCTTTGTTCCTACCTTAGACATGTCTGCAGCTGCCTGCTTTGCGTTTCTTGCGACGAGGGCGGTGTAGCGAGCAGTTTCAGGCATTTTCATTCTATAATAATAAGTGAGGGCCGCGGGTACTGCACCGAGCATTACAATGATACGCCACACGTAATCGGCTTCAGGAACGGTCGAGCCCACTGGATCGTCTTTGTAAGCCAGGGCCTTATACTTATGATCGTATGCTGAGGAGACAATCAAAGCGACGATCCCACCCCCCAAAATCCCAAACCCTTGCATCGCAAACACTGCAGCGATGAATGCCCCACGAGTCTTCTTGTTCGCGTACTCCGACATGATGGTGGCGGAGAGTGGGTAATCCCCTCCGACCCCAAACCCGAGCCAGAATCGGAAGAAGCATAGGGTTGCTATAACACTTTTCGGTGAATGCCCAAAGGACAAGCCGGAGCCGACGGAGCAGATGAACATAAGAAGGAGGGTTAAACCATAGACACGCTTCCGACCTAATTTGTCACCGAGCCAGCCGAAGAAGAGCTGGCCAGCTAGAGTACCGCATAAGGCGACGCCGTTGACAGCGGCAGCCACGTTCGGGGGGAGCGAGCCAGGCTTCGGCGCACCGTTCTCATGGTAGTATATGCGACCGAGGAGCTTCGTGACGAGGGAGATGCAAAAGAGATCATACGCGTCGGTGAAGAACCCCATGCCGGCAATGATGATGGCGGTGAAATGGTACCATTGTGTCTTGGCCACATCGAGTGCATTTAGCACTCCAAGATTTTCATTAGCCATGATCGAAGCTGGAGTTCAATGCCTTCCAACCAGTTCAACAATTTTCCTGCCCACGAAAGAGATAATCAAATTATATTTAAGTGATTATGGAAGTTTAGATATATATATATATCATCTAGGAAAAAGAGGAGACAATAAAAACCAACAATGATCTTAAGTAAAAATACGGGGTAAAGAAAATTGTTTTTACGTGCCCTAGTTCAATTTTTTAGTTTATGATATTACATTAGATTTTATAGATTTTCAAGTACAAGAACATGTCAAGATTCTAACATCACATTATTGGATGTATAAATCGTATTTCGATTGGCGGGTTAGAACAAAACTTTTAATTTATGACGTGAGGCTGTCTGTTGTACTTCTTTCGAGATGGTCAATTAATCTAATTATACTAATTATTGTTTGATGATGCAACTTCGATGGCAACCGGTCGACTCATTACTCCTATAAGTATCTCACTTCATAAAGACGTCATATCATTCTTCGTTTTGTCTTCAAGCGAGGTCAAAGTTGATAAGAATTCTTAAAACGACATCAATTCTAGAAAAAAAAATTTCTGAACTTCAACCATAGAAACCAATAGAGACATTTACAGATGATGTAATTGTCTACAAAATTTCAGACGCCATTTGAAATTGTCACGTCGCCTCCTGTTTCGGGTACCAACATAGCTCTACTGAATATAGGACAAGAATAATGCTTTACAACAAAGTAATTCAATCCCATTGCTATATCTATGACAGAGTGCGGGTTATCATTCTTCTTAGACATGTGAGTCCGCTAAAATTCTACGTAACCAAAACATGGCTACATACAAGATTGCTTTTTTCAACTGTCAAGCGTGAAGAACTAAATTTCTTAAGCCCCTTCTCGTCGTCTGCAAATGCAAAAGACACACCACAAACGAGTGCAACAATAAAAGAGCAATGAACACTAACCTCAGTCTCTCGTGGCAACAATGGAGGGCAGAGAGAGAGAGAGAGAGAGAGAGAGAGAGTCGTAGATAAATGTTGCCAACCTTGGGTTGGGATGCAGAGGAAGAGGCAATGGACGGGGGTTGTATTTAAAGTCTACTGACACCGAGAAGAGCCCAGTGCTTCAGCATCTCCACGGCATATTCCCATAAAAGTCAACCCTTCATTTACGAACTTGAATGTGAATACAATCAATCCAGCTTGACTCTCTCTCGCACACCTTAGTTTTGCTAATCTCTATCCTCGTTGACGCGGTCGTTATTACGGTACATCACTAGTCACACAAGTTGGCCGATGCTCTTTCGTACAAAGGACAAAAACTGGCGTGTAAACGCCTGATTGGAAAAACTGGTTTTTTATAAGTATCCTTGCCGAATGATGCGAACGGCAATGACCATCACATGCCACATTGTAGGTGGTGCCGGCGCTCGATATATTTTAATTATAATTCTTTCAGACAAATCTAAATACAGCCGTATCTTATATTATTCAAATGTAGGGAACAGCCTCTAGCTTGATTAATATCCGCGTTGAATTCATGTTTGCATTCTGTTATATCTAAGTTAGTCCTCTAGGTTTGGATAAGAGTGGTGACAAGGGTAAAGAATCAGAACTAATCACATCCATCGTACAGTCATCCAAAATAACTAAGATACTGACACTTTGATTTGCTTGAATTTTGGGCAAGAAGTAAATCTGCCTTGAACCTTTTCTTTTTTTTTTTTTTGTCTCCAAAAAAAACCCCAAACTTTATGTCTAGTCTCCAATTTGCCTTAACATTTTTTTTTGTCTCAAAGAAACCCCAAACTTTAGATCTAGTCCGAAATCTGTCGTGAACTTTTCTCTTATCTCATAAAAAACCCCAAACTTTAAATCCAATTACAAAATTACCTCAATTTTTTTTGTCGAAAAGAAAATCATCAATGTTTACTCTAGTCCTAAATTTGCTTGTGTTAGCCCTCTATCCAAAAGTTGCAGTTAGTAGTCCCTAATTTTTTATATCCTAGAGCGGTTTTATTTTGAAGATAATTTTCCTTGTCACATTGCAAATATGTATTTATTATTGATGTGGAAATGTCATGTTAATTGGGACTAGACCATGGGATAGATTTGAGAATATATTAAAAGTTGGTGAATGTTTTTGATACAAAAGGAGAGTAAAATCCCAAATTGACACACTCGTCAACTATCATGTGTCATTTAACTTAGCAATTGGACAGTAAAATTTAACGGAAACTTACATAGGTAGGTATACCAGTTTAGGATTTTTTATGATAAAAAAATTCATCTAGTATAAATTTATCATAAGTATACCAATTTGAGATTTTTCATTAGTTTAGGGTAAATTTGTCACATTTGTATTAGTTTGGGATTTTTTATAGTATTAACCCCCCCTTTTTTTTTTGGTTGAAGACGTAAGTATTATAGAGCCTATGACGTACAACAACTTAGGGACATCCCCCAGCATTACAAATAGAGCTAATAATTCAAAAAGATGAAGGTAGGAAGTCTCCACATATTAGCCAATGCAACATTTGACTGGGAAGGTTTAATTTTTTCTTAAAGTGACGCTCTACCTCTTACATATTTGTGCATATCAGCCAAAATAATATGGATGTCAGTTGATTTGTTTTGAAATCGTCTATGGTTAAGCTCCACCCAAATGCAATATATGGTTGCTAGGAAAGATACTTTGAGGAGTCTCGCCGCCAAATCTTTGCCCTTTGTTGCTTTAATGATCCATTGAATTTCCATATTCCATGCTCCTAAAGAACGCCTAATTCCATCTTGCGCAAGGATACTACACCAAATGCTACTCGTCCATTCGTAGTTGAAGAATAAATGAGTTTTGTCTTTCATACCGGCCCTACAAAAGTTACATTGGATATCAATTGAGGTCATCCATCGTGCCACAATTTCTGCTGCCAGTAGTCTATCTTTGCAAACTAGCCAGCCAATAAAATTGTGTTTGCTAATGTCGCTACTCCAAATTAAGTTGTACCATGCCACAACTGGACCCTGTGTCTAAGTTTGTCATGTATATCACAAGCTAGATATAGCTAGGGTTAGAACATGTCATAATTTGAGGAGACATTGCCAACTCCAAGCCATATTATCTCTAATGTTGACCTACATAATTGGGGAATCTCTGCATTTTGTGCTGTGAACACAAATGCTCCAAAGGGAAGAGGATGGATGATTGATAAGGTTCCACAACATTCGGCCTAACAAAGCTTTGTTCTATATCTTTAAATCAGGCAATCCTAATCCGCCTTCCCTTTTAGGTGAGCAAACTACTTGCCATGCGACCTTGTGCGATCCATGATTTTCTGTCCAACCAACCCATAGGAAATGTCGAATCCTCTTCTCAATCTCATATATAGTTTGCTTTGGAAGTAAGAACATTTACATTCAATAGGTGCAAATAGAGATAAGGACCGAGTTCATTAGTTGTAGATGCCCTAAATAACTCATATGTTTCTTGCCCCAACTTTCGATTTTCCTAAAGATCTTATCGGTAAGACTCTTGCACATTTGGAACTGGACTTGAAGTTTAGGGTTTTTTCTAAGACAAAAGAAAAGTTCGAAGTAGAATTAGGACTGGATTTAAAGTTTGGGATTCCTTTTTTTGAAATAAAAAAAAAGTTCCAGATAGATTTGGGATTGGACCTAAAATTTGGGATTTTTTTTTGGAATTGGCCCTAAAGAATTGCCAAATAGAATAAAGAGAAGCATCAGCCATTACCAATCATGTTCCCATTTGCTTTCCCTGCATCAGATTTGAGCATACGATGGCCTCTCTTCTCTTTGGTCCACACTTTCTCTCTCTCGGGCGCGCGCGGGGATTGACGCAGCACTTCGAGTCCCCCCTCGTGACTATCAACGAACTGCTTGTTCAAAAGTTTGAGCAACTTTTCTATTAATTGAGTAACCCCATAGCAAAGTTGATAAATTGAAAAATCAAATAGGCTTCGTTACGTAGCTTAAAGGATATACTCATTGGGAAAAATGTTGATAAACCACTTAAATTAAAGTTAATAATTTTGTGCAATTGTTGTTAAAGTTAATGTATATTTAAGAATGGTAAAACAATTGGTTAAAAAAAACAAACTACAGGAAAAATAAGTTTAGCAAGTAACTCAAATGTGAGTTGATAGCCCAAAACCAATTCATAATTCAAACGAAGAAGAACTTGTAGGCCACTCTAATAATAGTTCACAATTTCTAAAAAGAGTTGGCAAATTTAAGTTGCTGCTAGAAGTGCAGCTAAAAGTTTTTTAATGACAACAAAAGTTGGCCAAAAGAAAACCCAAATAAATAAAAATGAGAGTTGGTTGCCTAATACTAACTAGGTGTTAATTTAATAAGAAAAGTCGGTAAGTTACAATAATTAAAATTGGTAATCATAAAAACGTATTAGTAAATGTAACAGGATGCTAATTGAGACAAATTAAAATTGGTAGCACAATAAAAAATTAGCAAGTTAAAAATTAAAACGCAAGAAGATAACTCAAATAAGAATTGATAATTTAATCTAATAAAAGTTGATAAGCCACACTAATTTAAGTTGGTAATTTCATATAAGAGTCAATAAATTCGAAAAATTAAAGAGTTATTCAAATAAAAGTGGGTAAGTTAGTAAAAGAAATTAGTAATTACCAAACTATAAAAAAAATCATAACTTCATAAATCAACAAATCAAAAGGTCCCGACTCATTCTGTTTATCAACTGTCACTTATGGATATTTATTACCAAAAGGAATATTGAGTTTAACCCTCGAGGAGAAACAATTTAAAGGGGGAAATAAATCATTTTCCTAGTTCTAATCCATTACGAAATTGAGGAGAAATTTCTTTGTGGACCTACAAATTATTAATTAAGTTGCAAAGTTTGTAGCGTGCGTGAAGCACGCCAACGAATCAAATTTCACATGAGTTGATTATAGTGCCAAGTCCTTTATTTACGCCTGCAACATGTGAACTCCCCTTGATGCTTCCTGATTATCAGATTTTTAGCAAGAATATATTCTGCGTCATGTTTGTCGACTAGTGGAAACTAAAGAATTTCAATGCGGCATTCCGGGAGAAAATTCAAATGATGGTGTTGCATGGGTTTACAAACGGACCGGGAAAAAAAAAAAAGCAATATTCTAGTAGTTCAAATCGTGAAGAAAATAAAGCAAAGCTGCACAAAACAACAAAGAGAAATGAACAAACCCGCATGAGGTCAGAGCTGATCAACCATCAGATTGAATTGGTCTTACATATATGGCGTCCTTATGATTTGAACGCTTTAGTTGCGGCGCACGAAATGATAATTTTTTATGTCTATAGCTATCACATTGCTTTCCAATTTAATCATCAATTAATCGAACTTCTCTTGCACTAATAATCAAAGAATTATAATTATGATTGCTTGCACGTTGGAGTGTTTCTTCCACCAAAGTTAAATCCAAACGCATAGTATTTACAAATAAACAACTCAAATTGATGTAAAAAAAAAAAATAAAGATCAGAGTACAAAATCACCTTGTGCAATATGGAGAGCGCCTTTGTATTTCACTATGCAGTTTGAAGAAAATGAATTACTGTACGTTTTTTAAAGACAACGGTAACTTTTTCCCAAGTGACAAAGGTGACTTCCTTATTACTTTACCGATCGGAAATTTCCTAATAAACATCGAGTCGGGTTTCCTTAATTGGCTTGGACTCTAGAGATAATATAACAACTGTTTCTCAAAGTGAAAAGGAGCATAGATCATTACTTGAATGCGCGATTAAAAGAGGGGAAAAAAAGAAGAAATAACATATAGTCTAAAAAGGAAAAAGGAAAGGGAAACGGAAAATAAAATTTAAAATTAAAAGTGAAAATGAAAAGCTATCAACCGGAGGCTCGTGAAGACAGAACCGCTCTATCAGCACCGTACAAAGCATGGGTCCACGTGGCCCCCACACGAATGAACGGTCGGGATTAAGTGGGCTCTTTAGTGCCTGTTTAGTAATCCTCCTATTCTTTTTATTTTTTTTTTGTTATTTTGTTCATTGGAGTAGAAAAAGAATAAAAATCTATTTGAGAACATTAGCTAATTTTTCTACTCCTTGGAATAAAAAAAAATGATTAGGAAATAGATTTGAAATAAAAATAAGAAGTAAAAAAACTCTACTTCTTTATCCTCGGGAATAAAAATAATAAAATCAGAAATGTAAATATTACCCAACACACCCTCAGTTCCTGGTGCATGCAAGACTGACTCGAGCTAGAAAATTCTCGCCTGCACTGGGAGCAAGTAGTACTGTTTGATTTATCAGAGATTGACACGTGGTGTCAAAATAGAGCATCCAAGAAGACGTAAGCAATGATATAGCATCTCAATATTTAGAACGTTGTCTTCTTACTCCCCAACTTCTAATTTGGAATGCTCTAACTATAATTGTTGAGAAAGCTATTATAATTAAGGGGAATGGAAATATCATTAGCATTTTCGGGTAAGTTGTATTACATTAGGACATACCTCGTGAAAAAGCCTATAGGGTTTCCTTAATAATTCTTATTGTGTTCTTGGACTTAACGAAAAAAATAAGGAAAACTAAAACATACACCGTTGATGAAAAAAATCATTACACGAGCGATTTTATCCACTCTTAGGTTGCGTTTGTTTCATGAATAGCTCAAGATTTAGAAAATATTTTCTGTAAAAAGGATCGTTTGAATGACTTACAAAAATGAACGGATGCAAAATATTTTCATTACTCACGAAAATAGTTAGGCATAAATTGTTGTCGATAATAAAGCATTTTCCATTGACTAGTTTTTCTAATATAACCAATTATTTTTAAGAAAATGTTTTCTAAATTATTCATTTTTATGAAACAAATGGAGCCTTAATATAGAATTCCAACCACTCGCTCTCTTATCAACCATTAAATCAAATGGTAGAAAAGGCTGCTTCTAAAAAATCTTTTTTTTCTTCTTTTTAATTTCTTCGGAATATACTGTAATTAGTCAATAAATAAAATGTACTTAGAAATGCTTGCTTATCTAGTGTGAAAACATTGGACAAGTCTTTTCAAAGGCAGGCATAATGTTATTCAACATCCGCCATATCGATGCGGAAATGTTTTCTAATTCCGTATTTTGTGGACTCCTTTGTAAAACCTAATCGCCGGAATCTTTCGACCTTGCCAATGTCAACGGGTTGACTTTGCAAATTAAAGGTCCCCCCGGGTGTGCAGCTTCTCATCATCTATGAAATATCTAGCAATTACGTTCACATATGTTTTGATTGCATAGATGACGGTAGAGACAGAGATGTTGAATTAATATATTTTCGGTGCAAATAGATGTTTGATTGTCAACGGTATACATTTATATTAAAATTTATAACATGGACCAATAATTGCGATATGAACGGAATCTTTTTGACTTTTTTAACTCATTCTATAAAAAATCGATTTTTTTTTTTTTGGCACAATGAGAATTTGCATTCTCAAATTATCTCAGAGGGATCTACAGTCATTATGGAGATTCTATTTTCCTTATGATTAGAATATTCCTTAGAAACGAAAGAAATAGCAAAATCTTGTCAATTACTTATTCTGCTTTCTATCGAAAAATAAAAGGAAAAAGAAACTTATCGTTTGCTAATATTATAGGCTATACTTTTCATTATCTCAATGGCTTCCCAGATTTGAAGTGTTTGATATTGTTTGAGGGTCAAATTAAAAGAAGTAAAAGCAAAAACCCAAAGGAAAAGCCAAACTTATCCTTGTCTTTCCAAGATCCTTTGGCAATAATGAGTGAGTATCAACATGATCCCTAAATTATTATTAATCTCTCGACTCATAATTTCATTTTTGTCTAATGCTCTGTTTCTTTCATGGAAAAGGGAATGATTCAAAAATATTTTCTTAAAAATAATGATCGTATCGCTTGAATTAATTAGTAATGAAATAATTAGTTATGTCTAAATATTTTTATGGACAATAAAAGTATTTTTCGTTCAATCATTTTTTGCAAGTGACTTAAGTAATCATTTTTAAAAAATATATATTTTCAAATTATTTATTTTACTTGAAACTCTTGCTCTATTTATTTTATGAAAAATAAATGATTTGGCATAAATTGTTGTCAAAAACAAAATCATTTGCTAATCACTAATTATTTCAAGCGATACGACTAATCATTTTAAAGAAGATATTTTTCAAATTTTACATTTCATGCCAAACAAGCTGATCACGGAAAGAGATTGATACTATTCACTTAAAAGAGTTTAATGAATACAAGTGTAAAGTTTCAGAGCATAATAAATCAAACAGGGTAGGTAGGGACAAGTGTGCTCGAGTGAAATGTCCGGTCGGGACCAGTTAGGACAACCGTACTCGAGTGACTCATAGCTAAGATCCACCTCAAACGGTTGCCGGCTTGCATGGACACTATTTTTCTTTTTAAAGATTCTGCCCGTGGAGGTGGCTTGTTGCCTTCTTGATTCTAGCTTTTAATGGATCAAATGACGCAAGTGCAGGTCACGTCGGCAAATGATTTCAATTACGTTCGAATTTTCTCTTTTTTAAAACGAAAATGAGCCCATTGACTCTGTGTTAGATAAAAGAATTATAAACCTAGTGAGTTGGATAAGTATGAAGACGCGTTTTTTGTCTCTTATATTCTAACTCTTGTGTATTTTCTATAGCAGTTCTAGCAGATACACATAATTTCCAATACCTAAATTAATAGGTGGAAAAAGTCAAAACACCAGCTGTATTCACATTAATTCAAGTATCCACAAATATAAGATAAAATGATATATGTTTAGACACGTTTGGTTGTATAGATTTCTAGCTATGATAGGATCGGATATGATATAATATGAAATTAAGAGATTTTGTTATATCTTATTTACTATTTGGTAAATCACAATAATAAATCTGGATAATTTCACATCTTATCCGGTTTGTAATTTGGTATGAATGGCATATTAGTGTAAATTAAACATAAAAACTGCATAAACGGAGATAATAACAATCTCTCATTTATTTGCTTTTTTTTTTAATTATTTTTCATCACTTTTTAGTTGTTTTTTTTTTTTATTTTTTTCCCTTTCCATCTTTATCTAATAAAAAATTACTAAATAGTAAGCTATACCAATATGCCTAAAATTACCAAATATATATTTATATATTAAATTTACATTATATGATAGAAATTTTTTTGAATATTTAAATAAAAATAGGAATAAATAAAAAGGAAATTATTGTTTTTAAAAAAATTACATTAGAATTCAAATATTTTTATATGCAAATATTTTAACTTTATTAATTAAGAAGCTTGATATTTGTAAAAAATAACTTTTTATATTATAGATATTAAAAATTTGATCCACCTTTATCATACCTTCTCATGTGATAATATTATATGGGTTATATCCTTCTTATAACTGAGTTTATCTTGTCTTGGGCATGCATCAAACACAGGATAAGATAAATTTTATTATGTCCTTAATTTATCCTAACTATCAAATGTAGCCTTAGGTAACATATTTAAAAAGCACAAAAAAACGTGGGAGAAAACGGCTAAAGAGAAAAGGAATGCAAAGAGAGGGAAAATTGTCCAAAAATTCTTAAACATATTTTATTTTTTTCCAATTCAGTTTAAAACCTTGCTATTTTATCAATTAAGTTCTAAACTTTTCGACAATTTGTCAATCAAGTCAATTTAGCCAATTTTGGCAAAAAATTGTTCATGTAGACGTTGGCTATCTACGTAGCATTGTCGATGCTAACATAAACATTTTAAACAAATTTTGAATTTTTCTATTTTTTATGTTTTCTCTTTGTCTTTCCCTTTTCTTTTTTTTTTTCTGGATTGAGGGCTATCAACCATCACCGGCACAAAGCCCTCACTAGCCACTTGGCAAGGGCTCGTTGCCCTCACAATTGGCCGATGAGGGCTTGGTAGCCCTCACCTGGTGAGGGTTGTGATGCCTCGCCAAATCAAGGCCAAGTGAGGGCATCGTAGGCAAGGGTTGGTGTGCCCTCATCAGCCTCAATCCAAATGCCAAAAAAAAAAAAAAAATTGAAGAAAAAGAAAGAAAAAAAAGGAGGAAATTATAAAATTTAATAGATTATTAAAATATTATTAAAAAATGTCTGCACTAGCAGCGTTTGTGCTATATAGGATGGCTGTAGGATGGCTGAGGCCAACACCCATGGAAGCAATTTCTAGCCAAAATTGGCTAGATTGATTCAATTAACAAAATGTGAAAATATTTTTGGCTCAATTGATAAAATTGAAAAGTTTAAAACTAAATTGTCAACAGTACACATAAATATTAAATTAGTATAAAGCCACAAAAAAAATCTCAAATTGTGCCTATTGTGACATATTTATCTTGATTTTTTTTTGTCGACATTAAAATTCCTAAACTAAACCAATTGTGATGTATATACCCTAAACATTTTGTTGTGACATAAAACATCTCAAGCTTGTATTATCCAACATATTTACCATTCGTCAAGGTTGATTTTTCAGGCAAAGTAATGTCGTTTTTGTTTCACTTAAGCTACGTTGGTGCCATGTTAACAATATTTACTTTCTAGTGTCCATGTAGGCACATGTACAAGTTTGAGATTTTTTGTATAGCAGAAATATATTTAGAGTAAATGTGTTATAATTGGCATAATTTAGGATTTTTGGTGGCTTTTGCCCTATTAAATTTTACCCTATGCCCTAATAATTGTGAATTGTTTAATTACTCGGATTTATCAATGGAATCTTTCAATATTTTGAGCTTATGATTCCATCAAAAATCAATTTTTTTGGGCACAACAAGAATTTGTGTTATCGAATTGTCTTAGAGGGATCAATAGTCATTGTGGAAATTCTATTTTCCCTGTTATTAGTATCTTCCTTAGGTAGTACAATCTCGTAAATTACATATTCTGCTTTCCGTTGAACAAAAAAAAAAAAAAAAAAAAAAAAAAAACTTATTGTTTGCTAAAATTAAAAGCAATACTCGTTTCATTATCTCAATGGCTTCCCTGATTTGAAGTGTTTGATATTGATTGAGAGTCAAATTAAGAGAAGTAAAAGCAAAAACCCAAAGGAAAAGCCAAACATATCCTTGTCTTTCCAAATTTTTGTTGACAATAATACATCTGACTATCAACATGGTCACTAAATTATGATTAATCTCTCGACTTACTAAAATTTCATTCCTTTTCTTAGGCTCTAATTGTTTCATGGATAATAAATGATTTGAAAAATATTTTCATAAAAATGACCATTTGTATTGTTTGAAAAATTAGTTAGTGAAAATGTTTTCATTATTAACAACATTTTAAATCTAAGCATTTTTATGGACGATAAAAATATTTTTCGTTCAATAATTTTTGTAAATGATTCAAATGATTTTTTTTTAATGCAAAGAAAACACACCCTTAATTCAACTCTTTTTTTTTTTTTTTTTTTTTTTTTTTTTTTTTTTTTTTTTGCAATTGATGAATTGGTCAGTCGAGTGACTCCTAGCTAAGTCTCAAATGGTTGCTGACTTGGATGGATACTATTTTGCTTTTTAGAGGTTCTGCTCGTGGAGGTGGGATCTACTTGTTGCCTTCTTGATTCTTGATTTTAATTGATGAAATGACACAAGTGCAGGTCACGTAGGCAAATTATCTCAATCACGTTCGAATTTTTCCTTACTAAACAAAAGTGAGCACATTGACTCTATGTTAAATAAAAGAATTATAATAGTGTAGTCATAATTTACATTAGTTATCAACTACAGGAAGAAACGAGAGAGAGAGAGAGAGAGAGAGAGAGAGAGCTGCTGTCTCGAAGTGAAGTCATGTGCATGCACAATGCGTCTTGGGCTTGATTGCCTCTTGAAAGCGGTATTTTTAAGGCTTTGAGAGCTTCTAAATTTCAAAGGACGCTAGAGTTCGGCTTGCTTATTTACTTAAAGTGAACTTCCAACCCTCCACAATCAGCATCATCTCCAGCATCTACGCCGCATATACGCACAGTTAATCCATGGTCAAATTGTATAATTAACTACTCTCTCTCTCTCTCTCTCTCTCTCTCTCTCAAAACATACAAATGCTATTGTTCTTGAGAACCACATTGAAGTCGATTAATGTACATAGCACCGTTGGCCGCACTTTCACATGGAGGTCCAATGTTTTGCGCAATACTAAATATATTTAGATCAGTCTTATGTGGGTCTGAACATTATGTTTAATGTAATCCCCTTTAAGTTCCGTACTCATGTAGGTTGCTTGTATTATAATTTCGCCTTCACAATTCTAGGAGGAAACTTAGCAATTACATTGAGAGAATCTATTCATATGAAAGTGCAAATATGATGAATTATACGCTTAGGCTATGTTTGGTTGTTTGAATTTTAGTCAAAATAGAATTAATTAGGATAGAATATGAAATTCAGGGATTTTGCTATACCTTATCAATTATTTGGTGAATTGTAATAATAAAATCAGATACTTTTATATTCTATCCTACTTGTTATTTGGTGTGAATGGAATATCAGTTTAAATGAATTTAAAAATTGCACAAATGGAGATGGTAATAATCTTTCAATACACTATTACCTACTTCATTTTTATTATTTTCCCTCTCTTTTTTTTATTTCTTTTTTTCTCTTCCATCATTCTCTAATAAAATTTTATTAAATAGTAAACTATACTAAAATACCTAAAGTACATAATAAATATAAATATTAAATATATATTTATATATATTGAATTTATATTATAAGATAAAAAGATTTGAATATATGAATAAATATAGGAATATATAAAAAGGAAATTGTCGTTATTTTTTTTTTTGTTTTGTGAATTTTTTTATATTAGAATTCAAATATTATTTATATGCAAATAGCATTTTAATTTTGTTGATTAAATAAATTTGTTATTCGAGAAAAATAACTTTGATATTATAAATATTAGAAATTCTATCTATATTAATTCGACCTCCCTCATAAGATAATTTTATCCGGGCTAATATCCCTCTTATATCCAAATTTATGTTGCCTTGGGTAGGCACCATATACATTTTATCTTAACTACCAAACAAAACCTCAGGTAACATATTAAAAAAGCACATTAACCCTAAGGGAAAATGGCTAAAGCGAAAAGGAATGCAAAGAGACATGGTATCTTTTAATTAAAATAACCAAAGTAAAAGAAAATTTAATTGGGTTAACAAAAATTGGGAAAAAAAAAAAAGAGGACCCAAAGGAACATAAATGAGAAACAAGGATATTGAATAGTGTAGTCATCATTTACATTAGTTATCAACTACAGGAAGAAACGAGAAAGAGAGAGAGAGAGAGTACATTATACAAATGTTGGCCGCATTATGGAGGTCCAATCTTTTGCATAATACTAGAAATATTAAGACCGGTCTTGTATGGGTCCGAACATTATTGGACCTCCATGTGACAATGCGGCCAACAGTTCTATGTACATTATTGGGCTTTAAACCGCTTCTCAAGAACTATTTTTGTGTGAGAGAGCAGTTTAAAGCCCAGTAATGTACATAGCACCGTTGGCCGCATTGTCACATGGAGGTCCAATCTTTTGCGTAATACTAGAAATATTAAGACCGGTCTTGTATGGGTCCGAACATTATGTTTAAAATTATCCCCTTGGAGCTCCGTACTCATGTGGGTTACTTGTTTTATAATTTCATCTCCGCAATTCTAGGCAGAAAATTAGCAATTACGATGAGGGAATCTATGCATATGAAAGTGCAAACACGATGAATTGGATGGATGTTTTAAGTAGCTGGACAAACAAAATCGAAAGCTATGAAGATTGAAGACCTCTAGGGAAGGCTTCAAATGGTGAAGGTGTCCACATTAGGGCAGACAGCACATGCGTCTTCGTTCTCCCTTATTATTTTATCTTAGGGTATGACGTCTTTGAGTTGAACACCTCTCCCTTTGTTCCCGGTAGGTTCCGATATTAGGAAATTGGTTGCTCATCGAAATTGGACATAGTTAAACCTTCCATCCTTTTAACGAGCACAATTTTTAAAAATATTTAATATGACATTTTTCGATTTTAAGTATTAATTACACATAACATGATGAAAATGGTGTACGTAAAATTTCAAACTTGCTTTTAATGACTTTTTAACAAAACATACCCTTCAATTTTATGTTGAACAAACATAGTTGTCATACGTGTCATTGTTCAATCAGTTAGAATAATAATATCATTCCAACTCTCTCTACTGCTGATTTGCTTTTTAAGACTTTGCATTAGAAATATCTATAGATACCATCCATTCATGTGCATCGAGTAAAAATCTATTCATTACGTAATGGGCTTAATCTCCAGGGTAGTACGAGTGAAAGATGTCTATGATTCAAATCAAGATTTCGCTATGTCTAGACCGAATGATTTGACCACTAAGCTATTTTCTCAAGGATTTAGTAATGCATTAGTTAAGTAGTTCTTGGGCAAGAAAAACGTGCATCGATTAAATTCTTTGATGCTCTGATGCTCGGACGTACGGAACACAAAACTAAATAATATCTCTAGTACCAAATGACGCTGGGATGTGTTGAACGAACAAATAAATAAAAGGGTTTTCCGATATTGGCAAGGTTAAAAACTTCCTAGGATAGGAAGGGAGAAACTAGATAACAAAAATTCCCGTTAGCCGAGTGCCCACATTGGTAGGCCACTTCAAGGAAGCTTAGGAATCCACCATAAGGGGCAGAGAGAAAAATAAAGAGAAGATAGCTGGGGACATAACCGGGGACAACCTTATTCAATAATTCAATTGTGTTCGACAATGAAGAAATGCATTATGAACATCCATTTGATGAAGGGGCCAATCATAAAGAGCGGCAATAGAAAAGAAAAAATGAACTATGACTTCCTTTGCTACTGGAAAAAAATGTTTCAGTGTAATCAAAGTCTTCCCGTTGAGTAAACCCATTTGCCACCAATCATGCTTTATAATGCTCAATGGAGCCATTTGCCTTGTATTTGATCTTATATATCCACTTGCAACCATTAGATTTTCAATGAGTCAATATAGGAACCACATCCCAAGTCTTACTTTCCCTAAGAGCTTGCAATTCATCCGCCATTGCTTGCTACCAACAAGGGTCTTGTACAACTTCTTTATATGAAGATGGTTCCTGTCCTTCAAATATTCTACTAATGCAACACCTGTGTTTAGGTGAAAGATGAGAAAAACTAACATAGAATGAGACAGGATATGGTGTACCAGACGACTTCATTGTGGGACAAAAATAATTGGCTGTCCATGTGGGTTATCATGTAGTACAAGTGGAACGTCGAGGAGCAATTGGTGTGGCAGAGGGACATTCCCATGTGATTCAGGAGAGATATCAACTGAAGACGTCGAGGATGAAGAAGCTATAGGAGATGCTGATGTCACTTCCTCTAAAATACGTAGAGCCATATTTTGTATATTTGATGGTGAGGCCGCATCATACTTAGAAGTTGAAGATGCCATGGGAGATGATATATGTGGAGTCACCATCGGTGGAGGAGTGGAAATATCTTCTTTAGTTAATATGGGTGGTGTTCAGAAATTGTACCATTTTGTTGATAAGAAGATGACTCTTCTTGGAAAGGGAAAACATCTTCACGGAAGATAACATCTCTATCGATGAAGAGGCGTCTGACAAAAAGATTATATACCAAATATCCCTTTTGAAGATTAGGGTATCTCATAAATGCATATTTAATGTATGAGGTCCCGATTTGTCTCAAGGGCCCATGGTGGACACATAACACAAATAGCCAAACACAGGAAGGTGGCGAATATCTGGATTTTTCCCAAAAAACAATTTGAATGGAGTTCTTCCATTGAGAATCCAGGACAGTATCCAATTGATCAGGTATGTTATCATGACCACACAATCTCCTCAAAGCATGTCAGGTAAAGAAGCTTGGTATTTAAGGGCATAAGCAACTTTTAGGAGATGACGATGTTTTCTTTTAATAACACTATTCTATTGAGGGGTATATATACAAGAACTTTCATGGAGAATGCCCTTTGTAGTGAATAGTGTAGAACATTCATGATTAAAAAATTCATGGGCATTATCGATGCAAATTCACTACACTGGTTGATGAAACTGATTGTTAACAAGGGTGAGAAAAACTTTAAGATATGAAAGGATTTGTGCTTTGGTTTACACAAAAATTAACCAAGTTGCTCAAGTATAATCATATACGATTGTGAGATAGAAACGAGATGCATCACAGAATTGAGTGTAGTGCGGTCTCTAGATGTTCATATGTAGAAGAGAAAAAGACATGTTGGCACGAGACCTACTTTGTGGAAAGGGTAATTGTGATTATTTAGCTAAAGGGCAGACTTGACATTTTTTATGAAGGAAAGAGGTACTACGGCCTAACCACTGATGAGATAAAAAAATTTTCATTAATGCTAGCAATACATAAAGTGCCTTTATTCAAAAGAAAATGCAAAACGTTAAAATTTTCAAGAAGAGTAGCCCGAAAATAGAGTCCCTCGTGATTGTTACTCAAGCCCATAAGTTTCCCAATCGAAAAGGCCTAAAAGGAATAGATGTCAAAATTAAAAACGACTTGACAAGAGTTGTTTGTATAGAGCTTGGATATAGAGATGAGATTAAACTGGAAGTTGGTAATGAGTAAGGCATTTTTGAGATTAATGGAGGGAGTAAGTTGAACGTCTCCAATTTTGGTAACAAATATGTCATCTCTAATAGGAAGACGTATTGAGGTATGAGAAGATGATTCATGAATTTTGGAGAAAAAATGTTTATCGTAAACTATATGGTCACCAGCACTTGAATCAATAATCCATACTTTACTTGAAATAGAGCTTGAGCAGTGAAAAGTACCTGCATAGCCGATCATTGTATCCTATATGTCTAGCTGGCTTAGAGCTCTCATTATCTACTAAAGTTGATCCTTGCAGATAGGCTAAGTAACCTTGGCATGTGTCACAATAGAGACATCTCACTCATTCTTTTCTTTGTCCATTAGTTTTCCATGTAATTTCCAGCCATTTTTTCGAGTATGATAAGGGCATTTGTAATAATAACACAATTTACATTTTCCTTTGTTGAAATTATGTGATTTATTGGAGGATGTGGAGGAATTTCGTCCATTAGATCCTCTCCACGCTGGAGCTAACATGGCATGATGTGAGCTGTACGATTGAGGAGCCGCAAGGATGAAGCCTGAGCCGTCAAATCACACGGGGTAATATGAGCTGTCCGATCGTGTGACCAGCTCAAAGCCGTTCATCTCTAAATTTGGTCATTTGCACCCTGAGCCGTCAGATCTGTCTCAAAGCCATCTCGTTCATTCATTTGAAAATAAGGTGATGGTTTGCACGAGTCCTTCCTCCTCGTGCCTCTGAGATGAACATGATTGGATCAGACCTTGTTGCAAGCAGGTGTTGGTCCAACGTCAACTTGGTCGCAAGGACAACCTTATTACTAACTTTGAGATAGTCTGACAAGATCAACTGCTGCAATTCCTTTTGCATCATGAGCTGGTAAATCCGGCCAGGGGAAAGGACTGGCTCCATGACAAGGATTTGACTACGAAAATGTAAGTTCTCTCTCTCATGGATTGCTCGATATTGAGCCAAGGTTTCCTCCGGCCTTGGTAATTTTTCCTAGGCTTCCTCCAATTCGTTCCATAGTGCTATTAGTCAATTGAAAATTGCAGAAATCGACATATTTCCTTGCTTTAGCTCCGATTTGGCTTGGATTATTGAGAATATCTTAGCCCTATTGAGCATCTTGTACGTTTCCCGTATGCTTTCCCAAAATTTTTTAGCATCTTCGGTCAGGGGTAGTCCGACTACCACTTTGGGAGAGATAGCGTTGCCGATCCATGTTTGTACCAACTCGTTGCACCTCCTCCAATATCGCATGAGGCACTCGTTGATCGGAATGGGGACAGACTTGTCGATGAAGGCTTTTTTGTCCTTTGTGGTCAAAGCTCGCCAGAGCTCTTGAGACCAGGTGGTGTAATTCTCCAGTCCCGTAAGTTGCTGGGAAATCAACCGGAGCTCAAGATCGTCGACGGCAATCATGTACGAGGGATCTCCCAACATTGGTCGGCTGCCAGAGGCTCTTATGAAGAGGAAGAAACCAAGTTTGAATCCTAGGTAAGGGATACCTATTGGACCCGAATCGGCCTGGTTCCGATACGGCCAACCCATGTCAGATGTCAGGTTGTGCCCAGTGGCAAAAGTTGGGCCTCCTCTTGACTCGACACTTGGTCCGCTATTTTTTGCATAGGCCTTTTTCATAGGGCCCATAACGCTCTAGGTGGGCTGGACTTGAATAGGGATCCACTGCACATATGGTTCCTTAAGAAAATGCCTTGTATTGGGATGACTTGGGTCCGGCGCCCTTCGTTGGGCCATATTTGGCTCCCTTCTGCAATTTGGTTTTCATCTGTCGGGGGTGATTACCTATCCAAGGGGAAGTTTTCCATTCCTTGATTGTTGGAAAAAACTTCTAAGTCCTGGGTCATTCTGAACTTTGAGGCTTGATTTTTGGGCATGAATTCTCCTTTTGTGAAAATGGAACAAGCAAAAAATAGTCTTCATAGGTTGTGTGTGAAGAAAGTCAAAGGTGGAAGAAATTCTGTAGCTTGGATAGAAAAAGGTGATGGTAGCTTAGACAGAAAAGGTGATAGAAAAGGCTTTGAGGCTTGGAAAAAATCAATATGCGGAAGTCATAAAGAACGCTCTTATACCATGCAAGAAAAGTAAGTGAAAGCAAAGATATTGGAAGACTGTTGACACTTAAATTTTGTCAATCCGGTCATTCATTTATTGCATAGAAAATTAGGAATTAACGATTAAACCCTAAACAAAAATATTAAAATTAAATTGCATAGCATGTAGTTTTAGGAGCATTTTTTTTTTTTTTTTTTTTTTTTTTTGGTTACATTTGCATTAGATCGGTGATGGATGAGCTTTAATTTTACAATTGGAAGATAGGTATATTTCAAAAAGGATTTGTTTTATTCTTCCAATATATTCGTTGATATGGTGGTGGATCTTTCATATATTCATGCAATATATGGAAAATAAAGTAGAAAAAATAAAGGAAGGTGCACTAAGAAGTTATCGGTCGGCATGGGGGCATATATATTTGTTCAACGTAAAGAAAGAATTAGTATGGGAGGTGTACATGATTCCCTAGATATATTTCACAATATATTTCTTTCCTTGACAGCCCTAACTGTCCTCATCTATAAAAAGAGGAGAGTGCACGCATTAGAGAGGAGGCCACGATTGATATACACGACCACACGTGAGAGAGAGAGAGAGAGAGAGAGAGTCGTGTTCTTCCTCTAACGCTTCAGCTTGGAGTTTCGACTGGAATTCGCCTGCGACAACTGAGCTTGTTGTTGGGTCTCGATTGGGCATCCACACGATCACCCCGACGTTGCTTCTTCTTTTTTCAACGATGACGAGCTACTACAGTTTCTGACTGTGGCGTCCCTGCAGCTCGCGCTAAACCGAGGAGACCCGCATTGTGACGACAAAGCTGCCCGTGATTTTGCACCAAAAAAACTGCAGCTACTCCATCTCGTGAACGACGACGTTACCAACCTTGCATAATGTCGACCGCTCCTTGGTGCTCTCCGTGATAGATTGTTTTCGTGGCTTCGCTAGTTAGACGAAAATTCCAAACGGAAGGGTTGATTTCCAATGATCCAAAGCGTCCAAACCCTGAATGCTTCGCTAATTATGACCATTCGAAAAAAGTGTGACTATCACATGGGTGAAGTTGGCCATTCTAATGATGATTGCTTTGTCGTGAAGCATAAGATCCAAAACCTTTTAGATACAAATGTGTTCTCTTTCAATGATAATCAGCTAAATGTGAAGAAGAACTCTTTGCCCAACCATGATGGAGGCGTAAATTCTATCACCGAGTGAAGAAATTCTCATTCTCACACTCCTTTACAGAGGAGTCTTTTATGCTTTCTAAGGTTTCAAGTGCTTTCAGGATTTCTTGCTTTTTGAAGTTTCAATTATGGTTTTTCGTTTTTAGGGTTTAATTGTTTGTAATTTACATTCCAATAATGTAATTCATTTGAATCTATTTATTGATATTAAAATTTTATTTCTAATTTTAAGGACATGTTGAAGTACACCAAACTAGCCCAGTGATGATATTCAACAATGAAAAAAAAATCACCCATGGAAAAATTCTGAGAGTTGGGCTTCATCATCTTCCTAACCAAAAAATAAAAAATAATAAAAAAATAAAAAAATCATTTTGAAGCCATTTCCAAAATCATGCATTATGTTAGCCTTGTTTGTTTTTCTAACTCATTTACTTCATGTCTCAAAGCACAATTCAGCTGCTTATTATAATAGAGAGGCATTTGAAAATAACGTGTCTATTTCCAATGATAATGGGCCCATTGATTTGGGAACATATATCCGAAGGAAAAATAGAGGTGGGGGCAAAGGATCATTTTCTAGCTGATTGTGATGATATCTCCAAAGAGTAAAGAAAATAGTAAACACTACCCATCTTCTTCTTACTTGTCTCGAGCCATTTCCTTGCATGTCAATAAGAAACTGGGGGCATGTCAAAAGAAGATCATCTAGATTCCAAAGTGTAATGTGTGGCACATCTCATTACAATTTATGTGAGATGTCATTCTTGAAAGGCAAATGAAGTTTCTTATTTCCATGAGAAAATGAAGGAACAAGTCAAAAAGAGGATCATCCATTTCGTTCATGAATATAATTAATTTTGGAAATGACACTATTCTTTTCCTTACATTTCCTTACAGATAAGATAACAGATTGAGTTGCATTTTGCATGTCATTTTAATTAAACATTTTTGTATGAAATCACATAGTTTCTAGATTTCATTTAAATAAGTGAAAACCAAAAAACAGTGAGCCGCTACGTGTTAATTATAAATCATATCTAGGATTATTGATGTGAATTCTGAGCTAATATTGCAAATGCTTCCATTACTATAAGGTAAGTATTGCAATTTATTTATTATTTATTGAGTGTTAAATTGGTGGATTGTGCACATGCATGATCACCTCACATGTTATGGAGTAATAAGATGAATTCAAGTTACCTAATAAACATTTTTTCGTGAAAAGAACCGTGCCGAAGTGGTATTAGGAAAATATAGTGTAAATAAGTCCCCGTGTCCAAATTTTCTAGTTTGTAGGAGTATGATAATTCTTCAATTATTTTACTTAGATGTCTAATTGATTTACTATAAACTGATTAGTAATGATTCCTAGACAAAATTCATTTGCATGCTAAAATACTTAAATCTAAGTCGCAAATTGCTATGGGCTTGGGAGAGCCCGAATTAAGTTTAGATTTAATAATCTATTAGCCAAACCTAAGTGGTACATCCAAGGTTAGATCATGACAAAGAAATGTATTATGTATTGCTTTCACTAATCAATAGTGTATACACTCTGGGTTGTATTTATAATACATAGGATCAAACTAACCAAGGTAAATCGACCCAAAAAAAAAAAAAAAAAGCTAAGGGAGAAAAGAATATACAGAATAAAGGAAATGGTCTCCTAATACACAAAATTCTAGTTTGCTATCAATAGACTAATCAATATCAATCAAAATCAACATCAAGATCAATCAAAGTTGTAAGATCAACTAGTCTAGGACAATGGTATCTTCAACAATTTCTACTTTTAGTTTTTACCTTCAAAATTCAAAAGTGAAAAATTTTGACTTTTAAAAAAATGACAATAATATTACATATAGTCCTATAAGTCATAACTTGAATATTTTCAAATAATTCAAATATTTAATGTTAAGTGACAACCAGATTTTGAGAGCTACTAAATTGACAAGAATGCTAAAAATTTAAGAATTACATATAACTTTAATTACACGTTAAATAAAATGTTATCGACCGAAAGAAATTAAAGGTTAATAAACAAAATATATCTGAAAAAAAGAGATAAGTATATTGAAAATCTTAAAATTTGTCACTAAATTGCAATTGAATCCTAAAACCTACAAAAATGCAATCAAGTTTTAAAATATGTCAAATTGGTACAATCGAGTCATTTCATTAATTCTGTCCAACTTGACTAACATTTTTTGTTATTTCTCTATTCCACATGATGAAGAATTGGGCAAAATGATATTGTTTTGGTTCAAATTTTTTTTATAAAAAAAATTATTTAATTTTTATTAAAAATAAGCTAACTTTTAGGGGAAAAAAATAAGAAAAAACATGTGAGGGCTTGTGGCCCTTGTTGTTGACCCACGATTGTCGGGAAGGCTAGCGAGCATTGTCAAGCCCTAGTTATTGGTCGATCATCTCCTACCATCATCGGGAATCGACGATAATGGGGCAGTGATAGTGAAGGCTATAAGCCCTCCTTTTTTTTTTTTTTTTCATTAAATTGAACTAATTTTTTTAATTTAATTTAAATAAAATTCAGATTAAAAGATCAAATTCGGAGCAAAATGATGTCAATTTAGGCCTTATACTTCATGTTTTAGTCACGTCATTGCCATACAAGAGAGAGAAAATGATAAAAAATAATTACGTCGGCATTTTCAGTTAGTAAATTAAATAAAATTATCGAAATAACTTGCATCGATTTAATAAATTTTAGTACTTGATTACATTTTTTTATAAGTTATTTTTATGATGAGATTTAGGATTTTTAGTATATTTATAAATAAATAAAAAGAAAAAAAAAGAAAAGAAAAATAAAAGAGCTCTTCACCTTCCCCCATTTCTCCTACCGAATCCTTGTACAGCACCGTGCAATTCCCCCCTGCTGTTAAAACGCAACCGAAGAACCTCGTATCGAGCTCAAACCGAGCGAGCGAGAAAGAGAGACAGAGAGAGAGATGGCGAATCAAGGAGCGAAGAAGCGCAAGGAAGAGAACGGGCGCCACATGGCGAGGCTCCGTCACCTCATCATCGCCTGCAACGTACGTCTCCCCTCTCTCCCTCTCCCCCCTCCATCTCAATTCGCTCTTGCCCGAATCGATCGCTCGAGGAATTGGTAAATCTGATGGGACCGGACTGGTTCTTGATTGGGGCATTTCAAGCTCGTTTTTTTTATCCTTCAATCTTTTCGATTGGGCGAGAGGGTTGCGTGAAATATGTATGTTCGGACCTGACGAGCTATGGGCTCGGGTTTACTCTTCGGAACGGGTGCGTCGGCGGTGGAATTTTGTCGTAGATATTTCGTTGGAGCGAGCGCGGGAGGCTTCGAGATGAGAGTTTTCCAGCGAGAATAGGGTCGGTCGGGGTTAATCATTGGGCGGGGAAAGTTGCGGGCTTGGAGCTGATGATTGGCTCGGGTTCCTTTTTGATGCGGATGCATTGTGGGGTGAAATTTTGAAGGAGCTAATTGGAGCCTTTGAAAATGCCAGTTTTTTTTTAAATTTTTTTTATGATGTGAGAAAGAAGCGGGAAATGCGATATTTTTTGGTGAGAACTGTGATGGGGGACTATTTTAGTATTCTCTTGACGCTCCGATGAATTTCTTGGTGGTAGTTTTGGCTGAGGTGTTTTGAAGATTCCATGCTGAGATATTTCTTTAGTTGAGTATAATGAGTTTAGGTGAGTCAGGGAATGGCATCTGTTGCTGCTGGGGTTAGAAATGACACTTCTGATGTTATGCGTGGAAGTTTTGTTTGATGCCCAGTGAAGGGCTTGAAGTGTGGCCGAATTTGATCACTTCTGCTGATTGTGCTGGTTAGGATCTGGTTAGTGGGTTTCCCTCAGTTGCTTTGGTAACTTTACTGATGGTTCATCGAATGAATGTTAAGTTCTCTCTTGAGTTCTTCTCCTTCCTAGTTGTTCGTCTATTAGAATCTTCTTTTGCTAATTGCAACACACAAAAAATGATCCTTCATTTCAGATTCTTGAAGGATTATTAAATGGTCTGTACTTGTAATCATGATGATATCATAGACATGCTAGTAGAAAGCTTTTTGAGACTACTAGATTAGATTCTACTTGGAGTTTCATGACATGATCTCTATTGTAATGTGTGCTTTCTTTTGGTAAATGTTGATGTTCTATTGGTAAATCTGAAAGCTGTGAGGTCAAGTACGTGGTTGAAGATGAGATGGAGATATATTCAAAATGGTACTTGGAAATTGCTGAGATTTGCGATGGCAAAGACATTTTGAAGGTTTACATGTATCCTGCATCTAATAGTTGTACGGATTTTGGCAAGCTTTCAGTTTGTGAAAGAACCTTTAGTGTTATGTCTACAAGCTCTGGACTTCTTGCAATTGGTTGTGATTATATCTTCTTAAGACTTTCCTATGCAATCTCTCTACTGCATGAGATGAGGAGGAGAATTGGGACCAGGACCATTGGGCTTCCTATTGTAATATTAGACGGGATACGGAAAAACTCAGGAAGAAGAAGAAATAGAAGCAAACCCATATGGACAAGGGTTTCTTGAGGGGATGGAGTCGGTGGGTGGCCTACTTTTATTGGTTGTGCTAGTTCTTTTAGTTAGAATCTGGTTAGTCCATTGTGTCAGTTTTTGGTTTAAGTATGACTTTGGTCCCTCTACTTGAACCATTTTCACAATTTATGTATTTATTTTTATTTTTTAAATTCTCCAAAAAATTTAACCTTCGACTTATAAAAATCAGCGATGTTCACTTGTCTTACAAGAGTCCTAGCAAATTTGACCATGTTTAAATGAAATTCGCCAATTGTGAAGGATTTATGATCCATATAGACAAACGATGGGCCTTGTGAAAGTTTCTGTTTGACCATATCAGCAAAGTTTCCCAAGAAACTGAGTCAGAGAGACCAAATTAACTACATTGCAAGTTCAGGGGGATAAAGGAACTTTGAGAGACCAAACTTGTACTTAACCTTGCTACCTTAGTGTCTATTTTCTCCTGTGGTTGCAGAGATAAAAATCGCTTTGCACCAAGATTTAGGTATATATGACATTTCTGCATTCTGTCTCAAGTTCTTGATACTCCTTCGAGTCCTTCCTCCAACCGGTTCTCCCTTAAACTCTGCTTGCTTGATTGCAACACATAAACCAATAACATCAGTTAAAATACAAGGAGGTGTTAACCGTGTGAGCAGTGGTGGAGATATTGAACTGTGTCGATCCTTGTTGAGCATATGCTGGTACCTTTTCGAATGCATTCATGTAAAATGAAATTTAGTATGGAACAAGTACTAAGACCCAACTTATGTGACTGAATGGTGTGCCTCTCTCAGAGCAAAAGATCATCTTGAGAAGGCTGCCTTTTACTGATACTATTACTTGAACTTGTAATTGTTGCTGCCATCTAATTTATAACAACTTTTAGTCGTTTCTAACTGCCAACTTTTTATAGATGATGATTAAGATTACCCAGTTGGCACCCTGATAGAAACGTCAGTTGATTCTGTTAGCTGCAGTACAATGATAATAAATTCTTGTTTCATATAGATATCTCAATTAATGACATGCAATCTGTATGCTACTTCAACTTAATTCATGATATTTTTCCCTCTGAATCGGTGACCAGTTCTTGATCACAAGTTCTTCTGTAGAATTAGTTACTGCTTGCTTGGCAGCTGGCTTTTTGACTTGTGTTGATATATATATTTTTTTCCCGCAACAATGCAGGTTATATACATTTTAGTGAGAATGCTTATCTTTCACTCCTCTTTCACCTGGAAACATTGGGTTGGGCTGCTAGTCACATCTGCATCATATGCAGTTCCATACCTGCAACTTGCTAAAATGGCCCAGCCTACTTATGCTGCTGATGGAGAGCTTCTAGACGGTGGATTCGACATGAGTACAGGTGGAGTCTGTGGGTAAGCTCTCTCTCTCTCTCTCTCTCTCTCACACACACACACACACACATGCATGTGCGCCCTTACCTAGCTGCACATGCAGACAGAACATAATGATTACTTCCTTATGTTATGGTCTATTTCAATGTCATGTTGTCATTTCTTTCTTTTTTCCCTTTATTGGTGCACATGGTAATGATCTTTAATATAAAGCTCGATCATTGCACCATAGCTGCATTCCTTCTCAGGGGAGACTTTAAGAAAGATCTCATGTAGTTTTGTAGGGAATTTTCAGATATGCTATATGAAAAGTTGGACTGCTGAATTATAACTTTTCTACAGCATCTTGCAATATGTTGGAAGACTGTTCAACAAAGAAATAAATATTTAACACAAAACATTCCTTAGTTTTCATACCTTTCCCATCGCCAAGATTAGCTAAATTCTAAGATACATGTCACTTCTCCAGAAATGAAAAGATATTTATGTAAATGTTAAAATCTGTTTTGTGTGTTTGAGAATAGTGATATTCCAGGTTCCTAATTAGGCAAGACTCACTGATTCTTTACTTAGGAATGTGTATAACACTTTAATCACATAATTGCCTGAAGGATATTCAAAGGCATGCCTCATTATTCTTTCCAGAGAATGGAAATGAAAAACAATTGTGCTAGTCAAAGGTGTATTTCATGTACTTGGGCTTTACTCAGCTGAAGCGAGCTTCCTTTTTTATAGAAAATAATAATTAATCATGTTATGCCCTACTGTGCAAAATTAGCAAATCTTATTGTGCCAATGAATCTTATTACCGGATCTGGGGTAACTAGATGGAGGTGGTATGTACTTGGGTATTCCTTTTTCACAAATCTTGAGTAATGCTTGGTGGATATTGATCAAACAGATGAGTATATGAGTGTTCATCGGCATTTAATTAAATTATCGAAGAGGGCACCTTTATAGGTCTCCCCATGCAATTGTTATATCAGCAGGATAGAAGCCAACGTTCATTTCCAAGACCTTTAATTATGTAGAGGAATCTTTATTTGGACAAATTTCTTGAGAATTCTCTTTGTTAATTGTCCTGTCCAGTAAGAAGTCTTGGTGAAGTCTTTCATTGATGGACCAATGGTAATGCAAGCTTGGCATGGTATTGTCACAAATGCACTTTTTGCTTCAAGTTTTAGAATGTACTATTTCTGCTCCTTAAAATAGTTGCTATACAACATGTCATTTTTTACTCATCAGGATGCATTACCCTGAGGTTTATAAGAGGTTTAATATGATTGTTTTGTAGTGAATTTATGCAATTGTCAATGAAGTTTCAGAAGTTAGATGGCCATGCTACTTCTGGGTTCTTTCGTTTATTTAACAATCTTATATTGTTGAGCATAAATTTTGCCAACTGCATTGTTCTTCAATGATATCAATTTGATAAAAATGATGCAGTTTTCTTTGCTAATTCTTGCTCTGCAGATATCTGCATGACGTGATCTTCATTACAAGTTTTGTGCAAGTGGCATCCATCATTTCAGGGAAATTCTGGTACACATATTTGGTGGTATGATTCGTTCTTTTGTTATACATACCAAATGGATTTGGTGGCAAAATCTTTTGTGGAGGAATCTGGTAACTCTTTGTGCTAGCTCATTAGATAGTCTTAGACTCTTAGTTGCCTCTAGTTCCTCCTTTAGTTTATATATTTGTCTCCACCAGTCTATGTGACCATTTTCACAGGTTTCTTCATGCATGCGTTTTTAACTTCTTGTTTATTTTGGACAGAGTGTTGCCATAAAGTAGAGAAGGCAACGCTTGATCTTTGTGGGGTCTAAGTGTAGCTTATTTAGTCGAACTGCATTCCTCTAAATTCAGGGATGCTGTAAACAAACTTGTTCTTACGAGACGCTAATGATTAATTAGTCAGCTAAGAGGTTTACAGGGGATGCTGGAGTCAAAGCTATATTGACCAAGCATCTTGTTGACATAGAAGTTGAATAAAGAGGTTTTCTTGCGTAGATGTCATGGATCCACAGTGGTGAAACTCTAACTACTTCATGCCTCCCATTCCTTCAGACCTCAACCCAATTTTCAGTGACATTATGCATGATAATATATGTGTAGGGTGAATAACGATGGGCACAAAAGGAAACAAAACTCGCAGGTGCTGATGTTATGACAAGTGGAGCAGTGGGCCTTGACAAAATAGGCTGAGAATGAGTGTTCATCCAATTTTTGCTCGAAGCATTGAATAAAGCAGTGCATTTAATCTAATGGCAGTGTCCACTTGCTATGTAAACTGCACTAGTCCTGCCAACTTGTAACGTGAATGAACTCTGAAATACATGGATGAGTATTAGAGCTAGGGCAGATACGTCTGTTTTACACTTAAGTGGCTCATTTCGTAAGTCGATACTTGTAGTCCTTTTAGCGAAAGTCTCAGGAACTTTTGTATAATTTCTGTTGATATTTCTGTGTGTTCTGGTAAGGATAGAAAGAAAAAAACCCTCACAACTAAGACTGCTACATAACATTGTCCTTATGCAGATTCCTGCATTTGGAGCATATAAATCTTTTGGCTTTGTTAAGGGATTTCTGCCGACAGGTTCTGAGGTGTGTCCATTTTTGCTTTAGCTTCAGCCATATCTCCATTGAATGGTTTATGGATTCATTCATAACATGCGTTTGCATGATATAGGATGCCTTGGAAGATGATAAAACTCGCAAGAAGAGAGAGAAGATGGAGAAAAGAGCTTCAAGAAGCAAGTTTGTCAAGACAAGAGCTAGATAGATCTAGTAATCGATTTGGCAGATTCAGTGGATTAAAAATTAGCAGTTGGACTGTAGTTTTGAAGTCACTGAACCTTTTTCCATTTGTTGGATTAGCAACATAATTGTTCATCCAGAGCGAAATCGAATTCGGTACTCTCTCTCTCTCTCTCTCTCTCTCTCTCTCTCACATATACTATGGATGATACAATTTTTGACATCTGTCCTTCATGTTATCATGGTGCTAATTCAAAATGAGAAATACTCCGGTGGCCTACTCTTTTAAATTTTGATTCATTCTGCTTCTGGCATTGCTTTAATATGTATCCCTAGTTTTTCATATGGACATCAAACTGATTGAATGACTCTATGTCTTGAATTTCGTCAAACCATAAAGTTTTTCCTTAAGCTTTGGTAAAGATGATTGTAATGTTCTTCATACGACAATAATATTGTATTTGTAGTAACCTAATTGTTGCGGTTGTCGCTCTTTTGGTGTTATTTTGACATATGTTTTGGTTGTGCATTTTCCTTTCCTAGTAGAAGGATTACGTGCTTTACGGGATAACGTCCACCATTTCATATTGCATTCCATGTTTCTTTCTTTTCCCTCTCTTTTCCCTTTCGATTGGAAAAGATGTTGGTTATTATTAGGACTATGTTAATGAGTGGTTCGGGAGCACATGTGAAGCATTAATTTAAAGTGATTCACTTTCCAAAAGCGATCACACATAATATGAGAGTCAATGCATGAATAGCTATAAAATTTCTTTAATTATTGTCTTGGGGGAGTTCTTTTGAGAAAACCCTTGTTAATATTAGCATAGGAAGTTTCGGAATCTGATTAAAAATGGCCTTCATTGCAAAAAATTAGAGAATAGACAGATTGAAGTCGATATATAACATTAGTAAGTAGATTTGTCCACTAGTTCAGATCGATCACAACCGTTGCTCATATATCAAAAGTTGACGCTATTCTTGTCAATACAAAAAGGACCCTCTTTATGTCCAACTTTAATGCTTAGTTCCATGTTTTCTGGTTGAGACCAATATTGACGACTTAAAATTAAGGTCAAGTCTGTCAATTCATGTGTGGAGTTGGATCTGACGATGGAATTGGGAGAGGCATAGATGATGGCGGCAAGTGTGTAGGAGTCCATAAGACGCAACAGATGCCTAGTGTGGCGAAAAATGACGGTGGAAAGTGGTGCGATGTGCTAGATATATGACTACTATGCATTTCTTTATGAATTCAGGTCCTCAAGTGCAGAGATCCGACTGCCTGAAAATTTATACAACAACCTAACTTACATTAGTTTTCACATAACTGATAAAAATATGAATGGGTGACCTCCAGCACTTAAAAATGGAAATAGATCGGAGCTCCAATTTGACTACCCGAAGTAGTGTAGTGTTGAGTTTGATGGGAGTGTTGTACCGAAAGTGAACATGAATCTTTTTGCACAATATTTCTTCTCCCTCCTGGCTTGCTACGATTCCATCGTTGTGATTGAGGGCTTTAGCTCTTGTTCCCCGCGGCTGGTTGGGATTACCCCACGCACACCACATACGGTGCATCCGAAGTTGTTGGACGTCAATACTCCAACCCCATGACTCATTCCTCGTCATCTACGCCACGTCCACATAAAAGAACTTGTTCCTGTGGTCTCTCTCTCTCTCTCTCTCCATACACACCTCCCTCCTTACTCTCATCTTCCTCGAGTGCTTTTCTTCCCAGCAACCTCCCATTCGATAAACCATGCTGCTCACTGCACTTTTGCTGGCCCTTATCTTCATCGCTACCCTTGGAAACATACTCTTCCACGTGCCCCTAAAGAAGCTCCCTGTGCTACTCAAGTCTCTCTTCGCTGTGGTGACGGCCCAAGAGCAGGAGCAGCTGCAGAAGAGGAAGGAGCAGCCGACTATGAGTGCCAAGAGGAGGGAGGAGCTGAAGAGTGTGTTCACGATGTTCGACAGGAACCACGATGGGCTCATCACGAGAGAGGAGCTGGGGGAGTCTCTGAGAGGCCTTGGGATCTCCGTGTCGGATGCGGACTTGGAGGAGGCAGTGATCAGTTCCGACACTGATGGCGATGGCCATCTCGACCTTGATGAGTTCTGCGGCCTCCTGGAGTCCATATCCACGGCCAATGCGGATGAGAGGGAGGCCAGGAGGGTGGACGGTGATTTCTGTGAAGGTGACGGTTGGGAGGTGGAGCTGAAGGAGGCATTCGACGTGTTTGACAGGGACCGGGATGGGGTTATAACGGTGGAGGAGTTAGGGCTGGTCTTGTCATCGTTGGGAATGAGCCAAGGGAAGAGGAGGGAGGAGTGCCAGGAGATGATAAGGAAGGTGGACGCGGATGGAGATGGGATGGTCAATTTTGACGAGTTCAAGAGGATGATGAAGGGGGGTCAAACGCTTCTTGTCTCTGCTTATTGAGGCGTTGCTGGCTGTCATCTATTTCTCTATTATAGTCGCAAGTGTCGTGCGAAAGATTGTGTACAGGCAACGGATATAACCAGGAAGATCAATCACTTACACTTTTAATGGAGTCCCTGCCAGGATCATATGTCCAAAAGGGCCCCAACAAGATGGTAAGATTTAGATTCGTATTAGGACGACGATGATACTATTTCTCTGAAAACTCGGTTAAGTGACCAGCCATGGAGTTCACCGTTCACCTATTGAGTATAGATTTCAGGAAATTTTTTCACATGCATTTACCACGTCGAGTAGAGTTCCCCAGGTGTTTCTCTTTAGGGATCCGAATGCCACGGTGCAGACCGGAAATCCGGAGTGGAGGTAATTGATTCATAGATCTTTACTATAAGAATCTCTTGTTTGTAAGGAAAAAAGGTAGAAAAGTCCTTATCCTATTGTACTAGTGCCAATTTAGTTATAAACCTTATAATGGTGTGAATTTACTCTTAAACCTTTTGACCCAATGTCAATTTGGTCTTTCCGACTAAATTTAGCCGAATATTGCTTATGTGGACACCGGCCAGCCTATGGGCGGGTAAATTGTCCAAAAAGTCCTAAACTTTTCAATTTTGCTAATTTAGTCTTAAATCTTTCTACTTTTTGCTAATTGAGTTAATTTGGCCAATTTTTGGCAGAATTCACTAACATGGGCACTGGCCGTCCTACGCAACACGATTGGTGCTTTGAAGTAGACAAAATTTATTATTTAAAAATTTTTTTACTTTTAATTTCTTTTTTTCTTTGCTTTTTTTTTTTTTCCTCTCCACCGATTGCCAGCCTTTGGGGATCGGCTAGAGGCTACAATCGGCGAGGGTGACCCTTGCCGGCCTCAGGCAAGGGTTGGCCTCACCGGCCACCTCACTGGAACCTAGCAAGTGGCGATCTCGCCAACCTCGGGCGAGGCTCTTCTCACCAAATTTAGCGAGCTCGAGCCTAACCAAAGGCCACTAAGGGTCGGCCTCTAGTGACGTTGCCCTTATCGAGATTTGATGAGGGATGACCTTGCGGGCCATGGACAAGGCTTGTGGTCGGTGAGGTTGCTAGAAGCTGGCAAGGGTCACCCTTGCCGAAGGCTAGTGAAGGTGACCCCTCGCCCTCACTTGAAGCAAGCGAGGGGCAACCTTACCGACTGGTGAGGTCACCCCCTGCCAGTCTCCTAGTTGTAGCCTCTAGCCTTTTGCCAGAGGCTAAGCAACCAGTAGAGGAAAAAGAGTGCCAAAAAGAAAATGAAAAGTAATAAAGAAATATTAAAAAAAAATTAAAATTAAAATTTTGGAAAAAAATATTTAAAAAATAATAAATTTAGTCCACGTCGGCATCGACGTCCACGTCAATAATTTCGATCAAAATTGGTTAGATTGACTGAATTAGTAAAAAGTAAAAAGATTTAGGACTTAAATGGCAAAAGTGTAATAGATTTATGACTTTTTGGATAATTTCTACTTTAGTTGTTTAGACAATTTTTAATAATATTTAATATTTTGATTTTTTATTACTTTTTTTTTCTTCTTTCTTCTTCCTTTTGCCAGTGATTACCATAAATGATAGCCAGCCAATGGCCATGGCCAAGCAGGCTTGCCTAGCCTAGGTGAGGATTGTTGTTGCCCTCCATAGGTGAGGCTCAATTGGGCAAGTATGAGCCCTGATGAGGGCTCCCCTGGCTAGATATAGCGAGACCCGGTAAGCATTGCTTAAAAAATGAGTGACTATGAGTCTCTACGGCTTGGTTATGGGGAGCCTACTTTGGCTTGGGTTCATGTTGGTGGCAAAGAGGTCCTACTCCACCACAAGCTTCACATCCTGAGCACTTCACTCAGCTGTTGACGATCATCCTCCAAAAAGAGGGGATATGCTCGACAAAAAAAAGGCTCCATTATTCAAAATCTCCCCCACAACCGAATTATTTTTTCTATTCTCTCTTTTCTGTTTTCTATTTTTTAGAACATTTTTGTTAAAGATAAGTTTGGTCCTAAATGTTATTGTTACCTAAATGCAATGTTTATGAAATGCTTAATATAATTTTGACATTTTAATATGATGAACATGTAAGTAAAATAGTCAAAATTTAGGTGTCAACAAAAGTAGAAAAAAATAATATTTCATATAGTCTACATTAGAAAATTAGTCTATGGTTTTTTTTATTTGACTTTGGATTGCATCCATACATTTAAAATATGCCTTCTTGCACATAGAATTTAGATTGTATCTTCATGTAGTAACTGTTGGAAAAACATTCCCAAGTATTCCTTTGATGATTTTCAAAATATCCTTAATATAATATTTACTATGGTATTTGCATATGTTCAAGATAACTATCACAGACTACGTGATAATCATAGTGTGATCCATTGGGTGATGATCACAATGTGTCCTGATACGTCTTTTTTTTTTTCCAAAACAGCAAAAACAGACCTAAAGATCAACCTACGCCAATAATAGATGCTACTGATATTAGGTCAATGGTGATGTTTCCACATCAAAGTGCTCACGGGCTTATTAATATTGCCGCTGTCGAGTGGATGTGCATAGCAAAAGAAATCAAAAGTCAATAGAAAATGGAAAATATAGGTTATCTGACAGACTTGTCAAAAGCTGTGGCAATAGGATAGCAGCATAAGCTATTCTTGGATAGTATGCAAATGTTCAAGAAAAAGGGTTATATATATATTTTAGTCGGTCCTACTCTATTCCTACTCTAACTCTCACTCTCAGCCTTTGGCCCTGCATTCTTGCAGGGCGTGGGAGTCGAAACCCATTCCTGAAACTTTTTTGACAGCAACATCAACGGCAAACTCTAATGGCTCCTTGCTACTCTAAAGCATCTCCAATGGAAAGATTAAAGATAGATATTAAAGAGAAGATCTTTGAAACCACATGTTAGAGACGTGCATATACAAAAGACTAAATATGCTTGAAGCTTTGTTCTTAGCAAAAAGATCTTATTTGTTTGTTACCTTGAGCATTGTACTCTTGCCGCCATTATAATCATATAAAAGATCAAGTGTACCAATTGATAGTAGTACCTAATTTTCTCATAATGGATCTATCATATGAAAGGATTGGAGTGTGTTGTGTGTAACTTCTTCGGCAAATTATTAGTGTAATTCATCTCAACTTGTGGCTATTAGTGAGGAGAGTGGACATAGGCTTCGAGAAAAGTCGAACCATTATACATCATTGTTTGCTGCTGATTTTCTCTCTCTTTAATTACACAAGTACATAATTTGCACACAAGCTTTGAAATATCAGCTTAACTTGGTCTTTACTTAGCATCTGCTAATTTTCGTGAAAGTTCAACAAAGGTTTCAAAACAACTTATTCATCCCATTCTAGATTGTATTGTTAGCCTTAACGGTGTCGCGACCAAATTTTCGCGAGTGCACCACCTAGGATTTGGCTAATGGATTACTAAGCCTAGACTTAGCTCGGGCTCTCCCAAGCCCATATCAATTCGCGACTTAAGTTCAAATTTCTTAACATGCAAATGGATTTTATCTCGGAGTCGCCACTAATCAGTTTTTGGTAGGTTGATTAAACACCTAAGTAAAATAATGGGAGGATTATTTTACTCCTACGAACTAAAGACTTTGGGTACGAGGACTTGGTTACACTAGACTTCTCTAATGCCCTTTCGGTACCATTTCTTTTTATTTTCAAAAATGTTTTTGTAGGCAACTTGGATTGATTTTAAATCTATTTCCCTAACATGTGAGATGATCATACATGTGCGCAAACCACCAATTTAATATCCAGGAAAAGCAATGAATAAATTGCAGAACTTACCTCATAGCAACGAAAGCATCTGCGTTGTTAAATCAAAATTCACATCATCAACCCTAGATATAATTTCTAATTAATACGCAATTTCTTTTTGTTTTCATTTAATTAATGAGAATCATGTTTTATACAATGCAACATGACCTAATTCTAATGACATGCAATTTCTAATTAAATGGACCTAGCAACAATCACTAAATGACATGCATTTCATGAATCTAATTATATATGACATGTAATGACATTTTTTGTGTTTTCTTAATAAATGTGCAATCTATGGAATTAACTTATCTTAAGGCATTATGACATGCATTTCATGAATCTAATTCTATATGACATGTAATGACATTTTTTGTGTTTTCTTAATAAATGTGCAATCTATGGAATTAACTTATCTTAAGGCATTTTTTGTATTTTTTATAAAATTTGAAATTTAAAAAATGTGAAAATTATTTTTACCAAAAAAAAAATGTGAAAATTATCTAGCTAAATTAAGATTCCATCCAACTTATATCAAGGATTAGGTCAAGCTAAACCCTGATTTAAACCAAAATATTATCTTAACTTAGCAATCTCTAACCTAAGATGCAGTCTATCTAAATCAATCTAAACTTAAAGTGAAATATGCAATTTTATTCTAATGTGCAATGATGTACAAAGGATGCCCTAATTTTACATGACATATGTGTGATGATTTTTTTTTAATATATAATTTCGAAATAAAAATGCCAAATAATTAAACATACAATTTAAGCTAGTGAAACAAAAATCTAACATCCTAAATTTATGTTTTTTTATTTTTTTTTATTTCGACAATTCATGATAAATAAAATGCTTAATCTAAATATGCAAATAACCCTAAAGCATGCAATATTCTAACTCAAACATATTTTGAGATAAATAAAGCAATCAGGGGTAATATTTTGCTGATAAAATCGATAAATTGATCTTAAGCCTTAAAGATCAAAATATTAATTTTATTCCCGCTTGATTAATTATTTCATCTAAAGCCTTATAGATGAAATAAAAAAAACCCATGCGCGGTTGCGAATCGGGTGGTATGTCAGAATTTCCAATTATGCATAGGGAAATATTTCAAATCATTAAACAAGAAATAAAATAAAATAAAATAAGATAAAATTGCCTATAAAATAAAGCAAATATATATAATTTGATTTTTTTTTTTTTTTAAGTCTTAGCCGTCAGTTCGGAGCTCTGGCGAGGGTTTCCGGCAAAGAAACGGCGAGCAGTGCGTCCAGCGCAGGCAGCAAAGGGGCAGTGTTCGGGCATTCGAGCTCCGACAAGAGGGAGTCGACAGGCAGGCCAAGGCGAGCAGCGGCGGCATGGGCACGAGGCTTGCTATCGAGCACCAGGGAGAGGCGAGCAGCGACGGTGTGGGCTCCGACGTCAGGTTGCGACAGGGAGAGCGGCACGGCAGCAGCTAAGCGTCGGGCAGAGGCGAGCAGGGGCGCCGGGACTTCTGGTGCTGCAGATCGGCGACGGCAGAGGCGGAGCAAGGGCGTTCGAGTCGTGGTTGCTGCGGGGGATCTCAGATCTACCGGCGTCGGGTCATAGCTACAACAAGGGATCTCAAAGCTACCGGCGTTGAGTCACGGTTAGAGCGGGGAACGTCAAGCGCTGGGTCGTAGGGGATCTCAATCGGCAAGGGCCAAGGCATGGTCAGAGGGGGTGACCTACTGCGATGGCAACGACGGCGAGGCAAACAGGTTGCGACCGGCTTGGGATCTGCCGGTGTCAGGGAGTGACGGTTCAGAGATGGCGAGCGATGGGCTTCAACGATGATGGCATCGGAGAAGGGAAGCGAGCAGATCTCAGTCGGCGAGCAGAGCGTCGAGAAACGGCGAGACCGACGGAGTGGCAGTGGGGCAGGCACGGTCGAGGGCTGCTAGCACAATGGCGCTGGAGAAGTGGCGACCGGCAGCGAGGCGTTGGAAGGCGAGCAACGGCACCAGTAGCTCAGGGAAAATGAATAGTAGCTAGGGTTACTTTTTTTTTTTTTTTTTTTTTTTTTGAGAAAGTGATTTTCTCTTTTACCTAGGCGGACGAAGACCCTCTTTCTTGCACAAATTTTCCTCTCAATTCTTTCAACTTTCCCTCCCCCTCATCTCCGTACACGCATCACATTTTATAGGAAAACAATTAAATCTTTGTGGCATATTTTGTTTCCAATTTTGCTTGTGCATAATACCCTTGAATATATCGTTGCACCTCGCGTAATATTCCCTTTTGTATTTTTCAAATATTCCATCCGAAAATTTCATTTCTGCCCAAGAATATACCCCTCGGTGTATATTACCCAAATATGTGAAACATCCTACCTGAATATGCTCGTCGTCGGTCCAATAAAATAAAATAAAATAAGACAAAATAACATAAATTTTTCTAAACTATATGTCATGTGATTTTTATTTTTTGGGGTAAAAATTAACCCATTTTTTAATGCAAAAATTTAGGTGTCAACAAACGGTAACTTGGGTCATACATTATAATTTAGTTAGTGCATGCTTAGGAATCAATACATATTCTTTTGTTTTGTGGACTTTTAGGGTTGTTTGATTTTTGTTAATTAATAAAAGGAAAATAACAAATTGAAGTAGATTATATCATGTAAATTGTATAAGTCAGGAATATCAATTTTTTAAAACTTCATATTGCGTGATATTTAGTGAGTCACTTGTCATCTAGGATTAAAATTCATTAACATCTCATGCATTTTTTTTTAAATTAATTTCATAATGTGTAACATAGAACTCATCATGCATATCATATGATCACATCGTTCATGTCACCTAGCCTTTTAGTTAGCATGGTTTAATTAGTCATCCTTGCATTTTTCTTAAATTAAGCACGTTAATTAATTTATTTTTTTATTGGTCCTCCTCTGCATCTATCCCATTCTCACTCTCAGACTTTTTTCCCTACCTCCTTACCGAGTATGGGAGTCGAAACCCACACATAAAACTAAAGTACCCCCACCCCAACCCCCTGAGAAGGTGGGGATTCGAATCCCCCTCCCCCTTTCCCATGTGGCAAGGGTGATGAATAGTGATTTATTTTGCTTTGCTTAGCACATCCACATTCTTAAAATCTTATGCAATCCATTTACTACTTAGATTATTGGTGTTACTTAATAAAATGTTCATCGGCATCATCATCCCTCACATATTAGTGGCATAAGATAAAAATTGATAAAGATTGCATGCAAAACATTTTCAAAATAAAGAGAAAAGATACTGAAAAGGTTTTAGATTAATGTAACATAATCAAGTCTCTAAATCCATAAATCTCTGGTTCATAAAAGTAAAATATACTTCTGAATTTTGTTTAGATGTCTAATCAACCCATAACTGATTAGTAACGATTCCAAAAAGTAAGATAAGTTGCATATTTAAATGTATCAAGTTGTGCTTGGTAGAGCTTGCAAGAGCCTATGCTAAGCATTACGCAGTAATTCATTAGCTTTCCATAGGTAGTTCAGCTCCAGGAAAGTTGTGATATCTTAAATTGTTGATGTGGTGATTCAGTATTGCTGGTTGTCCTATTGATTTCCAATGAAAATTTGCGGAAAAGACTACACTTAATTTTGCACAAAATCTTTGTGACTAAAGTGCTAAAAAAAAAGTAGGACTAGATTGACAATCATATAATAGATTTAGGACTGACTAGATAATTTTTTTAATTGAAGCATGTGGTCCTCTTGGGTTAATTAGGTATGAAGGTATTCCTTCCTTCTCTATAACCCAATTTCTACTTTCTTATGAACCAAATATCTGAAACAGATCGGTTTAACTTCAACATCCTGCGAACACAAATAGAAGCGAATGGGTATAGGTTAAAATAGTTACAAGTAAGCAATCTCTCTGAGTTTGATTGAAATGAGCTTGCTTAGCAGTTAATTTACCAAGGATCCAAGTTTCACCTTGTGACTCAAGTTAAACCCTAATTTGGAGCTCCTTCAAGCTTCCAGAGGCCGAGTCCAAAGTCATAAATACTTTCTTCAACTGCATTCTCAAGAAGCTGGAATGCATCATAACAATGTAAAGATCTTATTAACAAACATGGGAGTTATCATTTCTGACTAATGAGTATCAGATCATTATCTAGGGAATGAATCCAATAAAAATCTAAGCAAACATCAAATTTGGAGCAAATATAATTACCTTCACAAAAGTGGATATGAGCATAGCATAGAGTTAAGAATAATCCAAATATTAGATCTAAGGAATTTCTGTATATTTCGGTAATAACATAATGAAAAATATATCAGTCTATTTATAAGATTTTTAGATAACATATTAGTCAAAACATACATAATCAGACGGAGATATAATCGAAACCTTGAGAAATATGAATAAATCATTTCTAATATAGGAAAATATCATAATTATCTCTAACATCCTCTCGAACTTAAATGTGTATAGAAGTCAGCTTGAGTTTAGATTAAAAAAAAAAAAATCTGAAAAATGCTTAGTCGATTGCCGAAACAGTTCGGTTTGTTGAAGAGAGAACCACCTACCGTTGACACAGCTGCTCACGTGGCTGTTATGGGTTGTTGTAGTTGTTGTGCAAGCTACATGGTCAGAGATTATCGTCGCAACAGGAGGCCGCCGTCGAGGCAAGAGGAGGCTGTTGTCGCAACAGGCTGCTATGGATGTTGTGCAGGCTATGTGACAACAAAATAGGCTGACTTAGGAGCTGATGTCACAGTCGGACGATAAGAACAATACCGAAATCGATGTTGATTGGAGGATATTACGACTTACTGAGAAAAAAAATCATAAGAGGCAAGATCAAGTGTGCCGTCGTGCACTCAGAAGTGCAACGTGTGCACATTAGGATCGTGTAGCTCTTATACCAAGTTGAGAATAATGCAGAAGATAGATTTAAAGAATTTTTGTATATTTCGATAATAACTTAGTGAAGAATACACCAATTGTATTTAATTTCTTATAACTATTTGTTGTTGTTTCAATTTTCTCACATTTTCAAGTGACATGGATGGCTCAAAAACACTATAATAGATATTGCATATCCAATCTTTTTCCGTGGTCATCCATGGACGGTTCTAGTCGGATTGGATATGTTCGCGATAGACAAAGTAAGAAAATAATGTAAATATCACAGCATTGTCTCATCGAATATTCGACAGATCGATGCATTTGGACAAATATCATATGCTTTACATGATGAGCTTTGGAGAAAAAGAGTCATGGTTGCTGGAAAATCAGTGATTCTCAGAATCGTCACTAACTATTGAGATTGTCGTTTGGTTCTTATCCTTCCAAATCCCTCCCCACTCCCCGAGTGTCAAGTCTAGGTAAAAACCAATCCACTGCGACAAGTGATTGCGACCTGATATTAATGTTATCTAGCTAGCTTTATTAACCAATAATTAACTATTATCAAGGGTTTACGTTGCTTAAGGAATAAGCAAAGCTGAAGTCTTGAGCGATCCTCTAAAATGTTGTGTGAACATAAGACGTGACTCATCACATTTATTTTTCCCAAAAGAAAATTATATTCATTACTCAAAAAGATATATAAGAAGTACATATTCTTCATAACAAAGCAAATCGAAACAGAGCAAGAATACTAAAAGGCAAAGCCAAATTCAAAAACCAAGGAGAATTAACAAAGCACCGGTAAAGATAAGAACGAGTGGTTCTGTCAAGCAAAACAATCGATGGCTAATCACTAGATCCCATGTTTTTGTCAATAATGAGCACATGCCAGAAATTTTTTTTCCAAAACTATGATGTTGCCAATTGGTAGTACGCGCCTAGGTTTGATACGTATGGAAAAAATCAAGATAGGTTGAACAAACAATATCTAACAGGTGGAGGAACAAAACTTCGCGATTCAATGAGACACCAAAGCTTCTATAATCATCATTGAAGCTAGAGACAGAGAATCTATACACAAACAGGGTAGAGGGGTATTGATCCCCAAAAGTATATTTAGTAAACTTCTAGATCTACATTGAGAGAGAATAGAACCTAGAACTCGATCAAGAGTGTTCAAACTCTCAAATTGAAAACTAGATTGGGAGAAAATAGCTCCCACATCTAAAACGTGAGAGAGGAAAAGGGAAGAAAAGAACAATAAAAAGCAAACAAAATCAATAAAAGAGGGAGGGGAGGGTGAGACTAGCCCAAACCCTCTCCCATTGCTGAAGGTTGAAGAAGATGATATACAGAAAAGAGAGAGAGGGAGAGAGAAAAGACTTTTCGGCTCCCAAAAGCAGTAGAATTATTTTACTTATTGCATGTTCACTTGCAATAGATGCTACTTAGGCTTTGTTTGGGACTAGCGGGGCACTTTAATCATATGAAGTAATTATTTTCCTACGTGGAATGAGAGTATTAGGCAATTTGTGCATAATCAGCACAGGGCAAGATCTTCTAGAGACTAAGAGCCTAGCAAGCTTTCGGAGGTCTACCGATAACTTGCATGGAGTTCTAATTTGTAATATGCAATTTTCACTTACCAATAATAGAGACAGGTTGGGTAAAGTCGGGTTTCTATAATTTTACATGAATCTCCACCAAGAAATGGACATATGGTCATCATACAAAAATTAGAAGATCACTCCCAAATGCACCCTAATCAATGAAGATCTTGAGTTGCTGTTCGTGAATTTTCAAAGTGGCTTCTCAAGGCCACTCCCAAACGCACCCTTAATCTTTTGCAATAAAGGTGAAAGGGTTGCTATCTTCACAATGCATATGTTGAGGTCGCCCACAAGCCACCACATGGTGGCGGGTCACCACATTCGAACTAATTAAAAGTAGTCAAGTTCGTCTCATGGCATATGCAGAACGTGGTGTGTTAGAATAAGAGCTTGGATTCAGTCAGCTGGTCATGACTACTACAGTTTCATGCTATCAATATCGTCTCGTCATGTAATTCACAGTCATGCAGTCTGGCCTACTAGATCTCGGGCAAGTTAATGTGCATGAAACGTGTGTGTATTTATCTTCTGAGTGTTGTAAACTTCAATATAAGTGGTTCGCTCTTTATGTTATTAACTTCTTCTCTCGCATAATTGTAGGTGTTTCATAGCATTGACATGGGCACACGCCGGTCGTTGATAATAACTTTCATCTCATCCTCATGTGATTAAATGCTCACGGCACGGTTGGCCAAATATGTCTAAAAGCAGTCTATTCAAATATATACTCTCCTCACTTTTCTCTTTCTGTTTACACCAAAAACTTAGCTAAGTCCTCGGCGTAATACTGATTCAAATAAACATGTAACCTGTACAAGGTGTGACCATTGGTGAGACACCGACACGTAAGCCTTTATCAATGGCTATACCGATCGCAAGAACTCCTGTCGATGGCTATGCTTATCAATGACCATGATCATTTATTGACATAGATAGTGGTTGGTTGCCGATTAGCAAAATTGGCTGAGGAAGATAGTGATTGAAAGGTGTAGATAAACAGTCAAATGATTAATCACTCAAAATTTAACCGTTCGACGAGTAGAAGTGGAAGATCATGATGCGATTTTAAAGAAAAACTACCCATGGATGGAAAATCGTGGTAACGTTTAGATATGGAGCTGGAAATTTCGGAGATGTGAAAACATAGCCAGATCCACTGGAGATCTGATTACGGATAGTTATGTTGCGAGTACTGTAAATACCAGTGTTTGTGTACTATAAGCCTCCCCTTCCCCATATATTTAAACAAACAAATCTTGTTATCTTTCAATTATATTTCAATTCCTATATCATAGTCCTAGCTGTAATTTCGAGATATCTCATAGTCAGTTAAATTCCAGCATGTATTTTAGCCGTCTCATCATGTTTTAGCGGCCGTAATTTGTAAAGTGTACGTGTTTTGGGTCCGTGAGTTCATATTCTTATCTTGGTGAAATGCTTCTCTAATATGTAAGCCCAGAAAAGATGCGCCTTAATATATTTCAACCTTCTAGTGATAAGTTCGAGCCACGTGAAGGTTATATTTTGATTTAAATATATATCAAATCCATTTTAAATCCGACATATAAAAGGCTAATCTAATTTCGGTCATCTAATCGACTAATATCTTCAATTAAATTGATCTATCATGAAAACAATCCTAATTCGATTGGACAACTACAGTTGCAAATAAGAATAGCAGAGCATTGGATTATTTTGCAGAATTCTGTGTTTGGCTCAAAATTTTTGCTGTTCATGATGTATTAAAGAAACTACATTGAAATAAGTCATGTTAGGGAAGAGTATAATTTAACATACTTTCTCTAGTTCATCCTTTTCTAAGTTTGAACGTAATAAGTGATAAAATCTTGATATACTTTCTCTTTACCCATCTTCTAACTTTTAAACTGTACATAGAGAGAAAATCGAAATTGGGAGATGATAAAGGATAATTGAAAACGTTTTCTTTAATTTATTCTTTTGTTAAGGTTTAAAGTCAATAAAATACAAAATGTTCATGTAATTTCTCTTGATGACAAATCATTTGTCCCGCCCACACCTATTGAAGGATAAAACGCTCAGCAAAATTTTATCCTCTTGCCATTTACAATAACCAAACAACACTCTTATGTAGGAAAAAACTCATTCACATAGCGACATAAATGATTCAACAGCATGCAAGGATCTTCCCACAGACGAAGTATTGATTCTCCCAGGGCGTCCTAACTCTGCTTGATGCCTAATTTGCGTTACAATCGCAAGAATCTTCACTCTTCAAAAGTGAAAAGTATATCTACACACCTAAAGTAGACCATAGATAAAAAGCTAAAGTTGCTACCCCTTACCTCGGGTAGAATCAACAAACTTACTTTGCTAGTTGAACAAGGTTCCGATAGATGTTGTCCGAATCGTTTTTTTGCCTAATTTTGTGAGCTTTTGTTTCGATGGAGGAGCATCATCCTTGTGGCCAGGCTCTAACAGTTATAGTGAATGGTGATGGTGAATGGCTCTGAGGCAAGCAAATGAGAGCTCGGTAATGGAGCAAGGTACACTCACCAAATTCTCTAGGATGCTCGTGCAAGGCCCTCAAAATCTATAAAAGCAATGTGATATTGTATTTGTACAATCGGCTTTCAGGATCATCATACAATTACACACGAACGCAACGAGACTACTGGCATGACATGCAAATTTTGTTGAGCTTGCTTCAGGTGCATTTTGAGTGCATAGTTGTTTGCCTAGCATGGCATCTCCGCATAATACTTTAAGAACAAGATTCTACAAAAGAGTAAGGGTTACGCCTGACAACACGATGGATCTAAAATCTCGAGGAACCATCACTAATCATTAAGGAATCCGAGAAGAAGTTAGATCCAGGATGACAACATCGGATCCATGCCCACCCCCAAGAAAAGAAGAAAGGGTGAACCATAAGATCAATCTTGTGATGAAGAGAGAACCCCAAAGCAGGAAATGGTCCCGATCTCTAAATGAAATAATTGGCATTGCATAATTTTTTCATTCTCATTGCTTTTAATAGATAATATGTCCATATGGAGTATCATCTTAGACAAGATCACTAATTTCCATCAGCTAACTCGTCATGTGACTCGTCCTAATTTTTTTATACGCAAAGCGTGATTCAGGCTCGCGTTTTCAACTGCGCCCAAAACATTGGGGCAACTGAAATTGATATTGTAACAACGCGGGCCCCACTGTGTAATATTGTTCGCTTTGGACACTGAGTCCTCACGGCTTTAAAACGCGTCTTGCAGGGGCAAAGGGCCATCCCTCTCCTAAGCCATAATATTGTCCTATTTAGGGCCCACACTGGCGCGGACGTACCGCCATCCCAGTCGGGCCACCCTTAAGGTTTTGTTCTCAGCACAGCGGAAGCATGTGTGAAATGCGTTACACAGATTAAAGGGGCCCAAGCCTTTATAAACAAGCCCAGAACTCACTCCCTACGCGATGTGGGACAAGAGAGGGACCCCTTCCTTACGCACGTCCAGGGACCAAGGCGCGGACACACCGCCGTCCCTCCTTCCCGCGCACAACCGCTCAGGCTGTCATAGACATGACAGAAGGAAAGACATAAGCTTCGAGAAAAAATCCCATGGAATCCACATGTGGACGTTCCCCCACAGAGGGAGAAGATGGTAAGAAAATATGAGGGAAATAGAGAGAGGTTCTTCTTTGCGATTTCCATTGCCTTGCCGTCACGCATCGTACTCTGTCGCCACCCCCTTGCTGAGTTCCTGCCATCCACTGCCCTGATGTCCGACTGCTGTTGCCATTGACGCACCCACCTAGCTCCGTGGCTGACAAAGCCTCCTGTCGCTTCACCATCAATGCCCACCAATTGCCCAACGCTCCCAGCTTCCCTAGGACGCACAGTGCTACTGCGGGCTCCTACACTCATCACTTGCTTAGCCGTAATTAGTAACTGCTGAACCTGTTTCCTCACTCCTCGCGAGCCCAGCAGCCTTGCCATGTCTCATCTCAATCCTCAAGACTGCGAACCTTTGTTGACAATCCACATCCTTGCCCGATATATACCAACCCATGCCAGCCGGATCTCAGCCCACACCATCATGTGTGGTGGTAGTCCACTAGCTCAGAGGCGCTCTCTCATCACTTCCAACAAGTCTGGCAGCTTTTGTTTTCCTATTGCAGATTTCCACGGTGCTTTACTGATTCACTCCCGCAAACGCCAGCATCCTCGGTGTCCTTTACAGCCCGAGCAACGCTAGGTCGATCACCACCGGATCAAATTTTCCTTCGGCTCAGTCCGTGGTCCTGTCAAGTTGTTGGCTTGCGCTACTCCATCCGAAGCAATCCATTTCACTGGTCTCTTGCTCGACCATCACCATTGGTCCTTGCATCACTTGTGTTTTCCCTCATTGGCTACAGTGGGTTTCGTGTAAGGTGAGTTAATTTTTGTCATGTTTATATGATGATCATTATATCATACAATGCATGTTAGTAACTACACTTTAGGTTATGCTAATTATACTTTATTATCTTTTTGCATTAGTTAAGGCGTACTAAGGCGTTAGACCTTTAAGCCCAACGGTCGGTTCCCTGATATCGTCTCATGCACCATCCACGATTTTAATGTATGCTTTTATATATGTGATTGATTGAATAAGCTTTGCAGGAAATATCTACTAGAGCAAGGCTATCATAGAAGATGGATTTTTCCCTTATTTAGGGCTGTATTTTCTTGGAGCAGTCTTCGTACCAACCTTTGTGGTACCGAAATATTGTCTTTGAATTTTAATTATAAACTTGGGTAAGATGTATATTTGGTACCTCATGAAATTTAATATTTATCATGTACATATGACACGTCACATGTCACATACATCTTTAGAATTAAGGCACTTTCATAATTCACATTTTAGGGGTTTCATAGTTAGAGTAATGCATGTTAGTTTTGGAATGCATATAGAGTTAGGGTAATCTATAGTTTTCATTAAACAAAAACCAGACAAAAAGTGTTTTTAGAATCATATAGATTGCATGTATATTTAAAGTTAATTAGTCTCATATCATTCATATCATATAATGCACATCACTTAAAATTAATCTTTTGATAATCATATCATATAGATAGTCTTAGTTGTTAATGTGCATTGCATACATTATCTGCATTGCATATTTTCATATAGCATGAAAAATTTATATAAAGAAGAAGTTAGCTTTGCCTCATTTAGTTGTTAGTCATATAGCATTTTTATGTTAGTTCATGTGTAGAGTCTAAGGTCCTAAACCTTTAATTTCAATAAAAGTAGAATAAAAATAATATTTCATATAGTCTGTATTATAAAATTAGTTTATGGTTAATTTTAATTGACATAGGATTGCATACATACATTCAAAATATGCCTTCTTGCACATAGGTTTTAGATTGTATCTTCATGTAGTAACTGTTGGAAAAAATTCCAACAGTGTTTTTTGAAGATTTTCCAAACTATCCTTAGTATAATATTTACTGTGGTATTTGCAAAACTATCATGGATTACGTGATAACCATGGTGTGATCCATTGGGTGAAGATCGGTCATATATGTTTTTTTGTAAACAACACCAACGGATCTAAAGATTAGCTTATGTCAATGTTTGCATAGATTCTATTGGTATCAGGTCAATGGTGATGTTTCAACAACGAAGTGTTTATGGGCTCATAAATATAGCCTAAATAGCATAGGATAGGGGTGAGCATGGTTCGGGTTGGGCCGATCCACCCCCTAACCCTAGGACCAACCTGCACATTACCGATTCTCAATTTTTGGGACCGAGAACCGATCCTATTGAGCTTGGGACCGAGGACCAGACCGACCCAATGGGTTCGGTCCGATTCCAGGGTCAACCCGGGACTAATCGATAATTTTTTATTTTTCATTTTTTGTACTCCTTAAAAAAGCAATTGAGGACCGAACTAACCCAATGGGTTCGGTCCGGTTTCAAGGTCAACCTAGGACTAACCAATAATTTTTTTATTTCATTTTTTATACTCCTTGAAAGGGCAACCAAGGACCGTACCGACCCAGTGAGTTCAATCCGGTTTCAAGGTCAACCTAGGAATAATCAATAATTTTTTTTATTTCATTTTTTATACTCCTTGAAAGGGCAACCGAGGACTGTACCGACCCAATGGGTTCAATGATGAGCGAGGTTAGCTAAGAAAAGCAAGCGGTGAGGGTCAAGTGGGGTGAGCGTCGAACAGAATGAGCATCGAATGTCAAGTGGGGAGCAACAAGCCAAGCGAGTATCAAGCGGTGAGCGGCACGAGTGACCCAAAGCAAGCGAGGCGAGTGTCAAGTGGCGAGCAAAGAAGTTGTTTCTTTTAATTTTGGCAAATTGAAGACTAAGAGGACAAATAAGACAAAAGAGAATGAATACTAAAGGAGGATGCCATAAGGAGCTATTTATGCCTTTTTGGACACCACGAGGTCTCCTCACAAAAACATTTTCCTCCTTCGTAAATTATGATTATTGACGCCGTAAAAGACATTAAAAATCTAAGTCATTAAATTACAATGTAAAATTATTTGAACTCCCCCACTAAAGAGCTATTTAATGTTGTTGACATCGTTTATTTTAAGGTTTTCTCTATATAAAAAAAAATTATAAATAATATATATATATGAAATTTGACTAAACGATTTATGCCTAGAAAACATGAGTTTAATTTGACTAAACAATTCAAGAATTCTATGAAATTTTTACGTGATTTAGAACTAGATGTAATGACCAATCTTTATTATGACATTAGGTCCAAAATCATTATACGAAAAAATCATACAAAATCGACAAATCGAGTAGGTCAGTTAACCTCAACATTGCAGCAAAAGATACATATTCCAAAACAAATTGCCCTACTTGCGAACAAGTTTTAACATAGCAAACGAGGTCTAACTTATGCCTGTAATATGTCTATGAAAAGCTCTTGAAACCAGCTTTGAATCTCATGAAGATCTCAAAACCTATAAACAACATTATCAAGCTCAAATGAAGACGTTTATTAGATCAGTCCAATCAGGCCATCTGAATTACAAAATAGACAATCAATCAAGCAGATCATCAATACAAACCATTCTAAGCTAGCATCCATCATCTATGGCCATTCTAAGCTACAATGATCATCAATGCAATTGTAGAACATCATCTTAGGGTCTAGTTTTAGCACCGATTACATAAGGCAATCTCACTTCATGGAGCTCAAGATCGAGAAGTTTACATTAGTCAATCTCTATACGAAGCACAATCGAGCTAAGGTCACTATAAATGGGGGTTAGTGTTAGAGAAAACTCCTATGTTGTTTTGAAGCTGACAAAACTTATCTAAATTCTATTCTGAAGATTGCCAGACTTTTCTGTCAAAGTCTATCTTACAACAGAAGTCTGCCCACTCTGACAAATTCCAGATTCAACGCAAATGAAGAATGAAGACTTAACCAAACTCGAGATTATCTTTCTTTCTTCAAGGGTTCGGTTCGTACAGGTTATATATGGCCTTATGGATGGAAATATTACCTACGAGATTGATTATCTTTATTGGAATCAATTTAGATACATCAAATATTTTCGGATGGCAAGTTAATTTGGAAAGAATCTACTTATGGAAACCAAGATCTTGATTGTATGGGCAAACAAGATTGACGGGCTTTCATCACAATCTTCAAATGGCTCAAGATCTTCTTGATTGATTTTGTCCACGAGTTGATTGGAAGAATTCATTTGGAAAGTGCCAACGGTCGAGAAGGCATGAAGAAGTATTTAAGGAGGACTCTCCAGTTGTTCGAAAGTGTGTGTGAAAGAAGAATTTCAAAGTCTGAAGTTTCCCATTTACTTGTTATTCCTTACACTGTGCTCAAATTTGTACTCAAAAGAGAGAGGACTTATACTGTGACTTCGTGAGAGTAGTACAGACACTTCATTGTGAAGTCGAGATCGCAAGATTGTAAATTCTCTTTTGATTCTTATTGGAAACCAGCCAGAAGGCTGTCAGCGTGGAAGAGTGGATGTAGGCTTGATCTAAGCCGAACCACTATAAACCTTGTGTCTATTTTTCTCTTCCCTGAACTTCTTTACTTTATTTGTTGCTATATATTTCTGTGATTGAAAGTAACTATTAAAGTCCGATTCCTTTTGCAAAGTCTGTAGTCAACTAGACTCAAGTTAAAAGTAAAGTTTTTCACTACATATTGCAAAATATGTTTTCACACCTATTCATCCCCCTCTAGATGTTCTTACTAGTCCTTTCAATTGGTATCAGAGCATGCGTGCTTAATTTTTGAAGTGTTTTACTTCTAAGCTAAAGATCCTCTATGGCTAGTATTTTGGCTCCAGGTTTAGTTGAAGGTCAGAGCAACACCAGACCCCCTTACTTCGACGGAAATGAGTATAATGTATGGAAGAACAAGATGAAGGCATTTCTTAGATCCAGAGATCCTCTAGAGTGGGATGTTGTAGAAAAAGGAATCAACCTTAAAGCAACATCAGCTTCAGACTAAGGGAAAGGAGTTATTGATTCTGACGAAACAACATGAGTTGAATTTACTAAGAGACAAGCTCTTGACGCGAAAGCAATCTGCTCTTTATACTGTGCCTTATCTCCCACTGAGTATAACCGAATTTCTTCTTATGAAACAACAAAAGAAGTTTGGGACATATTACATGTTACCTATGAAGTGACTGACCATGTGAAGGAAACCAAAATAAACATTATGCTCGGACAATATGAAGCCTTCAAAATGAAGCCTAGAAAATCTATAACTGATATGTTTAGTCGCTTTACAGAGATTGTAAATGGCCTGGCTTATCAAGGTCAGCCAATCTCAGGACTAATGAAAGTCAACAAACTGCTACATGAGCTTTTGAAAGATTGAAATCATGTGAAGACTTCAATTAGAGAAACTTAGAGGATCATGCCTTTATCAATTGACGAATTGATAAGCACACTTCAGTCATATGAAGTGGAGCAAATAAATGATGAAGAAGATCCTAAAGGTAAGAAGTCAATTGCTTTAAAGACTAACATTGATTTTGATGATACAGATTTAGATGATGATATGGACGATGAGGAGCTAGCGCTTATGATTAAGAAATTCAGAAAGCTCAATAGAAAGGGAAGAATATTCAACTAGAAGAAGCAGAGCACGCAGAATTTCCAAAAGAGACTGACAGAGGACAATGAAACCAGCAAAGATATAATATGCTTTGAATGCAAGAAAAATGGGCATATCAGACCAAACTGTCCACTGTTGAAGAAGAAGAAAGGAAAAACTAAGAAGTATAAAAATGCTATCAAAGCTGAAACTTGGAGTGACACTGAGTGTGAAGAAAGTGAAGAAGAATATGCCAACATATGTCTGATGGCTCATTCAATATCAAACTCAGAATTAGAAATAGACTCTGATTTAGACTCATACAAAGAAATTGAAGTTAGTAACTCAAAAATTCCTGTTAAAGTTTCTAAATATATAGATGAACTTTGCCTTAGTCTTAAGTCCTCTCTTAAAAGGATTTTCGAACTAAAAAGGGAAAATTCTAAGCTTAGGCAACAGGAAGTTTATTGGAAAGAAAAGTTTGAAAGTCTAAATACATGTTTTGATAATTTGAAAGAAAATTCAGATTCTCTTTCGAAGGAAAATGCTATTTTAAAAAAGGACATTTCAAGTATTACAGAAAGATTTTCAAAAGAATCCAAAAAACTGGAGAAAATTTTTTCAGCTCAAATACCCTACTTTAACAAATCTGGTTTGGGTATGACTTCAGAAACTATTCCAATAATTGATTTTCCCAAAGTAAATGAGAGAATTAAACAAAGACCTACAATGGCATTTTACAAAAATCATTTTCAAAAAGTTTTTGTAAAACCTGTTAGCCGAAGTGCACTCAAATGTTCGAAGTGTAATAGCTCAAAACATTTCAAGAAAGAATGTCCCAAGGTTTGGAGACCAGTTAAGAAGGAATTGGCAAAGACTGTTTTTAATACTAACTCTCCTGGACCCAAGAAAATCCGGGTACCAAAGAAAGTATGAGTTTTTCTTTTGATCACAGATCACTATTAAAATAATGATCAAATGGTATTTGAATAGTGGCTGCTCGAGGCATATGACAGGAGACTCAAGCTACTTCATAAAGCTTGTTAGACTGAATGGAGAAAAAGTTTCTTTTGGAGGAAACGGCAAAGGAAAGATTGTAGGATATGGAACTGTGAAGATTGGAACCCTGACTATCAATAATGTTTCCTTGGTGGAAGGTTTGAACTACAATCTACAAAGCATAAGTCAGCTTTGCGATACTTGTTTTAGAATAAACTTCCAAGAAGGCATTTGTTCTGGAACAAGTCAAGACTTCTCTCAATCTTTTACTGGGCGAAAGCATGGCAATATATATCTTTTGGATGTAAACCCATAAAGTTCTCAGTGCCTTATTTCTAGGGATAAGTGTTCTAGAAGTCCTAAAACTTGTCACGAAAATGCATTTCAGTCCTAAAACTTGCAAAAAGTGCAAATAAGTCCTAAAACTTGTCAAAATAGTTCAATTGAGTCCTCAAGCTAACACTTTGTTAGCATTTTCCGTTAAAAATGCTGATGTGGCATTTTAAATTATTTTTATTTTCCAGCTGGCTTTTTAAAATATTTTTATTCAATTTTTAAAAATATATATTTAAAAACTAAAATTCATTTTTTAAAAACTATTAAAAAGAGAAAAAAAAAAAAAAAAAGGCAGAGGAGGTAGCCACCCATCGCCGGAGGGGCCGGCGATGGTCACCGGCTGCCGCCCAACCAAGGCGAGGGCCGGCGACCCTCGCTTGGCGCTGGCGACCCTCGCGACCCTTGCCTCGGTGCGGGCATGGGTGCCTGGATCTGGGCATGCCGGCCCTCGCTTGGGGGCGGCGGCCGTCGCCGGCCCTGGGCGAGGCCTCGATGGCCATCACTTGGGGCCGGCGAGGCTCGCCCAGATCTAGCCGAGCGTAGAGATGCGAAAGTCGCTGGGTCGCGGGCGGAGGTTGCCGACGAGGGGACTCAGAACAGTGGTGACCGGCGGCCCGGCAACTAGCTCGGATCTGCTGGTGTCGAGCACAGGGAAGCATGGGAGCGAGCCACTCGCGCAGCCCTCACGCTCCGCGGCAATGCCCAAATTTGGGTGAGCCCTGCCGGCCCTAGCCGAGGGCCACCGAGGCCTCGCCTAGGGCTGGCGACGGTCGCCGACCCCGGCGAGGGCCGCATGCCCGGATCTGGGCGCCCTCGCTGCGTCAAGCGAGGGTTGCCGGCCCTCGCCCGGGCCGGGCGAGGCCTCGCCCGGGTCGGGCGGCGGCCAGCGACCGTCGCCAGCCCCTCCGACGATGGGCAGCCGCCTCTTCTTCCCTTTTCTTTTGTTTTTTTTTTTTTTTAACATTTTTAAAAATTGAATTTTAGTTTTTAAATATAATTTTTTTAAAATTTTGAATAAAAAATTATTTTAAAAAACCAGCTGGAAAATAAAAAATTATTTAAAATACTACGTCAGCGCCATGTCAGCATTTTCCGTCAATAAAATTGACGGCGTCAATTTTAGGACTCAAACGAAACATTTTGACAAGTTTCAGGACTTATTTGCACTTTTTGCAAGTTTTAGGACTCAAATGCATTTTCGCGACAAGTTTTAGGACTTCCGCAGCACTTATCCCTTATTTCTATTCAAGATGAAGCAAGTCTCTAGCATCGAAAGCTTAGGCATGTTAATATGAAGCGAATTGTTAAAGTTTCTTCTAAGAAGCTGGTTCGAGGACTTCCTAATCTAGCTTATCAGAAGTCTGAATTATGCACTCCCTGTGTCTTGGGAAAACAGGTTAGAAGTTCCTTTAAACCAGTAAATCAAGTTTCTACCAATCGAGCATTGCAACTTCTTCACATGGACCTTTTTATATCAACCAGAACTCAGAGTATTGGTGGAAAGAAATATTGCCTAATAATTGTGAATGATTATTCTTGTTTCACTTGGGTATACTTTCTGGCAAGTAAGTCTGAAACCTTCTCTTATTTCTCGAAATTTGCCAAGAAAGTTCAAAATGAAAAGGGTTATGATATTTCGAGCATACGAACTAACCATGGAGGTGAGTTTGAAAATCAAAACTTTGCGAAGTTTTGCGATGAATATGGTTTTCAGCATGTTTTCTCTTCTCCATACACTCCAGAACAAAATGGAGTTGTGGAAAGGAAAAACATATCCTTACAAGAGATGGCCAGAACTTTCTTGATAGAGAGCAAAATATCCTCTTGTTTTTTTGGCAGAAACAGCTTCTATTTCTTGCTATATTATCAACAGAGTATTCTCGAGGTCTATCCTAGAAAAAACTCCTTATGAAGTATATAAAGGAAAGAAGCCAAATGTTTCCTACTTTCATGTCTTTAACTGTAAATGTTTTATTCTAAGGAATGCGAATGAACGATCTGGAAATTTCAAGGAAAAATCGAACCGTGGAAGAATCTATGAACGTCAAGTTTCAGGATTATGTGCAGAATCAACCAGATCAGACTCAACTTGAAGAATCTGAACCCATTCCAGACTTAACAAAGTCTACTTCCCCCGAAGAGGTTCAGACTTCTGGAGAACAGCAACAAGCAGATTGAGAAGAATCAACCGAACTAGAGGATGAACAGATTCTTAGACTAAGCAGCAATTGGAAGCACAAGTCAAGTCATCCCAAAGAACTCATCATTGGCGACATTGATGAAGGAATTCACACCAGATCCAAAAGAAGAGAAGAATCCAGTGCTCTAGCACTTGTTTCTAAGATTAAACCAAAAGGAGTGGAGGAAGCCTTATTTGATGAAAGTAGGATAGAAGCTATGCAAGAAGAACTCAGACAATTCAGCATCAATGATGTATAGGAACTGATTCCAAAACCTAAAGGCAAATCGGTGATTGGAACGAAATGGGTTTTTAGGAACAAGATGAATAAGAAATGAAAGGTGATTAGAAACAAAGTAAGACTCGTGGCAAAAGGATATACACAGGAAGAATGGATAGACTATGACGAGACTTATGCACCAGTAGCAAGGTTAGAAGTAATTAGATTATTATTTGCTTTTGCTTGTTTTAAAAATTTCAGGTTATTCCAGATGGATGTCAAAAACGCATTCTTAAATGGATTCATACAAAAAGAATTCTATGTGGAACAACCACCAAGATTTGAAGATCCAAGAAAACCAGACTCAGTCTACAGACTGAAAAATGCCTTGTATGGACTGAAGTAGGTACCTCGAGCTTGGTATGAAAGGTTTTAAGTTTCTAATTCATAATGGTTTTGAAAAGGGAAAGGTTGATACTACTTTGTTTATAATGAGAGAAAGGAAAGATTTTCTACTAGTACAAATTTATGTAGATGATATTATCTTTGGTTCTCTTAACGAAAATCTCTACAAGAAATTTTCAAGATCTATGCAGGATGAATTCGAAATGAGCATGATGGGTGAGTTAACCTTCTTTTTGGGATTGCAAGTCAGAGAATCGAAGAAAGATATATTCATTCACCAGGAAAAATATGCCAAATATCTCATCAAGAAATATGAATTGGAGAATTGCAAGAAGACAGAGACACCTATGTCAAGTTCTTCAAAACTAGACAAGGATGAAGAAGGGAAGAAAGTAGATCATAAGCTATACATAAGCATGATTGGTTCTCTTCTTTACCTTACTGCCTCAAGACCTGATATTCTGTTCAGTGTGTGCATCTGTGCAAAATTTCAATCTGATCCAGGGGAATCTCATCTAAGTGCTGTAAAACGCATCATTAAATATGTTGCGACTTGTCCAAAGCTAGGTCTATGGTATCCAAAAAAATGAGACTTTACTCTACTTGGTTATTCTGACGCTGAGAGTTGATAGAAAGAGCACATCTAGTACTTGTCAACTGTTGGGAAATATGCTGGTATCTTGGTTCTCAAGGAAGTAAAGTACTGTAGCATTATCAACAGCATAAGCAAAGTATGTTGCTCTTGAGAGCTGTTGTTCTCAAATTCTATGGATAAGATAACAACTAAGAGACTTTTGAATAGAAGAATCTTGCACCGAGATCAGATGCGACAACACAAGTGCCATTAATCTCACCAAAAACCCAATTCTTCATTCAAGGGCGAAGCATATAGAGATTCGACATCATTTTATAAAGGATCATGTCCAAAATGGCTAGATTCTAGTTCAATTCATTGAGTCAAGGAATCAACTGGCAGGCATCTTCACAAAACCTCTGGAGAAAAGCTTATTTGAGTCTATTTGCAGCAAGCTGAATACTATCTCTCCTATTGATTAAAGTCTAAAGTTGTTCAGACTCAGAACTTCAACTTGAGGAAATCTCTTCAATCCAGGTATTTTAATTTCAGTATGAAATTTTTGAACAGTTTCCATTTTCAGTTTATTCCGAAAAGGCATTTTCTTTTGTGTCATTTCAACTTCCTGTTTACGAATGCTTTATATCTTCCAAAACGATTCATTTCAAAAGCTGCCTCTCAAAACCCTAGTCGCGATTCTCTTCTCCCTCGACTTTTGCTCTCACAATTTTTCTACAAGTTTCAATCTTTTTCACTCGAGAATGTCAATGAAATCCTCCAAGTTTGCATCTCAGTCACACCAGCGAAAGTCCACTTGGATTGCTAGTCAAGGTCCTTGAAGCATGCCAGAAGGACCAACGCATTTCGATCTCACTGGGGAAGACTCTCCACACAACTCTCCACACAACTCTCCTCGAAATCCTCCGCACCAACCTTTGGAAGAGGAAATCGAGCAAGATGCAGTTCCTCTCAAAACTTTAACACCCCAGGTTTTTTACAAGCATTATGGTTATCTGAAAATGGGTGGTACTCCAATGACTTTTATCACTGATTTTCTAAGGGGACATGGGCATAGCAACGAAACGGTGTTTTTAAGAACAATGGAACGCTTGGGTATAGCACCGAAAGGTTCAGCAAAAACAGTATTTCTTTATTTTCCTTCTGACCCTAGATTCAATTCTGAGCATCTTGAAAACAAGGATGATGATGAGAGGATGTTCTTGAATTTTCAACCCAGGATGGGTGTAGCTGCTGATGTTAACGAGATTGTTTCATTCTAAGGAACACAAAAGGGTTTATATCCAGATGTTGAACAGAGGGGTGATAAACCCTCGAACAGTGAATTTCGATTTCTTCGACTCGATCAAGGTTGACTTAAGGGCAAAGTTGGCTGCTCTTCAACATGAGACGTTTTGTGCTGAAATTGCTATAGCTTATCCTGAGTTGATGGCATAATTTTATTCTAATCTGTCTTTCCTTGACCAGACTCACATTCAGTTTACTGTCTGTGATAAAGCTTTTATTGTGGATGTTGATACTCTGGCTAACATTCTGGGAGTAGAAAGAAGCAGTTTTCAACCGGTCAATATTTCCATTGGTCAGACAACTCGTTTCTTAGTGAAGGACGGGATGCCTACTGGGAGTATCACTTACTCTCGATTGCCAACAACCAATGTTCTGTTGCACAAAATCGTCATTAACTACTTAAGACCCAAGGCAGCATCAAAGATTGATGTGTCCAAATTCGAGGCAAAGATCATGTGGGCCATTTGCAATGACATTCCTTTTTCTCTGCCCCACACCATTTTCCTGCACATGTACAGGACAGTTATGAAAGAGAAAGGGCAATTGCCTTACGTGGCATTTATCACCAAGTTGTTTCGCCACTTCAAGATCCAATTCTCCTCTCCTTTGCACAAGAACCATTAGTCCTATGGTGATAAGACTGAAGATGATTTCAAAGCTGAGGATAAAGGATCTAACTAAGGCGATTGAGCATCTGAAGAAGGAATCAACAAGCAGAACCAAGGCAGAATCAACTTCTGCAAAGAAAAGAAAAGGGAAGAGTGTTGCCTAAGCAACTTCGAAGAAGCATAAGAGGCGTGTCCTCCTGTTGGATGAAGAAGAGGAGGATGACCTGACCATCTCTACTCTTTCCTTGAGGAATCTTCAAGGAGTTGATTCTGAAGAAATAGAGGAAGAAGAAGTTGAAGCATAACCAGAAGCAGAAGCAGAAATAGAAGAAGAAGATGATGAGCACAAAGAAGAAGTTGAGCCTGAAAGATCAACGGAGAAGGATCATGAAGAAGAAGACTCAGATGAAGCAAGTGGTGCCATACCACTTTCAAATGAGATTGAGAAAGGAGTTTCTAAAGAAGAAAGGGAAGAAAGGGGAGATGTTTCCAAAGACAATGCAAATCAATAAGGGAAGGGATCCAGTGTTGAAAAAGAAAAGGCTGCAGAAGGCGAAGTCTCATCTCAACCTGAAGGCAACAAGTCAAGGGGAGCTCTTGAGAAAATTCCTACTGCTAGTGATGGCATTCCTACTGCTAGTGATGGCATTAGCAGATCCCTTGCAAATCCAAAAGAAGTCTTTGCATCTCACTTTCCTGAGACTAAGATTGAAGAAGAGACTCCCAATCCGGAAAAAGCAACAAGATGCTCATATTCAAGTCGATGTTCCTCTATCTCTTGATACTCCTCAAACTCACTTTGCTGAAGCTAGTGTTCAAACCGAAACTGATCCCAACTATACAAGGTTGGTTGAGCTCCTTTTGGAGTTTAAAGCTCAGCAATACGCAATGGAGTACAAGATTCAGAAGATCTACACCTCCTTAAAGTCCTCAACAGACTCTCTCGATGGCAAGGTACAGTCTCTTGACAATAAAGTTCAAACTTTGAATCAACAGACGACCTAGGCTGTAGCCAAAGTAGAAGAGGCAGTGCAGTCACTTAAGGATTACCGACTAGTTCGAGCCCCCAGATAAACCTGATTGATTTCATCTTTTCAATTCTATTTTTTTAAAATTCTCTTTCTTTTTACTGTTGACAAAAAGGGGGAGAATGAGTGCAGATTTGAACAAATTTGAACTTTGAACTTGTTTGGACTGAACTTGTTTGTTTATATTCTGCAATTAACCTTTTATGGTTGTGATTATGATTATGGATGCGGATGATTGAATCTTGTCTAAATTTTCAAGATTAACGTGTTTTCTGTGGTTACAGAACCGATATTATCTAGATCCTCAATCTGTTTTTATAAGATATCATGTACTACTAAAGTATTGTTTTGCAGGATATAGTTCTTTAAATCTGCAGGAAAGTTTTGTCACCATTAAAAAGAGGGAGATTGTTAGAGAAAACTCCTATGTTGTTTTGAAGCTGACAAAACTTATCTAAGTTATATTCTGAAGATTGCCAGACTTTTCTGTCAAAGTCTATCTTACAACAGAAGTCTACCCACTCTAACAAATTCCAAACTGAACGCAAGTGAAGAATGAAGACTTAACCAGACTCAGGATTATCTTTCTTTCTTCAAGGGTTTGGTTCGTACAGGTTATATATGGCCTTCTGGATGGAAATATCACCTACGAGATCGATTATCTTTATTAGAATCAATTTAGATACATCAAATCTTTTCGGATGGCAAGTTAATTTGGAAAGAATCTACTTATGGAAACCAAAATCCTGATTGTATGGACGAACAGGATTGACGGGCTTTCATCACAATCTTTAAACTGCTCGAGATCTTCTTGATTGATTCTGTCCAACGGGTTGATTGGAAGAATTCATTTGGAAAGTGCCAACGGTCGAGAAGGCATGAAGGAGTATTTAAATAGGACTCTTCAGTTGTTCGAAAGTGTGCGTGAAAGAATAATTTCAAAGTCTGAACTTTCCCATTTACTTGTTATTCCTTACATTGTGCTCAAATTTGTACTCAAAAGAGAGAGAGACTTATACTGTGACTTCGTGAGAACAGTATAGACACTTCACTGTAAAGTCAAGATCGCAAGATTGTAAATTCTCTTTTGATTCTTAGTGGAAACCAGCCAAAAGGCTGTTAGCGTGGGAAAGTAGACGTAGGCTCGATCTAAGCCGAACCACTATAAATCTTGTGTCTATTCTTCTCTTCCCTCAACTTCTTTACTTTATTTGCTGTTATATATTTCTATGATTGAAAGTAACTGTTAAAGTCTGATTCCTTCTGCAAAGTCTGTAGTCAACTAGACTCAAGTTAAAAGTAAAGTTTTTCACTATATATTGCAAAATATGTTTTCACACCTATTCACCCCCTAGGTGTTCTTACTAGCCCTTTCAGTTAGGACATGCCAAGGAAGGTCCGACACCAGCTAAGGACACCGGAGTAGCTTTAGAATAGTCATTGAAGTTGTTGGATTACCAAATCAACGCCGAGCTGAACTAATCGAGAGAATCGGCCTTGGACAGGGCAATCTAGCATGAAACAAGACTTATAACGACACAAGATCAACCTCACGAATGGCTACAGAACGTCAATAAGGCTGGAATTCATCGAAAAATCATCACAAATCGTCGAAACGAGCGGTTGAAACCGTCAGTCTCAACACTAGCGATGAACATGGTGATCGGCGTCCAAAGAAAACTAGGCCCAATCGATGGCTTCTAGCGGTCTTGAGGCCAGATGGCTGCTATGACTGATGAGAGGGGTGGCTAATGATGATCAATGCACTGGTGGACTCACTAGAAGTGGCTCCAACAAGCAGTGGTGAGGGGGCGGTGAAGTGGCGTGGCCGAGCAAGAGAAAGGGGGGAGAGAATGGATTTAAAATTCAAGCCCCTGAGAGAGAGAATGGATCTAAAATCCAAGCCCCCTTGCATTTTGGAGGGAAAATGGCTTATATACCTCTTTGCAAGATCAAATCTTAGCCCTTGGATCAATCCAATGATTAGTATTCGATCTTCCTAGCTTAAATAACTTACTGAGGCACTAAGCTTGCTTATGACTAGATGATAATGTGTACATGTCAATTTGAATGGCTATGATGAACTTTCAATGAATGATCATGATTAATTTTGGGATTAAAGGGCAACCGGGGACATTTTTATAATTTCACATATCTGAGGGCAATTTTGTAATTTCACTATGGTGAATTTGTAATTTTGTGCAAAAGGGACATGAGAGAGTTGGCCATGGCCTAAGCTTGTCAATGATGGCTGCTGGCAACCGAAGATCTATCGAAAAATGGCCGAACTGGCCATTTCCACTAGTGAACAGTAGAATCGGTCATATCAGTCTGAATCGGTTTTGATTGGTTCGATCGGTTTTGGCTAGTTTTTGCAAAATTTTATGCAATTTAAGGAATTTTTATCCAATTTGAAATGAAAATAGGCTAATTTGAAGAGGAACGGTCCAAAATCGCCAATATTAAACCATTTAAAATTTTCAAAAACATTTCAATCGATTTTAATTGGTTTAATTAATCCAAGAATATTGAAAATTACACTTAAACTTAATACCGTGAATTTGGAATTTCTATCCGATTAGCGCAATTTTTGCAATTCCCACCTTTAAAAACTAGATTGACCAAAATTGAACCCCATTGATAGAATAAGATATCAATTGGTTTAATTACTCATGTTAATAATGACTTAGTGCATCCAAATTGATACTAAAATGGTGGTATGAACTTTATGTCAAAATTAGAGCAAGGGCCAATGATGAAATTGAATTTTAACCCATCAAATTAAACCTTAGTCTAGAATGCGCTAACTTGAATTACACCAATTAAAGCTCATCAACCTAACTTTCCAAAATTCAAGTGAGCTAAATTAATACAATTGGAAATTTCCCAAGTGAATTAGCTAAAGTTGACCTCGAGTTTGAATTCAATTTGAGAAAACGAATTGATCTGAAGTGTAAGCATGCAACTCATGAAGAATCGATTAGGACCTTTGATTAGGGCTAAAAATTGTTATTTTTATTCCGACATGCCAAATCATTGAAATGGTTGCATAAGTTATTTCAAAATAGCCTCTTGATCAAATGTCGTAAAAAAAAAAAAAAAAACTAAGTCAAAATATGAACGAAAAGAAAGTAGTTTTATTTTTTGTCGATTCCAAACCTAAATACAAAAAATTTGGAAAATAAGGTTCTAATTCAAATTTTGCAAAATTTGAATTAACAAAATCAATAAAATGAGATGATTTGTGATTTTCTACATTTTTCAATTTTTTTGGTCAAAATGTTGACCAAAAGGCATTAAAAGATTGATTTTACGATCAAAACTTTGAATATTTTCAAATGTTTTGTGGCCGAAGTGATATTAAGATTAATTAGGAACTTTTTGTGTAAAAAACTAAATTTTGATTTAAGATTGACTTTTGGTCAAAGGGTTGAATTAAAAATTAACTCTAAAATCAACTTTTTGACTTTTTGGTTGTTTTGTTAAAAACAAGTAGGAAATTACCTACAAATGACGGGCCAAAGAAAACGGAATGAAAAATGACACTTTTGCTTTGAGCAATAAGCTCTATCATGATCAGAAACCTTAATTTTGAGTTTTTACTTTTAACTACACGTCGACTAAAAATCAGGTGTCAACAGTGATGACTCTAAAAGGTAAGATAAGTTGCAATATTAAAATGAGTATCCAATTGCGATTGGTAGTGCTTAGAAGAGCATGTGCTGAGCATTACACTTAGTAATGGATTAGTTTTCTATTGGAAGTTCACCTTTGGGAAGGTTGCAACATCACCTTAAATTGTTGATGTGGCAATTCAATATTGCTAGTTGTCCTATTGATTTCCAATGAAAATTTGTTGAAAAGACTACATTGAAATTTTATGCAAATCTTTGTGACTAAAATGGTAAATTTAAGAATTTTAGGATTGGGCTGACAATCATATAATAGGTTTAGAACTCCGATTAAAGAACGTGGTCCTCTTGGGTTAATTAGGTATGAAGAATGTATTCCTTCCTCCTTTATAACCCAATTTCTACTTTCTCGTGATCTAAATATCTGAAATTGATTGGTTTATCTTCCACATCCTGCGAACACCAACAGAAGCGAATGGGTATAGATTTAAAATAATTACAAGTAAGCAGTCTCTCTGAGTTTGATTGAAATGAGCTTGCTTTGCAGTTAATCTGCCAAGGATCCAAGTTTCACCATGTGACTCTAAGTTAAACCCAAATTCGGAGCTCCTTCAAGATTCCAGAGCCAGAATCCAAAGTCGTCACCACTTTCTTCAACTGCTCTTTCATCATCATAACAATGTAAATATCATATTAGGAAACATGGGAGTTACCATTTCTGTCTAATGAATATCAGATCATTATATGGGGAATGAATCCAATAAAAGTCTAAGCAAACAGCAAAGTCAGAGCAAATAAAATTACCCTCACAAAAGTAGATACGACCATAGCATAGAGTTAAGACTAATCCGAAAAGTAGATTTAAGGAATTTCCGTATATTTCGATAATACCATAATGAAGAACACATCAGTCATTTATAGGCTTTATTAGATAATTATCTAAGATAACATATTAACCAAAACATACATAATCAAATGGAGAAATACTCGAAATCTTAAGAAATATGAATAATCAATAGAAACATCTTAATCCTTTTCAATATAAGAAAATATCATAATTATATCTAACATCCTTTCAAACTCAAATGTGCATAGAAGTCAGCTTGAGTTTGGATTAAAAAAAAAAATTCCGAAAAATGCTTAGTCGATTGCCGAAACGGTTCAATGTGTTGAAGAGAGAACGATTGCCGTTAACACGGCTGCTTACGTGGCTGTTATGGATTGTCGTGGCTGTTGTGCAAGGAGAAAATATTAGGTGGTCCGGGACCGCCACGTCAGCGTGGTCCCGGACCACTCACGCGGCGCCACGCGTGATGGGAGGGGGACAAAAAACCCGACCCGGACCCACCTCTCTGACGCTCTCTCTCCTCTTTCTCTTTTTTGTCCCCCTCCCCTCACGCGTGGCGCCGCGTGAGTGGTCCGGGACCACGCTGACGTGGCGGTCCCGGACCACCCAATACTTTCTCGTTGTGCAAGCTACATGGTCAGAGATTGTCGTCGCAACAAGAGGCTACTGTCGACGCAACGAGGGAAGAGGTGGCTGTCGTTGCAACAGGCTGCTATAGATATTATGCAGGCTATGTGACAACAAAAAAGGCTGACTGAGGAGCTGACGTCACCATAGGACTATAAGAACAATGCCGACATCAACGTTGATTAGACGATACTAGGACTTATTGAGAAAAAAAAAATCATAAGAGGCCAGATCTAGTGTGCCGTTGGACACTTGGGAGTTCAACGTCCGCACATTAGGATCGTGTAGCTCTTATACAAAGTTAAGAATAATGCAGAAAATAGGTTTATAGGATTTTTGTATATTTCGATTATAACTTAGTGAAGAATACACCAATCTATCTAATCTCTTACAATTTTCTTTTTTGTTGTTTCAATTTTCTCACATTTTCACGTGACATGGAGGTTCAAAAACACTAGAATAGATATTGTACATCCAATCTTTTCCTGTGGGTCATCCATGGAGGGTTCTAGTGGGATTGGATGTGTATAGTCAATGTAAGAAAATAATGTAAGTATCACAGCATTGTCTCATCGAATATTCGACAGATCGATGTATTTGGACAAATATCATATGCTTTACATGATGAGCTTTGGAGAAAAAAAGTCATGGTTGCCGAAAAATCTGTGATTCTCAGAATCGTCATTAGCTATAGAGGTTGTCGTTTAGTTCTTATCCTTGCAAATCCCCGCCTCTCGTCTAGATAAAAACCAATCCACTGCGACAAGTGATCGCGACCTGATATTTAATGTTATCTAGTTAGCTTTATTTTCTGATAATCAATCATTATCAAGCGTTCTACGTTGCTTATGGAATAAGCAAAGTCCAAGTCTTGAGTAATCTTCTGTGTTGTGTGAGTGTAAGACGTGATTCATCACAACTTTCTTCGCAAAAGAAAATTATATTCATTAGTCAAAAAAGATACTTAAGAAGTGCATAGTCTTCAAGACAAAATAAATCTGAAAAATAAAGTTAAATCCTGAAAATAATAAGGATCAACGGAGCATTTACAAAGCTAAGCACAAACTCGTTTCACAAGAATGAATCTATCAAGTAAAATAAGTGGCGGTAGATTACTGAATCTCGTATCTTTATTAGTGATGAGTAACACCGAAAATTCCTTATCCAATAACTAAGACGTTGCCAATTCACAATGGGCACTTAAGTTCAACTTTCTCTACACTATCGTTGTACAGAGACAACAAAAATAGGTTAAATAAACATAGATTTAACATGTGGAGGACCAAATCTTCGTGATCCAACGAAATGCCAAAATTTTTGCGATCATTATTGAATTTGAAAGCGGAAAACCTGTATATAAACAGAGCAAAAAGGTATCAAATCCCTAAAAGTATATTTATTAAACTTCCATATCTAAATTGGGAGAGAATAACACTTAGAGCTAGAACTCGATCAAGAGAGTTCAAACTCTCAAATCGAGAATTAAATTGAGAGAATAGAGCTCCCAAGTCTAAATTGAAGAGAAGAAAAAGAAAGAAGGGAATAATAAAACTCAAACAATATCAACAAGAGGTAGGGGAGGTGAGCCTAACTCAAATCCTCTCCCATGGCTGAAGGTTAAAGAAGAAGATAGAAAGAAAAGAGAGAGGGAGAGAGAAGATTTTTCCACTCTCAGAAGCAATAGAACATATTCATTCGCAATAGATGCTACTTAATCTTTTGCAAAAAGGCGAAAGGGTTGTTGTCTTCACGATGTATTTGCGTTTGCTCACCCAAGCAGTTAACAGGATATTGTCACGATGTATTCCATCGAAGGGAGTGGAGAGGCATTTGGGCGCCTGCCTGGGGGTGGGGGGCGGCGGGACTCCTATACCTTTTGCTTTGGCCAGTTTTTTCTTGACAATGTGTGAATATAATCATTTTGATTTATGTTGGCTGATAAGCATTGACAATTTGCTTTTTCTTTTAATTTTTTTATCATTTTTGTCTTCTTTTCCTATTCTTTCTACTTCTTTTTCCCTTCTCCCTTTGCTAGTCAGTGAGCCTCAGTAATGGCTAGTGACTAGCCATATGCAAGGGCCGATGAGGTTCAATCTCGTTAGCTGCAGCTGAGGCTTGACCTTGCTTGAGGCTAGCGAGGTTGACCCTCACTGAAGACTACCGACCGTCAAAGGGAGAAAGGAAAAAATATGATTTTAAAAAATTATTTACGTCATTACCAACCGTCCTACAGTCATGTCACATAGGATAACTAGCTTTTTATGTCAGCGATTGCCAAACAAAATTAGCTAGAAGAATTAGATTAGTAAATCGTTAAAAAGTTTAAGACCGATAAATTTATGACTTTTTGGAAAATTTTCCGTGCCTCTAATGTAATATGAAAAATGGATAATTCACCCGCTTTTCCTTCGACCTGGCAAAATTGGTATTTTCATCACAATAAGATGGCTATTTGGAAAGTGACAGAGAGAAGCCACGGCCCCCAGTGGGAGAGATTGAGGGGGTCGCGATGTTCTTAGCCTTAAACACGGCCTTGTTCTTAGTCAAGGTACTTTCAGAGAACAAATGAATTTGAGGTGGAACCCATAAGTCCCCTATTTGAGAATAGCTCTAAGAGAAACAAAGTCGACCATATTTAGGAGTTTTCAAAAAGTGAAATGCAAAGCTGATCAGGATGACTGGTTGATATGACTGATCGGTTATAATATTTAGATTTAAGATCCGTAAATGGTGGGCTTTCTCCCTCAACCTTGCATTCTGGAAACCTCCAGCAGGAAGGAATATGGGAATGTATAACGCATCAAACATGTCTGGTTTAGGTCGATTAAGACATTACCTCAAACAATTTCGATATTTGCCTATGATACTTATTAAATAACAACTGGCTAAAATTCTCGAACGGAAATTTGAGGAACAACTCGGGGCCAATGGGCCCGTGCATCACGGGCTCCACAAAAGTACCATTATTTGCCATTCCATCGAGAAGTGGGAAAAAGCAAAGCGAAAGATGCAGAAAACGTAGAAAATAGCAACGCACATGGAACATTTCAAAGATAATTGAATGACACGTGTCTAGGTGAGATAGGTCCAATCCCACTATAAATTATCGTGACTCCGCCTTCTCACCATGCAAGAACCGTAGAAAACATGTCTCCGAAAAAGATCCTTTTGCTTTTCCTGCTTATAGTGGCGCTCACCACTGCCGCTCTCGCCGATCATGGCCCTCCGCATAAGCCTCCGCATAAGCCTCCGCACAAGCCGCCGCATAAGCCGCCTCCAACAGAGGAAAGCACCACCCTTGATGAAACCCTTACCACCTTGGATGGTGGCAAGAAGAAACCGCCACCAAAAAAGAAACCTCCAATGGAAGAAACCGCCACCCTTGATGAGGAAACCCTGACCACCTTGGACGGCGGCAAGCCTCCCAAGAAGAAGCCTCCGCCGATAAAGCCACCACCAAAGCACAAGCCTCCAGCGGGTGTTGAGGACGCCCACAAGCCACCTGGTGGTGGTGGCCTTTGAACCAATCATAAGTAGCCAAGTTCGTCTCATGGCATATGCAGAACGTGGTGTACTAGAATAAGAGCTTGGATTCAATCAGTTGGTCATGCTTACTGCAATTTCGTGATATCGATATCATGTTGTCATGTAATTCGTAGTCATGCGGTCTAGCCAACTAGATTTTGGGCAAGTTAATGTGCATGAGACGTGTATCCATCTTCTGAGCACTGTAGACTTGAATATGAGTGGTTCGCTCTTTATGTTATTAACTTCTTCTTTCACATAATTGTAGGTGTTTTATAGCAGTGAAATGGGCACATGCCAGTCATTGATAATAACTTTCATCTCATCCTGATGTGATTAAATGCTTACGACAATGGTTGGCTGGGAATGTCTAAAGGCAGTCTATTCAAATATCTTCACTCCTCACTTTTTCTCTTTCTGTTTACACCAAAAATTAGCTAAGTAATTGGCATAATACTAATTCAGATAAACATATAACTTGGACAAGGCGTGACCATTGGTGAGACACCAACACGTAAGCCTTTATCGATGGCCATACCAATCGCAAGAACTCCTGTCAATGGCTATGCTTATCAATGACTATGATCAATTATTGACATACGATAGCTGTTGGTTGCTGATTAGCAAAAGAGGCCAACGAAGAGGCCAAAGTTCATTGTTCAACGAGCAGAAGTGGAGGATCAAGATGCGATGTTAAAGAATAACCATCCTGGGATGAAAAATTGTGGCAACGTGAAGGCTTGGAGCGAGAAATTCCGGAGATGTGAAAGGCCAGAACCGCTGAAGATCTGCTCATGGGCAGTAATAAATACCAGTGTTTGTGTGCTATAAGCCCTCCTAAACAAACGAACTTTTTTACCTTTCAATTGTATTTAAATTCCTATGTCATAGTCTAGCTGTCATTTCCGGATATTTCATCGTTGATTAAATTTAAATTCCGGCGTATATCATAACTGTGTCATTGAGTTTTAGCCGCTGTAATTCTATTGCAGGATAAAACGCTCAGCAAAATTCTATCCTCTTGCCATTTACAATAGCCAAACAACTCTCTTATACAGGAAAAAACTCATTCACATGGCGACATAAATGATTCAATAACATGCAAGGATCGTCCCACGGAAGAAGTTTGATTCTCCCAGGGCTTCCGAACTCTGCTTTATGCCAGGGACCTAGTTTCCATTAGAATCGCAAGAATATTCAGACCACAAAAACAAAAAGGAGTGGCTTTCAGGATCACCCTACAATTACACATGAAGGCAATGAGACTACTGGCATGACATGCAAACTTTGTTGAGCTTGCTTCAGGTGCATTTTGAGTGCATAGTTGTTTACCTAGCATGGCATCATCAGACAATACTGTAAGAACAAGATTCTACAGAAGAGCAAGGTTTATGCGGGCAGACCCCTGACAACACGATGGATCTAAAATATCGAGGAGCCATCAGTAATCACTGAGGAATCCGAGAAGGAGGTAGATCCAGGATGAGAGCATCAAATCCATGCCCCATCTCGCCAAGAAAAGAAGAAAAGGTGCACCATAAGATTGTGATGAAGAGAGCCCCAAAGCAGGTAATTCATCCCATCCATGGGCTCTCACATGCCACAAGGCAAATTGAAGAAGGTGGTCTTTTGGGTTAATTAGGTATGAAGGTATTCCTTCCTCCTCCATGACCCAATTTCCACTTTCTAATGATCCAAATATCTGAACTCGATCAGTTTAACTTCCACATCCTGTGAGCACGAACGGGAACATATGTGTATAGGTTAAAAATAATTACAAGTAAGCAATCTCTCTGAGTTTGATTTAAATGAGCTTGCTTTGCAGTTAATCTGCCAAGTATCCAAGTTTCACCTTGTGACTCGAATTGAACCCAAATTTAAGGCTCATTCAAGCTTCCAGTGGCAGAATCCAGATTTCTTTAACTGCTCTCTCAAGAAGCTGGAATGCATCATTACGATGTAAAGATCATATCAGAAAACATAGTAGTTGCATTGTCTATCTGGGGAATAAAACAAATAAAAGTGTAATGAAACATCAAAGCTAGAGCAAATCCAATTACACTCACCAAAAAGAATACACACGAGCATGACTACCTACCATTCTCACAGTAATAAAATTTCTTGAATTCTATAAGGTCCCCATGCATCACGATCCATCAACCCAATTAAAGAGCATGCCACCCGTCGAAACCTAATCATCCTAATATTTTCTAAACAGAAAATAATATTAATCTGCTCAACACACCTGAAGCTATGATCGAGACTCCTGGCTTAAATATCATGTACCAATAATAAATTATGAAGGGGAAGACCAATAAAATCGACCAAAACACAGAAGTCGGGACCAGATATTAAAAGGCACGAACAAAGACACTTATGGACGAAAGCAAGCAACCCCATTTCAAACTAAACAGCAATAACTATGAATCTTTTGTTTTTTTTCCTTCACCTCGCATTCTCACGTGACATGTATGGTCCCAAAACACTAGAATACACATTGGATACGCAATATTTTTCTGTGGGTCATCAGTGGACGGCTTTTACCGGGGTCGATGCGTTCGCGATAAGCGTCGGCAGACACTAACATAACTACCGCGGCCATTGTCTCATCGAATATTCGAGGGGCCGCCGCATTTGGACAAACATCATATGCTTCGCATGACGAACTTAGTGCCAAAAAGTCCTAAACCTTTTGTCTTTGTCTTAGAATTAGTCCTAAACCTTTTTTTGGTCCGATTCAGTCCTAAACCTTTTATGTTGTGCCAATTCAGTCCTAAACCTTTTTATGTTGTGCCAATTCAGTCCTTTCCGGCCAATTTTGGCCGGATTTTGGCGGACTGGCGCGTACGTGGGCGGCGTGAATGACTTTTAATAATATTTTAATATTTTTTTTATTTTTTATTTTTATTTTTTTTTTTTTTTGTCTTTTTCCTCCGGCCGGTCACCGAGGTCCGGCGACCGACCCGAGCCGAGGCCGGCGAGGGCGAGGCCGACCTCGCCGACCACCTCGCGGGCAAGGCCGACCTCGCCCAGCCATGGGCGAGGGCCTCGCTCGCCATGGCCGGCGAGGGCAAGCCTCGCCCATGGCCGGATCGGCGAGGTCGAGCCTCGCCGGCCATGGGCGAGGCTCGCCTCGTCGGATCCGGCGAGGGGAGCCTCGCCCATGGCGGCGAGGCTCGACCTCGCCGGGTCCCGCCATGGGCGAGGCTTGCCCTCGCCGGATCTCGGTGAGGTCGAGCCTCGCCGGCCATGTGCGAGGCTCGCCTCGCCGGATCCGGCGAGGTCGAGCCTCGCCGGCCATGGGCGAGGCTCCCCCTCGCCGGATCCGACGAGGCGAGCCTCGCACATGGCGGCGAGGCTCGACCTCGCCAGATCCGCCATGGGCGAGGCTTGCCCTCGCCGGATCTGGCGAGGTCGAGCCTCGCCGGCCATGTGCGAGGCTCGCCTCGCCGGATCTGGCGAGGTCGAGCCTCGCCGGCCATGGGCGAGGCTCCCCCTCGCCGGATCCGACGAGGCGAGCCTCGCCCATGGCCGGCGAGGCTCGACCTCGCCCGGATCCGGCGAGGGCAAGCCTCGCCCATGGCCGGATCTCGGCGAGGTCGAGCCTCGCCGGGCCATGGGCGAGGCTTGCCCTCGCCGGCCATGGGCGAGCGAGGCCCTCGCCCATGGCCGGCGAGGTCGGCCTTGCCCGCGAGGTGGCCTGCGAGGTCGGCCTCGCCCTCGCCGGCCTTCGGCTCGGCCGGTCGCCGGACCTCGGTGGCCGGCCGGAAAAAAAGACAAAAAATAAAAATAAAAATAAAAATAATAAAATAATAAAATAATAAAAAAATATTAAAATATTATTAAAAGTTGTCCACGTCAAGACCGATCAGGCCATCGCCACGGCGGCCCGGTCCAAGAAAATCCGGCAAAATTGGGCCAGAAAGGGCCGAATCGACCACATAAAAAGGTTTAGACTGAATCCCAAGACCAAAAAGTTTGGGGCTTTTTTTGACAAAGGCAAAGGTTTGGACTTTTTGACTTCTCCCGATATTAAAAGGCACGAACAAAGACACTTATGGACGAAAGCAAGCAACCCCATTTCAAACTAAACAGCAATAACTATGACTCTTTTGTTTTTTTTCCTTCACCTCGCATTCTCACGTGACATGTATGGTCCCAAAACACTAGAATACACATTGGATACGCAATATTTTTCTGTGGGTCATCAGTGGACGGCTTTTACCGGGGTCGATGCGTTCGCGATAAGCGTCGGCAGACACTAACATAACTACCGCGGCCATTGTCTCATCGAATATTCGAGGGGCCGCCGCATTTGGACAAACATCATATGCTTCGCATGACGAACTTTGCAGAGGCAATCATTGTTGCTGGCAATCTGTGATTCTCGAAATCGCCATTAGCCATTGAGGCAGTCGTTTAGTCTCTTTCTAGTGTCTTATCCTTGCAAGTCCCTCCGCTCTGCTCGCCACGTACGTGGGAGATTACACTCCACGAGCGTCGCATCTAGAGAACCGACAGTCCCTGGGACCAAGTGTTGCCGACCTCATTTTTTAAAGTTATCTAGTGAGCTTCAATAGTTAACCATTATCAAGAGCATTATGTCGCTTGAGAAATCTTCCAAAATGCTGAGTGAGCGTAAGGCGTGACTCATCGCTTGCAACAGTTGCTGTTTAATCTTCGTGCTAAAGGTGAAAGGGTCGCTACTTTCACGATGAGTCTGCGTTGGCCAATCTTGGCAATCGGCAAGGCAGTTTTACGATGCATTCTGCCCGAGGAAGAGGAGACGTGCACGACGCCTGGGGTGCGCCGAGGGCATAGGTGGTCCTCGCCAGTCGCCGCGGTGGCTTAGGGCTTGGTAGCTCAATTCGAGGTCCCTCTATTTCATGCATTTTGGGATGAAAAATGTCCTTGTTGAGAGAGCGAAAATAGTTCTTTTTCCTGCAAAAGTGCGTAAAGATTCCTTGCGCGAGCCTCTAAGCCAAGTATGGAAAATGGGAAAATCCTAGGGGTGAGCATGATCCATGTTGAGCTAGTCCAATATCTAACTTAGGGGTCAATCCACACTGTATTAGTTCTCAATTTTTGAGACCGAAGATCAACCTGTTGAGCCCGAGACCAAGGAAGTCTAATCCAATTCCAGTGGACCAATAAATTATTTTTTGTTTTACTTTTTGTATTCCTTGAAAAGACAAACGTATTATTTCAAATTAAATATTCATTAACAATGCGACATTAAACAATCAAACTATGAACACCAATACCTATTAAACATAAATATAAGATAAGGTAACAATAGAAATTTACAAATGAACATGCAAGGTGAGGCAAGAAAGGCGAGCAATGAGGCAAATGAACAGAGGCAAGCGAGGCGAGCAAAGAGAGCCGAGTGATTAGCACACGAGCAAGACCAGGGCAAGCAACTAAGGCCAAGGTGAGTGAAGGGGGTTTCTTTTTTTCTTTTTTTTTATTGGGTCAAATTAAGGCTATGTTTTTTTCTACTTTCTAATTTACACGACAAACTAAAATGCGAAGAAAACAAATGAGGAGGCCTTTGAATTTAGAGTAAACAAAAACCATATAATATATAATATATTATATATATTATATATTATATATTATATATTATATATTATATATTATGTACATGATTGGTTCAAGTTAGACCAACCCTAAACTTTTAAAATCGAGAATGAACTCACATAGTAGAGGGTTCAATGATCTGAGAACCAATGACCAACCTGCTCGCCTTAGGAGCTAGACTAGGATCAATCAGGTTAACCCTAGACTGGTGCTTGTCCCTAGTTAATCTCTTGCTTTTCCTTCGGCCTAGCAAAATTGTTATTTAATCCGAATAAGATGGCTATTTGGCAATTATTAGAGAGAGAGAGAGAGAGAGAGAGAGGGAGAGAGAGAGTTAGAATGAGAGGGTCGCAATGTTCGTAGCCCACAACACGGCCTTGCTCTTTTTGTTTTTCGTAAATCCAGAGCATGAGTAAGGTGTTTTTGGAGAATATAGGGTTGGGGATGGGACCCACGAGTCCCTCTTTTGTCCTTTTCGATGGCGGTTTGCAGGTAATTCGCGAATTATCCGATTGCCGCTTCCTCTCATTTCTATTTTTATTTTTTTAAAATCTTCTTAACTAACAGGTTGATTTATTTTGGAGCTTAAATTATATTTTAAACTCTTACAAAAGAAACATAGGCATTTTTTTAGCAAGTCCTAATATACGGGCCTCGGTTGTTAATCAGTGGAAGTTTTTAGATTTCATATTTTAGTTAAACTCAGTTGCTTTGCTCCATAAATTTATTTATGACACTCAGGTCTACATCTTAATAAAATATGTGTATCAGGTGAAACATGCAATAATAATCTTAGAGAAACAAGTTAGTCATAGATAAGAGTTTATAAAAAAAAAAACATTAATTGAGATACAAATAAAGAGAACAATATAATTAGTTGATTGTATTGCTAAGAAGTATAGCTTTTTTCTCCATCTTGTGTTTGCCTAGCTCTTCATAAGTGTTGCATTTTGGAAGTGTGAAACAGGAACAAGTATGAGAACAAAGGGTGGAAGATAAAGATAGTTTCACGATCATCTCGTAACTGCTAACGTCAGACTTATATAAATAGGAGGGTTTTCTTTGGCGTCTTTATATTATCTTTGTTACTCCATCCATTAGGAATCTCTTTTTCCATTTTTTATACATAGTTGGCCCTTCTATGCATTGCTCTCATGATGACAACAAAAGACTAAAGCCCCGATCGAGCAAGTTCGTCGAGACTAACTTTCAAAGGTGGGATCACTTTTATACCGCTGGCTAATGCATACCTTTCTAGAGATCAAACATATCCGGTTTACATTTCACACTACACGATGGAGATCAAGAGCACGGTCCAGCTTACTTGCCTGCCCCAATTGCAACTTCCCCAATCAACACTAGCCCCGATTGCAACTTCCCTAATCAACACTAGCTAAGTCCAACTTTTCATCTCAGTGCGTGGGACACCCTTCTCTTTTCTGTGTCCTCATCTTGAAATAAACCGCAATGCGAATGAAAATATTTCAAAAGGAAATCGAACGGCACATGTCAAGACGAGATAGGCCCAATCCTATAAATAACCTAACCACTCCACTTCTCACCATGCAAAAACCTCAGTAAATATGTCTCCAAAAACCATCTTTGTGCTTTTCCTGCTTACAGTGGTGCTCACCACTGCCGCTCTCGCCGACCATGGTAAACCTCACAAGAAACCACCACCGAAAAAGAAACCTCCAACGGAAGAAGCTGGAATGCATCATTACGATGTAAAGATCATATCAGCAAACATAGTAGTTGCATTGCCTATCTGGGGAATAAAACAAATAAAAGTGTAATGAAATATCAAAGCTAGAGCAAATCCAATTACACTCACCAAAAAGAATACGCACAAGCATGACTAGCTACCATTCTCACGGTAATAAAATTTCTCGACTTCTATAAGGTCCCCATGCATCACGATCCATCAACCCAATTAAAGAGCATGCCACTCGTCGACCGATACCTAATCATCTTGAAGGGAAAAATTCGGGAAACGGGATTCCCAAAATAGTGATTCGACACAAAATCGAACCCTAATAAAACAACGTAGCGAAAGCGAGCCCAGGAAAATCATGAATCACCGATCCTAAGGCACATCACATAGACGAACGTACCTTGTTTCTATAGACTAAACACCGGTGTTGCGACACGAGGAAGAATCCACACTGTTCTTCAGAGGATAATCTGTTCTTCGGGAGAAAGCGGTATGAGAAGACGTAACCTCAGAGAGAGCGTAATCTCTCTTTCTCAAAATACGTAACCTCTCTAAAGAATTAACCGCCTCCATGATTTTCCCTTATCTTTAATAACTTCCTCCATGGGCCCTCAACTTACGGGCCGGGCCTTTGGGCCCATCATGGGCGGACGGGCCAACTTAAGCCCATCAAAAGGAAAAAATCCATCACATCCTAATATTTTCTAAACAGAAAATAAAATTAATCTGCTCAACACACCTGAAGCTATGATCGAGACTCCTGGCTTAAATATCATGTACCAATAATAAATTATGAAGGGGAAGATCAATAAAATCGACCAAAACACAGAAGTCGGGACCAGATATTAAAAGGCACGAACAAAGACACTTATGGACGAAAGCAAGCAACCCCATTTCAAATTAAACAGCAACAACTATGAGTCTTTTGTTTTTTTACTTCACCTCGCATTTTCACGTGACATGGATGGCCCCAAAACACTAGAATACACATTGGATACGCAATATTTTTCTGTGGGTCATCAGTGGACGGCTTTTACTGGGGCTCGATGCGTTCGCGATAAGCGTCGGAAGACACTAACATAACTACCATGGCCATTGTCTCATCGAATATTCGAGGGGTCGACGCATTTGGACAAACATCATATGCTTCGCATGCAGAGGCAATCATTGTTGCTGGCAATCTGTGATTCTCGAAATCGCCATTAGCCATTGAGGCAGTCGTTTAGTCTCTTTCTAGTTTCTTATCCTTGCAAGTCCCTCCGCTCTGCTCGCCACGTACGTGGGAGATTACACTCCACGAGCGTCGCATCTAGAGAACCGACAGTCCCTGCGACCAAGTGTTGCCGACCTCATTTTCTAAAGTTATCTAGTGAGCTTCAATAGTTAACCATTATCAAGAGCATTATGTCGCTTGAGAAATCTTCCGAAATGCTGAGTGAGCGTAAGGCGTGACTCATCGCTTGCAACAGTTGCTGTTTAATCTTCGTGCTAAAGGTGAAAGGGTCGCTACTTTCACGATGAGTCTGCGTTGGCCAATCTTGGCAATCGGCAAGGCATTTTTACGATGCATTCTGCCCGAGGAAGAGGAGACACGCACAACGCCTGGGGTGCGCCGAGGGCATAGGTGGTCCTCGCCGGTCGCTGCGGTGGCTTAGGGCTTGGTAGTTCAATTCGAGGTCCCTCTATTTCATGCATTTTGGGATGAAAAATGTTTGAATATAATATGCGGAAACAATAGGATCTTGCAATTTATGTTAACGTACAAATTCCAGAGAAATAAACGAGAAATAATAAGAATGCCAGAAATTTACGTGGTTCAGTTCAAGTATCAGTACCTACTTCACGAGGAGAGCCAACAGCAAATAATCCACTATAATTGGAGAATCAGAGTTTACAATCGCTTATATGCTCAAGTATTTCCCACACTTAGATTTAACTCCAAATCCAAAGTGTTTATAAATAAACAACTCACTTGGACATAAACTCACTGCACAAAAGTACCGTGCATTCAAGCTTGAAACAAAAACGCTCTACATACGCCAAATCAGAAACTCTAACGTTCATATTTGGTCTGCGTACGTATGGCTTCGTGTTCTTATTCAAGGCTTCACGCGGCTTCTGCGTGTAGCTCCTACGTGCGGCTCCTTTTTCTCTCATAGGGCTGCCTTTTTCTTTTCTGCTGAAGAGCACACCTTTTGTATCGTGTGTGCCCACAGTCAAAACTTTGACTCTGTGCCCCACCCTTGATTCTTTTTCTCCAATATGGATTCTTCTTCTGCCTTCTTCTGCACGTACAATAAAAGAAAGATAAAAAAACCCTCACCTTTTCTTTTTATTCTATCTTTATTTTATTTTCTCCTTTGTGCAGCTTTAAGGAGTCCAAGAAAATAAGGGCTTCTTCATCCAATTTGAAATCTACTTAGGAAATCTTTATCAACAAATTTGATTTAACAAATCGTTATCCAAATTCAAACTCGAGACATTAATTTAACAAAAAATGTCCTTAGAAATAGTAGATGAAAGTGAGCATATCAAAACGTCATTTTCTTTTGCTTAAAATCTTAATTTTATTCAAGTATAATTATGAAAGTTTAGTAAAAGGGAGGCAAAACCAGATTTCCCATTAATATATCGAAGTTCAGAGAGCGAAAATAGTTCTATTTCCTGCAAAAGTACGTAAGGATTCCTTGCACGAGCCTCTAAGCTAAGTATGGAAAATGGGTAAATCCTAGGGGTGAGTATGATCCATGTTGAGCTAGTCCAACATCTAACTTAGGGGTTAATCCATACGGTTTTAGTTCTCAATTTTTGAGACAGAAGATCAATCATGCTGAGCCCAAGACCAAGGAAGTCTAATCCAGTTATAAAAAGACAAAAGTATTATTTCAAATTATATATTTATTAACAATGTGACATTAAACAATCAAACTATGAACACCAATACCTATTAAACATAAATATAAGATAAGGTAACAATAGAAATTTACAAACGAACATGCAAGGTGAGGCAAGAAAGGCGAGCAGTGAGGCAAATGAACAAAGGCGCACGAGGCGAGCAAAGAGAGGCAAGTGATTAGAAAGCGAGCAAGACCAGGGCAAGCAACTGAGGTGAGTGAAGGGGGTTTCTTTTTTTCTTTTTGGCACAAATTAAGGCTATGTTTCTTTCAACTTTCTAATGTACATGATAAACTAAAATGTGAAGAAAACAAAGGAGGAGGCCTTAGAATTTATAGTAAACAAAAGCATATAATATATAATATATTAAATATATAATATATGTTATATATTATGTACGGGTTGGTACGGGTTGAATCAACCCTAAATTTTTAAGATCGAGAATGAACTCGCATAGTAAAGGGTCCAGTGATCTAAGAATCAGTGATTGACCTGCTCGTCTTAGGAGCTAGACTAGGATCAATCAGGTTAACCCTAGACTGGTGCTTGCCCCTAGTTAATCGCTCGCTTTTCCTTCGGGCTGGCAAAATTGCTATTTAATCGAATAAGATGGCTATTTGGCAAATGGCAATTGTTTGAGAGAGAGAGAGAGAGGATCGCGATGTTCATAGCCCACAACACGGCCTTGCTCTTTTTGTTTTTCGTAAATCCAGAGCATGAGTAAGGTGTTTTTGGAGAATATAGGGTTGGGGATGGGACCCACGAGTCCCTCTTTTGTCCTTTTCGATGGCGGTTTGCAGGTAATTAGCGAATGCTCCTGATTGCCGCTTCCTCTCATTTCTATTTTTATTTTTTAAAAATCTTCTTAACTAACAGGTTGATTTTTTTTTGGAGCTTAAATTATATTCTAAACTCTTACAAAAGAAACATAGGCATTTTTTTAGCAAGTCCTAATATACGGGCCTCGGTTGTTAATTAATGGAAGTTTTTAGATTTCATATTCTAGTTAAACTCAGTTGTTTTGCTCCATAAAATTGAGATTTAAATCTTAACAAAATATGTGCATCAAGTGGAACATGCAATAATAATCTTAGAGAAACAAGTTAGTCATAGATAAGAGTTTATAAAAAATAAAAAAAAAACATTAATTGAGATACAAATAAAGAGAACAATATAATTAGTTGATTGTATTGCTAAGAAGTATAGCTTTTTCCTCTATCTTGTGTTTGCCTAGCTCTTCATAAGTGTTGCATTTTGGAAGTGTGAAACAGGAACAAGTATGAGAACGAAGGGTTGAAGATAAAGATAGTTTCACAATCATCTCGTAACTGCTAACGTCAGACTTATATAAATAGGAGGGTTTTCTTTGGCATCTTTATATTATCTTTGTTACTCAATCCATTAGGAATCTCTGCTTCCATTTTCTATACATAGTTGGCCCTTCTATGCATTGCTCTCATGATGACAACAAAAGACTAAAGCCCCGATCGAGCAAGTTCGTCGAGACTAACTTTCAAAGGTGGGATCACTTTTATACCGCTGGCTAATGCATACCGTTCTTGAGATCAAACATATCCGGTTTACATTTCACACTACACGATGGAGATCAAGAGCACGGTCCAGCTTACTTACCTGCCCCAATTGCAACTTCCCCAATCAACACTAGCTCCGATTGCGACTTCCCTAATCAGCACTAGCTAAGTCCAACTTTTCATCTCAGTGCGTGGGACACCCTTCTCTTTTCTGTGTCCTCATCTTGAAATAAACCGCAATGCGAATGAAAATATTTCAAAAGGAAATCGAACGGTACATGTCAAGACGAGATAGGCCCAATCCTTCTATAAATAACCTAACCACTCCACTTTTCACCATGGAAAAACCTCAGAAAATATGTCTCCAAAAACCATCTTTGTGCTTTTCCTGCTTACAGTGGTGCTCACCACTGCCGCTCTCGCCGACCATGGTAAACCTCACAAGAAACCACCACCGAAAAAGAAACCTCCAACGGAAGAAACCACCGCCCTTGATGAGGAAACTCTGACCACCTTGGATGGTGGCAAGAAGCCACCACCGAAAAAGAAACCTCCAACGGAAGAAACCACCGCCCTTGATGAGGATGGTGGCAAGAAGAAACCACCGCCGAAGAAGAAACCTCCAACAGAAGAAACCACCACCCTGGATGAGGAAACCCTGACCACCTTGGATGGTGGCAAGAAGCCACCTCCGAAAAAGAAACCTCCAACGGAAGAAACCACCACCCTCAATGAGGAAACCCTGACCACCTTGGATGGTGGCAAGAAGCCACCACCGAAAAAGAAACCTCCAACGGAAGAAACCACCACCCTTGACGACGAAACTCTGGCCACCTCAGACGGCGGCAGGCCTTTCATGAAGAAGCCACCCCCGAAAAAGAAACCTCCGACGGACTAAACCTTGGCCGCCATGGACGGTGGGCGTTGAGGACTCCCACAAGCCACCAACTGTCAAACCACCTCACAACCCACCAGCTTCTAACTAGTTATAAGTAGCCAAGTTTGTCTCATGGCTTATGCAGAATGTGGTGTACTAGAATAAGAGCTTGGATTTAAATCACTTTGTCGTGCTTTCATGTTATCGATATCGTCTCGTTCATGTAATTAGTCGTCATGTGGTCAAGGCTTGTATGGAGTGCGTCTGACCAACTAGATTTGGGACAAGTTAATGTGCACGAGACATGTATCTATCTTCTAAGCATCGTACACGGGAATTTGAACGGTTCGCTCTTTGTGTTAGTAACTTCTTATTTGGCATACTTCTAGATGCTTCATAGCAAACATATTCTCTTTTTTTCATTTTTCTCTTTAAGCTAAAAAATGCTTGGGATCTTCTTTTTGTGTTCTGATTATAAAAAAACGAAACTATCACGCCCCGAACGAGGCAATTTTTTCCCCACGAAAAATGGAGAAAAGGAACAAGAAGCGGGGCGACGGGGCGACGGGGCGACGGGGCGGGGATGCGGATGGTAAATTGCTTGTGAGATCCGAAAATAAGCGATATAACTAATTATTTTTCGGAAAATATTTTCAAAATCATTTGTTTTTCACGAAACAAATGTATTCGAGTTTGCATGTGTCTAATGTCCCACAGTCAAATGGGATACTGAGAAACATATAACCCTTCTTGACACGAGGTGGTTCCCTTTAACTTAACCGCTTACAATATATTTTTCGCATTAAAATATATGTTTTTATATAGATCGGAAAACATTGAAATTTTTACGAGAATTATCGAACTACTGAATGGCATGAGAATTTTAGTTTGTTAGTAGGTAAAAATTCTACAGGAAAAATATAAATCACAAATCATGACATCTTATAAGAAAGGGACAAGTTATGAGAAATTTCAAATTGATAGTAGAGGCCGCTAGAGATTTTATCAGGATAAGAGCCAAATATTATTAATCCAGTAAAAGTGTGCAAAATTTTTAGAAAAGTCAAAAAATTATTGTACAAAATATCAATTCAAATCTAAACATTTTAATTTGGTCAATTTAATACTAAATTTTTTAATAATTTGTCAATATAATTTTTCTGGCCAATTTTGGCCAAAAATCACTAATGCAGATACTAACCATCCCCCCATGGTATGACCAACCTTGATGTGGACAATTTTTGTAATTTTTAATAAATTTTCTAAACTTTTTTTTCTTATTATTTTTTTTTCCGTTGATCCCTGGCCTTGGTGGTGGTTGGTGAAGGATGCTAGCCACAAGTGAGGTCCTGGCGGCCTCACTGAGTCCAGGAGATGCGGCCATGCCTAAATCTGGGGAGGGTCACCAACCATAGTCAAAACAAAAAAAAAAAAAGAAAAAAAAGAAGATAAGAAAAGGGAAAACTAAGAAAAAAAGGGAAAAATTATAAAAATTATTTACATTAACAAACTATCAAAATGTTTAAAATTATATTAGCAAAATTAAAATGTTAGATAGAATTGGTATCCCTATAACATGTATCTAACTTTTCGGGTTATTATCCCGTAAAAATTAAAATCTTGATTGTAGAGGTCGGGTACTTGTCTTAGTCAATGAGCTGTAAATGCACATTGTCACGAGATTTACCCACGCCAGTTACGTACTCAGACAGTTCCTTGAAATTGAAAAGCAGAACACTTTCTTGACCAAAAAGAAAAAGAAACATGATTGATGGGTCCGACGCACCATACTTTCATTCTGTCAGATATCTTTTTTTAATATGCGCACCAAAATCGCCGTATGCTGCCACAATGTGACCACGCTATTGCTAGCGGCCAGGCCAACTGTAGCATACCAATCGACCGGAGC